>CM068542.1:3286940-3886940 GCA_035048495.1 Euptelea pleiosperma | reverse complement strand
AAGGGCTACGATCCTGTGGTCCAACCGGGGTTCGATACGTCATACTAATTCATTATTAATTATTTTTTATATATAAAAGTTTAGTGATTCAAAAATATTAAAATAATTTTAAAAAAAAAAAAAAAGCAAGGGAAAGCATTCTTATTTTTCTTTGTTTAAGTGTACAGCTGGATTCACTTACCAACCTCTTTGGAACTCCACTCCTTATGATTTTCTTACCACCCTAAAGGACATAATTACTTTTAGGGAATTTTTCACATCCCCCCCCCCCTCATGTTAGAGCATCTCCAACGCTAAAATGCTAAAATGCCCTCTCAATTCTATATTTTGAGACAACTACAGTGCCAAAATGTTATATTTGGCATGACATACTCCAATGATGCAATGCTATATCTCAATGCTATTTTTTGGATTGGCTCATTTTCATGGGTTGATTTTAACGTGGGGATTTGAGCATTATTTGGGGTTCAAGATCAAATGGTTTGAAATCACTAATCAGGCTGACTTTTGGTTTGTAGGTCCACATAGGGATTGGCTAAACATCCATATGGTCAGCATCCTCTAAAAATGTGCCATGTGGACTATGGATCATCCAATCATGGGTTGATTTTAATCGTTGGATTTTGAGCATTATTTGGGGTACAAGATCCAAAGGTTTGAATGGGTCAAAACAGTGAAAACCCATAAAGCTGCCACATGCTAAAATATAGCATATGCTATATCCTGTGCCAAATATAGCACAGGAAATAGCATATGCTATATTTTAGCATTGCAATAGCACAGCGTTGGAGCACCCTTTTTTCACCCACCGTCCCAAATTTTAGGATAGCACGGTGGGATAGCATAGCGTTGGAGATGCTCTTATCTTTAAAATTTGACATACACCAACCCCCCCCCCCCCCCCTACAATTTGAAAAAGCTGACATACCCCCTATGACTCGGTCCACTGTCATTTGACCAGTGTTTACCCGAGTTGACTACGAAATTTTGTACTATAGGACGAAAGTGCCCTTCTCTTCAACTTTAGAACGAGGGTTTGGGTTTAGGCCAAAACCCAAACCCCAAATCAAACATGAAAAGAGGAGATTAAAAATAAAAATTAAACATGTAGGTAAACTTGAGATTTTTTTTCCGATTTTTTGATGAATTAAACGAATATTGAGAAGAAAAAAAACCCCCAAACAAAATAGATAAAACTCATGAAGGATTATTTTAAAATTGAGAGAACCCATCTTTCCAAAATCCATGTCTCAAAAGCTTAAAATATAAATTGCTTTGTCTTGCTTTTCATTTATGTTAACGAAAATTTTAAAATTGAAATTTTATACTTTTTTTTTTAACCTTGAGTTTTAAATTATTGCCGGAGTGGTGGCCGGCTGACCATGAGACTCCGATGGTCACCGGTGATGGGCGGCCAACCCATTGGAATCCCTTGGCTGGCCGTCAACCATAGCTGTTTGTGGGGTTTGGGTTTTTTCTCCAACCCTTGTGTCAAAGGTTGAAGATAGGGGAATTTTTGCCATTTAGTAAAAAATTTGGTAGTCAACTCGGGTCAACACTGGTCAAATGACCGTGGACCGAGTCATAGGGGGGTATGTCAGCTTTTTCAAACTGTGGGGGGTATGTCAAATTTTAAAGATAACATGGGGGACACAATATAAGCCAGGGACACAATATAAGCCAAGTGGCACACTGTTATAGGACTCTAACCGTACGGATGTTTGTCCTATCCCATGGTGGACCTACAAACCAAAAATCAGCATGATTACTGAGTTATAAGTGTTGCATCTTTGTACCTCAAATACTACTAAGATTCCCACAGTTGAGATCAGCCCATGAAAATAAGCCCAATCCAAAGGCTATAAATCACTAATCAGACTAATGTTTTGTTTGTAGGTCCACCATGGGATAGGACAAACATCCATACGGTCAGAGTCCTGTAACAGTGTACCATGTGGCTTATATTGTGTCCTTGTCATTTTATCTGTCAACGGAGCCCGACCTTTACTTTTATCTATTATCTATTACCTCATTAAATGCCTTTCCCTTTCATTAAATGCCTTTCTCCTCACCTATTGAGTAGAAAATTTTGATCCATCTTGAGGTCCAAGCCCAAAATAAGGATGATATTCTAAACATGCGTAGTGAAGATGATATGCGGTTGAGGAGCCGGTTTGTTGTTCAATTCGGCACCTAAAAAGGCCACGTGGCACTCTTAGATATCATTGACCGTACAGATGTTTGAACCATCCTTAGGTGGGCAGTGGACCTGCATACCAAAGATCAATCTGATTGGTGGTTTCTAGGTGTTGGATCTGAGCACCCCAAAATAATGCTCGAATCCATAGTTGAAAATGAACCCATGAAAAAGACTAAAACCAAATGGTTAGAAACCACCACACGTTAATTTTTAGTATGAAGATCCACCTAGGGATGGTTCAAATGTCCGTACAATCAATGTTGTTTAATAGCGTGTCACGTGGCCTTTTTAGGTGTTGCCCTGACATGTGGATCAAAATTTCTCGCCATTGAGTAGACTTTTTGTTGATAGATGACATCACGATGGCCCACTATATGAGCCGTGTGGCACACTCTTAGAGATCAATGGCCAGGATGTTTAGCTTGATTAGTGATTTCTAAGTGTTGGATTGGAGTCGTTTTCATGGGTTGATTTTTAACTGTGGAATTCGAACATTGTTTTGGGTATAAAGATCCAAATTTTTGAAATCACTGATCGGGCTGATTTTGGTATGCAGTCCACCTAGGGATGGGCCAAACATCCATACGGTCAATGGTCTCTAAGAGCATGCCATGTAGCTCATATTGTGGTCTCCAGAAAGGCCCCTACAATCACTCATGTGTCGCCCCTTATTATTATTATAAAGCAAAAACTTGGGGTTGGGGCACACCGTTCGCTTTTAGTTGCCTCCTGTACTTACCTATGCACCTATTAGTCCATTAGAAAAAATAAACATAGGCCCTTGTAGTTCATTAAATGCTCTTTTCCATCAGAAAGTTAAAAAAAATCTAAGTACCCCTAATGTACTCGCTCATTATTAAATAAAATATTCTAGTTTCAAAACGTTTTATTAGAAAAAAAAATTCCTATTTAACTACTTAATTATTTCTCATGCCATTATCAATACAACCTATTTATTATCACTAATGTCATTTATCCATAATTTCAAAATAATCCTTTTTAACCACTTAATTTCTCCGTATATCACTTTTCCTAACAAAAGTGCTCATTCTCATGCTATAAATTTACATATTTGACGCTTGATAAATATTTAATTACTTAGCATGTCATTTTTTCATATTTCCAAAATAGATCCTTAAGAATAACTTAATTACTTTCTATGCCGTTTCTTCCATACTTCCAAAGTAGTTCCTTAATAACAACTTAATTACTTTCTATGTCACATCCTATTAATTGTCTAATTCGAAGTTCAAAAAATGAGGTACAGTCTTTCAATCATTCGTCTTTTATCTATATCTATATCTATACTACTTCTAAATGTCGGTATCTTGAAAAAACTTTTTGTTCTTATTTTATCCTCATTATCTACCCTAAAAGACACATCTATGTGCCTTCCTCTCTGATTTTTTCAATATTTCCCAAAATTAACCATCAACATGATCGAAATCCCTTCACTCCTCTTTACTTTCATCCCCCCATCTATCTATCTATACTTCTCTACTAAATCTAACGCATGAGAAAATGTTTCTCTCTCCTCCATGTGGCGCTCTCCTTGATTTTTTTTGTTTTTTTTCAAATGTCGGTATCCTGAAAAAACTTTTTTTTCCTATTTTATCCTCATTATCTATCCTAAAAGACACATCTATGTGCCTTCCTCTTTGATTTTTTCAATATTTCTCAAAATTAACCCTCAACATGATCGAAATCCCTACTCTCCTCTTTACTCTCATCCTCCCCCCCCCCATCCATCTATCTATACTTCTCTACTAAAGCTAACGTATGAGAAGATGTTTCTCTCTCCTCCACGTGGCACTTTCCTTGATTTTTTTGTTTTTTTCAAAAATACCACTCATCACATTTTTATTCTAGAAAAAATCTCTTTGTTGGTACCTTTCTATTTTCTAAACGTCTCTTCTTTACTGTGCATCTCCGAATCCTCCCCAAATTAGATTGTGAGTTACTTGAGATTTCATATTTCCCATTTTTTTTTCTCTGAAATGTAATGTTTTTAATCTCATGTTCATTACATTAGTTTTTCTTTTACCTTTATCTTCTACCCCTCTTTCCAAATATACCCCACAAAACAGCTCTCCCCGTTTACTGTTGTCACTTCGTCCACGTAACCGCCTCTCTTTTGTTATCCAAAACGCATATCCCTTTCATGTATCTTCCTCTACCGTCTCTCAGTTTTCCAACCGACGTATTAGTTCCATCGTATGAAATTCGAGTTCCATCATCTGCCTCTCCCAAAACGTCTCTAGCTCTATCATTCTCTTTTCCCTTATTTGGTATTTTTTTTCTTTTTTGCTAATGAAGTCGAACATACATTATTTGTTCTGTGTTTGTCTCCAATGTCATATCAGTTTGTCACAAAGAATGCACCATCTTTCTTCTTCGACGTTAGATCTCAAAGAAAAACTGTATATCAAAACAGGTGAGTGGAAATCTGATTTATAGGAAATTTGTTCTAAAACGTCTCTCCATCCCCATGTGAGTTCCCTTATTTTTTTTTTTACTGAAATAGAATATTTATGAGTTTTTTCTCTGCGACCTGAAACCTCTACTTCCTTTGCTTTTTTGCCGCTTTTCCTCTAATAGTTTGTTTATCTCTCTAATAAATTTCTTATATTTTCTTGATCATTCATATTTATTTGCGATTTCAGAAACCCTAATTTTCAACAACTCGCTGCAACTAAAGCGATTCATTTTTACAAAGAATCCTAGCTATCTTGGATTTTCGATATAATGTTCATTTTTTTTTTTTTTTTGATTTTTGGGGTGGTTATATTTGCACTTCAGTATTTATTGTAATTATCTGTTTGCATCGGGTGGTCCGTTTAACAAACCTGTGCACACACGTTCTTCACCTTCATCCAACTCTAAAGCGCTCACAGCTTGCTGACTTGATATTCACTCATTCTCTCTCACATCTCTAAATCAAGGATGCAGTAGGTAAAAATCCTAAGAAAAGCCCTAATTTTTCTCTTCTAAACTTTATGGATCATAAATTATTGGTATGATTTGAACGGAAGAGGATCAAAGACGGAGGTGACGTGGGAGGATCAACAGTACATAAACATATCAAAATCGCTAAGGTACCCATCAGGAACCAAAAAATTGCCTTTTTTTCAATCTATGTTTAATTTTTGTTTAGATATATATGAGAATAAACTCCAATTAAAAATTAAATATTTGCATTTCAGTTATAGGGACTACTGATGAGCTGGCTAGAAAAAATATTTTTCCAGCATTATTTGCTTTATATTACAGTGGGTTTCTTCTTGAGGGATTACCCCCTTGACCTAATTTAACTATCATTTGACTAACATTAAAATGTGGCATGCACCATGCGGCTGTTACACACATGAAAGTACCATAATATTGCAAGTAGAATGCTAACTTTTAACTACAGTCAACCATGGGGTAATCCTAAAGTTTGAAAGTATAAGGGGGAATTACAAATTACTTTAAAATTTCATGGGATTTTACTAAAATACCCTATATTTATTCACATATAATTGTTTTATACAGTTTCCTATTGTAACCTATTTCTGGATATACCATTCCTCCCGAAGTGCATCAATTCAAATCCTTAATTTTCATCCACTTTTTTTTGTAATTGATAGGATGCTTACAATCAACTTATGTCTTATATGTAGACATTTTAATGGACCATTTGCTAAAGTTTTACTGACTATTTGATAAAAATGAAATAGATTGGATACATATCATCATCTAATTGGGGCCAATTTTTTAATTTGGTGTAGAAGAACTACTAAGTGGTAATAATTTAATGGTGAGTCTCAACCCCCTGCATGTGCACTGGTCAACTATGTTGTTTATGGAAGACCTTCCATGGACCCATCTACCACCACACATATTACTGTGGGCTTAATTAAAGAAGTTGCAAGGTGCAGGGGAGTATTGCAAATTACTTTTGCATACCAGAGGGTGATGCTAAATTACCCTAAAATTAAACATATAATGCATAATCATGGTCCTCCAAACAGTCCCCAACATCATGGGCCCCACCAAAAATCACCGAAAACCTTGAATTTTTTTTTTTTTTTAATTTCCCCAAAGTTAAAAAATGTCTTCTAATGATTAAATAAAGTCACAATAGGCATAAAAGAAGTGAGAAAATGTAATTTATTAATTAATAAAATGATGAAAATACCCTTTAAGGGGTTCAAAGTATTACAATACAACTTTCTTTGCTTAAAAAAAGATTGCTTACATTTTTGCAATGGTAAACCTCACCCTCGTTTAAGACTTCACAATTAATACTAGGGTGAACTCCGAGGCCCCTACAATGTGTCCAACGATTTTACTAGTGATGTGTACTTGCCACCCTCACTCATACTCCCTAGTCATGGATTACAATCATAAAACGAATAGTTAAAATTTAACCTATGTTATAACATATACATCTATATAATAAGGGAGCTCAGTTGTCTCCCCCTCTTATAGGCTTCAATAAAGAAGGGCCGAGATCTTATCCCCCAACTAGACAGTGGATTTCAGCCACTCACACCCGATTTTGGCAAACGCTTTGTCAGGGAGTGTCGTGGGCACGGGCCACCCACTAGTTCATATATAAATTAAATCAATATGGGATCATGAAATAAATTAATAGGTGATGACACACATCTTCACATGTACTGTGAACATCAAGCCCAAATAGCACATAGGATTCATATACAAGCACAAAATGAAAAAAGCCAAATAACACATAAGATTCATATACAAGCGCAAATTGAAAAATGATGCATTGACATTAAATGAATTTTTATTTATTGAATAACTTTACCTATATAACTTGGATGCATCCCAAAACACGGGGTCCATCCTAAAATGATATAATCTACTAAATTTGTCAATAAAAATATTTTCATAAAAAATTTACAAAAATACCAATATAAAATTATCACTTCATAATAAAAAAAATTCAGAAATGTGCTCATGGGTTATAATCCGTCCAAGATATGTAACATCATACTGGGGTCCCCTATCAATTATGTTTATAGGTGAAAGTAAAGTAAAACTACCTAAATGCCCTAAAGAGCAAACCCTTCTAGAACAAAAATGTCCAAAAGTTCTCAAAATTTGAAAACAAGAGGTCTCATAAGTTTTTGGTTATTAGCCTAACCCTTTTTATTCATTTATACAAGAAAGTGAAATTATTAAAATTACTCCTAAGGCCCTACTTGGTATCCAATCTGAAGTTCGTGGAAAAATGTTTGTCGACAAATATTTGATAACGAAATGTTTTTTTTGGGTTGAGTTCAGGAGTCCCTCTTTTTCTAACCCCTCTTGGAAGTTGGACTCGGGGCCGTGTTCAGCGCTATCAACCACTGTTGGATTGAAAAAAGTGAATGCCAACTCAACACTATCAACCACCATTGGATTCTTGAAATCCATGGCCCCGAGTTCAACCCCCAAGAGGGGGGAGAAAAAGGGGGTCCTCAGAGCTTGAGCTATGTTCAAAATTTGTTGGGAAAATATTCAAATGGTTGAGGATAGAAGAATTGTTGGGGGAGAATAAGGGCCATGAAATAGTCATTTGCCTATTGTTGTAACTTTTGGCTGCAACACACTAGACTACTTTTTGGCAAAAAAATGAATGGGTCTAATGCAAATATTTATTGGATGTTGTGCCACCAAGCACACACAAATGCGGCAAATGTTTGCAGTGCAACCAAGCAAGGCCTATGATGTAAAGTTAAAATGCCCTTTGGGGAAAAAAAATTCAAGAATGGCTACACTAAGGCCCTGCTAGCTTGGTTCACAGCAAATTGAGTGCAATGCGCTCACTTGCCAATTTTGGGATTGCAAGTGATTGGTTGGAGGCGTGCAAATGAACTGCCGTGCAAGTGGGTTCCAAGCCCTTGCAAACTCCTTAACAAAATAGATGAAAGCAAGTGCAGCCCAAAAACTGATGCAAGTGGGGTGCATTGTATTAGCTCAAATATCTTTTCTTCCAAAATACATACCCTAATAATAATAATAACTGTGATTATTTTTTATTATTATGTTTTTATTTTTTATTTTTATTTTTATTTTTATTTTAGCTTTCTACTTTGTTGATATGGTTGGTCGGAGCCGCCTAACCCCAAGCTTGCCCCTCCTAAAAATAATAATAATAAAAACATGGTAACAATAATAATTTTATTGTACATTTTTTTATAAAATCAAGAAAGAAAATTATTCATTGCATTCTTTTGCAATGCACTACCAACCAATCAGCTAAACTTCGTTTGTATCTATTTACAGGGACGTGAACCAAACAGTTGTCAGTGACTTGCATTGTAAGTGATTACCATGCAAGTTGCTACATTTGCACTACAATGCAAAATGCACCCAAGTGTAACGAACCAAGCAGGGCCTAAGGTTCATACCAATCCGGATCTATGCATAGGAATCGTAAATTTTGGGCTAGTCAGATGCAACAGTTAGAAATTGCAAATTTTGGTCTCTAGATCCGGGGTGGACCAGACATTGTCATTGGTCCTAAGAGTGTGCCACGTGGTTGATTTGCCGTCCGTGAGATGCTCCGAGCAAAAGTGGACTCACATGGACAAAGCCAAACTAGGTTTGGAACATTGGATATCATCGAACCAAGACTTTGTTTTTCCGAACGTACAAGCTCGGACAACACAGCTGGAGACAGCCTGGCAGCAACCATGCCACCTCTCCTCCTTTTCTCTTCCTCTCTCATTAGTGTTTACTGACTCTCTTCTCTCTCCATGTATAAGGGTTTCGATCTTCTTCTGCAGCTCTCAGGATCTCCATTGGAGCTCTGCAGATCGAGATTGGCAACTCTGAAAGCTCTTGTCTGATCCGTTGTTTGCTCGATTTGGCCCTGTTTTAAGAGATTTCTATTCAGGTATTACCCCCTTTTCTTAGGATTTATTTCTACTTTTTTTTTTATTCGTTTCAGCGTTCGACTTGTAGAAAACGATGCTCGATTAGAAATTTGATGTTTTGTGTGGTATTTCTGAATTTTATTTCTAGCTGCAATTATGTTTCTAGCATAGTCATAGGTAAAAATACAAATATTTGTCGAAAATATCTAATTTTTTCTGTCTTATGCGGTTGAACTATGGAGATTTCTGTGGGTATCTTTTTTTGCGTCTGTAAGTCTACTCCCAGATATTGGCATCCAGATTTGAAAGATTTGAAGTTAGATTGAATAATCTCTGAAGAAATATACGTTTTTTTTTTCCTGTTTTTTTTTTTTACTCACAATGCTTTGAATTGGAAGTAATGCCCTTGAAAAATAATTGAAGGTTTTGAGTGAGATTGAGAAATTTGATGAACATTTGAAATATTGGAACATGCGAAATCATGGTGTTTTGATGGTTGAAGGAAATTTTTTTGACCTTGTGTGTTGGAAATATTCAGAGAATTACAAAGTGACCATGTTTAGGTTTTGGTTAGAGAGCATTCCTTTTCTCAGTTCTTTATTTTTTCTATCGTTCTTTGGTTTTCATAGAAGGTTTGATGGTATGTCTGAAATTTGATGTTTTGTGCTTGAAATGTTCAAGGAAGTGTTGATAACTTGGAGGTGCCAGCTTACCAAGTTGGTAAGGTTTGTGAGTGTTGAAACCACAACCTGGGTTTGCAACCCGCCTTCACCCACTAACCATTGACTTGCCTGCCTATCAAAAAAAAAATGTTCTAGGAAGTTGACTGGTCTCTATGAATCTTGAATGACCCAAATATGAATTTTATTTGTTCTCTTTTCTTGTTTGTTGAATCTTGTCTGAGTTTGTTTCTCATCTAAATTGTAGGTGCTATTAAGGGAAGGACCAAGAATCGAACGTGGAATGCTTCCAACTCTGATATCAACAAGCATCAGCCATAAGTAGAGCAAAATGCAAATTTGCTGTGACAAGTGAAAGTACCAAGTCAGAGAGTGATTATGTATGGTTAGTTTGGGTTCCAAGGCAGCGAAGGCTGCTTGCATTATTCTTGTTAATTTTGAGAAGAAAGCTTTGACGTTGCTGTAGGGCTTTTTCTGCATCCATGCTGGCAGAAAGCATGCGTGGAATCCGTGCTTCGGGTAATGCCCCTGACCAGATTCATCGCCGATGTATTCGGTGTGCTTACAATTTGCCTAGTGTCTCTCTTCATACTTCTCGGCTTGTTCTGCATCGTCTACTCAGTTTACTTCCATTCTTATGTCCGAAGACGAGGTTTTATTCAACTTGGTTATTTTAACCGACCTTGGATCGTCCGAATCACATTCATCTTGTTTGCAATATGGTGGGGTTTTGGTGAGATTGTTCGGTTAAGTTTCTTGAGACGTGGGGAAAGAGTGTTACATGCGCTCAGCTTGAAATGGCAGGAAACTGTCTGCAAATTTTACATCCTTTCCAATCTAGGATTTGCAGAACCATGCGTGTTCCTCTCCCTTGTGTTTCTCCTTCGTGCATCCTTGCAGAGGAGGGAGTTGGGGACTTTAAGCCAGCAATGGAATGGGAAGACGGCTGGTTGTATCATTTTCTATTGCCTCCCAGCATTCGTCCTTCAGCTCATTGTTATTTTGATTGGATCCAAAATCAACAATGATGGGAGTTATGCACGGAAGATGCCGCATTACTTCACAAGCACAGCAGCTTCTTCCAAGATTGATGACCATGATGATATTGCCTATTGCACCTACCCCTTATTGAGTACAATCCTCCTCGGCCTGTTTGCCACTCTCTTAACTACCTATTTGTTATGGCTTGGTAGGCAAATGGTGTCTTCGGTGATCAACAGGGGTTTGCAAAGGAGAGTTTACTTGCTCATCTTCTTGGTCTCTGGTTTCTTCCCGTTGAGGGTTCTTTTGCTTGGTTTATCTGTTCTATCTCAGCCAGAGCATTTTCTGTTCGAAGCTCTTGTTTTCTCAGCTTTTCTTGTGCTATTATTTTGTGCCGGGTTGGGTATTTGCATGCTTGTGTACTTCCCTCTTGCGGATTCCTTAGCCCTGATGGGCACGCGGGATTTTGAATCCAGAGGAAGGTTCTCGGATGATCATAATGATAGTGCTTCTCTTATTGCTAACCAAAGCCATCTTGAGATGAGCTCAGCTATTATGAGTCTTGAGGGAAATTCTGATGATTCAACAACGCGTGGGTCAATCTCTTTCCGGACAATGGTTAAGGATGAACCTTCAATGGAGGTGTTTGAGGAAATCAGTCTCTTCTCTCCGGGCACCCATAGGCTTGCATCTTCACCAAGCTCTCCATCACTTCCAGGCCGGCCCATGGTCCCTCTTAGACAAATTTCCTAACCCTAAGAAGCAAGAGGGCCTCCTGTTGTTAAATCAGTTTTGTCATAGAAGAAAGATTATATGTTAAGTCGTTAGTTGAATGACTTAATAAGGATCACTCGTTTATAGGAATTAGTTGTATTCTCAACTTTTTTTTTATGAGAGATATCGGTTTTGCCTGCAGCCCTTCACCTGTATTTTCAGTTTATGTGATGGGACCTTCATCTTTTTAATTCTTCTTAACACTTTGCAGGTTCTTCAACAACAGAGCTCACTGAAGATTTATTTTTTTCCTTCTATTAGGTAAGGGTTGAGTCTCCGTTTTGCAGTAGAATGCACTCTGATCGTATAAGCACCTGATAACATCTGAAAAGTCACCAACATATTGGTAGTTTAAGACAATATGATAAACCTGAATATTTACAATTTTTATTTTTTTGGCTTCTATTTTTATTGTCCAGAAGATCATAAAGTTTTTTGGGTACTGAAGATTTAAGACTTGCTGGATGTTTAGGATCATGTGGTAGTTATGAGTCTTGGGCTCTTTGAGAGGATATTCTTGTGTTTTGCACCAATGATTGTCTCGTTGAAGCCGGCTGGTCAGTTAAGCAAACCATTTTCAGGTGCTGGTGTTCAGAGTTCTGTTGGCTGTATATGTTGTGGGAAAAGTTCTTCCCCAAGGAAGAGAGAACTCTCCATTGTGGGGTTTTCATACATGTTTAACAACTTCACCTTCTCACCATTTGCCAGATTTTAGTTCAATAGCCCTTTGCAACTGGCAAAAGATGTTAGTTTTGATTCATTTTTTTATGTATTGATGTTTTTCCCCTCTGAAAAGGCCATATGGCACTCTTTTTGGTCCCACAAACTGCATGGTTGTTTGGCCCACCCCTTGGATCTACACACTAAAAATCAGCTAGCTGATTCGTGTTTTTCTAGTTGTTGCATTTGAGTGTGCTTAGAAGAGTGGAAAGGTGTGGAAAAAATTGACACATCCAGCAATTTTGGAAACCAAAATATTTTCTCCTTTTTACCTATATGTAAGAAACAGGCTTTGGTTTGTCTCATGGTGGAGGGACACTAAGCTGAAACTTAAGTCTAGCTTCTATTGGACCGGGCCCTATACCAGGCAGTGTTCAACCCATCAGCTGAACTCCAACCAAAGCCTTCTTCAAATCTAACCAAGGTTAGTTGTTGTTGACCTAATTTTTATTGTTTCTTGATTCTTTTTATTTATTTAGAATATGGAACTCAAAACGAGCTTAAAAGACCAAAATCCCTATTTTGTCTTCATCATCTTCTCTCCGCCTCCCTTTCTTACCTTCAGACTCTGTTCATCTTGTGCCTGTTGAGTTTCTAGACCTTTTCTGGTGTCTTCCTTGTCTTCATCTTTGGGTTACGGTTGTCATCTTCACCCTTCTCTGTCTCATTCCTCTTTGGGTTCTGGGCTGACCTTGCTAGAATGAAGTTCAGTTAGGGTGCGTCAGACTGATCTTCTATGTAGCTGTTCTCAAAGCAAAGTGATGCAGAGCATCTTACTGTAATAATCCGCAGCTATACCGAATTAGTGGAGGCCAAGCAAGTGGACCGTGCAAAGAATTGTTTTATTTTAATTAGGACTTTGCTAATTATAGCTAGAATTTGTTTTAAAATAGGATTTTAATTTGAGATTAAGCAAGTTGACTTATAGTAGGACTTTATTTTTTTAATTTGATTAGAAGTAGGGAAGATAGGTGAGAAGATTTATAAATATAGATGTAATCTTTTGATTTGAGGAATGAAGAGTTTATGATTAATGAAAATTCATTTTTCTGAGAGTAATTTTCAATTTTATTGGGTGAGATGCTTGTAATGGAAGATGTACTCAGATCATACTGTTAGAAATCAACAATCAGGCTAAGTTTTGGTGTGTAGGTCCACCTCAGATTGCAATAGGTGCTGATACTTGCACACCAACCATTAAAAAATAGAGTACGTGGATTTTAAGCAGATTGAAAGCAATCCTAGAGTGGAAGCTAAAATTTGAGGAGGTAACCAGACCTATTTGAAATATGTGACGGCTGGGCTAAATATAGTTGAGAGTTTTTTTTTTTTTTTCTTTTTTAATATGAACAGATGTGTTGAAAGGGGAGAACAGAACCCCAGAAAATTAGAAGAAAAAAAAGATAAGGGACTAAAAGAACATGACTGGGGTAAGGCCGAAGAGACTGCCTCCCAAGCTGAGAGCCCAAACTCAAGAGGTTACAATGTCATCATCCTCTATGTATGATGTATCATCGTGTACAAAGGACCCAATTTGAAGAAAAAACTGAAAATGAGATTCCTTTGAATTCCTTACAACTTCAATTCTCTTTTAGGACTAGTTGTTGCTGAAAATCCTGTTTGTTTCACTTTCTCATTAACTGGGGTGAGTTTATCCGTGGGACGGAATGGTGGGTCACATGTCACACCCCCCCTATACATGAGCTACGTCTACCTTCCTTCGCAAAATGGATGGGTAAGCTCGCGGGTCCCACAAAGGAGATCTCCAACTGAATAGGATGGCTCAATCTGAGGATCCTATGGGAAAGTAAAGTATGATTGAAGTTTATGATATTGAGCTGTTACAATGTGCGCCTAAAGCAACCTGAGATGGGTGCGTACATAGGCATCTACCGCAGATTTCTCAATGCATTGACATCTTAGAAACATAACGTGCATATAAGATGTGTGGTGCAGATTCCCATGTGCGCACCCACCTCGATTCATCGAAAAAAATCAATCAAATGATCAAACCATCCGACCAGAGCATCTAAATGCAAGTTGAGGTGTATGAGCCACGTGGCACCCTCTTAGAGGGCGCTGACTGTATATAGATATTCAGCCAATGACTGCTTGGATGTTCAGCCCACCTATTGGTGGATAAACACACAAAAAACAGCTTGATTGATGATTTCTGGCCATTTGATTTACTACCCAAAAATACCATGCTTGAATCCAACAGCTAGAATCATGTTCTAAAAAGTACTAAAATCTAAGGTTAAAGATAATCCATCAGGTTGATTTTTGGTTTGTATATCTAATAAGGGGTGGGCTAAAAGTCCATGTGGTTAGTAGGACCTGGGGTGGGGGCCTTCTCTCACCAAAGGGCCTTAGGCGACCGCCTTAATGGCCTTAAGGTAGAGCCAGCCCTACATTTGACTGGAATAAAACTTCGCTGACAGCCAACAGTCAGACAACCTACAAAATGAGCCACATGGCACATTCTTCGAAGATGCTAGTCGAAGGGATGTTTGGCCAATCCTAGGTGGATCTACAAACCAAAAATCAACATGATTAGTGATTTCTAGGCTTTGGATTGGAGTTACTTTCGTGGGTTGATTTAAACTGTGGGAATTTGAGCATTATTGACCAGTAAGGATTGAAATCACTAATTAGGCTGATTTTTGGTTAATTTGTAGGTCTACCTAGGAATGGGCAAAAGATCCATACGGCCAGAGTCCTTTAAGAGTGTGCCACGTGGCTCATATAGTGGGCTATCAGCGGCTTTGTTGACCGTCAGCTGTTAGCAAAGTTTTACTCATCCGACTGAATACAACTAGCAATCCAACGTAGCTGGTTAGTGTGTACCCTCCTCTTGCGGGAGATGTTGGGCATGGTTTAAAACATGGCAAACGATAACGCTCTGACCCTCCTATGAATTTAACGCTATCTCATTATAATAGTCATTATAATGAAAATATCATCCATTGTTTTTTTTATAACATTCTTAAGTAAAACATTCATCTTTTTCTTCTGTTATTTTTTGTTATTTATTTTTATTTGAATTTTAGGGAGTGTTTGTATTGCCATTTTTAGACTTCAAAAAGTCTTTTTTTTTTTACAGAAAGACTTTTTCCAAAATAATAGATTGTGTGGATGATCATTTTAAAAAAAAATATTTATTCCATAAAAATATATTTTTTAAGCCAAAAAGTCTTTTTATAAAAAAAAAAAATAGCTGAAAGTTGTTTTTAAAAATATATCCGTTATACCGTTTCTACATTCCATTTAAAAACTTGGTCCTGGGTTCCCACTTCAGTAGGTTTCTATTACACCTGGACCTGTTAGTGTGTGGAAGGGGTGACATACATGCCCTAGCGGACTAGTCGAGCAAAACTTTGATAACATGATGCAATATGAGCTACGTGACATACTCTTAGAGGACTCTGACCGTATGGATGTTTGGACAATCCTTAGATGAACCCATACTCTAAAAATCAGCCAGATGAGTGAATTCTAGGAGTTGGATTGGAATAATTTTCACGGGTTGATTTTAACCGTGGAATTTGAGCATTATTGGCCATTATTTGAGGTACAAAGATCCAATGGATTGAATACACTAATCAATCTGATTTTTGGTTTTGTAGGTCCACCTAGGGATTAGAAAAACATCCGTACGGTCAGGGTCCTCTAAGATTGATTCACGTAGCTCATATTGCACCCTGTCATCAAAGTTTCACCATCATTGACCATCCGTCGACCCAAAATCTGATTTCTGTTTTCTTTCTCTTGGTTCTTTTTATTTTTGGATTATGGGGTATGTTTTTTACTCGGTCATGAATGATAGTAAAAAAAAAAAAAAAAAACAAACAGTTAGACGGGCAAGGGTGTTTCACTGAAATAGAAGATTTATCAAAGGCTGTTGCAATAAATCCCTAAGGCCGTGTTTGATTGCACAGAAACTTTTTTCCGCGAAAATACATTTGGGATATGCCTTAAATAGCTGATTGATTGACTGAGAACACATATTTCAATCATGTGAGAAAATAAAGGTGTATTTTCAGGTGGAAATGAATTCTCGCCCATCTAGATTGGAACCGGGATTAGTAGGAAAAATTATCCAGATTTAAATGGCTCGTTAAGGAAAATCATACAGATTTATACTGGCTATCTAACAATGTACAGTTGTGGGTATAAAGATCCAAATGTTTGAAATCACTTATCAGGCTGATTTTGGTATGCAATCCACCAAGGGATGGGCGCCAAACATCCATACGGTCAGTGGTCTCTAAGAGCGTGCCATGTAGCTCATGTTGTGGTCTCCAGAAAGGCCCCTACAATCACTCATGTGTCGCCCCTTATTATTATTATAAAGCAAAAACTTGGGGTTGGGGCACACCGTTCGCTTTTAGTTGCCTCCTGTACTTACCTATGCACCTATTAGTCCATTAGAAAAAATAAACATAGGCCCTTGTAGTTCATTAAATGCTATTTTCCATGAGAAAGTTAAAAAATATCTAAGTACCCCTAATGTACTTGCTCATTATTAAATAAAATATTTTAGTTTCAAAATGTTTTATTAGAAAAAAAAATTCATATTTAACTACTTAATTACTTCTCTTGCCATTATCAATACAACATATTTATTATCAATAATGTTATTTATCCATAATTTCAAAATAATCATTTTTAACCACTTAATTTCTCCATATATCACTTTTCCTACCAAAAGTGCCCATTCTCATGCTATAAATTTACATATTTGACGCTTGATAAATATTTAATTACTTAGCATGTCATTTTTTCATATTTCTAAAATAGATCCTTAAGAACAACTTAATTACTTTCTATGCCGTTTCTTCCATACTTCCAAAGCAGTTCCTTAATAACAACTTAATTACTTTCTATGTCACATCCTATTAATTGTCTAATTCGAAGTTCAAAAAATGAGGTACAATCTTTCAATCATTCGTCTTTTATCTATATTTATATCTATATCTATATCTATACTACTTCTAAATGTCGGTATCTTTCAAAAACTTTTTGTTCTTATTTTATCCTCAATATCTACCCTAAAAGACACATCTATGTGCCTTTCTCTCTGATTTTTTCAATATTTTCCAAAATTAACCCTCAACATGATCGAAATCCCTTCTCTCTTCTTTACTTTCATCCCCACATCTATCTATCTGTACTTCTTTACTAAAGCTAACGCATGAGAAGATGTTTCTCTCTCCTCCATGTGGCACTCTCCTTGATTTTTTTTGTTTTTTACCAAATGTCAGTATCTTGAAAAAACTTTTTTTTCCTATTTTATCATCATTATCTACCCTAAAAGACACATCTATGTGCCTTCCTCTCTGCAACATGATCGAAATCCCTTCTCTCATCTTTACTCTCATCCCCCCCCCCCCCCATCCATCTATCTATACTTCTCTACTAAAGCTAACGCATGAGAAGACGTTTCTCTCTCCTCCACGTGGCACTCTCCTTATTTTTTTGTTTTTTCCAAAAATACCACTCATCACATTTTTTATTCCAGAAAAAATCTCTTTGTTGGTACCTTTCTATTTTCTAAACATCTCTTCTTTACTGTACATCTCCGAATCCTCCCCAAATTAGATTGTGAGTTACTTGAGATTTCATATTTCCCATTTTTTTTTCTGAAATGTAATGTTTTTAATCTCATGTTCATTACATTAGTTTTTTTTTTACCTTTATCTTCTACCCTTCTTTCCAAATATACCCCACAAAACAGCTCTCCCCGTTTAATGTTGTCACTTCGTCCACGTAACCTCCTTTCTTTTGTTATCCAAAACACATATCCCTTTCGCGTATCTTCATCTACCATCTCTCTGTTTTCCCACTGACGTATTAGTTCCATCGTATGAAATTCGAGTTCCATCATCTGCCTCTCCCAAAATGTCTCTAGCTCTAACATTCTCTTTTCCCTTATTTGGTATTTTTTTCTTTTTTGCTAATGAAGTCGAACATACATTATTTGTTCTCTGTGTTTGTCTCCAGTGTTATATCAATTTGTCACAAAGAATGCACCATCTTTCTTCTTCGATGTTAGATCTCAAAGAAAAACTTTATATCAAAACAGGTGAGTGGAAATCTGATTCATAGGAAATTTGTTCTAAAACGTCTCTCCATCCCCATGTGAGTTCCCTTATTTTTTTTTACTGAAATAGAATATTTATGAATTTTTTCTCTACGACCTGAAACCTCTACTTCCTTTGCCTTTTTGTCGCTTTTCCTCTAATAGGTTGTTTATCTCTCTAATAAATTTCTTATATTTTCTTGATCGTTCATATTTATTTGTAATTTCAGAAACCCTAATTTTCAACAACTCGCTGCAACTAAAGCGATTCGGGTTTACAAAGAATCTTATCTTGGATTTTCAATATAATGTTCTATTTTTTTTTTTTTTTGGTTTTTGGGGTGGTTATATTTGCACTTCAGTATTTATTGTAATTATCTGTTTGCATCGGGTGGTCCATTTAACAAACCTGTGCACACACGTTCTTCACCTTCATCCAACTCTAAAGCGCTCACAGCTTGCTGACTTGATATTCACTCATTCTCTCTCACATCTCTAAATCAAGGATGCAGTAGGTAAAAATCCTAAGAAAAGCCCTAATTTTTCTCTTCTTAACTTTATGGATCATAGATTATTGGTATGATTTGAACGGAAGGGCATCAAAGACGGAGGTGACGTGGGAGGATCAATAGTACATAAACAGATCAAGATCACTAAGGTACCCATCAGGAACCAAAAAATTGCCTTTTTTCAATCTTTGTTTTGTTTTTGTTTAGATATATATGAGAATAAACACCAAAAATTAAATAGTTGCATTTCAGTTGTAGTGACTACTGGTGAGCTGGCTAGAAAAAATATTTTTCCAGCATTATTTGCTTTATATTACAGTGGGTTTCTTCCTGAGGGATTACCCCCTTGACCTAATTTAACAATCATTTGAATAGCATTAAAATGTGGCATGCACCATGCGGCTGTTACACACATGAAAGTACCATAATATTGTAAGTAGAATGCTAACTTTTAACTAAAGTCAACCATTGTTAAACTAGGTCAAGGGGGTAATCCTAAAGTTTGAAAGTATAAGGGGGTATATATTACAAATTACTTTAAAATTTCAGGGGATTTTACTAAAATACCCTATATTTATTCACATATAATCATTTTATACAGTTTCCTATTGTAACCTATTTCTGGATATATCATTCCTCCCGAAGTGCATCAATTCAAATCCGTAATTTTCATCCACTATTTTTTTTTTTTGTAATTGATAGAATGCTTACAATCAACTTATGTCTTATATGTAGACATTTTAATGGACCATTTGCTACGATTTTACTAACTATTTGATAAAAATAAAATAGATTGGATACTTATCATCATCTAATTGGGGCCAATTTTTTATTTGGTGTAGAAGAACTCCTAGGTGGTAATAATTTAATGGTGAGTCTCAACCCCCTGCATGTGCACCAGTCAGCTATGATGTTTATAGAAGACCTTCCATGGACCCATCTACCACCACACATAATACCATGGGCTTAATTAAAGAAGATGTCTTCATTTCTTCAATTTTCCTATCTAAACTGGACATATTTGCAATAAGGTGCAAGATTTTTAATGAAATGGATCAAAGACGAAGAACTTGGATAAAGCATCATGTTCAGACTATCCATTCATAGTGTTGCTCAAACAACAAAATTATTCATTGAGAAGAGCTCCGTCAAATGGGAGTTTGTACAAAGAGCTTGGTTGAACAAATTTAGATTTATTCTTACTACATCACTTTCATTCTTGGAGTGCAAAACTTCTCACCATGCAGAAAATGATTCCACAATGAACTATAACCCTGCTTCAAGATCCCTTTGAATTATACAATCTCCTTTTGTAGTTCTAAAATAATTTCCCTTTACACACTTTTTTTCTTTTTAATCCACCATTAAAATGTGTTTGTCTACCTCAACTGCCAATTAACGGTTTTCATTATAGTCTCCACCACAATAAGCTCACACTACCGGATTCAACTCTCTTCAATTTTGCATGTATGGTCCTAGCACCTACATGGGAGATTGTTTAGCCCCAACTGAATATAAATAGCCTTTTATCTGAGGATGCTATAGCTCTTTTAAACCTCTCATATCTCACTAAGCCAACTCTGCACTCTCTCTCTCTCTCCTAAAATTAGCAATAATCAAGGTTAAAAGCCTGGATATTTAGAAAAAATAAGTCACAGGAACCCACTGCAATGGATTACATTACATATAACCTTGGAGAAATTTTTTTAAAGGGTCAGCATAACAGTACAAGTACTCCATCTCAACTTACCTAAGCAAGAAAGTATCTCTTAAAATAGAAGACTACTAATTTTATTTTGTGAGATATGGGTATCGAATAATATAGACCAACTTCAATTTCAACTTTGTGTTAAATAGTATCAGCTTACCTGCACCATACTCAGTTATAATTAGGCTCTGCATGGTTGCCCTTTCTATAAATGATTTCTGCATATAAGGCTCTATATGGTGATCGACATAATGTCTTAAAGAAAAAAAGAAAAAGGATTTGTGTTTTAGGAAGTATTGATACAGAAAACGTTTTGACATTTATATGCAAAAATCATTTCTAAAAAACTTATGGGTGCCTCAGGCAAGTGAAAGGGTTACTCTCTTGAATCAAAGGTGAGTTTCTGAGAATAAAGCCTTTGTGAAATATATTTTGTTAACATTTCATCACCTTGCAAGCAAAGCCTGATGCATGGAAATTGGTCATTGCTACTATCACTATCCACACTGTTGATAACATCCACAACCAATATTCTGATTATATGTATTTCTTTTATTGGTACCCCTCTCTCTCTCTCTCAAATGTTCCTGTGCCATATCTGACCATAAGGATAGAAGCCCATATAAATGGTTATTGTGATCAATGAACAGCCTCAAACACATGTTCCCCAACATATCAATGATTCTAATCTACTGAATTAAAGGCCATTCTCCCTTCCGAGTACATGCCCCCTGTAATCAGCCTTTTCTAAGTTAAGTTTCAAAATAGTGCTATTAAACTTCTTTTCAACAGAGTCAATATCGTCATCAGCGAACACTACTTTATCCAAAAATCTTCCTCTCTTCTTAGAGAATTTGTGAGAGTTAAAGTTAGGGTTAATCAGCTATTGTAGTTGGCTTTTACTATGGTCTTATTGCAGTTGTTTGTCCATGAAACAACTCAAGTCCTTCATTGATGAAAATGCTGAATTCCCAATCAAATAATCCATCGTCTCACATGCTTTTATAAATAGAAGTCCATTTGTTTCTCATGCCCTTATGTTCTGATAAACTAAATAGACATGTTCATATAGAATCATAATCAACTAACCCTCAAGTTTTAAAAGTAAAGCTAGAAGTCAATAACATTTAGTTTGGTTTCTAGCGAAGTCGCAGTGTTTGCCTTTTACTAAAATTGTTATTTTGCCTTGCAGCTCAAATTTGGTGGAAAGATAATAGACATTGTGTCTGGAGATATCAATACTCCTAAAAAGCAATCTGAAGCTTTGGATGCTGTCAAGAACACCATATTGTATATTATGCCCAAATTTGAGGTGTCACTCTATCCACCTTTTTTTATCCTTTCCAAAAGAACCTTGACATTTATTAAATTCCATCTACCATTATTTCCCTCCCGTTATGTCTATCTCTATACCAATGTCTCTCTCTCCTAACACATTTGTCTCAAACATCAGAAAACTTCTCCCAAGAATTCGTTCTACTAAATTTATGGCTTATTAATCTCCTAATTTTTGATATTTCTCCAAACAAAACGTCTCTTCCTCTCCCTCTGCTCAATCTCTACACAAAATGTCTCCCCTAGCTGATTCTCAATCTTTACAAAAAATGATTCTCTTTCCCTCTCCCATCTCCCCCACCATCTTCGTCACTGATGATGTATGCTTAATCATCTCCGTGCTCACCGACGACCATTGTAGTTGTTGATAACAGTATGTCAGTCCCATCTTCATCTCCCTCTTTAGTACACCCAATGTGGAAAGCCATCGTCTTTTTGCCATGTCGATGCAACTTAGGAAAGATAAAATCACAATCTTATGGAGGCAATAAGAGAGGAATGTAGGTATGTAATGGATGCAAAGAAGGGGATAACAGTTATTTTCTTCTCTTTCTATTCGGCTATAAAAAAAAAAATTGTTTCTAATTGCTAATATCTTAACGTTCATTCTCTCCACTGTACAATTACATAAAACTGAAGTCTAAAATGTGTCCTATAAATTCTCTCCCTATTTTCCATCACCTGTATCTTCCACTTCCTAAACAATGAGGTAACCGTATGGATGAACCATTTTTAAGTGGAGCAAAAGACCGAACATAATCCTGATTGATGATTTATAGACGTTGGATCTTGATACTCAAATGAAGTCTCCAATCCAACGGTAAATTTTTTCAATTGTAAACTAATTCAATCTAATGGTTGGAAATCGCCAAACAGGCAGATATTTTGTCCAAAAGTCAAACTAGAGATGCGTCATATATCTATACCATCATTGTTCTATAAAACTGCGCAACGTTGCATCTTAGAATGTGGCATGCACGTCTACTTTTGAAAGGTCTACTAAAAATATTTTCTTCTTCTCTTAGCATTTATTTGACAATGGACCACAGTATAAGCCATGTGGCTCATTATTAGAGATCATTGACATGATGGATGTTTGGCCCATCCCTTGGTAGATAAACACACTAAAAATCATCTTGATTGGCAATCTTTATGCATTAGATTTTGATCATAATAAGATCGGCAAAGCTGTGGAGATAAATGAAAATTGGTGTCAGAAGCTATAGGTATTTTATGGGAAAATAAGAAAATTCATATTTATCCTTAAAAATATACATTTTTAATTATATGTTTTTCTCCAAATTATTTTATTGGAAAAATCTCCGGCTGCAATGAAAAGCAATAGTCCACCACCAATCGGTGGTTATATACTCCAAAAATCACTCTAATTGGCAATCTCTAGCTATTAGATTTTTGTACATTTTAAGGCGGCGTTTGAATCAATCATGTCTTGGGCACTAAAGCCTACATCCAAAAATCATCAAACATCCATGTGGTCAGTGGGCCTAGATGACAGCGATGACTACTACCATCTGTTACTCTTTTTGAAGAACAAATCCCTTGTCTTTTACTCCTAAAATCTCTAAAATAATAAATCAATTTTTTTGTTGTATCAAAATAAGATACAATTATACATGCAAATAAAAAATATTTTTTATTTTTTGTCTATAAAGACCCAATTGAGTCACCATAATGATCTAACCTGTAAAGTTTAGATTGGACGGTTCTGATAATTCAATCAAGTTAGTTTTAACATTAGAGAGGCCCTCTTATAAAATTCATTAATGTACATATCCTCAATCCAACTCTAACTGTGCACCTACTAGTATATATAAAAATGATGTGTCAACCAAGAAAGACGAACTCCTTTAGGTCAAATTGCAACGATATTATCTCCAATCATCCATTTTGTATGCCGCGTATACCCTTAAATTCCACGCCTCAAATTATTGTCATTCAATCATTCATATTTTATATAAGAAAAATGATGTGTCAGCCAAGAAAGATGTCCTCAATCCCTAAGGTCAAAATACAATGATTTTAGCTGCAACCCTTCTCTTCGTACGATACATACCCCTAAATTCCTAGCCTTAAATTTGTTCAATCCCTTATGCTCTGTACGACTTCTACCCTAAAACTGCCCCAACCCATGTAAAAGAGTACTAATTTGGGCTAATGTGATGCTTGACTTAAAGGGTGCCACACAAATCAAGGGTCATCTACCTCACCTTCCAATATATTGATGGATGGCCCACTGGGTGAAGCATTTTGAGGCAAAAAAAAATTCAGTTCAAGGTGACTTAGGTTACGAAGAACGTGTAGCACAAAGGGAATGGTTGAAGCAAAAGTTTACCTCGAAGCAACAGTGTGAGTTTGACATAGGGAGAACCTTGGTAACCAAAACCTCTCATCAAGAGTGTATGCAGCTCCCGCTCCAAAACCTTGATGTGATGTTCTAAGAGTTCTCTAAACTTCGTTCCCAAACTATTGGGACTTCACTCTAAATTATTGCATCTTGCACCATTACTTTGTTGACCACTCTTTCGTTTTTGTTTTTTTGGTTGATAATTCACATAAAAACCTCATTCTCGTGTTTATTTGTTTGCGGGATCTTGCAAAATAAAACAAGGGTATTATATTTAAAAATAACAATTGTAACTGACCCTATGGACGTTTGGCCCATCCCTAGATGGATTTACGAAACAAAAAGCCCAACTAGTGATTTTTAACCTTTGGTTCAGAATGTTCGAGATCCACAAGTTACAAATAAACCAAGAAAAAGACTCTAAACCAATGGACAAAAGTTACTAATCGGGATGAAGTTTAGTATGTTGGTCCAACTAGGTATGGCTAAACATCCATATGGCAGTGGTTTCTAAGATTGCGCCATGAGGCATAAATGTGTCACTAATTATTTGATGTCAAATTCAATATTTACGAAACAAAAGTTGATTAAAAGTAACCTGTACTTAGTCCATTATTAAAGGGAGCTCATATTTGCATACCCCATATCCTATCCTGGAGGACTCCTAGTTGGGGCACACCCCAAAAAGAGAGAGCTCTCTAAAACTTGGCCGACTAGTGACCATCATTGACCGCCCACAAAATGAGCCACATGGCATATTTTTAGAGGGCACTGACCATAAGGATGTTTGGCTAATCCTTAGGTGGACCTACAAAACAAAAATCAGCTTGAACAGTGATTTCAAACCGTTCGATCTTGTACCCCAAATAATGGTCGATAATGCTCAAATTCCCACGGTTAAATCAACCCATGAAAATGGCTCCAATCCAACACTTGGAAATCACTAATCAGGTTGATTTTTGGTTTGTAGGTCCACCTAGAGATTGTCGAAACATCTATATGCTCGGTGTCCTCTAAAAATGTGCTATGTAGTGGCTCATTTTGTGGGTGGTCAGTGACCCAAGTTTTAGAGAGAGATATCTCTCTTTTTGGGGTGTGCCCCGACTAGGAGTCCACGGAGATAGGTAATGGGTGTGCAAATATGGGCTCCCTTATTAAAAGGGTAATGATCACATGGTCCTCCATGGATGTGCATGCATGGTGGTGTCGTTTTGTCATTGGTCAAAAAGTGTACATTGAGCTGCGAACTAAATAGTGGTGCTCAAAATTCCATGGTTAAAATCAACTAATGAAAATGACTCCGATCCAATGCTTAGAAATCACTAATAAAGCTGATTTTTTTGCATGTAGGTTCACATTGGGATGGGCCAAACATCCATACGGGTTAGTGGTCTCTAAGAGTGTGCCGCATGTAAGGTTCTGCCATGTGTAAGGTGCACGTGCATCGCACGACCCAAGATTTTACATGATCCGAATAGCTAACACTAGGATACAAATTCGGCTTGGAATTAAATCAGATTAATTTAATTACATAGATCTATATCCTAACAATTTTTCGTCTCGATCATATATCAATGATCAAAACCTGCTTAAACATGGGTTCCAAGAGAAGGAGAAAAAGGGAGAGAGAAATCAATTTATGAAAATACAAGTTTTTAATTATGATTTTAAAGAAAAATAATTTATTACTAGTATTGATAATTAATTATGGGGCTGATAATTGGGTCGGGGGACCAGGGCACACAAATTTTGACACAATTTCACACCAAAATTAATCAGAGGTTTTGGGCTGAGATGACTTTTGGTGATGATGACCTCTATGGTAGTATGGTGAGGAGATCACCCCTACAAAAATTCAAATCATTCTGAGCCCAAATCATTCTGAGCCTGGTTTACAAGTTGAAGAATTATCGACAGTCTATTTTTTACCGTTAACTTGAAACCCACATTTGATGGGGTGCGGGGTTCGAAATTTCAGAATGGGCTGATTTTTTGTAGGGTTGATTTATATGGTGAGGAGATCATCTTACCAAAATTCAGCAATTGATTTATATTCCCCATGGGTACACCAAAATTGGTGTGAAATGTGTGTCCCCTGATCCTGACCCTTGATTATCATTAGGGTTACCAGAGGAGCAATAACAACTAAAAGCACAACCCTAATTTGGGTGCTCCAAACCAAGGTTTAAAGGGGACCGTTATAACGGTATAACGGACTGGGGGCGTTAAAATGCTCGGGAAAAAACGGAAAAAATGAAAAAATGGAATATAACGAAAAAAATGGAGCTGAAATTCAAATTTTGAATTTCAAAATTTTAAAAATGAAAAATAATGGAAAAAATGAAAAAACAGCCTTTTTTCATAAAAAAATTCCAGAAAATAACGTTATAACGGAAAAATAATGGAAAATAACTGCCGTTATTTTTGTTATAGCAGCAGTTATTTTTTGGGCGTTTTAACGGTCCATAATGTAACGGGGGAGGTCCGAATTCGTTATAACGGCCGTTTTTTAAACCTTGCTCCAAACACCAGACGTTTCAACTTGTTACTGCATACCCCGCTCCCGCTCCCGCTCCTGCTCAGGGGAAAACGTTCTCTCAAGGCTTTACGGGAAAATACAAAAGCCTAAAAAAACAGAGCCATCGTATGTGGGCTTTAACCCGGCACACGTTCTTCTACTCGTCGGTGTTACAGAGGTTTTCTCTAATGGCGCTCAAACCTCAACTCCTCCATCCAAGTAATCTACATTTACAAACTCACTCTCTCTCTCTCTCGTCCTTTCTTCATTAAAATCTGATTATTCTCACTCTCCCTCATTCAATCTTTCCACAGTTGCAGAGACTTCGCCTTTAAGCTCCGCAAAGAAGCCGAGGAAAATGACCACAAATTCAGCCATGAAAGATGCTTTCGCGAAGTACGTAGAGTACCTCAATGAGCTTGTAAGCTCCTTTGTCTTTCACCACTTTATCTTCTATTTTATTTTTTGTTTATTTTTTTACTTATTTTGTTCTTTTCTATCGGCGGAAAGTTTTGGATGAAACCCTAATTCGTTCCCCACCCATTCTCCAATTCAGTGATTCCGACTCTCTGAGTCTTTCTCCCCAAATACATCCCGTAGAGTACCAATTTACACGTTATTCGGTTGGTTGGCGATTCGCATGTGGCCGATTTGGTCATCAATCTCAACCATCCGAATGCGAGGTCGTCACATGGATTAGAAACAGTTGAAATTTACGCCTTTTGGACAGTCCGAAGGAAGGAATCTGGTTGGATGGTTAAGATTATTCCTGATGGTACAAATTTTGGACTTTGATCTAGTATTTTTCGCAGTTTAGGTTGATGAGTAGAGCATGAAGTGTATGACATTTGAACTGGTCCTTGATCATCCGAAATGAATGCTTCTCATTGAACAGTTGGAATTGCTTGGAATGGTGCAATTTTTTCGATGATAACAATTCCAGGGACTGTTCTGTTGAGGTTCAAAAGGCCATTAGAGAAAAGATATCATACCCCAACTCCACAAGGCTTGGCAAAGGACCAGAAAGGAGGAATTTTTGGAAGATATAAAGTGTTAAAAATTTTGCTTAAGTGTTATCTGAAGCCAAACATAGGATGTATGAGTAAGTTGGAAACAAGAGAGGTGGAGAAGATGTTTTCAAACTTGCAAGAGTGAGAGAGAGGAACAGTAGAGATCTAGGTCACATTAGGGTCTGTCTGTAGGCCACCGCGGCAGGAAAATAAAATATTTATGCATGCTGATATTCATCCGGGCATGTTTGGCACGCATTTGCCCGCGCCCACAAATTTGCCCGCCGCAGCAGGAAAATATTTGATCACCTCCCCTCCTGAGTAAATATTTTCACACCAAATAAGCCTTGGTGGGAAATTTTTATTTTCTCTTGGGAAAATCGCTATTTTCAATAAAAATGAGTTTTTAATATATAAAAAAGATAAAAATGAGGCCGTTTGGATCCTGTAACCTAATATGTGGGTCCCACAGTCACCTAACCCATATTTGACTTACTTTGATATGTGGGACCCACACAAATTGAAAGAAAATGAAGTAAGCTAGCTAATACACGTACCAAACGTTGCTAAACATTGATATGCACAAATATTTAGCCAAGATAATATTCGTCTGGCTAAATATTCGACGTTGGAAGTCTTTCTCTCACATACCAAACAAGCCCTTAGATGCTTTAAGAATGACGATTAGAGAGTCTTAATAAAATAAGAAAAGATGTTAGTGTTATTTTCATAAATTATTGGATGAAAGACTATATGAGGTCTAAGGACTTAGAGACACTCTATGGAAAAAGAAAAGGCATATATGCTTTCACATATGTAGGTTAATGGAAGAAAAAATAGCTTTGGCAAATATGAAGACAAAAAATGTTGTCTTGTTTCACTAGATTCTCGTAGAGGTATGGAAATGCATGATAGAAATTAAATTATCTTGGTTTACTAAGTTGTTCAACAAGATTTTGCTAACTAAGAAAATGTCGAGTGAATAGAGGAGATGTACTCTTGTACCTGTATACTGGAACAAAGGAGGTGTACAAAATTGTACAAATTATCATGGAATGAAACTTATGGGCAACATTGTGAAATTAATGTTGAAATTGACGTGTCAAAGATTGATATAAGAAGCAAATATATCAAAGAATCAAATATGCACATACTTATGAAAAAAAAATTGTCTTCATGCTAGAGCGGTCAATTATCGGGGCTATCTTTTTTTACTTAGGCAGCTGATACAAAAATTTGAAGAGGAGTAGTATAACCTTCATGTAGTCTTTATTATCTTAGACAATATGAAAGAGTTCATAGAGATAATTTGGTTGGTATTGAAGAAGGTCGGATTCTTTTACGAACATATTGACATCATTTAGGAGTTAAGGCGTATATGAAAGAACAAAAGGTCGATAGTTATTTTGAGAACAACTAGCGAAGGGACAAATGTGTTTTCAAATATGGCGGGTTTACACCAGGGGTTACCCTAAGTTTGTATCTTATTCTATTGGTTATAAATTAACTTCTCACATTTCAAAGGTGGAGGTGTGACTGTGTGAGGCTAGGTGAGGCGTCACAACTTTGGGATGCCTGAGTCATAAGCCCTGGGCTTGGGGAACAAGCACCACACTTTTAGAGGACAAATACCTAAGGCGAATCATCCTTAGGGCACATTTGGTTCGCAGGAATCCAAACTCGTGTCAGTTGCAACTTGTGTGAGTTTGGATTCATGCAAGCTTGGTTTTTTGCTGTTTAGTTATACAAGTGAGGATTTGGATCTACTTGGGGTACTTGTCTTTAACATATGTAACATCTACTTCAAGTGCTCTCTCTCTTCAACAGTTCATAGTTATTCGATCTAAAACTCTACTAAAACACTTCCAAAGTCTTGAAAATTTATTTTTAACATTGAAAATCATCTTAGCAAGCAAAACCAAACCTCTTTTGTGACTCATAGAGTCAAAAAAGGAAACAAAGAGATTGTAAGACTAGCAAGAAAAATGAAAAGGAGATGGAGAGAGAGAGAGAGAGAGAGAGATTTGATAGCTTACTATTGGTAGTGAAAATTAACTGCCAGGATCAAGGAGCACCAAAACTCAGTACACCATGAAGCACCAAATCAGGTAGCCTGAAGTCGTCGCCAACTCATAAATCCGTCACCATGGGCTGCAGCAAGCCTACTAGCGTGTTGCCTACAGCCAATTAGACCTTGGCACCTGGCAAAAGTCATCAATCTCAAAAGTTGGAGATGAGTTGCTCATCAGCTCAAGGAAGACGACAACAATCCAATTAGGCTCCAAAACATGAAGCCTGTGGCTAGATTCCTTCTAAACATTAAAGTCGGTGCTGATCTGTCATATAAGGACAAAAGATCCTTAGCTGTTAGACACCTCACAGCCATTCAAATGGTGACACATGGCACTTGGCGGTGAGCTCAAGTAAATGACCTACAAATCTGGCAGCGAGAGGCTTCATACTGGATGTGAGCCTATAGAGTATAGAGCTACCACAAGGTGAGTAGATCAAAGAAAAGCATGACCAAGAAAAGAAGAACTCAACAAAAGAGAGTTTATCTTAAGAGCTATGTTACCACGACACTCCAAAATGGATGTTGTACTTGTGTTGGACACTTCATTTTTCAAGTGTAAATATCTTGTCCATGATGTAACTTGCTTGTGTCTTTGCGTACCCGGTAACATAGCTTAAAAGAGAACGTGTCTCACTCTCACATGAGAACCAAGTTGCCAAAAAAGCAAAAAGGACACTTGCCATCCTTTTAAAGAGAGCCCAAAGGAGTTCTCATACTTGAAGAAGCCTCGTGATTGGCTAATCAAGTTAGAGTTATACACTGACACCCATTCTTTTTTAGAAGGAGGTGGAGGTGAGCACTTTCTCATTCTTTAAATACATAAGACGAAGAGAACTCCCTCAAGGAGGAAAGAAGAGAAGAACACCTGAAGTCAAGTGCTCGAGGAGGAAGACAAGTCAGTTGAAGACCATGCCTTTTGACTAGGTAGGAATATTTACTATTTTCCTTTGTATTCTCTTTCTCATGTACAAACACACATCCCCTTTTGACCAGGTAGAAAGCTTGCTTGTATGATATGGTTTCAAGGTGGTTGGATGATGCTGTAATAATATAGAGAAACAACTTATATTGAGTTATTCCTTTGCAACAACTTATTAATTTTTGTATTTGTATTTAGAATATGTTTATCAATCTGTGTACGTAGAATGACAAGAGGGAGAGGGTGGTAAAAGCAAGTCGTGATATTACCATTAACAGCAAAAAGGTCATATTTCAGGTGCACGGGTAACTGAATGTTCATTTGACCTTCAATATACTATGTTGTCGATGTGGTTCCTTTGTTCTTTTCTTTTTCTTTGAGTGTCATTCTTTCATATTTTATCTTACAAGGCCTTTCTCCATTGTTACTTTATTGGACCATTATCATCCTTTGTATAACAACTTACTCTCTAAATTTAAGGAATTTTCATGCATATTTGCCTCCCAACAATTTTTTGTTTCATTGGCCACTATTGTAGGTTGCCTGTTATGTTAATAGCTGAAACTTCTACTGACGGTGTGACTCATACTTCAGAATCTCATTCCACTTCCACTTCCAGATCTCCTTTTCTGCCCACCACCAGCTACTAATAGATTGGCTCCATTAAATCCATCTTTTACACCACCTTTTATTATCTGCTTATTTCGTCCTTAAAATTTTGAATTCTAGATATTCCTTAATTATAAGTTTGTTTTACAACATGTGATGAGTAGAGTTTGTTATTAAACTAAACACAAACATATTTTTGGAACTTTAATATTACCAATATGGAGGATTACCTCCTGCTTCTAGTCCTGGGCTTTCTTGAAAACTACAGCTTCCTACTTGGACTGGCTATGTTTATTTGCAAGGATTTTAATGTTGTAACTTTGTCCTGATAACAGGATCCGTAAACAAAATAGAGAAGAAGTTCTTGAAAAGGCAGAAAAGGATCTAGCAGCTGTGACCGATCAGTATATGTCCCGACTAGTTAAGAATTGCAAGGGACTGATTTTTGGAAGCTTAGACGAGCATACTCTTCTGAGGTTGGATTTTCAAATCCTTCTTACCTATTAAACTTGAAAAATTACTTTTTAAGAAATTTATATCCATTTCTCATTTTGGGTCATTGCAGGTACAGGAATATGTTGAAGCCTCAGCACTCTGTAAATTCTGTAAGACTGGGACACTCTTGAACCTTGCCAAGATAAATGCTAGTTTGCTACCATTGAGTGATCCATCTCTTGAGCCCTTGCAAATTAATGTTCTTGACTATCTGTTGGGGGTAACTACTAGATCTTTTTCTGTAAATAACAAGAGGAAAGCAAAGTTAGTAGTCAACAGCATAGCAGTACAGGTTGTTCACATGCAATGGGTTAGGACCCTGTATTCCATGGTTTCCATGTAGGAGACCTCTTATGCAAAACATCAATCTGGTCAAATGATCCTAACCATACACACGGTTAGGAAATAAGGCCAGGGTTTACTATCCAAATATATGTTCCCAAAAGGCACAAACAAGGGAATCTGACAAATAAAGAGTGCAAAAACAATTGTAATCAGACTGTAGAAAAAAACAACGGGAAACTGTCAACCTAAGCAAATTACAATTAATTGTAGAGAAAAATCACCTCTTTCTGCTGTAAATTTCTGCAAAAATCAGCTACAGTCCATTTTTCGGACAGCAAGCAACAAGTTGAAGTTGAGCCTGTTCTTGTTACCTACGAATGGAAAAATTCAACTCTCCAGTATTGGAGGTTTGGCTCTTAAGAGAATATTCAAGACTTTCAGGCTGCCTTTTATATCTCAAATCTCAGCCTAATTAGAAAATAAGGGTAAAACATCCCCATTAAAACTTCCAATACAGGAAACCTTATTTCTTAAACAACTTAAAACTAACTTCGTAAAAGATGTTGGAAATGTAAAATTCTAGTCCTAATTGATTGATGGAACAGATTGTTTGATTGGTTCCATCCCTTACATGTGTGCATGTCAGCACGTGTACCACCGTTATTGGTAGACTTTCCTAATGGTCTACCCAACTGGTTTAGATTTACTATTATTATAACAAGTCCTTTATATACACTTCTTATGTAAAGTAATGTACTTTTTCCTATGTTTTAGCTTGCAGATGTGACAGGAGAGCTGATGAGACTTGCAATCGGTCGAATATCAGAAGGCGAACTGGAATATGCCAAAACGATATGCATGTTTGTACGTGATATCTACAGGGAGCTAACCCTTCTTGTCCCATATATGGATGACAATTCTGAGATATGAAGAAGAAAATGGAGACAATGCTTCAAAGCGTAGTGAAAATGGAAAATGGTATAGTGCTCCCACTTTTCCTATTCCATAGCCTTAAAGTATATCCAAATCGGGTGCTTTAAAATTATTACCTATAAAATATGAAATGAACTCATCAAACACAAATTAATTAAAGAATATAATACGCGTAAAATATGTTTGAATTCATCAAACATGAACAGAATATAAACAAAAACATAGAGAGATGTAAAATCTCCTTTCTCTTGGTAGTTAAAGTCAGTCTGGGGGCAGGATTGAAAGCTGTTACAAGAGAATATCCATTGGGACTTTGATCGCCAAAACTTCATCACTTTGAGAGTTGCGGATGTGCTTTTCCTATTCAAGCTATGAGAGGATTTGATGCGACCCAAATGTGTCCCATTGCACTGCCTGGCCAGGGAAAAGTCGAAGTAGCCCATGGGGCTTTGATTATGTGAGGGCAAAAGATAACTTTCAAGAGGGGGCAACTCTTGGGCCAGGGAAAAGTCGAAGTAGCCCATGAGGCTTTGATTATGTGAGGGCAAAAGGTGGAAAAAAGGGGTCACTTTTCAAGTTGCCTATAGATATACTTGATATTTGAACTTATTTTTATGGATACTTGCATACATGTTTTCGCATACTCATCATCATCATGATCATCGTCTACACCATATCCCAAATTCACACACTTCCATGTACTAACTCACTTTCTAAATAACTTCACACATTTCTATACTAGGAATGAGTAAAAGACTTTTCTAGATTTGTCTTGGTTCTTCTACAACTCTTTACAAACATCCTTTTTCACCTTCACCTTCTTCCCTTTTGGTTTCAATAATTCCATCTGTTGTCCAACTTTCCAATTTTACCTTGTAACTTCAGTAATTCAAAAACATATCCATGATTGTTAAAATTAGTTATAAACAACTCATCCATCATAACAATCTACTTATGCAGTTCTCAGAAGTTCCAATTCAGACTGTATGACTCATGCACATATACAATACTAACAATTCTATGACAGCAGAATTAATTTTTCAATCATGTTGAGCGGGATGAATTTCTTGTCGGCTTTATAAAAAAAAATTACAAGGAAATGGCTTCTAAGATATGAGGAACTTTTCTGAACCGTAGTTTCCCACTGTTTCTAGCTAAGCCTTGTACAATTTCCATTTTCCAACCAAAATATGTTTTTTTAAGTTGTCTATTTTTGAAATCCTCTCAATATTTTGATATGTTTAAGGAAAGGGAAAATCCGAAGAAAATCACTTCAAAGAGTGTAGTTTAAAATTTTCTCATGAGAATTAGATCTCTCAAGAAAGTGGAATTCTTATTTTGTTGCAAAACATGATGAGATTTCATTTGATTTGGTGTTCATAAGTTTCATAACTAATAGTATCCACATTCATCTGATGTGTTTTGTTCATTTAGCCTTTCTCTGATTTTCCTGATAAAACCCAAGAAAAGAATTGGTGAGAAATTCGAAAATATAAATGTGGTATTTTTGTCTATATTGATGGGTTATGTTTCATTTTGCTGCAGCTTGCTTCAGCGTTCATGTGAGAGGATTGGAGCATATTTCATCACTAGGATCCAGTGATCCAAATTACTCTTACTTGGGCGTGCCTGCAGACTTTGAACTATGAAGTAACATTCGCTGCCCAATCAGGATTATATTTCCTTCTGTTTTTCTTATCCTCTTTGGCCCTTTATGGTTGCCGTAAGAAAAGTTCTCTAGAAACGATTCTTACACATAAATGGCCATCGAAGTTTTCTAGATCAACACTTTTTGACATGAATCCTTTTATAGAAAACATTTCTGTGGTCACTGTGCAGGGTCTTATCTGTGATTTTAGTGCAGTTTCTCTATATATAAAACAAAGACACGAAAGAAGTCTTCGTGGTTAAGCAACAGGGAACTAAGGGAAGGGATTCTGAAACCATTTTAAGAAGAAGGGAATGTGCGGTTTTTTGTGCGCTGCATCAGTGGTGGATATTTTCATCAAGTTCCAAGAGTTTTTTTTTCCGGACTTTTCTGTTCAAGGGTTGAATGTAAGCGACATGCTAGTGATTTTGGGACCATTTTAGGAGGGAAGACTTTATGTGGGCTTTGTAGCTTAAAGGCATGAAATTGTATATCTTTAGTTAAGAGTTCAATTGTTCCTCGCTACCTCTATGTTTTTCATTATGGAAAAGGTTTTCTGGAGTGACACTCCAGACCTTCTCACCAGAGTGTACGAAGCGATTTACTTGGCATGTAGGAGGTTTTCATTGACCAATCCAGACTGTCCATCTAGTCGACCCTCTGGACTGCCCATGTGGACCGTGACCTTGGCCAAATCACGTCTGCACCCCATCATGTATTGTACTTTTTTGAGTTTTTCCTATTAATTACTGATTGAACATGTTGATTTTTTTTTTTTAATTTTTAAATTAGGGGAATGCACGTAAAATTTGAAAATTTCGGCCCAAAGGGCAGTTTGGGAAGAAATGAAAAAGATTGCATCACCAAGAAGAACACAGCACCAGATTATCACAACCGTGAAGAAAACGGAAAAAAAAATAACTGGAATCAATGAAAGAATGTATCATCCCTTCTATGATATTGATGTTGAAAGCCATCACAGGGAGCAAAGGTAGCTGCTGTAGGGAAAAATCTATGACACCGACTTCGGTATCAAAATTTTGATGCCGAACTCCCTCAATTTGCCACGTAGTAGACTTTTTAGGGTCCACTGACTGCATGAATATTTGGCCCACATCTTGGTGGACCCACACACCAAAAATCAGTATGATTAGTGATTCCTAGCCATTGGATTTGAGTACTTTTTCATCATGGGCTTGGAACCAACTCATAGGCCTGTTCATAAAGCCCATGATGAAAAGTGCTCAAATCCTACGGCTAGAAATCACCAATCACGCTGATTTTTGGTGTGTGGGTCCACCAAGATGTGGGCCAAATATTCACGGAGTCAGTGGGCCCGAAAGAGTCTACTACATAAATTGAGGGACTTCAGCATCAAAATTTTGACACCGAAGTCGGTATCAAAGAACAGCCCGCTGTTGTAGGGGAACTTTGATAAGTCAGATTTGATAGATAGAAAAACAAGAAATTGCAAAAAGAAACATTCCTTTTTCTGCCCTATTGATAAGTCAGATTTCCATTTTTGCCCCCGTCTGTTACAATTCGTTTTTACACCCGTTTTAACGGCACGGTAAAGGCCCGTCCATTATACCGTTAAAACGGCATCTTTTAACATTAAACGGCATCTTTTAACCTTCCCTCAAATAATGGTCAATAATGATTCTCAAATTACACGGTTATAAAATAGCCCATGAAAAAGACTCCAATCAACACTTAGAAATAACTAAAAGGGCTAATTTTTGGTCTGTATGTTCATGGTTGGTCCAAACCATGGTTTTAAAAACTGCCGTTTAAACGGTTTTAACGGCCGTGTAAGCAGTAACGCCCCAAGCCCGTTTCCGTTAAAATAGTTTAAACATGTTTTATCGGTTTGAATAAAATGGCCGTTTTTTTTTTGTTTTAACGGCCGTTAAAATCGTTTAAACAGTCGTTTAATTCTGAAAAAAATTTGTGAAAAAAACGGCCGTTTAATTCCGTTAAATTCCATTTGTTTTTTTAATTTTCAAATTTTGAATTTCAGCGCCATTTTTTCCTTTTTTTCCCGTTATAATCGTTAAAACTGTTAAAACCCGTTAAATTCCGTTTTTCTCATTTTTTTCCATTTTTGCCTGACCGTTTCTATCCCTTTAAACGGTTTAAAGGGTAACGCCCCCAGTCCGTTTAACAGTTAAAACGGCCTCCTTTAAACCTTGGTCCAAACATCCATAAGAACATAAATCTCTATGAATATGCCACGTGGCTCATATTGTTGTCGGTAAGTCAGCAAAGTTCTACCCTACATAACGCATATTTTTTTGGACTCACAAACTGACAAACCACGTGGATGTTTAGCCCACCTCTCCGTAGATGCACGTAAAAAAATCAGCCAGAATTTAGCATTTGTTTTAGGATTGATTCTAGACGTTAGATTGAAGCATGTTTTTTGGGTACAAAATCAAATGGTTACAAATTATCTATCAACGAACCAATGGGTGTGGGCGCAAGATCCATGTGCCACAGGATCTAAAGTCAACAACTAACTAATTAACAAGAGCCGGAGATCTCTCAAGAAGCCGTTAGATAAGGAAAGAGATCGATTTGACTGGGCATTTGATCGCAACAAGTGTGATTCAAATAAAACGGTCTAATCTCTATCTTTCAAAAGGATATAAAAGAGAGGACCGTTCGATAGTGATCCAACATGTTGTCTTCTTCTCCTTCTCTCTATTTCTTGCATTAATATTCTCTCCTCTTTCTCTCCTCAGTCACCACGATCGTGTATAACCCGTCTCTTGATTTCTCTCTTGAAACCCATTCAAGAATCAAAGCCATGGTGAAAGAAATGTATAGATCAAAGAGAAAGAACCATGATGGTTCTTCAAGCAGTGAAGAATTTGATAACGATCGACTTGCTCTTTCTTTATCTCCTCCTTCAACAAGAACCTTCAAACCTCCTCCTCCTCCCCACCACCACTACAATCACTACCTGGTCCTTCGAGTATAGCCCGACGTTTCCGTCGGAACCCAACGCAGGGTCCTCCAGGTGGGAAGAGCGACATTTGTGCTGGTTCCGATTCCATGGGCCACGGATCACCGTGCTACTGTTTACAGCCTGGACTACATCTTATCAATGGGCATACGGTCCATACCAGGTGAAGTTCAGTGTAAGAAGTGCGAGAACAGGATCACAATTGAATTTGAACTGGAAAGAAAGTTCATGGAGATTGGATCCTTCATCATGGTAAACAAGAGCTCATTGCTTGAGCGGGCCCCCGAACGGTGGATGTCTCCGGTGCTTCTAGTCTGTACGCATTGCCATCAACCCAACAGTATGAAGCCTGTGATGTCGGAGAAGAAAAGATCAATAAATTGGCTTTTCTTGCTCTTGGGCCAAATGCTTGGTTGTTGCAGCCTTAGACAATTGAAGTACTTTTGCAAGCACACCAATAATCATCGTACGGGAGCAAAGGATCGAGTGCTTTGTCTAACGTATCTTGGATTCTGCAAACAGCTCGATCCTACAGGACCGTTTGATCGTTAAGATACTATCTTGTTTCCGTGATATAGTTTTTTTTTTTTCTTTTTCTTTTTTTGAGTAACAAGAGGGGAGAAATCTATCTTATTAAAATGTGATAGCCTGATTAGTGATTTCTAAGCGATTCGATTGAAGTTATTTTCGTGGGTTTATTTTAACGGTAAGAATTCGAGGCTGATTTATGGTTAATTTATAGGTCCACCGAGGGACTGGTCAAACATCCATACGGTCAGAGTCCACTAATTGTGTGCCACGTGGCCTGTGTTTTGCATTGTGACAGTAGCATCTGTCAGAACGCTGTGATAGAAGTTTTACTCCTCCACTAAGGTGATCTGGGTCGTTCAAAATTCAACCAGATTTGATGACTGTGACCAATCCATATTACAAAAGGAATATGATAGATTGGACGGTCACCCCCTTTTGATCACCATGACTTTCACAGTGAATTATGCTAGGTGGGGGCCATGATCGTGTACTACAGTACTAGTATCATAATCAGGGAAGTTTTCTAGATGATCTGGATGAGGAAGAGATCAGAGAGGTGGGTTGTATAAGATGGATCAAATGGTCCTATGGTTGTGTACATGTAGAATTATTATATGATCCCCGTCATGTGTATGATCAGATGTGATATACAAGCTGCTCGTTATCCACCGTTCTTTTCAGCTCGATGGGGATCTGAGCAATGGTCCGATTACTAGACATGTAGGGTGGATAAGGGGTAGTCACAAGGATCACACGGGCGTGCTTAAGGGGTAGATCAAATGGCCCCATGAATGTTTGATCACAGACTTAAAATATCAACCTGATAGCAGGTCAGGTGATTTGTTTAAATTATGGGCTTCATGAGCAGGCCCATGGTGAAAAATTGGGTTCCAAGCCCATGTTGAAAACAAATGCTAAAATCCAATGGCTATAGGAATCACCTGTCAGGCTGATTTTTGGTGTGTTGGTTCACCAAAGGTCACCCTCTCTACAGGCAAGTTTCACCATATCCACGTGGCAACATCAAATGGTCGTTTATCAGATGGATGGCTTGGATTTATCGAATCGGATTTCCACATGACAACGTATCCCAATCCAATTTGATAAACAGTCGGAGCTTATTGGATCGGATTGAGGGGACTTAACATTGAGTTGATTTGATCATCTGTTAAATTAGACTTTTATTAGAAAACAAAACTGACAAATTATTAAGTCAAATAACAAATGTAAAAAGGGTCGGGGGCTAAGAGGACACCCATTTTTGACCTCCATTTTGGCGTACCCACATAGAAGATGAATCAATGGCTGATTTTTGGTGGGGATGATCTTCTCACTATATAGATCACGCCAACAAAAAATCAGCCCATTCTGAAATTTCTAACCCCATCAAATGTGGTTTTCAAGTTACACAGTAAAAATCAACAGTCCATAATTCTTCAGTTTCTAAACCAGTCTATAAATATCAGAATGATTTGAATTATATGAGGATGATCTCCTCACCGTAGAGATCATCCTCACCAAAAATCAGCCATTGATTCATCTTCTATGTGGGTACGCCAAAATGGGTGTAAAAAATGGGGGTCCCCCTGAGCCCGACCCATGTAAAAAGGTTTATCAGCATACATGTTCATTGCAATAATATATTATACTTTCTTCACCTAGTTTAACAGTGGTTGACTTCAGTCTGATTAGGGATTTCAAACATTTGGATCTGAGTACCCCAAATAATGCTCGAAATCTACGGTTAAAAATCAACTGATGAAAATGACTCCAATCAAATCCTTAAAAATCACTAATCAGACTGATTTATTTTTTGCATGTAAGTCCACCTAGGGATGGGCCAAACATCGATAGATCAGTGATCTCTAAGAATGTGCCACGTGTAAGGTGCACGCGGTGTTCCCCTAGTCTCTTATAATAGGAAATCTTACATTAATAATTAGTGTCCATAATTAATTAGAATTAAAAATCAACTAAAACTCAAAAACTCATTGTCCATAATAAGTTTCTATAATTGGAGTGAGAATTAACCAAGGCAGACCAGGTTCAGGCTGGGCCTGTACTTTTAGATATATTTATGGGCTGGGCTGGACTTACGTAGAGCCTATTAGGCCTGTCACGGGCCTGAGCTCGGCTCAAAACATGTGCTAATAGTTTGCTGGCCGGTCCTAGGCATACATAGGCCCGGCCCATTAACACCCCTACTTCCTATTATGGTCCTTTAAGTTAAAGACCACTCTAAGAGCATCTTAACAAAAAAGGTATTGTCTCCATTTGGTTCCTCAAAATAGATAAGATTTTATGTAAAATTACTCCTTTGTCCTTGATAAAAACCTTCTCTGCCCTTCTCTATCATTTGGAGGTGTTTTTATCGACAAAGCTCCCTGTTGCTCTACACCCCCAAAACGATGGATCCATGGCATCCTATCGACCAGACAGACAAAAATTGAGAAAAACAGGGGTTTTAGTGATTTTCAGCAGTTCTTGTTGAAGCTATTAGCATGTTCTTACCAAGGGAGGCGTGAGAGGCCGTCAAGATCGGAGCTCCAGCAGAAAAATCTCCGCTGCAGCCACATACCGATGCTCTCCACCATCACAATCGTGACTTACCGCAGCCTAATCAGTGATTTCTAAGCGTTGGATTGAAGTAATTTTCATGGGTTGATTTTAACGGTACGAATTTGAGCAATTATTGAGCGTTATTTGAATGCAAAGATCCAAAGGTTACAAATCACTAATCAGGTTGATTTTTGGTTTGCAGGTCCACCGAGGGAATGGCCAAACATCCATACGGTTATCGCCCTCTAATAGTGTGCCACGTGGCTCAAATTGTGCCGTTGTTACATGAGTTTTACTCCCAACACAAAAGTAAATCCTAATCGTCAACCTCCAATAGTGTACTAGTCTATCTATGCTACCACCAACCACATCATGATCATAATTACTACTCCACTAATCTATGCTGTACCATCACCTCTATCTAGTGGGGTCTTGGGAAAGAGACAAAAAAATGCAGTAAAGAAGGAACTAATCCGACGGCTCTCAAGCTTCCATCTTTGCAAATTGCAGTAACTTTCCTGAAAAAGAGAAAAAAATTAAGGCACTCAAGAACAGTTCAGGAAAGAGAGAGAGAGAGAGAGAGAGTCGTTTTCTCGCTGGATTTCCTCGAACAGACATGCTATCTCCGGCGGAGCTCCCACCTGCAACATGCACGAAATGAAAACCGATAGAGAGAAATGTTTTCTCGCCGGATTTCGCCTAACATGCATGCTATCTCTGGCGAAAGCTCCCACCTGCAACCTGCAAGAAATGAAAACCGGGAGAGAAGAGAGGCATTGCTGGTGGAGAACGAGGGGTTTGGGTCCAAAACCATGGCCGATGATGCGATGCATGGTCAAATCTGTGTTCACACTAAAAGGGCAAAACAGTAAAGTCATCAATGTCGGAGGGATATGGCGATGGAAGAATCTCGCCAATATTGGCGTGGTGGAGAGTGGATTTGGCCAACCCCTCTAAATGGCGAGGGGGTTAGCGAGGCTGCTGGAGGATGGTTTTACAAGTTTTTCGCCAAACTTTGACTTGGCGACCCACGATAGAGACCAGATGGAGATGCTCTAACACAACTCTATTGATGGCACAAACCGTAAGAAAACGGGTCCCACCACACATTGCGGACCATTTTGGGTTTTTTTCAGGTGAGTGGTGGGGTCAGCCCTTTTAACAAATGGGCGCCGTAATATCGTTTGTGGAATAGGCTCTTGCGGTTGCGTTAGTTATCGGTTGTGACATATCAAAGTCCTGAATCCGGATTTCCTCCAAGGCTCCAACACACAAAGCAGGCGGACCCACCAACCCAAAGTTCATGTACTTGCTTTTTTTTTTTTTTTCTTTTTAACGGTCGTGATGTAACGAGGTTATACCTCACGCTTGTAGGCGTCAGGAAGCACGATTTTGTTAACTCACTGCTGCCATCTAGGCCGACAGACCACATGGATGTTTAATAGTGGTCTGTGGAGTACTTTTTAGGATAAGGACAAGCGTAGGCCGAGGTAGAGGGTGTTCACAAACCCTTCGGTGAATATAAAGACCCTTTGATCCTGATGACTAAATCATGCGAACAGTCATGATCGAGGCCCCTAGCTTTGATGGTCCACTAGACCCAAAGGTTTTCTTTGATTGGTTGTCAGACATGGACCACTATTTTAAGTGGTACGAAATGTCTGACGGTCGTAGAGTTAGGTTTGCCAAGATGAACTAGTTGGTGGGCCAAGTCAAACTCTACTGGACTAATATTGAGCACAAGATAGCGAGAGTTGGTGAGGACCACCCCATTGTTCAGTGGACAAGATGAAAAGAAGTCCTCCAGGAAAAATACCTACTTGTGTACTATCGCGAAAGACTCATGGATCAATGGTAATCCATTCGCCAAGGATCTATATCTATCATTGATTACATCATAAAATTCAATGAATATATGATGCGATGCAATGTTAGGGAAGATCCTCTCGTGATCTTGTCCAGATTTAGAATAGGTCTCTGTTCTGAGTTGCAGAGAGAGCCCATCCCTCATGGCATCCACTCATTGGAGCACGCCTATTCTAGCAAGTGGCGGAAGAGTTAGACTCGTATTTGAAATCGCATTTTGACATGCGATTTGATTCATGTATTCCTAATGTTACACCCCCTCCCTTTTGAGCGAAAACTAATGTTGGAATTAGCCGTTTAGAGCCAATTCTAACACTCCCAATCTTAGGGACCACAAAGGAAAATGAGTGGTCGATGGGAATTCGAGGGGAAATGAACAAACTGAATACTATAGGTGTCAAGGTTATGGACACTCTGCAGTCCAATGTCCCACAGAAGAACCTAGGGAGAGTTTTAGGAAGAAATCCAATAGCTTGAGTTCAACCCTAGTGATGAGGATGGTGAGGATGTAGGTGCCTCATGACTTGCAGTTGTTAGGTGCACCCTAGCCCAGATCAAAGAGAATGATGAATGAAATTGAAGAAAACTTTTGAGAAATTCCTGTGAAAGGATCTGGTGTGAAGTCATTATTTTGGTGCGAATCCAAGGTAAATTTATACTCTCTTCCATTCTCTTCTTCCCCTCTTCCTTCTTTATTCTTTCATTACTTTTTATTTGGATCTACTTCAAACCCGAAACCCTAGCCGTAGCCGTACCATGATCCCTCTCCTAAACCTTAGCCGTACCATCATCCCTCCCCAAAACCCTAGCCGTACCCTACCTTACCTAAACCATAGCCGCACCTACCACCTAGCCTCTATGGCACCCATATGCCATCTTCTACCCCATGTGACACCCCCAATACCTGTTTCTCCCTTGCGGCACCCCTTTGCAACCTTTTCTCGCTTGCAGCACCCCTATCACCCCATTCTCATCCCTTGCAGCACCCAGCACCCCTATGGCTTATACCCCATGCGGCACCACCCCATGAGAGTAACAAATGTGTTTATTATAAATATTCTAATAACATTTGTGCCATGATTTGTTTATATGTTGATGATATTTTAATCTTCAGTTCTAATTTAGAAGTGATTAAGGAGACCAAAAATTTCTATCATAAAATTTTGACATAAAGATCTTGGAGAAGCAAATGTAATTTTAGGAATCAAAATTACTAGGACTGCGAACAGGATCACTTTTGATCAATCTCACTACATTGAGAAAATACTTAAAAAAATATAAATATTTTGATTGTAAGCATGCTTATACTCCTTTTGACTCTAATATGAGATTATACACTAATGAAGGTGATAATGTTAATCAAAAAGATTATGCTAGTATAATCGGTAGCCTTAGATATGCAACAGATTGTACTAGACCCGATATTTCATATGCAGTAGGAATGCTTTGTAGATACACTAGCAGACATAGTATTGAACATTGGTATGCTATTAACCGTGGAATGAGATATTTGAAAAGAACTATTAACTTTGGAATTCACTATCAAAAATATTCTGCTGTTATCGAAAGATATACTAATGCCAATTGGAACACCCTATCAGATGATTCCAAGACAACTAGTGGATACATCTTTATCATTGGAGGTGGAGCAGTTTCATGGAAGTCTAAGAAACAGACCATTATAGCTCAACTAATTATGGAGTCTGAGCTAATTGCACTAGCTGCTACTAGTGAAGAAGCAAGTTGGTTGCGAGGCCTTCTTTCTGATATCCCTATTTGGGATAGACCTGTTCCAACAATTTTGATACATTGTGATAGTACTACGGCGATAGGCAGAGTACAAAATCAGTATTATAATGGAAAATCGCAATAGATACATCACAAACACAGTACTGTGAGGGAGTTTATCACCAATGGAACAGTAACAATTGATTTTGTTAGATCTAGTGATAACTTAGCAGACCCGTTTACTAAAGACTTAGCAAGGGAAAAGGTCTGGGAAACATTTAAGGGGATGGGACTAAAGCCCACTGATAGTTGAATTACTAGTGATGGATACCCAATCTAAGGATTGGAGATCCCAAGAACTAGGTTCAAGGGGAAGAACAAATCACTAAGTAATTGTTTAATTATTCGGACATGCACTATTTAAAGTCCCTCCTCATGATGTAATTTGATATTCGCTCAAAAGTGCTTATTTTAAGCAATTATCCTTTTAGCGTTATTACATTCTCCTACGTAAAATGCTCTATTTATCTACTTTTCTACGTAATAGTCTCTTCTATTGCGTAGAACACACTTTTCTGGACGAAATGGTATATTTGCATGCATTAAACGCATTTCTGGAAGTCTAGACATTAAGTCGTTCTGATAAAGTCTCATTACGCGCTTCTTCTGTTACAAGAAACCCCGATGGGACAATTCACGAGACTTGCGAGCCAACATCGATCAAGAAATCCCATTATCAAAGCTTAAAGAGCCCACATGCTATGACTAGAAGATATGGGCCAAATATGGGCTGAATAAGGCCTTTATCACTTCCCTTTCCACTATTCCTATACCCTCTTTAGTGGTAGAAGGGCTGGCTCAACCAAGATGAAAGCTGCTATGATAGAGGAAATGAAAGCTCTAGACAAGAATGGGACATGGGAGCTTGTTGACCTGCCAAGAGGCAAGAAACATGTGGGTTGCAGATGGGTGTTCACAGTCAAACACAAGGCGGACGGGTCTGTTGAGAAGTACAAGGCGAGATTAGTAGCCAAGGTGTACACCCAAACCTATGGGATTGACTATGTGGAGACCTTTGCACATGTGGCAAAGATGAACTCCATCAGAGTGTTGTTGTCAATGGCAGCAAACCAAGAGTTGCATTTGCATCAGCTGGATGTGAAGAATTTTTTTTTCATGGGAACTTACATGAAGAAGTCTACATGGTGCCTCCTCCTGGATTCACTCCACCAGAACATAATAGCAAGGTGTGTAGACTGAAGAAAGCCCTCTATGGGCTTAAACAATCTCCAAGGACATGGTTCGAGAGATTCACCCTAGCCATGAAGAAGCTGGGTTACACTCAAAGTCAGGCCGATCACACCCTATTTGTGAAGCATCAATGGAAGAACACCACTGCTCTCATTGTTTATGTTGATAACATCATTCTCACAAGGAATGATGCAGCAGAGGTAGCCAAACTGAAGCTTCAGTTAGCGGAGGAGTTTGAAACCAAAGATCTATGACCTCTCAAATACTTCTTAGGCATCGAAGTTGCAAAATCTAGTCAGGGGATCTTCATCTCTCAGAGGAAGTATGTCTTAGACTTGTTACAAGACTCAGGCAGGTTGGGTACCAAACCAGTGAAAACTCCTATAGAGCAGAATCACCAGCTAGCAGATGCCAGTGGTGAACTACTACAAGATGTATGGAGCTTTCAGAGGCTAGTTGGGCGATTGATCTATCTCTCCCTGACTAGACCCGACATTGCCTATGCAGTGAGTGTGATCAGTCAGTATATGCACTCACCCAGAGGTATTCATTTAGAGGCAGCACATCGGATCTTGAGGTATCTCAAGTCAGCACCTGGTAGAGGTCTTCTGTTTAAGAAAAATGGCCATATGCGTATAGAGGCTTATATCGATGCAGACTGGGTAGGGGCCAAAGATGATCGGAGATCCACTTCTGGATATCGCACATTTGTTGGGGGCAATCTGGTCACTTGGAGAAGCAAGAAGCAACCCGTTGTCACCAGATCTAGTGCAGAGGCCGAATTCATAGCAATGGCTCATGGCTTGTGTAAGATGCTTTGGTTGAAAGTGTTGGTTGCTGAACTTGGCTTCCCAATTTTAGGGTCTGTGAGCCTATATTGTGACAACAATGCTGCCATCAGCATTGTTCACAATCCCGTTCAGCATGATCGTGCCAAACACATTGAGGTGGACCGACACTTCATTAGAGAGAAGATTATCTCTGGGGCAGTGTGCACCCTATTTGTGAAGACTGATGAACAGGTTGCAGATGTTTTCACAAAAGGAGTTCCCAGTTGAGAACTCCATAAGTGCTTGTGCAAGTTGGGCATGAGAGATATCTATGCACCAACTTGAGGGGGAGTGTTATCATATACGTAGAAATACGTATTTTATATGTATCAGGGATAGTTTTGTAAATACCTCCTTGAGGGGTATATTTGTTTTTTGTATTTGGGACTTACATAAATAAGATTTATGGAGTCATTGTGATCTAAGCACAATAGACATCCTTTCTTCTCTCTTCTTTCTCTCTTCTACAAACCTAACCCTTACCCTAATTCTTCAATTCACAATTCAACTAGTTTGGTACAACTTGGTGGATTTGGATATGAAACGAATGAATCTTTGTGAATTGAGAACTCAATGAACTTGAGACTAGCTAAGTTGCTCGAATTGATTTTGGCAATACAAATTTATTTTGGCTATTAGAAATTGGGAGGACAATACCTTGTGCATTGACTGGTGTGGTATTGCTTAAGGGCGTCAACAAGTCAAGTTTGGACGTAATCAGCCAGTCAAGTTTTTCTCGTTGCACACTGCAGTAGATGGTATCAGTCTCAAGCCCAAAACCTTGTCGTCTTCCACTTTCCCTCATGAGTATTTTTTTGAAGTTCTCTCCTAAGGACCCTATATGTGTTGATCGTAAAATAGTAAATTGGTGATTGTATCTTCTCAATATGCATTGAAGGTTCCCTCACAAACGTTGATTCTTTCAAGGGGACCTCTTCATCTTGACTGTTGAGAATATTTCTAGGCGGTGAATTAGTTGCTGACTCGCTGATTACTGATATAGTCTTCTATCGCTGGACTTTCCTGTTAATTCTCGTTTCCCTTTTTTGCTATCTATATAACAAAACAGGACGGTTGTCTCCCCCTCTTATCCGGCTTCATAAAGGATGGCCGAGATCTTATCACACCAAATGGACGGTGCATCTCAGCCACTTACACCCAATTTTGACAAACGCTTTGTCAATGAGTGCCGTGGGCACGGGTCACCTACTATTTACCTACATATAAGGAATGAAATGGATTGGATTTACATATAGCCCAAGGGGAGCTCCACTTTTTATGCCTCGAGAGGGGTGTTACCGTTAAAACGGCCAGGGGCAAAAATGAAAAAAAAAAAAATTTAATGATTTTAACAGAAAAAAGTGGTGCTGAAATTCAAATTTTAAAATTTGAAGTTTAAAAAAAAAATATAATTTAATGGTTTTCTTATACCCCTCTTATCTTACATGGCTTCAATAATGAGTGGCTGAGATCCACTATGCTTCATATCGATGGCTGAGATTAACTCCCACCCGATTTTGACAAACACTTTGTCAGAAAGTGCCGCTGGCACGGACCACCCACGCATATATCAAGACAACTCAGTTGTATTCTCTTATCTTATCCATCCATCTAATGTGGACGGTTAGATAAAGAGTGGTTGAGATCAAATCCATTGATCTAATGTGGACGGTTAGATTTCAGCCACTCAATCCACCTCATTTGACCTCAATTTATTCAAAACTTAAATTTCTCCCATTGTGCGTTACAATCCGTTATAACAGCTGTTATAATGGAAAAAAACAGTAAGCCCCAGTTCGTTATACCCTTTTGAGTGTCGAAAGCACCCAATTTTAGCAAACGCTTTTGTCGGAGAGTGCCGTGGGCATGGGTCATTTACTATTCTATATAACAAAACAAGTTGTCTCCGTACTTATACCTCCTCTTATAAGCATCAACAAAGAAGGGCCGAGATCTAATCCTCCCCCAAATGGACGGTGGATCTCTGCCACTCAACTGATTTTGGGAAATTCTTTGTCGAGGAGTGCTGTGGGCACGGGCCACCTACTAGTGTATTACATAAGGTACTAAATCATCCATGCTTAATATGATGGACATTGTTCATACTTGGTCCCAATAAAGGAACAATTAGCTTAAATATGCTTACAGTTTCCTTAAATCAGTTCACAGTACATCATGGATTACAAAAATCAGCCACTTTATGCTGGTTCGTGGAAATGGTTCTTCATAAAAATCTTTGCTCTTTTTTATTCTCGTGGGTGTTTTTTCATCCAGTTCTCTAGTCAACATAGTCGGTAAATCTTCAATCCCTTCCATGGTACCATTATTCCAATAGGCGACAATTTGGAACAAGATTTTTCTCATGGATGATTAAATTATAGACTCAAGGTCACTGTCAAATGTTTCCCTTGCAAAGAAGATTTTGTAAATCGCATATTTATACATTGCAAATCCATTAGAGGGATTTCGTGTTTCTTCATCTCGAGCTAGTTCAAGGTTGGTAGATGGTGGCTTCCGGATGAGCAGGTTTAAATATATGGAAAATGCCTGGTAACCATTCTAGACAGGGGTTTCTAATTCTCAGACTAGTTGGAGATCTCTAACAAAGATGTTAGGGAGATTCCAGGGCTTGCAGAGGGTACCCTGAAACACCCACCTGATAGGGTTAAGGAAGTGAGTAGCTCATCGACGGCGCTTGTGGTGGCCGTAGAGGGAAGGGATGGATGGTCATCGTCGTCGATGACGAAGCTGTCCAAAATAACGCTTTGGATATTTGCACCCAAATAACGCTCAATAATGCTCAAATTCCTGCCGTTAAAATCAACCCATGAAAAATAACTTCAATCCAATCGCTTTTCAAGGCTAAACGAATATAACATTATCCATACTGAATCTTTGCAGTACGCCGAATTGCTAACTATGATCAGTCTCGTATGAATTGGATAACCCAGATATTCCAATGACAGTGAAGGGTGAAAAGGGTGGAATTAGTGTGTTTCTTATGTAAATCAGTAACATCTTCACGCTAGCCATACACCGGGCCCTTGGCAGATAAAAGAAACCTGGCTGCGTTTGCGTTCATCATTTATTGAAGTCTCACCATCCCAAAATGCCACCTGGAGCACACTATGACCTTCTAGCCCCCAAGGTGTCTCCCCTCTCCCGTGACTATTATTGCATCCATCATGGGACCAAGGTGCTAGTTTCTGATTGATTTGAAGGATTCGAACTCGAATTCTCTGAGATGATTGCTTTGAGCCGGCTTTCAGAGATGCCACTTCTGTAATTGGTGGTGGGACATTTGGGGATTTATACATAGGCGCAGTGGCGGGAAAGATGAGGATGAAGAGAAGTATTGTAGAGGAAATGTGGTTGAGCGGTCCTTCTCAGAGTATTGGCACGAGCTGCGGAGGGAGGGCAATGGAGAAGCGAAATGGGTTTTTAACAAGGTCCTCCGCAGCAATAGCAGTGCAAGAAACCCAACCACACCCACAAGCCTCCGTTATTCGAGTAGGGTGCTTTGACAGGGAAGGGTGCTCTCGCTAAGTTTAACATCATAGGTCCGATGTTTCAACAGGTCAGGTGCCCTCACAATTCGTGGGGTGCCACTAAAATTTCCCTAACAAAAATAACATTTTTTTGGCATTTTAACGGTACATAACATAATGGGGAGGTCCAAATCCGTTATAACGGCCGTTGTTTAAACCTTGGCTGGATGTAGTTTTGAACCAACTCTTATCATAAGAAGACGTGCCAGCGATCAAGAAAACAAAATTGAAGTTTACAAAAAAAATAAAAATGAATATAATTATTAAAACTGGAAATAAAACATCTAACTCTAAGATAAGTGAACGCCAGCCTTGTTGAACAAAGAGAGTAGGTACAAGAAATCCACCTGTGTGAGCTTAGAAGATCTCTTCTCCTCAAAATCTCCCTGTTTCAACACCCCCAAAACCTTTTCCTTAAACTCAGATCTTTCTCCTCCTGCATCATCACCATCCTCCACCTCCATCTCCTCCTCCTCTTCTCTTCCCTCTTCAATCTCCATACTCTGGCCCTCACTGCTATCACCCAAAGCAGCTACCTCCACCTCCATCTCTGCTTCCTCTGAGGATCCCTTCTGAGAGAGCTGCAATGCTTGCAATGTCTTGTAGTTCTTCTCCAGTAAAGAGAGGACAGTTTTCTGTCTGAAAATAGAACCTAGGGTTTTGTTCTTCCGGTTGAAACACAGCCGGATCAAACCGTCCCATTCCTTGAAATTTACAGGAGGAAGAGGTTTTCTTGGCTCGATTCGTATGACAGAGGAGTCTACCTTTGGTGGGGGGCGGAAATTGTTTTTCCCTACTTTGAGGAGATGGGAAACACGAGCCAGGAGTTGGGTGTTCACTGAAAGGCGGCAGTAGAGATTGTCACCTGGCTGAGCAACAAGTCTCATGGCGAATTCCCTCTGGAACATGATGACTGCGCACCTGAAGGCCGGTCGGTGTGATAGTAACTTAAAGGTGAGAGGAGAGGAGATTTGATACGGGATGTTAGCCACACAGATATCAAAGTATGGAAGGTCACACTTGAGCACATCTCCTTGGATAACCTGCAGAACGATCGAACACAAGATGAATTTAAACCCTAAATTTGCTCAATGCCCAATCAATCCAACATGACATCTTGTCATCTACAGAGCAATAAAAGAAAATCTTAAAATGTGAATAATCTAGACATACCTTCAACCGATTCGAGAAGGGTGTCCCTTGAAACCGACGCTGCAACTCGAGAACCATGCGAGGATCCAATTCGACAGCGATTACCATCTTTCCAATCTCAAGTAGCTTCTTCGTGAGATTCCCAGTACCAGGACCAATCTCGAGGATAACATCTGTGCTTTTGATTCCTGATTTCTGAACAATTGTGTCAACGAGCAGAGGGTTCTTGAGGATGTGCTGTCCTTTGGATTTGTGGAAGGATATGCCGCCTTGGCAGTGATTTGCAGCAGCGCGAGGTCTTTCTTTCCTGATTTTCCCTCCCGCCATTGATGAAGCACGTCAAAGCTTCGATAATGGAAGCAGAGACAAAATTAGGGTTTTTCAAGTACAGAAAACAGGAAAGTCTTTACGTCATGTTTGATTACATAGGATTTTTTAGTTGAATCATAAGATTTGAAAGAATATCAAGTCATGAGATTCACATGGAAGTCATAGGATTTTTGTGTAATGGGATTTAGACATAAGATTCAAATCATTTGGGTTAAGATTTTATTTGAATCGTAGGACTCAAATCATAAACATTAAGGTTTTAATAACACTACTTCTAACCCTATCAAATGTGGAGCTAAAGTTAATAGCAAAAATGGACGTTTCAGAATATTTCCAACTTGTAATCCAATTTTCATAAGGCTAGAAATGTCGGAATTGGCTAATTTTTGTGAGATTGATATATATATATATATATATATATATATAGGGCTAGGATAGAATGACTAATGGAATTCTTACTAATATTCTTACTAATGGACGTGGGGCCCACACGCGGATGAGTTAAGGGATGATTTTTGGTGAGGGTGATCTCCTCACCATGGAGATCACCCTCACCAAAAATCAGTAATTTTTAAAACTTCTAACCCTACCAAATACGGACCTAAATTTAATGGTGAAAATGGATGGTCCAAAAATTTTCAATTTGCAATCTACTTTTCACAAGGCTACAAATGTTGGAATGGACTGATTTTTTGTGTGGTTGATATCCACATTGAGAAGAATATTATCACCAAAAGTCATCCCTTAACTCATCCGCATGTGAGCCCCACGTCCATTAGTAAGAATTTCATTAGTCATTCTATCCCAGCCCATATATATATATATAACAAAACAGGGAAGTTGTCTCCCCCTCTTATCCGGCTTCATAAAGGATGGCCGAGATCTTATCCCCCAATTGGACGGTGGATCTCACTCATTCACACCCGATTTTGGCAAATGCTTTGTCAGGAGTGTCAGGGGAACGGGCCACCCATTGGTCTATATAACAAAACAAGGAAGTTGTCATTTCTCTTATCTTATCCTGCTTCAATAGATAAAGAGTGGTTGAGATCAAATCCATCCATCTAATGTGGATGGTTAGATTTCAACCACTCAATCCCTCTCATTTATTCGGCCACTCCCACTCATTTGAGCCCCATGCACAACAGATTGAAATTTTGAATTAGCGCCGTTATTTTCCATTATTTTCTGTTATTTTTGCAATTTTTTTCATTTTTGCCCTTGTACATTTTGAAAATTTGAAATAGCGCCGTTATTTTCTGTTTTAGTTTGTTCTGTTATTTTCTGTATATATATACAGGGTCAAGATTGGGGGACAACAATTTCATACAACAATTTTGGCGTACCCACATGGAAGATGAATCAATAGCTGATTTTTATTGAGGATGACCTCCTCATCATATAGATCACCCTACAAAAAATCAGCACATTCTGAAATTTCTAACCCCATCAAATGTGGTTTTCAAGTTAACGATAAAAATAGACGGTCCATAATTCTTCAACTTGTAAACCGATCTACGAACATCGGATTGATTTGAATTTGTGTGAAGATGATCTCCTCACTATAGAGACCATCCTCGCCAAAAATCACTCTATTCCAAGACTTCTAATTTATACATTGGCCTGTGCGAATTTTTGTTGTCAAAAATGTTGTATGAAATTGTTGTCCCCCGATCCTGACCCTGTATATATATATATGTATATATATATATATACATATATATATATATACAGGGTCAGGATCGGGGGACAACTATTTCATACAACATTTTTGACAACAATTTTGGTGCACCCCTATGGAAGGTGAATCAATGGCTAGATTTTGTTGAGGATGAACTCCTCACCATATAGATCACCCCTAAAAAAAATCAGCACATTCTGAAATTTCTAACCCCATCAAATGTGGTTTTGAAGTTAACGATAAAAATAAACGGTACATAATTCTTCAACTTGTAACCCAAATATCAGAATATATATATATAGGTCAGGATCGGGGGACAACGTTTTCATACAACATTTTTGACAACAAAAACTTAGTGTGTCCCAATATATAAATTAGAAGTTTTAGAATGGGATGATTTTTGGCGAGGATGGTCTCTATGGTGAGGAGATCATTCTCACAAAAATTCAAATCATTCTGATATTCGTAGACCGGTTTACAAGCTGAAGAATTATGGACCGTCCATTTTTATCGTTAACTTCAAAACCACATTCGATGGGGTTAGAAATTTCAGAATGTGCTGATTTTTTTAGGGGTGATCTATATGGTGAGGAGATCATCCTCACCCAAAATCAGCTATTGATCCATCTTCCAAGTGGGTACACCAAAATTGTTGTCAAAAATGTTGTATGAAAATGTTGTCCCCCGATCCTGACCCCATATATATATATATATAAGATCTCAAAACTAGCAACCACAAAAACCATACCGCTGCAAGATTGAACAACCAAACCAACAAAGCAAGGAGAATAAAACCCTATTTTAATATTAAAAAAAATGAATAACTCTATAATTCAATATACTAAAACGGAACAAACTAAAACTGAAAATCCATTTCTACGCAAGAAGACCTACTCAAGATGACTAAGACCCAAAACCAGTAACCCCATAAACCCATTCCTCAGCAATAGCAATGTGAAAAAGCACTGTTTTGTAGTACATTTAGATTAATATTACCCAATACCTCTGCAAGATCAAACAACCCAACCCATCAAACAAGAGACCCCCTAAAAGAAAAAAAAAATCCACTACCGATTGTATAAACCCCATAAACCCATATACAGCTATTTCAGCAGTCTAGCCATTAAACAGGTATAGTTTCTGGGAGGTCAAATAAGGTTTTAATGGATTATATATAAGCAAATAAAATCCAAAAATGTTAAAAACGAAAAAAGAGTGGGTGGAGGTGAAAGTGAGAGGTACCTGTGCCGTCGTCGCCTGCGCCTCACCTCGCCTAGTCGCCTGTGAGTACCTCCTTTCGGCCCCTTTTCGTTGAGAAGAAGAAAGAAAGAGCTGAGAGGTTTTTTCTCTATTTTTGTTAAAACCCTAAACGGAGGGAGCCCAAACGGACCAGACGTGGCGTGACTGACTAACACCATTTTTTTCATTGTCACTCACTGCTGCCATCTGGGCCCACTGGCCGCATGGATGTTTAGCCCATCTCTTGGTAAACATTTTTACCAAAAAACAGATTGTTCTGATGATTTTTAGTACTAAAAGAAATAGTTAATCCAACGGGTGGAATCATGTGTTCAACTAGAGGTACCAATCAGGGGAAAATCTATGATACCTACTTCTGTATCAGAATTTTGATGCAGAAGTCCCTCAATTCGGGCCCACTGCCTCTATGAATGTTTATCCCACATCTTTGTGGACCCACATACCAAAAATCAGTGTGATTAGTGATTCCTAGCCATTGGATTTGAGCACTTTTTATCATGGGCATGGAACCAACTCATAGGCTTGTTCGTTAAGCCCATGATGAAAAAGTTCCCAAAATCCTATGGCTAGAAATCACCAATCACGCTGATTTTTGGTGTGCAGGTCTATCATAGTGTGGGCCCAGATATTCAAGTGGCTAGTGGCCCGCACGAGTCTATTACGTTGCAATTTGAGTGACTTATGCATCAAAATTTTGATACAGAAGGCTTCATCAAAGAACAGCCCACCAATCAGGGTGATTTTTGCTTGGGTGGGCTGAACCAAGGTTTAAAGGGGACCGTTATAACGGTATAACGGACTGGGGGCGTTACCATTTTTCCGTTATAACAAAAACGGCCTTTTTACAATTTTTCCAGAAAATAACAGTCGTTATTTTTGTTATAACGGAAAAACAACGGCCATTTTTTTGGGCGTTTTAACAGTCCATAACATAACGGGGCAGGTCCGAATCCGTTATAACGGCAGTTTTTTAAACCTTGGGCTGAACATCCATGCGGTCAGATGACCCAGATGGTGCTCCACGTGGACTTTAGAAGGGGGACTCAAACTTTGAAGTGCCCAGGGGACATCAAATATTGATGTTTTGTATAAGAGGCCGAATTTCGTGTCTCCAAGCGACTTCAAAGTTGAAGTCCCTCCACAATACCACGTGAAGTAATCTTTAGGGCCCACTTACCTGATGGATATTTGGTCCACCTCTTGATGGATCTAGATGTCAAAAGTAAGTCACATTGGTGATTAATAACCATTGGATTTAAATTTTAATAATGTGAATTTTGGTCGTTGGATTTGAGCCTTATTTTGGATGCTAAAATTAACTGTTAGAAATCAACGACCAAGCTGATATTTGGTATATAGGTCCATCAAGAGGTGAACCAAACATCCATAAGGTATAGGTCCTAAAGTGAGTTCCACATGGCATTTTTGGGAGGGAGAGACAGTCAGACGACCACGTCTATGTAATGTGCCATGTTCGGAAAAATAATAATGAATATTTTTCTTTTAACGGGCAAAATAAAGAATTCAAGTGGACGATTCTTTCTCTGCCCCCACAAAGATTTTTCTAAAAGGAGCACACCTGATCTTCAATCTGGACCATCCAAATGGTGGGCCAGTCTTTTGATTAGCCATAAACCAAAATTCACGTTGTTCTGACCAATAGAATTTTGACTTGATCATCTTAACAGTTCAACTTGATTTGTGGCCAATCCAAGGGGTGATATGATATCTGAATGGTCCAATCTAATGCCTTTAAAAACTTTTTTTGCTACCCCTATTGGATGGTTAGTTTTAATCCAAACAGTTAATTAAGTTTTGTTTTGCAGCCATTCTAAGGGTGGCCCCAAATTTGTAAAGTTTGGATTAATAGTTAGATCTCCACTCTTGATTGGCTTGAATGGTCCATTGATTGCAAATGGAAACTATGTATGGGGATTGTTATACACATAATCTATTATCTATACTAAAGCTCGGCACTCCTGAGGTGGCGTTCTCTCCATCTTTTTTTCAGCATTTTTTCCAAAAATACCCTCCATATGTTTTTCAACATTTTTTTCAAAAATATCACTTACACTTAACTTTATCTTTTATCTATTTATTCATTCCCACACTATACCTCTCCTTAAATCCCTCATCAATTCTTAATTTCCTTACCCTTGCTTCCAAATATATCTCCTTAACCCCATTTTAATTTTTTTGCATGCACTCTTTTACCTTCTCCATGTTAGGACTTTAATGTTATTTACGCCGCAATTCAATTCATGAATTACAGAGTGCATGTACGTCTCTCCCTATCCCAAAGATATGTTAATAACGTCTCTCCATCTTCTCTATACAATTCAAGTAAAAAAAATCCCTAATTCGTTTCCTTATTTAAAGCAAACTGGTTTTCTTCTCCAGAACTCTCTCTCTCTCTCTCTCTCCGCTTTTCTTATTTCATCTTCGTCTCCTCTCTATCTCTATCCACCTGTCTCTCAAAACAAAAGAAAGATGAGAGAAGACAAGTAGGTTACAAAGACCATGACAGATGATTCTTTGGTGGTAGGGATGCTTATGCTGTTCAACCATTTGGAGCCGCCCTCAAAGAGGCTGGTGGTGGTGGTGGTGGCGCTGCTCGAGTGCGGGATACGTCAGCCGCGTTCAAGGCAGATAGTACAGTGAAATATCGTTCGGGTCAAGAAGGAAGGCGAGTTGAATCAGCGAATCCAACGACGCCGCTCTCATGGAGTGAAGCAACGTCTCTCAGTGTCGGGGACGAAGCTTCTAGCGCTGGCAACGGTGAATAGGAGTTGAGCCGATCGGCTAAGCAGGGATGAGTGGTGGGAGATCCTCTTGACTCTTAATCGTTGCCGTTCATATCTCATCTCGAAACACCTCCCTCATGGAGTTGAATCGTTCTATAAACGATTCTTACCTATAAACATTGGTAGAATTTTGTAGACGCACACGTTTTGACTTACAAATTTTTTTCCAAAAGATTTTTTCTGGGCATTAGTTATTATAAGCAACCAGAATGCAACCAGATTTCATTCATGTCTTCTTGGTTATTACACTCACATATGAAACTAGAGCTTCATCACTTCTTTCCAATCTAAAAGTTCTGCCAACTATAAAGGTTCTGCCACCCGATTGGATGATCCAACCATGCACCCAGCGATGTACCTTGGAAAGATAACAAGCAGTGAGAAAAAGTCCATATATCAGATAGTTACAAGATTGACCTTAGTCCAACCCATTAAAGCATTCTGAAGGCCACCCATTTCAAAATTATCTAAAAGAGTTTCTCTTCCTAACCAAGATATATAATGACTGTCAAAGAGTTTATTGAATGGGTCGGGCTCAAGGGACCCCTATTTCTGACCCCCTTTTTTAACCCCCATCTTGGCATACCCAGGTAGAAGATGAATCAATGGCTGATTTTTCAGTGGGGATGATAACCTCACCTTATAGATCACCCCAACAAAAAATCAGCCCATTTTGAAATTTCTAACTCCATCAAATGTGGTTTTAAGATACACGGTAATAATCGACGGTCCATAATGCTTCAACTTCTAAACCAGTCTATGAACATCAATGAATTTTTGTGAGGATGATCTCCTCACCATAGAGATCATCCTCACCAAAAATCAGCCATTGATTCATCTTCTATGTGGGTACGCCAAGATGGGGGTCCCTTGAGCCCGACCCTGAATGAATATGCAACCTGAATGAATATGCAATGTAGCTCTTGCTGAGCCGATACGTGGCCCTCTAAATATGCAACGTAGCATATTTTTGGGCCCATTGACAACATGGATGTTTGGCCCGCCCCTTAGTTGTTATACATGAAAAAAAATCAACTGGATTAATGATTTCTAGCCATGGATTTAGTATCTAAAACAATTCCTTGAATCACAGAGCTAGAATCACACCTTAGAAAGTGTTATATATCTGATGGCTAGGGATCACCAATCAGGATGATTTTTGGTTGGTATATCTAATAAGAAGTGTGGGTTAGGTGGCATTTTAGAGGACAAATCAATGACTTATTAATATTTTACCCATCAAAATTTTTACACCACCACTCGAGAAAATCTTTTATGTCTACTCCAATGTAATACAATACGTGGCAGTCTTTTGGGTCCTATAACTCATAAATGCTTAACCCACCCTTTGGTGGACTTAATGGACCTAACACCAAAAGTTACCGGTGATTTATGGCCGTAGGATTTGAGCATGATTTTGAGCGAAGCATTTTTGTGGGGTCGGGCCCACTCATAATGGGCCAAAGAATCATGAGTCAGCGGACTCAAAAGAATGTTTCGCGTGGCATTTTGGGTTTGGACATCATACATTGATGTTCAGGCCTGTACATCTAACTTTTGGTCACTGCAAATCACGAGAGCTGGTATTTTATGGATTGAAAATACTATTATTATTTTTTATACTTCTATTTATTTTATAATATTATTAATATTTTTTATTTTCTTAATTCATCACCCGTGCATTAGCACGGGCTATAATAACTAGTATATTGTATAAGAGTTACACCAGCATTTGCCCTTTTATAAGTATTTATTTTCTTAAAAGTTACCAAAATGACAAGTCTCAAAGGACTGGCCTAATGTTTGGATAGACCAGTTTGAACAAGACATACTTTGGTTCAACCCGATAACACTGTAAATCAATTATTTTGATCATAAATTAGTTGTTTAATATAATTTAATTAAAATTTTCTTGCATCTAGAAGTTTCTTATTTTTTTGATTTTTCTACCATTTTTGCAGAATTTTTCAAAGCCTCTAGAATTAGTTTCGTCTGTTTCGTTTTGGTTTCACGAAGTTTCGTCGGAATGATACCGTGTGCTTTGAACCTTGACGTCAAATGACCCTCACATGCATTAGGGCTTGTGTTTAGTGGTGCTTACAAGGGTACTTTTGGAAAAGTCACATTTGCTCATGGGGCTTGATGAAATGTGAGGTAAACTGCCCAATTGGGAAAAAGAGTTTTTAATCCAATGCTAAGTATCAAAGTAATATACAATCGATAGCAGAAATTTCATAAACAACAAATCAATTACCGACCGTCGACTAAATCTATAGCTATGTGAATCTTCTTAATGATAATGTGATATTTGCTCCACATCCATTTCTGTATCGCATACAACAAAAACAATTACCAAACTTCAAAAATTTTAAAAATAGAAGTTGATAAAGATAATAAAGACAATAAAGTCCATTTTCAATGGCCCAAAAAAGCCTAAACCTCAAGTGTAGAAGATGGTAGAGGGTTAAAATTCAAGAGTGGCGGATGTTGGAGACAGCTTTGAGCAGGAAGCCAAGGGGCTTAGTGGCACACCTGATAATTCAAGAGTGGAGGATGTTGGAGACAACAACCAATTTTGATATTCGTCTAGTCTAGAAGATGGTAGAGGGTTCTGTGTAGTATTGTGGTTCAATTGACCTTGATTAGTAGTTATTCAGGCTTAGACTCAAGATGAGTGGTCATAGGCTAGAGTGGCTAAGATAGCCGATGATAGTCAACCAGAGTATGCTATGGGTCCTAATAGCGGTTTGAGGTTCTGTGGGAAACTATGTTCCTGACTTGGCTGACTTGAAGGAGATTCAGGATGAGGTGCATCATTCGAGGTATACGATCCATCTAGGCGGCGCTAAGATTATAGAGACCTATGTAGATATTTTCGGTGGAACCACATGAAGTATGGGGTCGTAGGGTATGTTTCGAGTTGCCTGACTTGCCAACAAGTGAAGGCCGAGTATCAGAGACCTGCGGGGACTTTACAACCGTTGCCTATAGCTAAGTGGAAATTGGTGCACGTGACCGTGGATTTCGTCGTGGGATTATCGACGTCGAGATAATGCCATGATTCTGTGTGAATCATGGTAGATCGTTTGACTAATACAACTCATTTTATCCCAGTACGTATTACCTACTCCAGATGAGTTAAGCATACTCTATATCAGGAATGTGGTTAAAATTCACAGAGTTCATGTATCTATCGTGTCTGATCGGGACTCATTTTATGTCAGAGTTTAATTTTGGCAGAGTTTCTAGAAGGCTCTGGGGACGTCATTAGATTATAATACGACTTTTATCCCCAAACTGATGGGCAGACTGAACGTGTCAACCAGATGATTGAAGACATGCTACAAGCATATGTTTTGGACTTCAAGGGTAGTTGAGAGGACCACCTGCCGTTGATTGAGTTCGCATGTAACAATAGTTACCATGCCAACATTGGGATGACAACATATGAGTCTCTATAACGCAGGCCTTGTCGGCTTCCAATTTATTGGGCATAGGTTAGAGATGGTGGTTTGCTTGGACCCCCAACTTGGTTTGATAGACTATTAAAAGGATAGTCGTGGTTCGAGAATGGTTGTGTACGACTCAGAGTTACTAGAAAAAGGCTACATGGATAGGCATAAGAGGAGTTTGGAATTCTTTGACAGTGATTGTGCTTCTGAAAGTCTCACCCATGAGGGAAGTGGTGAGATTCGAGAAGAAGAAAGTGAAGTTGTCACTGAGGTACATTAGACCTTTTCAAATCATAGAGAGGATTGGATAGTTGCCTATCGTCTTGCCTTGCCACTTTAATTATCTGGTGAGCACAACGTGTTCCATGTTTCGATGTTGAAAAAGCATATCAAAGATGCTTTTCATACCATTGACTTCCGGGGTTGAAACTGAAGCCGAATGCATCTTATGTCGAGGAGCCAGTGAAGATCCTTGATATGAAGGAGCAGGTACTTTGCACCAACGTTATCCCATTGGTGAAAGTCATGTAGAACCATCATGACATGGGTAAGGCCTCGTGGGAGTTAGAGTTAGAGATGATGACCAAATACCCGCATATGTTTTCTGCATGAAATATGTCAATTTCGAGGACAAAATTCCTTTTTAAGAAGGTAAATTATAGTGACCCATTTTTTATTTATTGATTATTAATTAATAATTAATTACTTGTGATTAATGATGATACTTGATTGATTATAATTGTGTTGGTCATATTTAATTGGGTGGGCTTTGAGAGACATTTTTAGAACTTTTTTTGCCTGTTTTGGATCCCATTTGGAGCCCAATTGATACCCATGGACCTTGAGCCCATTTCTCACTCATAAGTTTACCAAAATTAGGTTTTTTGACATTTTTTATTTAAGCCTAAGTGAAATTGACGAAAATCACTTTTCACTAATTGGAAAACCTATTTTTCTCTCCCCTGTACTTTCTCTCTCACTCTCTAAGCAAAAGTTTGTGAAGATCTTTTAATTTGCATCAGATCTTTCGTATTTAGACTTCTAGCTATTAACAGGCAAGTAGATCCTTCATTAACTCTTTTGTTTCCTATGTTTTGACTAGATTGATGTATAAATGATTTGTTAGAAATCATGTTTAGGATGGATGTGGTCCTCTACTATGATTTCCTTGCTTTCTCTTATGTTATATTATTTTCTTGAGGATCTCATACATTTTCCCCTATGGTGTGTTATATATGCTATTGATTGATTCCATGCTTTTTCTTTCGTGTATATTGTATTTGTGATGTTTCTTACCATCTTGTGGTGATCGAGGGAAAGTATTATGGTCTTACAACTATCTTACTATTTTTTCTTTAAAAATATGGCTTTTTCTTGGTTTTGAGCTTTTATGTGATTTTAAACTAACATTTTGAATCCTAGTATTTTCATTGAAACTAAGGTTCATATGTGTTCCAACGCCGCTAGAATCGTATTTTCCTGACAAGTATAGAATTATTGGTGAATTTCTGAAGTTCTGTGCACAAGTTCCGCCTGCCTGACTAATTGATTCGACTGTCTAATGGATCAATCCGACTACCTAACAGATTGGTCCAATCTCGTAGACTGTATACTATTTGTTGATCTGTCGAGACATATCGATCCGATCCAAAGATGGATCGATCTGACCCTAGCTTGAATCAATCTGTTTTACACAATTTTGCACGAGTAGTAGTCTAGTTTTGACCTCCATAAGTTGTTTTGTGCAAATGTGCAAGCCTGGATAATATACTTTTAAATGGGTTGACTCATTTGATGAGATTATTAGTCGAACATTTAGGGTCTGTTTGGTACGCATTCAAACCATTACGCGTGCAATGGTTTGAGCACCCATACTATTTTCTTGTGTTTGGTTCGCACTAACTTTGCACATGCAAGTTTCAAAATTTACGCATTGTTCATATTTCCTACCATTTGGTTCGTGCGCATGCTCACTTAGGAAAGCACAAAATGTGTGGCTCCACATATTAAGTACAAAAAAAAAACAACAAATTTTCTGTACTTAATAGGTGCGCCCCACATAGTTGAACATGAATTTCAAATTTTCAAAAATAAAAAATGAAAAAAAATAGAAAAATAATGGGCAATAACAGAAATAACGGACAATTTTGTTTGCACAAAATTTTTCAGAAAATAATGGTAATTATTTTTCGGTATATTTTTTCAGCGTTTTAACGGTATATAACGTAACGAGGGAGGTCCGAATCCATTATAGCAAAAATAACGGCTGTTGTAACGGATTTGGACCTCCCCTGTTACGTTATGTACTGTTAAAATGGTCAAAAAATGATATATCGTTATTTTCTATTGTAACGAAAATAACGACCATATTTTTTTGAAAAAAAATTGTGAAAAAGGGCCATTATTTTTTTTTCTATTTTTCTCATTTTTTAAAATTTAAATTTCAAGGCCACTTTTTCCATTATTTCTGGGTTTTTTTTTGAACAGAAAGGGCTTGATTTGAGAAAATATTGGATTTTAATTTGTACCTTATGCAAATTATTTGTACAAGGAGGTTGTGTAAACGATTGCTCAGGGGGTGAAATGGGTTTTTAATTGCTAAAGAGGGTGAGCATTCATTTGCTCATGTGTATGTGCAAATCGTCGAATGCACGTGTACCAAACATACGTGGGAAACGATTGCACACGTAAACCTATTTGCATATCAAATTTGCACGCGTATCAAACACACCCTTAAAGAAATATAAATATATATATGTTCAATTGCATGATTGCATAAATATGATTAACATGTGTTAGATGTTGTTAAATTTTCACATGTTATCCATCAAGTATCATTATGTATGATTATCTGAGGTATTGAGATTATCATTCGTTAATATTTGTTGCCTATCATTATGTATAATCTTTTGAGTTATGTGGGTTATCATTAGTTAATAATTAGAATTCTAGTAGCATTGAGCCTAATGTGGGTTAAGTACTTCTCTCTTGGGTCTGCTCAAGGGTGAGATTCGTTCGATATCCGAAGATAGATCTTAAGGTGAGATATATTCAATCTCTAAATTTTAAGGTGCCTACGAGTGAGATATGTTCTACCTCTAGATTAACCATAGGGTGAAGATACCCATTGTTAGTCGTGTGCACCATTCCAAGAGTCAGATTGTGTGTCTATTAGAGTCAGGCTGTGTGTCTGTTAATATTAGTTTTGCATAGTTAACTGTAGATATATCCTTAATGTAGGTTTTGTAATTGTATATGTATTCTGGTATGAGATTGATGTTGCAGATGTTCTTAGTGGATTTCTTTAACGTGCATCATTAGTCGATCTGTTACGATATTGGGTATATCCCTTTGAGCTATATCCTTGTATTAGTTATAAATGAGAATATTATTGCCATGTTGTTACTACACGTGTTGCACGCGCCTTTGTCCCACACATCCTTCCTCCTCTGGCTGCGGGCTTAGACGATTGCTCAGCATGAGTTGGGTTGCGCACACCCCGATCTCGGGTGTCAATGGTCTGTTTGAAGTGGGTTGTGTAATAGATTATCTAAGTATATGATATTTTTTATGTCCTTTGGACATGGATGTCATATTCATTTTTGAGATGGGCGAATGATGATTCAATCCTAATGGTCATGGTTCTTCTCATGTGGATAGGCTGCATGATCAGAAGAATCCTTATGGTTGCATTTCCTCTCTTCATATGTTTCTACATTCTTCTCTAATTAAGGGACTGACATGTCTTCCCTATTGATGTTTGTTCTTGTAAGTAACGAAGGAGAGACGCTAAGTATCACCCATGCCCAATTTTAATGATGCTTAATCATCAAACACTAACTCTCTTTCAACTAGCCAGCTCAGAACATTGAAAAGATGAAGATTTGAAGAGTGCTTAAGGCCTACCTATGCCCTCACTTGACTGGTTATATAGTGTAGTCATGTATCCATCCTCAATGTAATCAATATTGGAAAAGGGGTTATACAACCATGTAATCATATAACCTTGTATCTATTTAACCACGATGTGATTGTTAATGTAATTATAAAGTGATTAATGAATGATTCAGCCTAAAGGTATTCATTTTAGAATTGTTCTTCTACTTGATTCATTTTAGGGGTTGTTGCACTAACTATTCCTTGTGCGGGTGAAATAAGGTTTTTCCGGTCGTGGCACGGATAGCCCTTAAATCAACATTATTTTTTCGGTTATTTAATCCTGCAAAAATTTATTTCTTGATAGAACAAGGTAAGTCGGTTGTCGAATCCGCACTCGGGTTAGAGAAGTAACAATAAAGAAAGCAAGCAAGGAAATTGTGAAAATGGTGGAGAGATGAGAATGGTAGAAAAAGATTTTTAAAAGATTTTTTTATATGAGAGGGGAATTATCTACAACATTAATAAAAGAAAACAAATATGCTATAGCATAAAATAAACTGTCAAAATAAACTTAATTTATTAAAAAAAATTATAACTTACAATACTTATTTAAAAATGCTTAAAGAAATAAAGCAAATAAAAACTTAACTAGAAAGCAATAAAATAAGAGATTAGAGAGAGAAAGAGATAGAGAAGGAAAAGATGAAGAGAGAAAGAAGAGAGCAAACCATGGTTCTTGGAGCTGTGTGGAGAAGAAGATGATGGAACCGTTGTTTTCTTTTTTTTTTCCTTTTGTGCCAGGGAGAAGGTGAGAAGAGAGAGGAATTAGAAGGGGAGGGAACAACATTTTATTAGAAACCCCCGATTTCTAATATTTATTGAGCTTTAAACTATTTTACAAAAAATCTTATTCTTTTCAAAACATTTCCTTTGTGAAAAAACCTTATTTCCTTTGTAAATATCTCATTTTTAAGCCACACTCATTCATTTCCAAAAAAAATCTTTTCTTTTGCATGAATCACGTTTTGCATTTGAAATTCTGTCATTTTCTTTGTAAAATACGCACTCAAGATCCACAATTATTGTCCATGACCGTTGATTTCCATAAACCGTATATTCCACGTGGGCCACAACTCGTGTGTAGTAGGATATATATTCTATTTATGTCCAAACTTTCCATTTTGTAAAGAATCTTTTCTTTAATAATGTTGAAAATGATTTCTCTTGGTCATTAATGTTGACCAATATCTTGGTTCATCAAGGGCCGTTCGATGAAGGAAAGGAGAGGGATTGAAGGTGTGGAGACTGTGCGGATGATCGAATGCATCAATGAAGTGAGATGGTTGTAAGACGATCGATCGATCGGTCAGATGAATGATTGGATGGTGGTGAATGATTGAATGATGAGATGGATGGTGACGATCGGCCATGGTATGAAAGGATATTGCTTGTCGATTGGTGGGTCTAAACAAACCCATTGTCTCATAGGTAGGGCTGCAACTTGGGCAGGTTGGGTTGGGTTGAGTTGGGGGGTCAACTCTAACCTAGCCCAACCTTAAAGGCTGTGAACCCTAACCCAACCCAACCCAAAGTCGACCCTAGATTTTTCAACCCTAGCCCAACCTTATCGTGTTGATCCGGTTGGTCAATTTCTTAAGAAAGATTGCTAAATTTTTTTCATATTAAAATAATTTATTGGTCAATACAATAACCGTTATGACAACCATTAAATAAATAACTTCGTTTCTAACACCTCATGAAAGAAAACATGATATTTTCATAATACGGAAAAAGTTCGTTAACTCAAATGCATGATAAAAATTACTAAAGAAATAACAAAAAATAATCGTAAAAAAATACAAGATATTTTCTGAAATTCAGTCTGTTCTCTTTATTCCAAATACCTAGAAGGGGGGGTTGATTATGTATTAAAATTCTTTTTTAACCTAACACAGTTTACTAGTCTGATAGGGGTAAACTAATTCGCATGCAACAGAATTAAACAGTTGATTGATAACAAGGTGATTATCACAATCGACTTGGACCTAATAAATCTTCATAATATATTGTCTCTTTGTCGTTTGGATAGATCTAACAGTTATGCGGAAAATAAACAATCAACACACCATAACAAATGCCAGTTTTTACGTGGAAACCTTAGCCAAGAAAACTGCGGGACCACGTCCATGCGGAAAGTATCATTAACTGAGAAGTTTTGAGTTACAAAAGTTACTTACGTAACACCATGCAAATATAGCTTCCAACCTTAGCCAAGGCCTACTGTCGGCGCGTCCACGTCCTCTAGCTACATGCTACGAGTCACACGCATGCCCTCCCAATCATGAAGCCTTTGCTGCTTGTTCAGTTTGGTACACCCCAAACCTATCATCAATTAGTACACCCTGATCTTAATTTTTACTCAACGATCTCTACCTGAATGCGAATGATTCAGTACACCCTGAACCCCGCAAAGTTACTTAAATAGTGTTGAGACACACTGGTACACTCTGGCTTACAGGTTAAGATTCTAGATGGAAAACCTAAACAAAGGGAAGATCAAGCTCTAAGCTTTGATCGAACAGAAGAAAAAAGCTCACAAGAATGGTAATGAAAGCTAGGGCTTTTTCTCTTCACAATAACAACTCTTATATTTAGAAAGCTATATCTTTTCTCTCTTGTTGTGTGCTTTTATTAAAGCTCAACAAGGGCCTTATTTATAAGAGTTTGGAAGGCCAATGTCGTGCAAGTAATGAGAAAGCGGGAACATGAAAATCGGATTTGAAATTAGACTATTTCTACGGAGTCCAATCGATTGTACACTAGGTCCAATCGATCGAACTCTAGTCCAATCGATTGTACTTTTGGTCCAATTGATTGTACTATACGGATGAGTTTTCTGTTCGTAACTGCAATCGATTTTACATAGGGTCTAATCAATTGTTCACTTTAAAAGTTTTGTCCTGGACGGTCCAATCGATTATAGAGTAAACTACAATCGATTGTACATTGGGAGTGTTGTGTCCCGTAGGGTCCAATCGATTGTACACAGAGGGCCAATTGATCGGACTTCTCTTTAGTCAATTTTTGACTTCTTTGCACTGTCTTGACCTAGGTCTGTCCTGTAACAAGGTTCAACCAATTATGATTTAATCTTTAAGATCATATTCCTATGGTCACTAAGTCACTTACCTTCCTATACGAGCATACACGTTCTTCAACAGACAAATAGAAGTTACTCAGATTACTCAAGTCGTCAACCGTCTGATTTTTGCGATCTTCGTCTTCTAGTCTTCACCTAGTCAGAGAAGTATGCTTACCACGACATCTTCAAAGTTATACTGGTGCTCGTAGGAATGGTTACAAGAATGTTTTGTGTCAAACGAAATACTTGTCAAATTAGAATATAAAAATATTCCTTACATTTTCAATATCAACCAATCACATAAAATGTCAAAATGTAGTTTCAATGGCATTTTGTAATCTCGTATAAGGGTTGTAGTTTGATAAGGACAAACATATATAAGTTGTTGCATTTGCCAAAATGTAGTGTGAATGTTTATCGGTATACTAACACATATATGTAGTTTGTATGTCGGGTTCGGGTTGAGTCGAGTTGGGCCGAGCCTCAACCCTAGCCCAACCCGATTTGATCGGGTTACCAAAAATCTTGTCCGAACCCAACCAAAACGTCGGGTTCAACCCAAGGGGCTTGGGTTGAACCCACCCAAGTTGCAGCCCTACTCATAGGTCTTACGCCAATGGATTTTTTTTTTCTTTTTTAACTTCAAACATCTTAGATACAGTACAGATTGGTTGTTCATAATGATGACCGTTTGGCCAATTCCTAGGTGGACCCACAAACCAAAAATCAGCATGATTAATGATTTCTAGGCGCTGGATTGGACTAATTTTCATGGGTTGATCTCAACTGTGGGAATTTGAGCAGTATTTGAGGTACAAAGATCCAACGCCTAGAAATCACTAATGAGGCTGATTTTTGGTTTGTAGGTTCACCTAGGGATTGGCCAAACATCCATACGGTCAGAGTCCTCTAAGAATGTGCCACGTGGCTCATATTGTGTCCTGCAATGGGAGCCTGTCATTTTAGGGCTTTCACTAGAGCACGACCAATTACTATAACCCAATCACAAATCCATGTAAAGGTACACATGGTAAAGCAACACAAAGACCTTCTTACCTTTTGAAAGTGTCGCTTTGGTTCTCGGCCTCAAATGGTCAGACCCCATAAAGGAACTCATATTAGAGGACACCAGGAGTTTAGTTATCAACAACATAGTCATGAGCTTTGTTCTCCACTATTTCTGGTGCTAGATAATCCAAAGTCCCTCACATGGCATGTCTCTTGCTTCTCGACTGGACAGATTATCCAAAGTCTGCAATTTTCATTCTGCCCTACAAAGACTAAATAGGGTTCAATCTGCTTCCCTAGGGACAAAAGACAACTAGCATAATCTAGCATTTGGAGTTGACTGAAGGTTTTGATAAGCGCAGGTTTAAACTTTAAGCTTGATTTCTTTCAAGCATGGTCAAAAAACGGCCGTTATAACTGAAACAGACCTCCCCATTACGTTACATACTATTTTATTCTTCAAGGGACCAGCATGCTTCAGTAGAACTTTACTGACTACCAATCAGCAAAGTTGCTTACCGACAACAATATGAGCCATGTGGCACACCCTTAGAGGATGGTGATCAGATGAATGTTTGGCCAATTACCGAAATTTTGAAATTCTACTTTAAAATTTTGGATCCGTTTTTTTTCTTTTATTTCCATTTTTTCCCCGTGCATTAAAATCTGTCATAACAGCCATTATAATGGAAAAACGGAAACTCCCCAAATTTGTGATACTGTTATAACAGCCCCTTTTAAAGCTTGGTTTCAAGAAACACAAGAGGCAGTTTCTAAGCAGCAATATTACCTTGTTTTGTAAATGAACCTAAATTAGAAAAATGAAGAACATTTCATAGAAGTGGGGTTGACAACTTGTCAAGTCCGAAGCACACCAAATGATTCCACAATTGATATATAAACTTGGTAGGGTTTGTTCCAAAAAAAATACCATTAGCATACCTAAAGAGATGACGGAACAATCCAAACCCAAACTTCATGGTTTGTCCAATCCAGTTTTATGTAGAGTGTCCAGGCTGCACCTATAAATGTCACGTGAAAGACTGTTTGAGATCCATAACCATACAAACTGTTAAACATCTGTATGGCTCTGCGGACCAAAAATCAATCGGATTGGTGGTTATAACCGTTAGATTTGAATCTTTTTCGTAGGTTGAATTTCAATCGTGGATTTGAAAATTATTCTGGGTACTGAGATTCCATGCCTAGAAAATACAAATCAAACTAATTTTTGGTCTGTAGGTCCACTAGGGATGTTTCAAACAACCGTACGATCATAAATCTCTAAGAATGTGTCATGTGGCCTTTTTAGGTGCGGTGTTACTGACACCGTAAAAATAAATGCTGACCTAAAAAATATTCTCCCTATCGACAGTAGCTCTCACCATTATTATACAACAAGACGTTCATCATCAACATTGCTGCTGGACCACATTATGAGCCACATAGCACACTATTATAGGTCACTGATTATATGGATGTTTGGCCAATCCCTAGGTAGGCGTACATAACAAAAATCAGCCTGATTAGTGATTTCTAACCTTTGGATCTGAGTGCCCCAAATAACACTCAAAATCCATGGTAAAAAAATAAACTACGAAAAATACTTTAATCCAACAGTTAGAAATTACTAACCATGATGAATTTTGGTATGTAAGTTTTTCACCTAGGTATGGGCCATCCATATGGTCAGTGATCTCTAAGAGTGTGCCACGTGCAAGGTGCACATGTATCGCACGTGGCGTCCCCTAGTATAATTAAAAGATGACATGTCTCAGCCACGTACACAACATAGACAATTTCATTCAATTAATATATAATAATAATAATAAGAAGAAGAAAAGATGCTATGTGACACACTCTTAGAGGGCACTGACCGTATGGATGTTTGTCCAATCACTAGGTGGACCTGCAAACCAAAAATCAGCCTGATTAGTGATTTACAACCTTTGGATATTTGCATCCAAATAAAGCTTAATAATGCTCAAATTCCTACGGTTAAAATCAACTCATGAAAATAACTTCAATCCAACGCTTAGAAATCACTGTTCAGGTTCATTTTTGGTTTGTAGGTCCACCTAGTGATTGACCAAACATGCATACGGTCAGCATCTACTAAGAGTGTGCCACGTGTCTCGTAATGTGGGCTGTGATCGGCTCTGCTCACACGGTGTACTCGAAGATATGCCGCTGCGTGTATAAAAAAAATAGAAGTTTACATGACCGTTAACATTTCAAATTGAAATCGAACTTTTGAAAATCCAATGAAAATACTTCCCCTTATAAAGCGATGTTGCCGCGCGCGCGCTCTCTCTCTCTCTCACTCTCAGTAATATCTCACCTCCTTCTCTTTGACCTCTCTCTCCCTCTTTCATGTTTCCGTTGATTCGAAGCAATTTTGACGTTCGCAAGACACTCTCCAACAACGAAGAACAGAAAACGAAGACTCTGTTCTCCAACAACGAAGAACAGAAAACAATCAGAACTAGGGCTTTGGAGTCTCTATATAAAACAAACCCTCCTCCACTTCTCACCATCCTCTCTTGACGGTGTTAGGGTAAGGATCTCTAAAGATTCAGTTTCGAATTTAAAAATCCTAGATTTCACCTCTGATTTATTGAATTAGGGCTCCACTGATTTTCATTTTTCCTTTTCTTTTTTGACGATCTTTAGTTTCAGTGAGGGTTTTTGGTGCAAACGATTGCATTTTGAGCTTTGGAGTCTTTGAGGAAAGAGTCACGTTTGGTGAGTTCGCTTCTGTGTGTGGTTATCTAGGTTGCACACTCTTTGAGGAAATAGTCCTGTTTCGATCGATTTGTTTGGGTATTCAGGTTTTCTAGGTTCAGGGTTTTTAGATTTTTCGGGTTGTCCGTTCTCCCTTTCAACTGTACAGATTTCTCCATGCATCTTATTTTGTTTCTGCTGCAGGATTCATCCAAGATTGAGGAAATTTAAAGGAGTGCGAGGAGTCAATGAATCTGATTTGTAAACATGAAGAAGAAATACCCAAACTACAGCATCTCGAGTTGAATCAAGAGAAAATCTTAGAGGAAATTAAGGTGGCATCCTTGGTTAATTATATTGATTAGAGAATGGAAGATGTTGTGCTATACCATTTATTATGTTAATTTGCTACTCTTTTAATTAATTTAATAACACAAGTTACTGTCATTAAAGATTGATATTATTCATATCTCACACCTACCATATTCACACTCATGTTCTGCCATCAATGTAATTTTTTGTGTTGGTTTTACTAAGTTCATAATGTTTCGAGGAATTTCTGTTAGCTATATGGGTAACTTTGTCCTTTTAATTCTACTAGTTTAGGGATGTGTAAAAATAAGCTGGTTGGACCAGGGCTCAAGCCGGACCTGGACCAGACAGCACTAGTGGCCTCTACTGTGGGGTTGTAGCAGAGTTTCTAATGTGGCCTTGTTGTGTTCTCATATCTACCAAGCAATTTGACCCAGATGGGAAGCAGTTCGAGCATCTTTCATTTTTGAACCTTGCCCAATATGTAGTTTGTTTAATCTGGTCAATTATAAGTAAGTTCTATTTCCTTGTAAAATTTGTGTATGATTTCATTTATAATGTTCTGTTTTCTTCGCTAGGATGCTAGCTTTAATCGAATTTTAGTTGCTGTTGCTACTCTTCACATCATTTTTTATTTGTTTGTTTGTTTTATTGAACAGTGATAAAACTTTGGTGGAGAAGTACCAGCGGTGGTGCTCCATGGTGTAGTTATTGGAGTGCCGGCATCACAAACACAATTGGCCCAGCTATGGGAATTGAGGCTTTAAAGTACATCACTTAGCCAGCCCAAGCATGTTTGATTTTTGTAAATTTGACAGTTTCTCTTCATCTTTCTCCATTCGTCTTGTAACTTTGAGTCAATTTGCATTTGCTCATTTTTTCGTGATTATATTGATGATATGTCAAGATATGAGTTGTTAACTTCGAATTCAATGCTGTTGAAGTTTTAAATATGAACTTTGGTTTAGATAGAGATTTTTGCACAAATAGAGGTTTGGGATTAGAGGACTATTGGGAGGGCAAATTCTAAATTTGAAAGGTATGTGAATTATGGTGGTGAAGGGGGACAAAGTTAGTTTTGGGAATAATAGTTGGTGTAGGAGGTTTGCCCTGGAGAAAGATTTCCGACTTAGGGATAGCATCTAATCTGGGACTGAAACTAGGAGACTGATTTGGGTGATGTGAGACACTAGGTTATTATCTAATCGGGGCCAATAATGAGGTGAGTTTGGTGGCTGGTGGAAGGTAAGTCTCATTAATGTTTTAAAGTAAGTTAATAAACTTCCTTAGGTGAATGATAGCGGCAGATTAGAAAATCTTACTAAATCATGCCTTCTGTAGGATAGCTTTCTCATTCTTTCTGAATTGTTGTTTGGCATAACCCTTAGATCATTAATTTGTCACAGATTATATCGTTGTAAATATTTGTACTTCTGAAAATAACTCATGGAATATAAATCAACTGTTCTGCTCGTGTTAATGTTGTTCTTGTTACTTGTAGATCCTGGCAAAATCCTCAAAAATGATTCCATGTGAGATTTTCATGTGTTCAAAGAAAAAGATGCTTGTTAGTATACAGTTAATTTGATCTCTATGAACCACCAGATGCCCATCATCGTAAATTCTCGTTGAGATGCACCTGTTAGGTTAACACTGGAATACATAATTTCCTACCTTCCTTTGGATCATGGAGTTGCTAGTTGTGCATTTCTCTGTGGTGCTCTAGGCTTGCTTGCTGTGTTACTTGAGTAGGATCCTACTTCTTGAGTCCTCCATCACAAAAGGGGTGCAAAATCTTCATTCTTTCTCGTGGCTCTACTTCAAGAACATGTCTTAGATTGCTGCAAATAGTAAATTTACTAAAACTTATCTTTCATTGTCATTATGGTACATGTTTCTGTAAAAGATAAGGCAGGAACATGATGGGAAGGAGGCAATCCCAATTCTGATGTGCAGCTCTTGTTTGTCATTTTTTGTTTCATGTATCTGAAGTGCAGCTCCCTTTGTACCAAGCAACACTCATTACTAAGTGGATATCAAAATAGAATTTTCTGAACTTTTTGGCTGTGATCTTTTTTAATTTGTTACTAGTGAATGTTCTACATAATCTTCATGTAAATCACAGGATTTAGAACATGGGCATTTCCAAACAAGTGCTTTAGACCATTCTTGCTTACACTGACACTCCTATGATGCTTTAACTACGCTTATTAATGTTATTCTTTCTTGGATGATTAGAGATCATTTTAAGTTAAGACACACGAATCATTTATTTGATATAAAAGATGCTAAAGAAACATATGGTGCATCAAGTTGTACATTACCTATGAAATTGGAATAACACAAGCAAGCTTGGGGTGGCAAACAGATTGTTCAAGGGCATCCAACAAAACAGAACATTCTGGCTGCCATAACAGGAGAAAATAAAGGTAAGAGTTTCATAAAGAAATTAATGAGGCCAACATAAAGAAAAAAAAGATTACTACACAAAACAGAAAAAAAAAGCCTTAACAAACTTTTCATGGTCCTTCCAAGTAAAAAAACATATTTTTAATCCTTTCTCTATGCCTTCCCTTTGGTCAGTGACGTCAGTCATAGCGGGACGTAGTCTTTAGCTTAGTAGCTCAATAGCTCATGTTGTTGTTGTGAGAGTTGTAAGCTCGTTCTCTTGTTAGGTAAACAACAATTTTGTAAAAAATAATGGTGTCTTTTTTTCCCAAACTTTAATGTTCAATCAAATTTCCTTCCATTTGTGTAGTTTATGCATTGAGAAATATAACTGGAGGGCTTGATGGAAAGAGAAGTGGTTGATTGTTATTGATACATACAAATAAAATAGATTGGAACTCGCGGAATCACATTTAGAACTACACAAAAAAAATAGTGCAGGTGAACTACCAAAAAGAGCCCAAGCCCAATGAAGTTGTACGTTGAGCCAATAGTACAACTAGAAACAACTCAACTAGCTTTTATAATTATCAATTTCATCTTACAGAATAAATAGAATAAAATAAAATAACATTTGCAAGTTCAAACAGCAGTTCAATTATGTCTAGGAAACCAATCAAATTCTTCTAAACATGTATAACATTTAGAAAACATGTTTGGTGTACAATGGAAACACAGTGGGTGGATAAACTAACTTCGATGGTTCTGCAAAAGAAATTATAACGGAATCAGTCCATGAATTATTCAAAGAAATGACTATTATGCTATTATTGTAATAAATATGTACGTATACACATATATATATAGCTATATATGTTAATATCTATATGCCTTGCAGATTTGGTACAAGGACATTCGGTGAACTATAACATAGGAAAATCCCATTTGAGATTGTATGTGGCCAAATTTTGAGAGAGATACTAGACCTAGTGCCTTCACCTATCACTAAAGGAGTTGGGATGGTGTTGAAGCCTTTGCCAAGGGATCCAACAATTCCATAAACAATCTGACTCACCCAGAGCAAAACACATCGAAGATCGCAGGCACAGTCAAGAAAGTGATTGGGTGATGGTTCACCCAAGGAAGTAGAGGTTCAAACTTCAAATGAGGTTCAGACCTTCTAGTTTCATACATAGGTTTTTCTCCTTCATTGAAGTGCTGAGCAGCATCATGTATATCTTGTGATCAGTCTCAAAGTTCAATTATGTAAATTATTAGTAGGACCTAGATCATATCTATCCTAATAAGTTATTTCAGTGTGAAGAGTCCTTACTGTTCAAAATGAGAGTCATATTCTAGCTGGATCCATTTGCTTTCTGCCAGGGACTTATTTCTGATTAGGTTCAAATTTTACCCTATGGTCCAAAACGTTTTTTTGCGGTACCCTAAAATTATTAGGGTTAGGCCCAAAACAACATTTGGAACCCTAACCCTTTAGGATCAAGCCTAAAATCGATTTGGGTACCCTAGGGTACTACCGAATCGATTTTGGCAACCTCTAACCCATTAGGTTTAGGTCTAAAATCGATTTGGGTACCTAAAGGTAGCCTATATCAAATTTTGTCTCACCCTTAGGGTTTGGAGACAAAGGAATTCACCCTTTCAATAATTTTGGGGATTACCTAAACTCTTTAGGGATTCCAAAATTGATGGGAAAACCCTCATATAGCCAACATCTCATTACCAAGAATCATAAGATAAATGAAAATATTCATGGATCTTAGAATCTTGTTAGTTAAAAGAATAAAAATTTGTTGTAACCAATTAATTTATCGTGACTTACAACAACTAGTTAATTATAAGTAAGTTTGTTTAATCTGGTCAATTATAAGTAAGTTCTATTTCCTTGTAAAATTTGTGTAATGGTTTCATTTATAATGTTCTGTTTGTTCCTTTTCTTCACTAGGATGCTTGTTTTAATCAAATTTTTGTTGCAGTCTACTCTTCACGTCTCTTATTTTATTTGTTTGTTTGTTTTATTGAACAGTGATAGAACTTTGGTTGAGAAGTAGCAGCGGTGGTGCTCCATGGTGGAGTTATTGTTGTGGCCTGTTACCTTTAGTTTTGCTGAACAACAAAATAAAGTAAGTATCATCTGATTGGTGTGATTTATGGGGTAGTGTCTGTCAATTAGATGCATGGACCATAGATACATTGCACATGTAGTGGTTCAATGGCTCTCATCCAACACCGCACCTGATCAACATGGTTGTGAGATTATCTATATAAGAAATCCAATAAATTTAACTATATTTGCAAACTTGATAGTCCGAATGCTTGGGGAGTTATTGAGGAACCTGTCTATATGCTCATCTGCTTGCAGCAGGAAGATACTCAGTTGATAAATGTGGAGCTTGAATGCCCTGATCCATCCAAAAGGTTGGAGTCTTTTCTCCTGCAAACGTCAAGTAATGTCTATTTCTGTACTGCTTATGAATTTCTTAGCCAGTTTTTTTGTATGCAGTGTCAAAGTCAAACTATGACTGTGTGGAGCACAAGTTATTGACAGAATATATGTGCGGAAATAATTCTCTTGGCCTATAAAGTGGCTGAACTACTATCATATTCACACCAAAACCATATCCATCATCTTATGTGACATCATATTACAAGAGTTTTTTTGCATTTTTTATTCTTCATATGATAAAAGGTGTCATTTTAATCTGGCAGCTCGCTCATCGATCTGTTCACCAGAAATTGGCAACTCAAGAGAACATGCTCCGCTCCCATAAAGGTGTGTATTAGTACAGTGTCACTCGTAATTTTATAATTATAAGTAATAATCCTAGGCCATTTTTCTAGTTTTATATTTCTCTAATATGTTGTCATCATGTGACTAAATTTTCAGTACAAGTACGCGAATTACTCAAATCCAGATTATGCAAAAACAGGATCAAACATGAAGAACTTGGCGACGGATGCGTCCACGGGCCCATTGAGAGAGGCTCTGAGGCAAGGCATTGAGATTACAAGGCTGCTTACAAGGCTGCAAAACGAGGAACACGTATGGTACGCGTGTGCATGTGTGCACATGTTCAGCACAAATAAAAAGAAATGGGGGCGTATACACCAAGTGTGGTGTATGTGCATCATCCCCAACTGTGTATCTTCTTCTCCAAGCTTTATCTTCTTTTATTCTTCTTTTTTTTGGAAGTGCGGCAGCCATGGTTGAAGTTGTTGGCGTGGTGCTGTTGTCACCGCCAAGATGTCGACCCGGTTGCGCCGAGGAGGTGAGGAGATGGGCAACGAGGATGTGGAGAAGGTGTTGCTGGTCGGCTGCCGATGTGGATTTTCTGCGAGGTGGTTGCCACCGTCGTGGGGTGAGGTAGGCCATGAGGAGGCGTGGAGGTCGGCACCTCTTCAATTTTTCTTTTTGTTTATGTTTTTGGGGGTGGGGTGTACACCAAGAATGGTTTACACCATAGTAACCCCCCAAATGAACACCTCTTACTTCTTCATGGCTCCTCTTTGTTTTTGTGTTTGTTTATCACTTTTTTTTTCTTCTTTTTGACTACCATGGCCGTGGTAGCATGGAAGGTTGACTGACATCTGGTGGTGTTAGCCGAAGTTGAGAGGAGGTGGTCACCGTCGCCATGGAAAAGATGCTAGTCTGCATCGGCGAGGTGATGAAACCATTTCCTTGTTTTCCCTTTTTTTATTTTGTTCAGCTACCATGACCATGTTAGCGACGAAGGTCGGCTGCAATCTAGTGCTGCTGGCCGAGGTTGAGAGGTCATTGCCGTCGTGGAATAAATGATGGTTTGCGCAAGTGATGTGATAACGTGGAGTGTTTGCAATTTTTATTTTTTTTGCTATTTTCTTGGTTTCTTGCCGTCGGATGGAGCCATAGAGCAAGGTTGCAAATTGGCAAGTCGATGGAGGGCTGCTATCATCATTGGGACCGAGGGGAGCAGGTTGGCCAAGATGGAGGCCTGAAACACTATTTTTTTAAGTTGGCTTGCCCGAGGTTGTTGTCATCGTGGCTCAGTGCTACCATGGCCGAGGTGATGCTGGAGAAGCCGCAGGACGACTATGGGGGCATTGTGCAAGCTAATGGTGCCTGCAGCCATGCCATGGCAGGAAATATGCGAGCTGACAACTTTTCCATATTATTTTACCTCTTTTTTATTATTTTTATGCCTGCCACAGTGAAATGTTGGCCGAGCTATGGATTTTGGCAACCTCTAACCCATTAGGTTTAGGTCTAAAATCGATTTGGGTACCTAAAGGTAGCCTATATCAATTTTTGTCTCACCCTTAGGGTTTGGAGACAAAGGAATTCACCCTTTCAATAATTTTGGGGATTCCCTAAACTCTTTAGGGATTCCAAAATTGATGGGAAAATCCTCATATAGCCAACATCACATTACCAAGAATCATAAGATAAATGAAAATATTCATGGATCTTAGAATCTTGTTAGTTAAAAGGATAAAAATTTGTTGTAACCAACTAATTTATTGTAACTAACAACAAATAGTTAATTATAAGTAAGTTTGTTTAATCTGGTAAATTATAAGGAAGTTCTATTTCCTTGTAAAATTTGTGTAATGGTTTCATTTATAATGTTCTGTTTGTTCATTTTCTTCACTAGGATGCTTGTTTTAATCAATTTTTTGTTGCTGTCTACTCTTTACGTCTCTTATTTTATTTGTTTGTTTGTTTTATTGAACAGTGATAGAACTTTGGTCTAGAAGTAGCAGTGGTGGTGCTCCATGGTGGAGTTATTGGAGTGCCGGCATCACTAAAACAATTGGCCCATCTATGGGAATTGAGGCTTTAAAGTACATCAGTTACCCAGCCTAGACATGTTTGATTTTTGTAAATTTGACAGTTTCTCTTCATCATTTCTCCATCAGTTTTGTAAGTTTGAGTCAATTTGCATTTGCTCATTTTTTCGTGATTATCTTGATGATTTTTCATGATATGATTTGCTAACTTCAAATTCAATGCTTTTGAAGTTTTAAACATTAACTTTGGGTTTGTGGTACATAGAGATTTTCCCACAAATAGAGGTTTGGGATTGGAGGACTATTGGAAGGGCAAGTTCTAATATTGCATGGTATGGGAATTATGGTGGTGAAGGGGGACAGAGTCAGTTCTGGGAATAATATTTGATGTAGGAGGTTTGTCCTGGAGAAAGATTTCCGAGTTAGGAATAGCATATAATCTGGGACTGAAACTAGGAGACTGATTTGGGTGATGTGAGACAGTAGGTTAGCATCTAATCGGGGCCAATAATGAGATGAGTTTGGTGGCTGGTGGAAGGTAAGTCTCATTAATGTTTTAAAGTAAGTTAATAAACTTCTCTAGGTGAATGATAGTGGCAGATTAGAAAATCTTACTAAATCATGCCTTCCGTAGGATAGCTTTCTCAATCTTTCTGCATCGTTGTTTGGCATAACCTTCAGGCCATTAATTTGTCACAGATTGTATAGTCGAAAATATTTGTAACTGAAAATAACTCGTGGAATATAAATCAACTTTTCTGCTCGTGCTAATGTTGTTCTCGTTACTTGCAGGTCCTGGCAAAATCCTCAACAATGATTCCAGGTGAGATTTTCATGTGTACGGAGAAAACCATGCTTTCTAGTATACAGTTAGTTTGATCTCTATGAACCACCAGATGCTCGTGATCTTAAATTCTCATTGAGATGCATCTGTTAGCTTAACACCGGAATACATAATTTCCTACCTTCCTTTGGATCATGGAGTTGCTAGTTGTGCATTTCTCTGTGGTTCTGTAGGCTTGCATGCTGTGTTACTTGAGTAGGATCCTACTTCTTGAGTCCTCCATCACAAAGGGGTGCAAAATCTTCTTTCTTTCTCATGGCTCTACTTCAAGAACATGTCTTAGATTGCTGCAAATAGTAAATTTACTGAAACTTATCTTTCATTGTCATTATGGTACATGTTTCTGTAAAAGATAAGGCAGGAATATGATGGGAAGGAGGCAATCCCAATTCTGATGTGCAGCTCTTGTTTGTCATTTTTTGTTTCATGTAGCTGAAGTAAAAACTTCCTAGGTTTTATGTCTTATCATCAACCTTTAAAAACTTTTCATCATCATCATCATCATAAGCCTTATTCCTCAATATTTAAAAGCGAATACAATACAAAGATCTAGGATAAGGCGATTGCTTTTGTGGAATGACACTAAATGACATTTATATACTCATAGCATTTAATGATCTACTTGAATGTACAAACTTATACTAGTTGGATATAACAGGTTCTGAATTGCTTGTTTTGTTGGAATGAACCTCTGCAAGTAGATTTCAGAAAGCCACGATAAATGGGAGCATTCTTCTAATTGTATAACTAGCATGATCCATAAAAGATAATAGTGCTATTTTGATCCGTATATTGTTCTCTTGTGGATGCTTTCATATAGTCATGCTGTTGTGTTTTGCTCACATATCGTGTTTATTTTGTCTTTTGATATGTATAATCTTGTCAATTAAGCATTTAAATCTTCCGGTTACTGTTGTATGTGAAATCAAATTTTGCTGGATGTCAAAGTGATTATATGAAGCGAAGTCATAGCTTATCTTAAGTTAAACTCCAATTTGTTGTGTGTTTTATATGGAAGCTAAATATGTACCAAATTTAGTTTCTTTCTCCCAATTCCCATAAGTTTAAATGTTCTTTGCTGTGTTACTATTCCATTTACATACTAATTCTGGCTTTTCCTGGATTGTTTGGTCTTTTCTGCAAAGGGTCAAGAAGCTATAGATATAGCTCTTAAAGCTGTTTGGTTTGTTTTAAACACTGTTGTTACTGGGAAGTGGCTGGATGCTGTTCTCAAAGAGGATGTCCCTCGTGTCCTTCCAAAGGTTTTGTGGTGGATTCATGAAATATGAGGGCATTACTTCAAAGAGTATGTTGACCACCTCCCTTTTCTTGCAGGTGCCATGATTGATTCACATACAACAGTAGAGTACTGGAAGAATAGGACTCGTGAGCGTTTAGGGTGTGCTACTGGCATCTTTAACCTTGTTTTGTTATTTTATGTGTTCAACACTTATTTCAATGTTGTTCTCTGTTGCAATCATTGCTGTACCTCTTATTCTTGGCTTCAAGGTATTAGTATCTCTTACTGGTGTTTAAATTTTCATTTTTGTTCTAGTTTTGATAAATTATTGATTTTTTTCTCTCTAATCTGTTGTTGTTGCTAATATGCTAGTAATATGCTCTTGTTTCTTTTTGCCTGTTGGATTGATTCGGATTGTATCTGATGCGTATTGGATATTGGATTATAACAATACTTTTGGTTGGAAAAAACTAACAGGTGAATATTAGAAAAATAAGTAGATAGTATCTGAAATTAAAGCTTAACATAAGCGGATGAATTAGGTGAGAATCTTATACTATTTACTAAACCGTATGGTTGCCTATTTTGTCTACTATGTGCACGCCATCAATTTGGACCATCCAAATGATGGATTATCTAGAGTCCAAAGAATGATTCCGATCCGATCAGATCAACATGGTTGTGAGATTATCTATATAAGAAATCAGGCACTATATTGCAAACTTGATAGTCCGAATGATTGGGGAGTTATGGAGGAACCTTTATATATGTTTGCTCATCTGCTTGTAGCAGGAAGATACTCAGTTGATAAATGTGGAGCTTGAATGCCCTAATCCATCCGAAGTTGTTTGGGTTGGAGTCTTTTCTCCTGCAAACTTCAAGTAATTGTTGTAAATAAGGTTGTAACCAGTAGATGAAGGTCGTAGATAGAAGAGGGAAAAAAGTGTAATGGAGGTGGAAGGTGGAGAAGGAGGTTAGGGTTAGAGAGAGAAGTTGTGGGAAGAGGAGAGAATGAATTGTTAATTCATTCTCCCTCACACACTGTATATATATATATGTGTGATGGGGAGAAACCCTACAAAGGAGAACACTATTCACATGACACTATTCACGTGAATAGTGAAAACCCAAAAAAGGCCCCACATGGGAAGTGGGACGCAGCCCACTTGAGACACCCACTTGGGTGTATTACATAAACTCCAACACTCCCCTTCAAGCTGGTGCGAAGATATCTATCATGCCCAGCTTACCAGTCAAGGTATGAAGAATAGACTTGTTCACCCCCTTTGTGAGTATGTCGGCAACCTGTTCCTGTGTTCTCACATACAGAGTACAAATCAATCTTTGTTGAAGTTTTTCTTTGATGAAGTGACGATCAACTTCAATATGCTTGGTCCTATCATGATGGATTGGGTTGTGAAGAATGCTAATGGCAGCTTTGTTGTCACAGTAGAGGCTCATCGGCTCTGTCACTTGGAGTCCCAGTTCCTCAAGCATGGTCCTCAACCAAAGGAGTTCACACACACCATGTGCCATAGAGCGAAATTCTGCCTCTGCACTGGATCGAGCTACAACTGGCTGTTTCTTGCTTTGCCAAGAGACAAGATTTCCTCCAACAAGGGTACAATATCCTGACGTAGACCGACGATCAGTAACTGAAACTGCCCAATTTGCGTCAGTATATGCTTCCACTCTAAAGTGTCCATGTCGCCCGAACAGTATTCCACGACCTGGAGAGCCCTTGAGGTACTGAAGAACTCGGTGAACTGCCTGAAGATGTGATGACCGTGGTGCATGCATAAACTGACTGATAACACTAATTGCGTAAGCAATATCCGGACGGCTGTATGCCAAGTAGATCAACCTGCCAACCAATCGCTGAAACATAGCGACATCCTCAAGGGTGTCACCCTCAGAATTCAGCCGATGGTTCTGATCAATTGGAGTCTCTGTTGGTCGAGCTCCCAAATACCCAGTCTCATCTAGAAGGTCCAATACATACTTCCGTTGAGGGATGAAGATGCCCTTCTGAAACATAGCGACATCCTCAAGGGTGTCACCCTCCTCAGAATTCAGCCGATGGTTCTGATCAATTGGAGTCTCTGTTGGTCGAGCTCCCAAATACCCAGTCTCATCCAGAAGGTCCAATACATACTTCCGTTGAGGGATGAAGATGCCCTTCTGAGACCGAGCAACTTCAATTCCCAAGAAGTATTTTAGTGGCCCCAAATCCTTTGTCTCAAACTCCAAGAACAAGAAGGTCTTCAGCTGCTTTATCTCTTTAGGATCATTCCCAGTGATGACAATGTCATCAACATAGGCGATCAGTGCCGTGGTACTAGTCTTCTGGTGCTTCACAAACGACGTGTGATTGGCCCGACTCTGCTTGTAGCCCACTCGTCTGATCGCACTGCTAAACCGCTCGAACCATGCCCTTAGAGATTGCTTTAGCCCATACAAGGCTTTCCTTAACTTGCACACCTTGTCGTCACTTCCAGCAAGTGTCAACCTAGGTGGTAGTTTCATGTACACCTCTTCTGTCAAATCTCCATGCAGAAAGGCATTCTTCACATCTAGTTGATGCAATGGCCAGGATAGGTTGGCAGCTAAGGATAGAAGAACTCTGACTGAGTTCATCTTGGCCACATGTGCAAAAGTCTCCTGATAGTCTATCCCATATGTCTGAGTGAATCCCTTGGCTACGAGTCGTGCCTTGTATCGTTTGACTGACCCGTCAGCTTTCTGTTTCACTGTAAAGACCTATTTGCACCCCACAGGTTTCTTTCCTCTGGGTAGTTGAACAAGTTCCCATGTTTTGTTCTTCTCAAGAGCCTGCATTTCATCCATCATAGCTTCTTTCCACTTTGGGTGACTAAGTGCGTCTGCAACACTGGAAGGCAAAGAAACAGAGGAGGCAATATTGACAAAATTCTGATATGACGGAGACAGACATTGATACGAGACAAAATGTGAGATATGGTGTTCCGTACAAGTACGTACACCCTTCCGAAGTGCAATAGGGAGGTCAATATCAGTGCTCATGATCATCAGAAGTAGGAGATGCATGTGGCTCAAGAACATAAATAGGAACTGAGGCAGGGACAGAAGCAATACCTGGAACTGGATCCGAGGGGAGACTTGCAGATGTAGGCGCAGGGACAGTGGCTTGTCCTTTCTTCTTGGTTCTGACATATACACGCACATCAGCTGCAGTAGTGGAAGTGTCATTGTCACTGGACTGAGGTCCCGACATAGGAATAGAGATAAGCAGAGGGCTGGGGACACTTTCTTCTGCAACATCATGCTCCCCCTGAAGAGAGGTCTGCTCACCAAAGAAGGGGATGGACTCAGCGAATGTGACATCCATAGAGATGAAGCGACGACGGGTAGCAGGATGATAACATTTGTACCCTTTTTTATTAGAGGGGTACCCCAAGAAGATGCACTTTAAGGCCCGCGGATCTAACTTGTCCCTCGAAGAACGATGACTATGGACATAACAAACACACCCAAAGACCTTTGGAGGAACAACGAAAGGCGGGCGGTCAGGAATCAAGAGAGATAGGGGAGTCTAAAATCCGAGAACCCGAGAGGGCATACGATTGATGAGGTAAGCAGCAAGTAAGACAGACTCAGACCAATAGTGTTTAGGAACTTGCATGCCTAATCGGAGAGCACGCTCAACTTCAAGAAGGTGACGATTTTTTCTCTCAGCAGTCCCATTCTGTTGAGGTGTCGAAGGGCACGAGGTCTGATGAACAATGCCATGTGAAGCAAAGTAGGATTTCAGACCCCCATCGAGGTATTCCCCCTCATTGTCAGAGCGAAGAATCTTAAGAGTGGTATGGAACTGAGTGGTAACCATCTTATGGAACTCTTGGAAAATGGAGAATACAGCATCTTTGGTTCACATAAGGTACACCCAGGTACAACCACTAAAGTCATCTACAAAGGTAACAAAGTACCGATATCCAAACAAAGAAGTCACAGGCGCGGGGCCCCACACATTAGAATGCACAATAGAAAAAAGAGTAGTACTTTTATTCTAACTAATGAGAAAAACAGAACGACAATGTTTGGTCAGTTCACATGTTTCACAATGAAAGGGAACTGCAGAAACAGAAGAGAAAGCAGGAGAGACACGCTTTAAGACTGACACTGGTACATGACCTAACCGGTTATGCCAAAGCATTAACTGGTCTTTATTGACTCTACTACTAGTACTGATGCTAGACTGGTGTGCAGATGCAGAAACCGAAGAATCTAGGATGTATAAGCCACTGTCCTCACGTCCCTTGCCAATCGTCTGCCTCGACTCCAGATCCTGAAACACACAGTGAGAAGGAAAAAACGTTATGTTGTAGTTAAGACTTTTGGTAAGACTACTAACGGATAGTAAATTAGCGGTGAATTGTGGAACATGCAAAACAGAAGACAGAGAGAGCTGGTGTGGCATGAACATCCCCTTTTCCAGAGATAGAAGAATAGGTGCCATCAGCTATCCGAACTTTGTCACTACCAGAGCAAATACCATAACTAGAGAAAACGGAGGACATACTAGTCATGTGATCAGACGCCCCTGAATCAATGATCCAAGAAGGGCTGGAAGGTACAGTGAGGCGGAAAAAGCAATCCTAGTACTTGTGTGAGCAAATGCAGACATGGACGTGGAGGCCTGGCCATTGAGTTGGGCCATCACGCGGCGAAGTCGCTCAAGATCTACAGGAGAGAACACGTCTGTGTCCCTAGAGGAGATAGACACTGGTGGTACGGTGTCCTGTGTGACTGAGTGCGCTGAGGGAGCTCCCTGTTTTGCTGATTGACGTTGACGGGAAGTTGGGGCCTGTCCTGGGGAACGTTCATGGAGCTTCCAGCAAGTGGCCCAGATATGACCCATGTGACCGCAGTGATCACACTTGGGTCTGGGTCGGTCCCCAGACTCCTTCGGACTGGATGTCTAGCCCTCTGATTGGTAGCAGCCAGGGCAAAGTGGTCCTGAGTATCACTCCCACTGCGGAGTTGCATGGCAGAGCGGTGGCTGTCCTCCCCCTGAATGTAACCATAGACTTGTGCTAGAGAGGTAGGAGCAGGATCCCTACCAAGGATTTGACCACGAGCTCCCTCAAAGCTCGGTTGAAGGCTGGAGAGAAACTGGAAGATCCGGGAACGTTCAACCATCGCCTTGAAGGACTTGACGTCATCTGCGCACTTGGGGGAGTAACTCTGGTAGTGATCGATCTCCTCCCATTTGCTTCGAAGGGAAGCATAATATGTACCAAGCTTCATCTCCCCCTGACGAAGACAAGATATCTCTTGTTCTAGTTCATAGAGCTTGGCGAAATTTTCCACCTGGGAGTATGTCTGAGATACGACATCCCAAACATCTTTGGCCGTTGGTAGGAACATAAACCCTTTCCTGATATGGGTTTGCATCGAGTGAAGAAGCCAGGACATGACAGTCAGGTTCTCCATAACCCAAATCCGATGAGATTTTTCCTTCGGATCTGGTTCTTTAGTAGCACCTGTTAGATACTCACTGTAGTCACGGCACCCAATGTACATGAGAGCGGAAGTCTTCCATTCCAGGAAGTTAGTGCCATCGAGCTTCACAGTGGTGATGCAGAGCTGAGGGTTGTGATCTCCATGAGAGCCATGAGTCACAGGACGGTCCTTAGAGGAAGAGCTAGAAATCACAAATGTGGCATCGGGAGAACTCATCGGAGCAGGACCACCAAAAATAGCAGGTAGTGTACCGGAAGCTCCCAAAAAACCGAAACGAGGTATAGAGGATCCCTAAAGGTCCAACGAGTGGTGCGCCTAGGACAGGAGAGCCTCTGGTGTTTTGCCTCAGGATTAATCCCCGGATAGCGCATGAATGATCTCTGCGATTTCTTCAAAAGTTCTCCTCGGTTCCGGATGCTCACATAACCGTCTTAGATCGGAATGGAGTCTCTAGGGGACAAAGACACATGCCCTAGAGCTACCATGCTCTGAAAACCATGTTGTAAATAAGGTTGTAACCAGTAGATGAAGGTTGTAGATAGAAGAGAGAAAAAAGTGTAATGGTGGCGGAAGGTGGAGAAGGAGATTAGGGTTAGAGAGAGAAGTTGTGGGAAGAGGAGAGAATGAATTGTTAATTCGTTCTCCCTCACACACTGTATATATATATATATATATATGATGGGGAGAAACCCTACAAAGGAGAACACTATTCACGTGACACTATTCACGTGAATAGTGAAAACCCAAAAAAGGCCCCAAGTGGGAAGTGGGACGCAGCCCACTTGAGACACCCACGTGGGTGTATTACATAAACTCCAATAGTAATGTCTATTTCTGTACTGCTTACGAATTTCTTAGCTAGTTTTCTTGTATGCAGTGTCAAAGTCAAACTATGACTGTGTGGAGCACAAGTGGTTGACAGAATATATGCAGGAAATAATTCTCTTGGCCAGTAAAGTTGCTGAACTACTATCATATTTGCACCAAAACCATATCCATCATCTTATGTGACATCATATTACAAGAGTCTTTTTTGCATTTTTTTATTCTTCATATGATACAAGGTGTCATTTTAATCTGGTAGCTCGCTCATCAATCTGTTCACCAGAAATTGGCAACTCAAGAGAACATGCTCCGCTCCCATAAAGGTGTGTATTAGTACAGTGTCACTCGTAATTTTGGAATTATAAGTAATAATCCTGGGCCATTTTTCTAGTTTTAAATTTCTCTACTATGTCATCATGTGACTAAATTTTTAGTACAAGTATGCGAATTACTCAAATCCAGATTATGCAAAGACAGGATCAAACATGAAGAACTTGGTGACGGATGCGTCCACGGGACCATTTAGAGAGGCTCTGAGACAAGGCATTGAGATTACAAGGCTGCAAAACGAGTATACATCAAGTGTACATCAAGTGTGGTGTATGCAAGGTTTAAAATTTCGTTTTGGAAGAACGTCTCGGTCAAGTGAAAAACCGAGACAAACTCCAAAACGAATCAAAACATTCACGAAACATTGAAAAAACGAAATTTCCGAAACATTATGAAACATTTACTAAACATTACGAAACATTACGAAACATTACGAAATATTATTCAAAATCATTAAATTATATTTTTATTTATTTTAATTTTTTTGGATTGTATTGGATTGTCTCGGTTTGTCTCGGCGAAACAAACCGAAACATTACGAAACAAAACGAAACATTCGGTTTCCATACGAAACGAAACGAAAAATATGAAATATTACGAAACATTCTGAAATTTTAAACCATGGGTGTATGTGCATCAGCCCCAACTGTGTATCTGCTTCTCTAAGCTTTATCTTCTTTAATTCTACTTTTTTGGAAGTGCGCTGCCATGGTTGAGGTTGTCGGCGTTGTGTTGTTGTCATTGCCAAGATGTAGACCCAGTTGCGCCGAGGAGGCGAGGAGATGGGCAACGATAATGTGGAGAAGGTGTTCCAGGTCGGTTGTTGATGTGGATTTTCTGCAAGGTGGTTGCCACCGTCGTGGGGTGAGGTGGGCCATGAGGAGGCGTGGAAGTCGGCGCCTCCTGCAATCTAGTGCTGCTGACCGAGGTTGAGAGGTCATTGCCGTCGTGGAATAAATGATGGTTTGCGCAAGCGATGTGATAAACCCATTTTTGTTTCTTGCCACCAACGTGTAGTAGTTGCAATTTTTTTTTTTGCTGCTTTTTTCTTGGTCTCTTGCTATCGGACGGAGCCATAGAGCGGGGTTGCAAGTTGGCAAGTCGATGGAGGGCTGTTATCGTCATTGGGATCGAGGGGAGCAGGTTGGCCAAGATGGAGGCCTGAAACACTATTTTTTTAAGTTGGCTTGCCCGAGGTTGTTGTCATCGCGGCTCAGTGCTACCATGGCCGAGGTGATGCTGGGGAAGCCGCAGGACGACTATGGAGGCATTGTGCAGGCTAATGGCGTCTACAGCCATGCCATGGCGGGAAATATGCGAGCTGGCAATTTTTCCATATTATTTTACCTCTTTTTTATTATTTTTATGCCTGCCACAGTGGAATGTTGGCCGAGCTATGGAGGTCTGCCATAACGCCACCGTGGAGGAGGGGAGCTTGGCTAACGCCTGGTTGGTGATGGCCGTGGTTGATGGAGACTAACGAGGTGTTAGTCGAGCTATTGAGGTCAACCATGGTGTTGGTGGAGGTTGGCCACGGTGTTTGCACATTCGTCTAATTTCAGCCTAACTTCGCCCGGAGAGAAGTTGAGGAGATCGATGAAGATATCAGTAGATTAGAGGAGAAGCTCTATGGATGGGTACTTTCTGACGACAACCATGTGAGCCCTTTCAAGGCACGATCTAGAACTTTCCTATCTTCATATATATACTCAATAGAAGTTTGAATTCTGGGTCCTCGGAGACCATCTTAAAGTTCATGATTTATATTATGCCCTTCGCATACAATATATTAAACTCATTAAACATACATAACCTGATAGTGATATATATATATATAGCCTTTTAGATATTTGCTTCCATAATCAGCTTGTTAATAGATGACAGTGTAGATGGCACAAATCACCTCAAGTCTCAATCTCTGGAGTCGGGCACTTCCGAAGGTACATCTATTTGAGTGAGTGGACATAGGCCAGCTTGCAAGCGTGCGATTCTATGTATCTTGATAAGTTTCTACTGCAATTGTACTTTTATTTAGCGATATTCATTGTATTATCTATTTTATTTGTTTGTAAGATCTATATGAATTTCTCACTGGTTATATTTCCTGTAACTATCAGCCTGAGCACTTAATTTTAATAGATCAATAATAGTGACAGAGAACATAATTTATCATCATACATTTAATGTGACATATATGTAAATAATGTCTAATTTATGTATTTGACGGTAGGCAACCACTTTTCATGACATGTTAATGTTTTTAATTATTGGTTTTAAAAATCAAAATCTTGTTATATAAACTTGAGAAGTCTGCCATAGAGGCGAGAGAACTTCAAGAAAGGTACTAATTTATCATCTCTTTGAGATTGTTTCACGTGCATTAGGTATTTCTATTGATTTTTTGTACCTAGTGGATTTTAATTCAAACATTGTTTGGTTATATAGGGATATTGAGCGTTGTGCCTTTGACAAACTTATCGGAATGGCTTATGACAAATACACGAAGCAAGCGTGGAAACGACTTTATATTCCACTCCCTAATTCAGGTAAAATTTACATTCCTTTCTTTGTTTGTTAAACACTTTGCAAACACCTCTACAACATTACAAAATAGGTGATAAAGAAGCGAAAGGCTGGATTATTCGTAATATCCTGGAGAAGGATGGGTTCTTTAAGCTTTCAAAGGAAGACACTAATACGTTCTACAATTTAATTAAAGGTATTTAATGAATATGATTAGCACAAAACGAATGTCTTCTCTACTGCATAATGATCATTCTTCAAACGAATGTCTTTGCGATTATGTGGGCAATTTGGAAAAAAAGAAATCGCAGAATCTTCGAAGGGAAAGAAGTTGGGTTGACTAAAATGGTGTTGCACGTGAAAGCATACCTCTTTCTCTGGTCATCTACCTCCCCTCTCTTTAGAGGGTGTTTTTTTGAATCTTTTGTTCATAGATGGGATACTTGGGGATCCTCCTCTTTTGTAAGGTGGAATCCTCAGCTTTTGTTCCCTCTTGGGAGTTCTTCTCCCCTTGTTAATAAAATATACACACTTATCAAAAAAAAAAAACTTGATAGTCCGAATGATTGGGGAGTTATGGAGGAACCTGTGTATATGTTTGCTCATCAGCTTGCAGCAGGAAGATACTCAGTTGATAAATGTGGAGCTTGAATGCCCTGATCCATCCTAAGATGTTTGGGTTGGAGTCTTTTCTCCTGCAAACTTCAAGTAATGTCTATTTCTGTACTGCTTATGAATTTCTTAGCCAGTTTTCTTGTATGCAGTGTCAAAGTCAAACTATGACTGTGTGGAGCACAAGTGATTGACAGAATGTATGCAGTAAATAATTCTCTTGGCCTGTAAAGTTGCTGAACTACTATCATATTCGCACCAAAACCATATCGATCATCTTATGTGACATCATATTACATGAGTTTTTTTGCATTTTTTATTCTTCATCTATACTACTTCTAAATGTCAGCATCCTGAAAAAACTTTTTTTCTCTATTTTATCCTCACTACTTACTCTAAATGACAGATCTACCCTTTTCTTAATTGCCTTGAACTAATTTCCTTCCCATTTCATTCGCCCTTTCTTCTCCCTGAACGGCTGAAACCCTATTTCCCTCCTTTCAGAAAATGCCTCACATCTCCTTCATACCCTTCTTCTTCCTCAACGCCCCCTAATCGAAACGGCTCTGCATTAACTCTCAACGGCTCTCCATTTCCTGAGCTTAAACATGGAGAATACGTGCCATCTCTCCTTCACTCTCTTTCTCTCTCTCTCTCTCTCTCTCTCTCTCTCTCTCTCTCTCTCTCTCTCTCTCTCTCTCTTGTGCTCTTGGTTCTACGCACCTTTCCTCAAGAATTCCTTTGCGAGTTCATTTTTTTGGGATCGATTGCTGCACAACGAAAAAGGGATCAATTGGCAGTTTTACAGGTTAGTACCATTCTTTTAGCGAATATAATAATTTTTCTTGCATGAGAAAACGTCCTTTAATTCAAATGAGTATCATTATCTCATTGTGAAGGTGTTTGAACAAATCTGATTCGATTTTACTCACATTCGGTTGTAAATTCTTTGAAATCTGTAACTCGAAATCTTGTTTCTTATATGCTTTCTCTTTTTCTTTTCTCCTTTTTTTTAATGCATTGTGCCGGAATTTAGATAGTTTTGCACCTTCTGAGCTTCATCATCACAATAGTCTTGTACAAGTCTTCAAATGGTTTAAGAAGTATTCTGGATCAAGGTAGCCCTGTAGACAAGATGCACACAAAATTCACTTCATGCTGGGTATCACGAATTTAAAGAAAACTCAGTTTGGGAACTAGATTGACTTTTTAGAGTTTGAAAGTATATGCTGTAATCTGATTATTAAGGTTTCTAGATACCTTACTGCCTAAAATTTGGAAAACAGAGGAACCCCTTCAACACTGACTTGGGTATTGAAGGAATTTATGACTGGCATACAGAGGGTTATCATTTAGATATCGAAACTGTACCCCCTGCATCGAGGTTTATTGCATGAAATTCGAAAGCATAGGACAAGGGACAGTCCTGTAAACACCTAGAAGAGGGGGTACGATATGAGAGATTGAAACTTAGTTAACTTATTTTGGCTAGGCTGTGAGCAATGAGTCAAAGCTAACAATTTTAACCTATTCTGGTCGGTTGATGATCGACTTGACAGACATTCAAAGCTAACAATTTTATTCATTACTTTTAGTTCTCTGAATATGATGAAAATACCCTTGATTTTGTTTTTGATTGACAAATACCTGAGTTAGATTGTTGGCTCTGTCGTCTCTTTCGGTTCTTCCCTCGCTAGGAAGAATGGAGAAGAGTCTATGCTATCATCGATTTGATCCCTTTCCGTATAATTTAGTTTTTTTTTTATTCTGCCATGTTGTTCACTTTCTTTTATTTGCTCGATCCTATAGACATGGATAACGTACTGTACTTGAAACTTGGAAGTACTCTTTTTTATTCAGGTTTCATGTTATGGCAGGTGTTTATGTTGTTGATTTTTTTTAAATTAAATGTTAGCATAGTAAGACAATTATTATGTAACAGAAGCATTATCATATCAGTTCGAGAATGCTAAATCATATGCCATATAAAATTAAAACATATTCATATGGTGAACTATGATAAAGTTGACAGAGACAGGACATTCTAAAGTCAATGGCTACTTCTTATAGATGCAGAGGATTCATTATGTTATTCGTCTTAGCACAATTAATCTATTGTTCATATGAATTTCGGCATAGTAAGACAACTTTGGAACAGAGTTGCTAACAGTTGTTGTGAAAACTAAAGGATACACAATAGAAAATGGACAAATGCACACATATGTATATATTTATGTATGTGTGTGCATGTGGATTAAAGTGGTATTCCAACAAGATGTTTTTTTAGAAATTACTAAATGAAGACTACAGGATGCTTAGAACTAGAACGATACGGTACACCTAGAGGGACCGGATGGCATATAGACTTAAGTAAAATTAGGGTTGTAGAAGTAAAAGAAGCTTTCGCTAAGATGAACATAGGAGAGGCTCCAGGCTACAGAAACTGAATTGTGCTGGTTCATTAAGTAGTTCAACAAGATTTTGCCTTTGGCGTCCAAGAAAATGTTGGATGAATAGAGGAGAAGTATTATGGTACCTATTTATATGTGTTAGAATGTCTTATTTATTCAAATGAGGATTACCCAAACTATATAGTGCCACTGAATAGGGGAGACATTAGCATTCAAGGCTGACTTTCTAGATGAAGGTGCAGACTCGAAGTCATTGCGATTACCCTTTTGATGTCCTCCACCAATCTTCCTCTTCGTCTTTTGATCCTAAAAAACACAATGGGAATAATAAAAGGTTACAAAATAGTTTAGAGACTTGGTAATGTGGCTAACATGCATGAGATTAAAAGGACACTGAAGGACATAGAGGATAAAAGACAAAGATAACGAAGAATAAGGTTGTACAGTACTCGATCTTGGAATTGGTATTGTTAACAAGTGTAACAATAAATTAGGAACAACACGATTGCGTTTAACGAATAGATCGGGATTACTTGTCATATGATCCGAGGCTCTAGAGTCAAGGATTCATGGAGTGGATGAATTAGTGTGAAGACAAAGGTTAGTTGAATTATGCACTATTTTTGGACTGTTTTAAGTGTGTTGCAAATGTCAAAACAAAATTAGTTCAACTACATTTTTGCTGCATAAGATCAGGGCATAACGCCCATAAATTTTAAGAAAGATGAGGTTCAGATTTGATTGGGGTGACTAACAGTTTTGATGGGTTTGAGTTGGTTGGATAAGAGGCCATTAATGACCATTTGAAAGAATGGAGGATGAACCTTTGTTTTGGTTCAGCTGGCTGAACCTAAAACAGGGGAGTTGTTGTTGCACCAAAAGAAAAAAAATAAGATAAAGAGGAAAGAAATCAATTTTTTTAACTCAAGTCCTTGGAAGTTTTTTTTTTTTGATCGGTAAAAGAGGTAAATTAAAAAAAGAAGGGGCTGAGAGGGCACCCAAAACTGATTTCTTAGATTAACTCAAGTCCTTAGAAGATTATGGAATGAATTTCAAATATTACAATAGTTTAAGACAAGTAATGGGCCACGAACTGCCTGAACGAGCTGAGTTCCTTCATGGCTGAGGGATATTGTTCTTGTAGAAGGCCTCAACCACCATGGTTCCCAAGGCTCTATCAGTTTGCTTAGTTCCCCCGATGCCACTGCTCTTGGAAAATGCCTCATTTCCTCCACAGACAAGTCATTGGAATAGTTTTCAATGCAAAAACAAAGACAGCAACTACAGGAGTTCCTAAGTGAAGAATAAACCAAACCTGCACGCTCCTTCAACTACAAAAGTAACAAGGAGTACGGGAATGTGTTTATTTCCGCACTGTGGACCAGAAAAATTACGAAGGACCAACAAACTTAGCATTCTGGATATCAATGTAACCAATCATAGAGAAGACATAGGAAAATACCTGATAAAATCTTCTGAACAGTCTCTTCAAATAGAGTGGGATCTGTAGACGTGACTAGATTTAGTAATGATCCTTCTCATAAAACTTTTGTGAATAAAAATAAAGGTGCAAACTCTCAATCAAAACTACTAAATCTTTTCCCAAATAAATGAAAACCTGTAATCTGAGTGTATAAATGTATTTTTGGGAGTCAATAATCTTGTTAAAAAAAGGCTTACTTGGTGGCAGCACCAAACATTTACCTACCCAGAAAATAAAAACTCTTCACAGACATTTTATAAAATGGATGTATTGTTAATTATGTTGGCAGTATTGACTATTGAGCAAAAAGAATGAAATAATAATCATATGAACACTATTAACGTCAAAATAAAGTGAAGCGGGGAACTAGCATGCCAGCAGACAATGTTATATCTGAGAGCCATGCTTACCGGGGTGCCCATAACAACTGTGGATACATGGCCAGGAACAGTCCCTTCCATATCCGCAATCGGAGCAAGTCGTGAAAGTCCAAAGTCAGCAACCTTGGAAGTAAATTTGGAGTCCAACAATATGTTGCTGGCTTTGACATCTCGGTGGAATATTGGAGGATCTGCTTCAGTATGGAGGTAGAATATACCCTTGGCCGAACCCAACGCAATTCGTAACCTCATAGCAAAACTCGGAGGTTCTTTTGACTTAGCTGTCATATTATAAACACCATTGATTTAGAGCTCACAAAAAAAAAAAAAAAAATGCAAGTGAAATTGTACAGCCTCAACTTATTCCCAACTGTATGAAAATGTGTTACACAAGATATTCACAACTAGAGTTACCAAAATTAATTTTTCTGACAAGCAATCATACAGAGAAACGAAAAGTGAGGCGGCTAAGTTGAAAGAATAACCAAGATCAGTGCTAGAGATCATTGTTCAGTCTGTTTTTTGTTGTGTTGATCCATCAATTGGTAGGCATGTTATTCATGGATCAGCATGGTTCTTCGCCAATACACGCTCATCGACCCAAAATATCCATTAAAAAGCACATTCAAATATTAGATCAATAGGCAATGGAGTACCATTCTTGGTAGTAGTTTATAGAGTAAAGTAAATAGTCTTTCCTTAACGATAGATCAGTAGATCAGTAGATCAGTAGATCCGTGTAATCTAAACCCTTTGTTGCACATGCTCATATCCAAACCATTGAATTGTTACCTCTTACATTGCACGTGGCTAAAGATCACACCATTTGATGTCTACTACAGTCTGATTAATCCCTTTATGTGCTATTGCAAATGAAGTCATTGCTAACATTTCACTCTATTGTGCTCATTGCTTCTCTTAGGCTTTATTGGCGATCTTCTGTTCCTTATATCAATTGCTTCACAAAAGAAAGAAAATTTTACAGGTTATTTTCTACATCTCCATCTTATATTGATCTATTGTTTTTAGTCTTTTTTAATTATTAAATCTTGAGCACTAATGTTTTTTTCTTAAACAATTTGCTCCTTTTATGATTGTCTAAATTTGTTAATAAAGTAAGATTTCACTCCGATTTGATCTGTTTTGAGGTCTTCAGTTCATGCTTGATCTGAAAATGTTACACTTGATTACTTTAGTTTGTTTTTTTCAGTTAAAAAATCTGTGTGGGTTTGTTTGTTTGTTTCCTCATTTAATCGTGTACAATGTTTAATTAATATGTTTGCCTTCTGACTAAATACCCTTATCTACCTGTACATGCTCCTCCTAGACAAAATATTCTAGCAAGGTCATCCACTTCCTAATCATGCATTATGGCCGTTTGATGAGTCTGTCATGATTCTTCTAGGTGTGAGGCTCTTTATTATTTACAATTACTTGCTTCGAATGATGGATGCTGTCACAAGTCAGATTTCAGGTCTCACCATTAGAACTAGGTAATTGAAGGTGGAAATGAGAGTTTTTATTTATTTCAAATTCATATGGCCTCTCTGTACAGAGCATAGTGGTGTCCTTAGATACTGATTTGTCCGCTCGTTCAGGCGTGCTGATCTTTTACCTGAATGTGTTCCAAGTGTAAAAGGCAGTATGGCTTCTTCCCACCCCCATCATCCTGATATTTGGGTAAAAGTCCACAAATTACACTTACACGAGCCTGAAGTTCATGCTTTGATATATTATACTGACTTCCTCATCGCATTCCGATCATGGTGATGGTTGTAAATCTCAGACATGTAACGAGGAACTGTGGTTTGTCATGCATAAAAATATGACGATGAATTACTACGGGAAAAAACTTATATTCTCTCATTTATTGTCTTTTCATCCAGTGGGACACCTCCTCCGTGGTATTGAAATCAGAACCACACATCAGCCAATCTTTTGATTACTTGACTTCCGTTTAGCCATCTAAATTTAAGCTATAGAATGGTTACTGTCAAGCAGTCCGTCCAGGTTAGTCCAACCAGGCCAAGGGCTGGCATTTCTTTGGTAAATGGTGCAAGTACATTGTCAATGCTCTTGCCTTACACTGTTACACAGGATCTGTCTATCATCATCATCATCCAACGCCTTGTCCTTACTATCAATTGTTCATATGCAATGTATATGTCCTCAATAGTGGCAGCTTCATATAGCAAAGGCAGGTCTTTATTGCAAGATATGTCCTGAAATCCATGGCCATAAATATGGGAATACATGTTATCCAACAGCATTCACAATAGGTTATGAATTGCATTGCAAAAACAATGGTCCACATAAAAACCTGTACCAATTTTGAAAAGTTATATCCCAGAAGCAATTTATATTGCATATTTAAGCCTAAGTAGACTAATATTCAAATATTATGTGACGCGAGTTAGAACAATGGCCAGGTTTTCCAAACCATTTTTAAAGAAAAACTACTAAAACCAATGGAGTACTTACCATTGAAGCAAGTACCCAAGAGAGACTATAAAACAATGTAGTATGTCCACTGAAGAGAAACTGCTTGTAAATCATAGTTTACTGCAAAATTATTCTTCAAGTATCAACTAAAGACAGACACGTCTCTATACAAATTTCAGTATGTTTACATGGCCACTTGTATCTATTTTTGTTGTTGTTTTTATGAGAAGTTCAGCAGTTACAGACCTGCAAGTTACATTACATTCCAGATCTGAAATTGTATGTATATGAAGATACTTGGGAGTGTTTTAGAAGTTTGAGTGGTAAAAAAAACAAAAAACAGCTGTTATGATTATATTTTTCCTTGTGAAATCAGGGTGATGTGCCCACATTTTTATGGAAAAATGCAATGGGGGTTTGGGAATATTTTTGGTGGAAGAATACGTACTATTTTTGGACTGTTTTAAGTGTGTTGCAGATGTCAAAACAGAATTAGTTCAACAACATTTTTGCTGCACTAGATCAAGGCATAACGCCCATAAATTTTAAGAAAGATGAGGTTCAGATTTGATTGGGGTGACTGACAGTTTTGATGGGCCTGAGTTGTTTGGATAAGAGGTCATTAATGACCGTTTGAAAGAATGCAGGAGGAACCTTAGTTTTGGTTCAGCTGGCTGAACCTAAAACAGGGGAGTCGTTGCACCAAAAGGGAAAACAAAGATAAAGAGGAAAGAAATCAATTTTTTTAACTCAAGTCCTTAGAAGATTATGGAATGAGTTTCAAATATTACAATAGTTTAAGACAAGTGATGGCCCACGAACTAGCTGAACGAGCTGAGTTACTTCACAGCTGAAGGTAGCTTTTGCTATTGCCATTGCTATGAAGGTAGAATCAATGGTGGAATCTGTGAGGACTATTGGGTGAGGGCTGATATTTAAAGTGAGAGGAAACTTAGTAACAGTTATATTTGATGGCCAGCTTAGTGGAATCAGTTTTGAAGAACGGACAATCATAGGAGCTGATAAGCCAGGAAACTGAATCAGCCTATGGTTTGGCTTCATTTTCATGTTTTTTGTGTTTTTTTCTTTTTATCATATTTATCTGTAATAGTAAAAATACTTTAATAAGAATTATGAAACTTTAAGTTAAAATAGATATTGGTGTCTCACATAGATTTGAGGTGTCTCACATATCACTTTTAGGAAACCCGAAATGCAATCGTGTTCATACACATGTATTATAATATAATTTGTTAAACAACTATCAAACTATTGAAATAGAACTAGATAAGCACGCATAGCCTTTGTAAATAGTCCTCTGTTTTAGTAATAAGCTAAAATTATAAATGCCCAACCAGGATATGAACTTATTGTTTTGGGAATGAAGAAGCTAGAGAAGAGATTGAAAACTCCATAGAAAGTGGATGCAAGGATAGATGTTACTTGGTGATTGGACGTGATGGATAAAGACTCACACCACTTACTGTCATGCGTTGAGATGTTCACACTGTCAAGACAGAGATCTCTCAAATTAGATAGCTTTTGAATGAGTGACTTCAAGTTGGGATCTTCAAGTTTCAACAAATGATAATAAGAATCATTAATGGAAGAAAGATCTAGAGAAACCAACCTTGTCAAGTATGAGATTCCTAACGGAATTTGGCCAGAGAAGGTAGAATTAGAGAGGTTGAGATAGATCAAGTTCATGAGCCAATCAAACCCGGATGGGATTAGGGAGTACCTGAAGAAGTTATCAGCTAAGTTCAGTCTGTGAAGGTGGTGAAGGTGGAAGAGACTGCTATTGGAATCAATAGTTCCAGAAAGCCAGCCAGTGCTAAGATTTAGACCTATCACATGACCTATGAACTCATCGCAAGTGACACCATCCCATGAGCAACAATCAGTACCTGACTCCCAAGATTCAACTATCGGGTAAGAAGAAGAAGAAGAAGATTCATATTCATCTATGGAAAACTGTTGCTTCTGATCTTTGAAATTCAACACCCATCAGACCCCATACCACACGTAATCAATCTTACACTATAGAGTAACAACCCCTTTAGTTTTTCTGATTAACCCCTTAAACAACACCCCCTATGTTTAAGCTTTATCGGGATTAGTGATTCAACATAGGGTCCTAGCGTTAGTATTGTTTGTTTTTCGGCCACAATTTGTGAGTCCCAACCCTAATGGAGCGTCTTCTCGAGAACACGACAACCACCAATGGAGAATCTCATCCCTATTGGTTATTTCTAGCCCTTAGAAAGTGTACAAATCGTGCAAAGTTGGATATCTATGCCAAAACGTTTACATGATTGGATTATTGTAACAAACCATCTATTCTTATGGGTACTTTTCTAAATTGTTTAGTGTATATTTTTGATAATATGCATCTCTTTTATGTTACAATGTGATTCAGCACATCTTTTTTGTCTTCCTACTTTTTAAGCCATTTGCAAAAAACAAACAAAATTCTAAAATATAATATAAACGAACAGCATAATGAGTTAATGTATAATTCTGCAGAAAGAACCTTTGTCTTTCTCAAGATAAGGATAATAGGTTTCACAAAAAATGACCTCACATTATGCTCGATTGAATCGTGAACAAAGAGAACTCTACATTCAAAGAGTACGAGAAAGGAAAAGGAGGATAGTTAATAGTGCTGAGGAAGCCGTACATCGAACCGAGAGTACTAATCATAATACAACTAGGAGACAAAGAATTGAATGGTTGCTTTCAGCTCGATTAAACTCATATCAATCTGAAGGTTAGTAGAAAACATATATATAATTACTTTTTTATCATGTACATAACAACTTAATCATTTCCTTACTGAACTTATATCTAATGTTCTTTTTTAGGTCAAACTTTATACGAACCAACGTGTTCTCCATTACATAAGTTAGAGAACACTCCCCGTTGTGTCCATTGTGGAGCGAAGAAATTTCAGTACGAACCACCAACATTCTGTTGCTACAATGGTCAAATCAAACTGGCTGAGGTTCAGGTTCCACAAGAGTTATACGATTTATTCACATCTATTTCTGATGAAGCAATTGAATTCCGAAAGCATATTCGATTATAATAGTATTTTTTCATTCACATCTTTTGAAGTTAATTTAGATAAGGATCTTGCAACAACAAGAAGAGGTGTATATACATTTCGTGCGCAAGGGCAAATATACCATGATCTACCAGCATTGATGCCAGAACAAAACGGTCCATGCTACTTCCAGTTGTATTTCTATGATACTAATAATGAACTCCAAAATAGAATGAGAATACTACAGGATGTGAATCTGAACGAGGGAATAGTGGATAAACTTATGAAAGTTCTTGAAGGAAATCCATATGCACAATTCTTGCGCAGCTTAAAGGATTTTTCTTCATTGGAGAATTTTCAAATTAGTATTACAAAAGATGTGAGACTAGATCAACGAGTTTACAACTCACCCTCATCAGACCAAGTTGCTGCTATATGGGTTGAAGGAAATAATCCTAATGTACTACTTCAGAGAGATATAGTAGTCCATGCACAGTCCGGTCATAGACACAGAGTAAAACATTACTTTGGCTGTTATGATCCATTACAATATCTCTACTATTTCCTAAAGGAGAAGTTTGATGGCATCAAAATATCAAAAAAAAAAATTCTTTGGATCACGCTGAAGATGCTACCGAGATACAAATTAACACCATTTCAGCAGCACCGATTTTTACATCTACTCCAGATATTTTCGAGCGAGAACAAGAAGGTAATAAAATAGATCAATATTTTTTTTCCAAAGTCATATTCATAAAATAGTAATGTACACGTCAATAATTGCATTCTATGCAAACTTTTAATTATTTTTCATTTTTATTATATGAAACATAGATGTCGAACGTGAAAGCTCTGGGAAAGTCTCATGCCGAGAGTACTATTCGTACAAGCTGCAGATTAGAGAAAATACAAAGTCCACGCTTTTATTAGCCAGCCGTTTATTGTAACAATATGCCGTGGATATGTACATAAAGCTTGAAACAACTAGGCTAGACTACTATCGAAAACAATAATCAAAAGTCAGAGCTGAATTGTACCAAGGGATAGGAGATAGCGTGACAGTTGGTGAAACTAGAGCAAGCCAAGTCGGCCAAAGGATAGTCTTACCTGGATCTTTTATTGGTGGCCCTCGAGACATGCGTCGCAGGTATCTCGATGCAATGGCATTAGTCCAACGATTTGGAAAGCCAGATCTCTTCATAACGATAACATGCAATCCTGAATGGAAGGAAATTAAAGATGAACTAGAAGAAGGACAACTTCCTCAAGATAGGCCTGATTTGACTGCGAGGATATTTCGAGGAAAATTACAAGACTTAAAGGACCAACTCTTTAAGAAGGAAATATTTGGGAAAGTTGCAGCGCACGTTCATGTGATCGAATTCCAAAAAAGAGGACTCCCACACGCACATATGTTAATAATATTGCAGCCTGGATTTAAGATCACGACTCCAGATCAGTACGATAGTTTTGTATGTGCAGAGATTCCAGATGAACAAGAATATCCGCACCTCAACGGAATGGTTGTTAAACATATGATGCATGGCCCTTGTGGGGACTTGAATAAACAAAACCCTTGCATGGTAAATGGAGAGTGCAAAAATCATTACCCTCGAGCGTTTTCGTCGAAAACAACGCAAGGAAAAGATGCATATCCAATTTATAGAAGGAATAACAAGTTCCAGGTGAGAGTACGGAATAAAATATTGGATAATAGATGGGTAGTACCTTATAATCCATATCTTCTCACAAGATACAACTGCCACATAAATGTTGAGATATGCTCCGGTTTGAAAGCAGTTAAATATCTATATAAGTATATATACAAAGGCCACGATAGGGTCACTGTTTATATTGCCTTACCTGATGGAGTCAACACTATAGACGAGATTCAACAATTCCAAGACGCAAGATGGGTATCGGCACAAGAATCGATGTGGAGAATTTATGAATTTCACTTGAACGAAATATATCCACCAATCATAAACTTGCAGCTACACCTGCCAAACAAACAATCTGTTTGTTATTGGGAGAATCAAAATCTAGAGCATGTAATTCTTTGGGATCATGTTTGTAGAACAATGCTTACAGAATTCTTCAAAACATGTTCTACAGACAGTGAGGCAAAGACTTTTTTGTGCAGGCAATTCCCCGAACATTATGTATGATATAAGCAGGCAAAATGTTGGACTAAAAGGAAAAAAGGGCAGGTGATTGGTCGTGTGAACGGAGCAAATCCTATAGAAGGAGAAAGATACTATTTGAGGCTATTACTAAATCATATAAGAGGCCCAACATCGTTCGAGGATTTGTTGACTGTTGATAATGTGCTGTACTTATCCTTTAAAGAGTCTGCTCAAAAGAGAGGGTTTTTAGAATCCGATGATAGCATCTCAGAATGTCTAAATGAAGCAACTACATTTCAAATGCCTCTAGCACTTCGAAGGTTATTCGCAACTATATTGGTTTACTGCGAACCCTCCGATGTAATGAAACTATGGGAAGACTACTTTGAAGCCATGTTCGAAGACTTCAAAAGAATCCACGAGGAGTCCACAGAAACACGAGCATCATGCACGTTAAAGAGCATCAACTTCTTAGAAAGCACGGGGAAAAGCATTCGAGGTTATGACTTGCCTGCTTAACATTCCAATTCAACTGAAGCTGGATATTCATATTCAAGAGAAATTGCAGATGAAATGACCATAGAAATTCCACAAATGGACTATTCTGCATCATTGAACTTGAACCAAGAACAAGAGGTTGCATATCGAATTATATTGGATCGAGTCAATTCTAATAAATCCGGAGTATTTTTTGTTGATGGTCCGGGAGGAACCGGGAAAACATATCTCTATCGTGCTCTGCTAGCCAATTTAAGATCCAAAGGTATGATAGCACTTGCAACAGCAACATCAGGTGTAGCAGCTGCAATAATGCCGGGAGGTAGAACTGCGCATTCACGTTTCAAGATTCCAATCCTTGCCAATGAGACAAGCTTATGTAATATATCAAAACAAAGTAGCATTGCAGAACTACTACGTAGAGAAAAACTTATTGTATGGGATGAAGCACCAATGGCAAAGAGATATGCTATCGAGACACTTGACAGGACTTTAAAAGACATAATGAACAACAACAATCTGTTTGGAGGAAAAGTTATCGTTTTCGGAGGAGACTTTCGCTAAGTACTACCAGTTGTTCGCCGTGGTACAAGGGCCGAAACTGTTAATGCAAGTTTAGTAAGATCATACCTTTGGAATCATATGGAAAAACTAAGCTTGACAACAAATATGAGAGCAAGGACAGACCCAAATTTCAGTGATTTTCTTCTTCGAGTTGGGAACGGAGACGAACCGGTAATAAACGATGATATGATTCTTATTCCAAATGCAATGGTAATCAAGTACAACCATGACGAATTATCTGAAAGTCGTCTAATTAACAACATATTTCCCTCATTACAGCAAAATGCGCACTTACCAGAGTACATGACTAATCGTGCAATTCTTGCAACAAGAAATGAAGATGTTGACAAGCTTAATGAGAAGTTAATTACGATATTTCCAGGCGATAGTAGAACGTTCAATAGCTATGATGAAGCAGTTGACGATACGCACAATTACTACCAAGAAGAGTTTCTGAACTCTTTGATGCCTAATGGTCTACCTCCACATAAGCTACATCTCAAAATAAACTGCCCTATCATGCTTCTAAGAAATTTGGATCCATCAAATGGTTTGTGCAATGGAACAAGAATGGTATGCAAAAGTTATGGTGATAACGTTATTCATGCAGAAATAACAATCGGCCAACATGCTGGGAAACATGTCCTACTTCCCAGAATACCACTTTCACCTGCTGAAAATGAAGGTTATCCTTTCCAATTCAAAAGAAAGCAATTTCCGATACGATTATGCTTCGCAATGACCATAAACAAATCACAGGGTCAAATGATACCACATGTCGGTGTTTACTTACCACAACATGTCTTCTCCCATGGCCAACTATATGTCGCTCTATCACGAGGAACTTCAATGTCGACAACAAAAGTTTTAGTCATGATGGAAAAGTCGAACAACAAAAAGGAACATACACAAAAAATGTCGTCTACAAAGAAGTACTTTCATCTCGCAGGTATTAACATCAATATATTTGTTCAAATCATACTTATACTTTTTCCCGTGTTAGTCTACTAAATAGATATGACACTCTCAATTCATAAGTTCTAAATACAATTCTTCATATTGAAATATGTGCTCAAATTATAATCACATGATATTTACTCATCATATCACAATATTGTTACAATTTAAAATTTTATATAATTACTTCCTACAAACAAATACTTATTCTCAAATCAAACTAATTTTGCAGACAACAAAGTGAGACAGACGATGTCTAATGACGAAGATCTAACTGCTCAACCGTTGCCAATAAATAAACTGCAAAAATTTCAGAAGATTTGGCTTATTAAGGTCAAGGTTCTCCGAAGAGGTTCAATATATACTTATAGCAACAGTAAAGGAACTGGTGAAATTTGGAAACTCATCTTGATGGATGATGAGGTTAGCTAAACACTCATAATTATTTTATTTCATTTAAACTTAATATAATTATTATTACTTAATGTATAATAATAAAATATTACTTCACAATATTATCTTTGCAGGGAACGAAAATACAAGCTGTCATGTTCAACGACGCGGTCGCAAAGTTCAGATATCAATTCATAAAAGATACAACTTATTTCATTTCTAATGGAGTGGTCAAGGCCGTAAATCCTAAGTACTCCAATGTTCATAATGAAATTGAGTTGTCACTGACAGTGTTTACTGATGTGAAAGAAGCAGAAACTGAAGTAATCTCTCATACTCACTCATACGATTTCATTCCATTTAAAGAAACAATTACACGAGGAGATTCAAATACACCATTCGGTAAGTATCTTCAAATATATAGTAAGAATTACATGTACCAATATCAAAAATTTAATACTGACAAATTTCAAATATAATATTTTTCTCAGATGTTATTGGTTTTGTAATAAATGTCAAGCCACTATTTCATGCGAAGAAAATGGGAGATGGTTCAACATCTAAGATGCGAGAAATAATAATAAAAATACAGAGTACATTTTAAACAAACTACTTTTTCACTAATTATTTTTCTATCTTATATCATAATCAATTAATAAATTTTATTCTTTCTTTTACAGATTGGACTCTATACAATTGACCTTATGGGGGGATTTGGCAGAAAATGAAGGACAACTTCTTGAACAAATTATTGCAGAGAAACCAATAATTGCATTATCAAAAGGAAATGGAACAATATACGAGGGTATTATAATAGATATAAATTCTTACATCAAACAAATTTTATAATTTTTTTAATTTATTGACATTTTTCCTTTTTATCTTTTAGGTGAATTTCGAGTTTCAACAATTCAAGTTACAACTATACAAATTAATCCTAAAATGGAAGAAGCAAAAATTATGCGAGAATGGTATCTTATAAAAATATGTCTATCAATTTAATAGGTAATTGTTATCATAAATGTACGAATATTGATATAATTTATACAAAATTAAACATGCAGGTTAACTTCTTTTTTAGAGAGTGCCAATGAAGAACAATTTTCCTCACCCAAAAAAAAAATAAGGAATGCTGAAGAAGTCACAATTAATGAGATCATTAAAGGAGCAATGTCTACAACACAGGTATAAAAAGTTTAATATTTGTTTTATTCATCAATATATTGATATAAAATTAGACTTATACTTTTATTTAATGTTCAGAAATACTTTTGCTCTTTCAAAGCGATGATTCTTAATATCGAAAATAAGGAGGAACCATGGTATGATGCTTGCAAAATATGCAATAGTAAGGTTAAGATCACTGAAGCTGGAATTGAATGCTATAGATGTAAATCAAATAGTACTGAATATACACAAAGGTAAACTTCCATATCCATATATTTGTTTTTTCTCCAAAAAAATTACTCACTTTTAAATTTTTTTTAGGTATCTCCTTAAATTGGTTGTATCAGACAACATCTCAACTGCTTTGATTACTCTCTTCAATGAAGCGGAAATACTAATTGGTTGTCCAGTTTCTAAATATATCGAATGTTTCAAACAGGTATGCAAAATATCATTATGTTAAATTTCATTAAATATTAAAATCATAATAATAACTCTGTTTTCATGTTATAACAGAAAAAGATGCAATGCAAGTTCTATAGGAAGCTGATTTTATGCACTGGGAAGAATTATCAATTCTTTATAAAAGTCCGCAAAATTAATGAGAATGATCGATCGTTGGGGCGTTTCGTTGTGGAACAAGTGGAAGAAATCGAAGATTCCGAATCTGAATCAAATGAAAATAACGACCAACCATTAAGAAAAAGAAACAAAATACAAAACGATTGACATTGTCTTCTTCTTTTTATCACTTTGTTTTTCTAGACATTAACTTTCCAAACATAAAACTTTGTTCAATTTATTACATTTCGATTTAATTTATCATATCGGTACGATTACCAAAGCTAATGGTTGGATTTAATTTATCATATTGGGACGATTGACAAACCTAATGCAGGATTTGCCAAGATAGTTTAATGATGACAGGGGCGGGGTGTACACCAAGAATGGTTTACACCATAGTAACCCCCCAAATGAACACCTCTTACTTCTTCACAGCTCCTCTTTGCTTTTGTGTTTGTTTTTCTCTATTTTTTTCTTCTTTTCGACTACCATGGTCGTGGTAGCATGGAAGGTTGACTGACATCTGGTGGTGTTGGCCGAAGTTGAGAGGAGGTTGCCATCGTAGCCATGGAAAACATGCTAGTCTGCATCGGCGAGGTGATGAAACCTTTTCTTTGTTTTCCCTTTTTTTATTTGGTTTGGCTGCCATGACCATGTTAGCGAGGAAGGTTGGCTGCAATCTAGTGCTGCTGGCCGAGGTTGAGAGGAGGTCATTGCCGTCATGGAATAAATGATGGTTTGCGCAAGCGATGTGATAAACCCATTTTTGTTTCTTGCCACCAACATGGAGTGGTTGCTATTTTCTTGGTTTGCACAAGCGATGTGATAAACATTTTTAAGTAATGCCTATAACTTAGCATTGGTATCTTGTAGGTTCTTCAACTGTGGTTGTTGATCCAAAATCTCTCTTTTATGGTGGCTGGAGTCAGAGTCGCAGTGATTGCATAACTGGTCTATTCAAGCTTGAGGTTGACAGGTAATATCAACATTCATTTTGCTCGTCATATTAACCAATATCTCTGGAGCAGTTGGTGTGCTTTCAACTCTTGCTGGAACCATCTTGATTGAAAGAGAATGGTAATTAACTGCAGATTTTTAAAATTTTAACACTAGTCTAACAGATAGATGTGTTATGAGCCTTAATATTCATAACTATAAGCCTTGGATTTTAAATCTATTCTTTAAAGTTAAGAGCTTTGATTTGACACTAGGAAATAATTTGTTTTCATCATGACCATTTTCTAATCTTCATGGGCCTACAATTAGAGAATACTTGGTTTCTGAGTTTTTAATTTCCTTGTATATTTATGCAAACTTAAGTTAATTCTGCCATCCATAGGTTGCATGGGATGATTAGTTGGTAATTTCAAATATCCATGTAGCCTGTTTAACTGTTAATCCATACCAAAATTAGAGGGATACTTCAAGTTGAGGTTCATATGTAAATGCCCACACTACTAAACATGTCTTCATGGGAGTAAAGTGGACTTGATAAGAGTTATCACAGTAGTGGTTGGTATAGGGAGCAGCATGCTCATTAGGCCTCCTTATGGTCTACTGAATGGGTACATTATATTTTCTTACATTAATCATATTAGGCCTCGCTAGCAAAAGTGATATGCTGATATATATAACACCATCTGTCATTGCAGCGCAAGTCAGAAGGTGAACATGAATCAAGTAGAAGACTTGAAGCATAAGGTTTTATTGGAATGGAAGGCTTTGACAGTGGGAATGAGCAAATTCTTCTTATTGGTAATTCTTGAACTTGTTTTGGCAAACTTGAACTGTAATTTAGGAAAACAAATAGGTTTTTAAGCTAGATTTCTCTCATGTAGTCCTTTAAATGCTGCTGAAGTGATACACTTTGATTACTGCTAGACTTCTCCTAGAGGTTCAGAGTATTGGAATTTTCCCAGAACCAGTGGTAGGTTTTCTTTAACTGTAGTTTTCAAATTACAGATTTTGTTTCCTATGGGTGGGTTTATGATTATGTACTTCCTCTTGTTTATTACAAACTTGGCAGCCTCAAAATGTTGTAAGAATGGAGTGATTGGATTTGTACTTTGAGAGTTTTGTTTCGTGTGTTGCTTCTTTCTTGATTTAAGGTTTTAAGTAGATTCTTGTGGTTTGGATTTACTCCTTAAATTGCACATTCCTCTAATTTCAGCCTGACTTAGCCCAGAGGGAAGTTGAAGAGATTGGTGAAGACATCAGTAGATTAGAGGAGAAGCTTTATGGACGGCTACTTTCTGACGACAACCATGTGAGCCCTTTTAAGGCTCAATCTAGAACTTTTCTCTCCATATATATACTCAATAGAAGTTTGAATTCTTGGTCCCCGGAGACCATCTTAAGGTTCATGATTTATGTTATGCCTTAATCAGCTTGTTAATGGATAACATATTACAGAAGGTGCAAATCATCTCAAGTCTCAACCTCTGGAATCGTGCACTTCCGAAGGTACATCTATTTGAGTGAGTGCACAAAAGCCGGCTTGCATGCGTGCGGTTCTATGTATCTTGATAAGTTTCTAGTGCAATTGTACTTTTATTTGCCGATATTCATTGTATTATCTATTTATTTGTTTGTAAGATCTATATGAATTTCTCATTGGTTATATTTTTTTGTAACTGTTAGCCTGAGCACTTAATTTTAGTAGATCGATAATAGTGACAGAGAATAGAATTTATTATCATACATTTAATGTGACATATATATGTAAATAATGACTAATTTATGTATACGACGGTAAGCAACTACTTTTCATGACAGGTTAATGATTTTTATTATAGGTTTTTTTTTAAAAAACCTTGTTATATAAACTTGAGAAGTCTGACATAGAGGCGAGAGAACTTCAAGAAAGGTACTACTTTATCATCTCTTTGAGATTGTTTCATGTGCATTAGGTAATACCTAATGGATTTTAATTCAAACATTGTTTGGTAATATAGGGAAATTGAGCATTGTGCCTTTGACAAACTTATCGGAATGGATTATGACAAATACACGATGCAGCGTCGAAGCGACTTTATATTCCTCTCCCTAATTCAAGTACAATTTACATTCTTTTCTTTGTTTGTTAAACACTTTGTAAACACCTCTACAACATTACAAAATTGGTGATGAAGAAGTGAAAGCTTGGATTATTCGTAATATCCTGGAGGCTGGAGAAGGATGTGTTCTTTAAGCTTTCGAAGGAAGATATTAATGCGATCTGCAAGTTAACTAAAGGTATTTACTGAATATGTTTTAGCACAAAACTAATGTCTTCTCTACTGCATAATGATCATTGCTTGGAACTTTCTTGGATTTTGTTCAAAATATGTAATTTGTTTGAGTTTTTCAGTGTATTCAGGATCAAACATGAACTTGGTGAAGGATGCATCCATGGGACCATTGTGGGTGCCGTATTTTCCAGCAAGTTAAATATTGACGCGTGTCACTGGCTTAGCACGTGTGGTCATAAAAAGATGACGCGTGTTAATAGACAGCACGCGAGAGTAAATGCGCCGGAGGCATCAAGAGCCATAAACTGCCCATCGTGTCACACGATTTCCATTAATTGGAAATGCCACGTGTCAGGATGGAATGATCGACACATGGAAGTGATGCTAACAGAATATATTAACGTCTTAGCCTTTAATATGTCGGGAAGCATTCAATCTTGCCCGACATATTTATTGTTGAATCTCATCCCGCCAAGATCAACTGGATTGACGGGATCTATTACAGTCTCATCCCAACACTGTCAACAGGATTGACGGGATCTGTTTCAATCTCATCCCGCCAAGGTCAACTGGATTGACGGGATCTTTTACAATCTCATCCCGACAAGGTCAACAGGCTTGATGGGATCTATTACAATCTCATCCCGGCAAGGTCACATGACTGGCTAGATGCCTATATCCCGGCAAGGTCACCAGACTTACTTGACGGGATCTATTACAATCTCATCCCGTCAAGGTCACATGACTGGTTGGATGCCTATTTCCCGACAAGGTCACCAGACTTACTTGACGGGATCTATTTCAATCCCATCCCGGCAAAGCCAGATGAGGTCAAACGACTTACGTGGCAGGATCTCTTACGTACAAGGTAAGTATTCTGAACACAGTCGATTTCTTGACTAATGAATATTGGCCACGTGGCAGCTAGTTGAACTATCACGAATTCGACATCCCCTTATCCGAATACCTGACACGAAGGATGCCACCTCAGTGTCGCTTCAGTTATTTCAGGTATAACCGAATCAAGGAAGTCAAGATATAACCATGAGATTCTGTTTTATAACAGAATCCATCTGAGTCATCGTTGACTGATAATGACTAGACACGTGGAAGGTGAGTCACGCCAGTTCTAAGGTTATAAATATGAGACCCTCAGAACTGAGAAGAGGAGCTTGCTCTCTAGATCCAGAGAGCCTAAACTCTGAAACCTTTTTACTATTTTCCTGAAACCTGTTACATTTCCTAAGCTGACTTGAGCGTCGAAGCCTTGTCAACAGGTACAACCAAATCTCATCTGGAGATCATCCTATCCTTCGCAGAGGAGAAAGCAGTTTCATCCTGGAGCATCAGAATCGTCCGATCATCACCAAAATCCGAATCGTCTGACCTCGAAGATTGTGTGGGTTAGATTAGATATTTTTCCCCACATCTTTTGGCGCCGTCTGTGGAAAACGAGGAGAAGTTTTCCGTTCTAAGAGAGATATTCGATTCGGTAATGGTGGATACCAGGCGCACTGGCCTCAGGAGTATGAGAGAGAAGAATCCTCCAAGCGATCTCAGAGATGCTATCACGGGGCAGAAGAGCGAGAGAACTGGACAATCAGCAGAAGATGATTGCCCGGTTGCGCGAAGAGAACGAGGAGTTGAAGCAACGGGTGACAGTTGAACGAAATGATGGTTATATATCTGGTACAGTCAGACATAGTCATCATCAGAAGAGCCAATTCCAGTCGGACAGGTCAAATTCAGAGGAATCTGTCTTGCGGAATCCACGAAGCAGACATGGGGATTCACAAATCCCACTTCCGGAGAATCGTCATAAGGCTGAGTCTTCTTGTCAACGAAGCTTGGACCATATTCAACCCGAAACCAGGAAGCAGATTGCTGATCTGGTAGCTGAGATGATGGGAAAAAAGGAAACAGTGGCTGATAAAATGATTGCAATGGCAACGAGAGTTCCCCGCGATTCTCCTTTCACAGAAAAGATACAGGGATTTCGTGCCCCGAAATCTTTCTCATATCCCAAATTTTCAGTATTCACAGGGACTACAGATCCCGTGAATCACGTTCTTCGCTTCAGGAAAGCGATGACGATGTGGGAGTTCCACGACGAGCTCCTTTGCAGGATGTTCCCTTCACTTTGAGTGATGATGCATTAATCTGGTTTAACCAGATAGCTCCTCGAACCATTTCGGATTTTACCAAGTTAAGTACCCTCTTCATCACTCGATATTCTTGCAACAGGTTGCATAAGAATGACGTCGACGTGCTGTTCAACGTACGTTGTGATCAGAAAGAGACGTTACGGGATTTTACAAAAAGATTCCGTACTCTCATGACCACAGTGGAAGACTGTGATGATAAGCATGCCGTTACAGCCTCTCGGAAGGCATTGTCTACAAGTTCTAGGCTTTACATATCTTTAACCAAGAATAGACCGGTGAGTATGGAAGCATTGTTCCTTCGAGTTGAAAAATATTCTAAACTCGAAGATGACACACTCCAACGGGGCCAAGGAGTGGCCATAACAGTGAATGAGGTAAAGAAGGCCCCGGCGTCCAGCAAAATTTCTAAGGGAAAGCAGAAGGTAGTTACTGATGATACGACAACAGAAATTCCCGAGAAGAAACCAGAGAAGTCGGGAAGTGTTGGACAATATCCTCGTCGAGAGAGGAGGATTTTTACAGCATTGAACAAAACCTATAATCAGATCTTTGATCTGATAAAAAACGAGAAATATCTTCAGAACCCCAGACCAATGAGGTCGGACTTGAAGGGAGATAGAGATATGACAAAATTCTGTGCCTTTCACCAAGAAGCAAGGCACATAACCGACAAATGTTGGGCGTTGAGGCACAAAATTGAGGACCTGATTAACCAAGGCTTCTTACAACAGTTTATTGCCAGCACGACTGAGGCAGTAGCTGGAGCCGAGGTACTCAAGAAAGACAAGAACCCCATTAAGCAGCAAGAACGTGGGTTGGTGATTGACGTTATACACGGGGGAGGACGACAACTATCCCGTGGGGAGACGGAGAGGGTAGACAGGATTAAAATCAGGAAGGTCGAACACCTGAATGAAATCCTGCACCTGTCAACGGGACCTAGAATAACAGACCCCGTGGGGATGACGGAGAACACTGGCACGGCTATTTTCTTCTCCGATAAAGATCTCGTAGGAGTAGATCATCCGCATTCGAATGCATTAGTGCTTACTTTGCCTGTGGGCAATTATGAGGTGAAACGTCTGCTGATTGATCCAGGTAGCTCAGCTGAGATTCTGTTTGCAGAGGCTTACTGCAAGATGGGATTTAATCCATCAGATCTTGTCCAGAGCAATGTTCCCTTGGTCGGATTTAATGGCCAGAGAGAATATGCTATGGGAAAAGTAATTTTGCCAGTGAAGACGGGACCGATCACGTCTATGGTCGAATTTCTTGTTCTAGATACACCATCCCCTATAATGGCATTTTGGGGAGAGGGTGGATACATGAGGTAAAGGGCGTACCGTCCACCTATCATCAATTATTCTGATTCCCGACTGATCACGGGATTATGGAGCTTAAAGGAGATCAAGCTATCTCAACAAGATGTTATGCCATGGCCCTTAGATCGAAGGATGTCCCAATATAGGAAAATCATCATGAAAAGGGAACCTCGTCTACGGTTGTTGGTCAATAGCAATCAGAGCGCATCCCGGCAAGTCTGGAAGAGGCTGCGCCGAGCCGGGAAGGTGGAAGTGTAACATTTGAGCAAGGGACCATTCCTACGGTTGAAGAAACTGATCAGGTCAATCTCGGTAGTGAGGAAAATCCGAAATACACTTTTATTGGGGCCGGTTTATCTATCGAAGAGAAGATATCCTACACTGATTTTCTGAAATCTTATATGGATGTTTTCGCCTGGTCATTCAACGATATGCCGCATATATCTCCCGACATTTCTTGTCATCATTTACAGGTAAATAGTAAGAATTTACCTGTGAAGCAGAGACCTCGAAGGATTGCTCCTGAGAAGCAGCAGGCAGTCCAAGAAGAGATTGATAAGCTCCTGGAAGCCGGATTCATCCGCGAAGTTAACAATGCTCAATGGTTAGCCAACATAGTGGCTGTACCGAAGAAGAGTGGGAAGATCAGAGTTTGCATAGACTTCACACATTTGAATAAAGCCTGTCCTAAAGATCCATATCCCTTGCCGAGAATTGATCAACTTGTTGATGCCACTTCAGGATACGAAATCTTATCTTTCATGGATGGGTATTCGGGTTATAATCAGATTCCTCTGTATGAGCCAGATCAGGAGATGACGGCCTTCACGACTGATAGGGGCGTCTTTTGTTACAAAGTGATGCCTTTTGGCCTTAAAAATGCTGGAGCCACTTATCAGCGTCTCGTCAATAGAATGTTCCATGACATGATTGGCGTGACAATGGAAGTATACATAGATGATATGATGGTTAAAACGCGGACTCGGGAACTTCATCTAGGAGATCTCGGGAAAACATTTGACCGTCTACGAGAGTATCGAATGAAGCTCAATCCTGCCAAATGCATCTTTGGAGTGACCTCTGGGAAATTTCTAGGTTATCTCATTACAAGGCGAGGAATTGAAGCTAATCCAGATCAGATCAGGGCCCTGACAGAAATGCCTTCACCGAAGAATAGGAAGGAAGTCCAAAAGCTTGCCGGGAGGATAGCAGCATTGTATCGCTTCATAGCAAGATCGTCAGATAGATGCAGGCCTTTATTCAGACTCTTGAAGAAGAACGGAAGGTTTGATTGGACAGAAGAATGTGATGAAGCCTTCCAAAAGCTTAAACATTATCTCTCACAACCTCCAATTCTTTCTAAACCTGATCAAGGGGAGCCTCTAGGTCTCTATTTGGCTACTACTGATGAGTCTATTAGTGCCGTCCTCTTCCGTGAGCTCGACCGTGAAGAACGGCCAGTATATTTTACCAGTATATTTTACCAGTAAAACTCGTATTGGAGCAGAGACAAGATATGCCACAATCGAGAAAGCTGCTCTTGCTTTGATTTATGCTTCAAGGCGTCTTAAACCCTATTTCGAAGGAAGAACTATTATAATCTACACAGAGCATCCTTTGAATTCTATACTCGGTAAGATCGATTTATCAGGGAGAATGGCTAAATGGGCCATCTATTTGGCTCAGTATGATATCCAGTTTTCACCAAGGACGTCCGAGAAAGGACATGCCTTAGTCGGGTTTTTGGCTGATTTCCTAGTTCAAGATGTGGCCGACACTAGGGGCGAAGACAGAGAAGTTCTTCCACTTCCTGAGATGCCAGAGATGTTGAATCCTAAGACGGGGTGGAGGTTGTTTACTGATGGATCGGCCAGCGAAAGTGGATCGGGTATAGGGGTTGTTCTGGTCACACCTGAGAACACTAGATTGGAAAAATCTGTTAAACTCGGGTTCGTGGCATCCAATAACGAAGCGGAATATGAAGCAATGATTTCAGGGCTCCAGACAGCACTAGATCTCGGGATCAAGGATATTACCGTATACACTGATTCTCAGTTGGTAGTCAGTCAATACGTGGGGACATATCTAGCCCGGGATGAGAGGATGGCAGCTTATTTAGATATCGTTCAGCAATTGGCAGGACGATTCGATAACCTTGAGATTCATCAATTACCTCGAATGGAGAATCGGCATGCTGATGCCTTGGCCTATTTGTCTACGATGTTGGGAGAAACAGAGTCAAGAACCATACCCGTGGACTATCAAGAATTCCCGAGTACTCACTTACCCAGTGAAATATACTTAGCCCCGATTGAGGTTGATCATGAGCCAAGTTGGATGGATGATTTTCGGAGATATTTACAGAATAGAGAACTCCCGTCTGGGAGAGATGCCGCAAGAAGAATTCAGAGGCTTGGAAGAAGATATACCATGGTGGGCCAGGATTTGTACAGAAAATCAGCATCAGGCCCCCTTCTCAAATGCCTTACTCCCAGTGAATCTCAGCAAGTTCTTCTTGAGATACACGCTGGTGAATGTGGAAATCACTCGGGGGCGAGGACCTTGGCACATAAAGCCATCAGCCAAGGTTATTTTTGGCCCTATATGCAGAAAGATGCCAAGTTGCTTGTCAAGAAATGTGAGAAATGCCAGAAATATTCTCCATTGATCAAAGTTCCCGCCGAAGAGTTACATCCTGTATTCAGTCCATGGCCATTTGCAAAATGGGGATTGGACATAATGGGACCATTCCCGACAGCCCCATGGAATGTCAGGTTCCTACTGGTAGCCACAGATTACTTCACAAAGTGGATTGAAGCAGTTCCTTTAGTTCAGGTGCACTCTTCACATGTTAAGAGATTCTTGTGGGAGAACATCATCTGCCGATTTGGAATTCCAGAGGAGATTGTCACAGACAATGGAACCCAGTTTGATTCCGCCGAGGTGAAAGCTCTGTGTCAGGCTTTGAATATAAAAAAGCGGTTATCCGCCCCGAGATATCCCCAGAGTAATGGACTAGCTGAAAGAGCGAATCAGGCAATACTTGAAAATTTGAAGAAGAGGCTAGATAAGGCAAAGGGTAAATGGGCAGAAGAATTATCGGGAGTACTATGGGCATACCAAACTATCCCGAGAAGGACTACGGGGGAATCTCCATTTTCTCTGGCCTATGGGACAGAAGTAGTGATCCCCACAGAAGTTGTTATCCCGACATCTCGCACTCAGGCTGTCAATACTGGACAGAATGAAGGGATTTTGGCTCGGGATAATGATTTGCTAGAAGAACGGCGCGAGCAGGCAGTTGTAAGATTGGCCAATTATCAGCAAACCATCAAACGATCATATGATCGCCGTGTCAGGCGCAGGACCTTCAAAGTTGGAGATTTGGTATTAAGGAAAGTATTTGACAATACCAGAGAGCCCGGGAGTGGCAAATTGGGTGCCAATTGGGAAGGTCCTTACCTGATTGATAGGATTGGGCAGAATGGGGCGTACTACTTGAAAACTCAAGATGGAGATGTATTCGAGAGGCCGTGGAACGCATTTAATATGCGCATCTTCTATCAATAGAAATGACTCCAGATTTCTCATACAAGAAGCATCATCGTCGATTACAAAGTCCTAGCCGGGAGCCTTGGATTCTTATACATCTTGGCTTCTTGCCTTGATAAGAATCTAAGTATACAAACCGGAAGGCCGGGATGATCTAAATATTCTTAGTCATGCGACTAGAATTAATGAGATTCTCGTCGATTACAAAGTCCTAGCCAGGAGCCTTAGATTCTTATACATCTTGGCTTCTTGCCTTGATAAGAATCTAAGTATACAAACCGGAAGGCCGGGATGATCTAAATATTCTTAGTCATGCGACTAGAATTAATGAGATTCTCGTCGATTACAAAGTCCTAGTCGGGAGCCTTGGATTCTTATACATCTTGGCTTCTTGCCTTGATAAGAATCTAAGTATACAAACCGGAAGGCCGTGATGATCTAAATATTCTTAGTCATGCGACTAGAATTAATGAGATTCTCGTCGATTACAAAGTCCTAGCCGGGAGCCTTGGATTCTTATACATCTGGGCTTCTTGCCTTGATAAGAATCCAAGTATACAAACCGGAAGGCCGGGATGATCTAAATATTCTTAGTCATGCGACTAGAATTAATGAGATTCTAGTCGATTATAAAATCCTAATGAGATTCTCGTCAACCATGAAGTCCTAGCCGGGATAGCCCAGGTTGATTCCCGACAAACTTATATTCCTGACTAGGATTATTGAATTTTAACACATTTACTTCGCGTCTTGATAAAGATTCAGTTCATACAATGAAAGAAAAAGTATTCTATTAGATTGAAAGGCCTTAAACGGCATCTACAATTGTAAATCCCTAGATCAGATCAGTTACAAAAATCATTAAGGTGTCACATCCTGCCCGCCAGCCGGCTGAATAACAGGATTTACTGTGACATCCTCTCCTGGAGTCGCCATGTCTGTTTGACAAGAGGCTGGAGCAACTTCGGGTACCGGGATGGTTGGAGATGGTTCTTGGGGTACTTCTTTTGAAATATTCGTCCCGACAATTGGTTCAGGCTGAACCATGTCTTGAACAGATCTTCATCTCCTTCTTCTTCTTCCATCATAGCTTCACATTTGGCGAAGCCTTCCCGGTATCCCTTGTCATAAGATTCTTGTTGGAGGGCATCGGATGCTTGTTTGGTTTCATCTCTCTCAACAGTCATCTTCTCCAGATCTTCTTGCAGGCGGGCTGGCTCTCTCCTTAAATTTTGCATACTCCGCCTTGACTTTAATCAAGTTATCTTCAGCTTTCTTCTTTGAAGCAATGGCTTCAAGGGCCAATTTTCTCTCCATTTCAGCCTTGGTCTTCGAAACTTCGGCAGAGAGATTGGCAGCTTGAATTTGTTCCTCGGCCAGTTGAAGTTTAGCTTCGGACGCGCTTGATTTTTCGACAAGGGTAGTATAATTTTGGAGGAGATCGCCGAGATAATCCCTCAGACCTACATAAGCGTGGATACTTTGCAGACAGAAGGAGAGTGTTAGACTATATTTAAAGAATTCATCAGAAAGAGCAGTCCAAAGAATAAATTATTACCTCCAAAAGAGAGCGACTGAGAACTTCGCAAGGCACCTTCGGGGAAGGCATGTCAATATAACGTAACCTGTCCCGTGGGAGGCAGATCCGTTCGATTAACGTCGAAGCCACCCCAGCATCAGCAATGGAGCTTTGCTCCGAGATGGGCTTCCCATTTGGCAGGCAACTAGCATTCATTATATACGGTTCCACGCCATTGAAATCCCGTAGACCTGCAATGGGGTTATCTTGGCGCCACAATTCTTTCAGTGTAACCCATGTATCAATTAAATCAAATACTGTACCAGGCGGGAATGAAGGAGAACGAGTGTGCTCACCAATTGAATGACTGGGCCCGGCAGCATCTGTTGGGTGAGAGGTTGATGGAGGGGTAGACATTGGTTGAAGCCCTGGAGAAGGATGGAATCCAGGAGGAGACCGCGTAATGGCGATCGAGGGAGAAGCAGTAGGTATGGCAGCTACCGAAGAAGAATCTGGGGCCTCAGAAGGTTGAGTCGATGGAGAACCACCAGCCAGATTGGCCTTAGTAGTTACCATACCATCCCGAATCAGTGATGCCTCTAATTCAGGAGCTAATCCCTTGATCAATCTTCTTTTCTTCTTTGGCGCTAAGGCTGGGGCAGCGAAGGCGTCCTTCCGCATTTCGGCCATTCTACCCTCCATCTGCAAAGGAGGTAACGAGTTAGGTGATAACAGAAGAATATGAACTAGACATCAGCTATAGAAGAAGATACCTCTGCCTCTTCCAACCGAACAAGTTCCCGGGCAAAATCATTCAGAGGTTCTTGACGACCATCTGGATGTCTGAAGAATTCGGCCACGGGATAAGGAGCAGACGTGACCCGACTTGTTGGAGGATCTACATGGGCTCGCGCCCTCTGAGGGTGACAAGGTCTCTTTACTAAGGGGACCTCGGGGCTTAAATCCGTTTCTTCCCGGGGCGTGGCTTCCCCCTCAGTGATCTCGGGAGCTGGACGCTTACGCGAGTAGTCAGGAGCAACTATCCGATGGTCACGCGGGATGACGAGACCAGAAGCTGGAGACCTTCTGTTATTATCAATTAATCCCGCCAGGGACCATTGCTTTACTACCTTGGGGATTTTCCTCAGAATATATTTGACTCTGTCTGCTATATCCTGAGGATATCTCCAAGGACGTCTGACATAGTTTACAACAGAGAAGAAAGGCGACTGATCAGTAGATTGATTAAGTCGGTCTAAAGGAGATTGACGAGATATAAAGAGGAGCTTACCCGACAAGTTAAAGCTTGTACGGACCCTATGGCTGTTGGAGCTCCCCTCCACACGTTCGTCAAACTCCCAAGATCCAGTCACCAGCAGAGGATCAGAGTGCCACCCCTTATGACCCGGCAAGGTCACATGATTGGCTGGATACCTATATCCCGGCAAGGTCACATGACTGGCTGGATGCCTATATCCCGGCAAGGTCACCAGACTTACTTGACGGGATCTATTACAATCTCATCCCGTCAAGGTCACATGACTGGTTGGATGCCTATTTCCCGACAAGGTCACCAGACTTACTTGACGGGATCTATTTCAATCCCATCTCGGCAAAGCCAGATGAGGTCAAATGACTTACGTGGCAGGATCTCTTACGTACAAGGTAAGTATTCTGAACACAGTCGATTTCTTGACTAATGAATATTGGCCACGTGGGAGCTAGTTGAACTATCACGAATTCGACATCCCCTTATCCGAATACCTGACACGAAGGATGCCACCTCAGTGTCGCTTCAGTTATTTCAGGTATAACCGAATCAAGGAAGTCAAGATATAACCATGAGATTCTGTTTTATAACAGAATCCATCTGAGTCATCGTTGACTGATAATGACTAGACACGTGGAAGGTGAGTCACGCCAGTTCTAAGGTTATAAATATGAGACCCTCAGAACTGAGAAGAGGAACTTGCTCTCCAGATCCAGAGAGCCTAAACTTTGAAACCTTTTTACTATTTTCCTGAAACCTGTTACATTTCCTAAGCTGACTTGAGCGTCGGAGCCTTGTCAACAAGTACAACCAAATCTCATCTGGAGATCATCCTATCCTTCGCAGAGGAGAAAGCAGTTTCATCCTGGAGCATCAAAATCGTCCGATCATCACCAAAATCCGAATCGTCTGACCTCGAAGATTGTGTGGGTTAGATCAGATATTTTTCCCCCACAACCATGGAGAGAGGCTCTGAGACAAGGTATTGAGATTACAAAGCTACAGAAGGAGGAACAAGTATGGTATGCGTGTGCATGTGTGTACATGTTCAGCACATATATAAAAAGAGAAGGGCGGATGAGCAGGAGCGTATACACCAAGTGTGGTTTATGCGATTTACACCACATCATGCCCAAATGTGCATCTTCTCCTCACTTGTTCTTCTTTATCTCTTCTATTGGAAGTGCGGTTGCCATGACCGAGATTGTCATCGCGGCGCTGTTGTTACATCCACTATGTCGGCTTGGTTGTGCCGAGAAGGCGAGGAGATTGGCAACAGTGATGTGCAGAAGGCGTTGTAAGTCGGCTGCCGATGTTGATTTGCTGCAAGGTGGGCTAACTCCATTGTGGGGTGAGGATGTGGGCCACGAAGAGGCGATGAGGTTGGCACCTCTTCAAAATTTTGCTTTTCTTTTTTTATCCTTATTTTAAGAGTACTTTTTTACGCCTCTTCTCATATGAGGCTCATGTTTGTCTTCCTCTTCATGACTCTTCTTCTCCATTGCTTTTCAATTTTTTTTGGAGGGGAGCGTGTACACCAAGTGTATTGTATGTGGTTTATGGTATAATAACCCCCAAATGTTTTCGTACTTCTCGACACTCGAATCAAGGGTGAGTGGGTAACCTATCTGATCCCTAACCATTCAAATACCAGGATCCAAAACTATTAAAATAACTTCAAGCTCTATATACAAAACAGATAAGAACTAAGTTGATTTATTAAGATCTATATTCCAATTACTTAGTTAATTAACAATTAAATGATTAAAGACGGAAGAATATAAGATAAACCAACCCCACTATTATATACATGATCAACATAATATAACCCTTGGCCAACTGCCGGTGCGTCCACGTCCTCTGGCTCCATGTGTCGAGTTTACGAGCACCCTTCCGATCACGATCCCCTTGTCGTTGTTCACTTTGGTACACCCCAAACCTATCCTTAGACCGGTACACTTTGATTTTATTCTCACTTGCTGGTCCAACCCTGGAAGTAAAGGGTTTGATACACCTCAACTCCTCAACGTTGCTCAATAGCGATTGAGTCAGACATGGTACTCTCTGGCTTACTAAGTCAAATACTAAGGATAACTTAGGCAAAGGTTTTGATCAAGCTTATCGATGAAGTAGAAACTTCAAGCTATGATCATGAGATGCAAAACCTAAAAGATTTGGATGACTAACTTGGGTTTTCTCTCCGAAGGCTCAACTCAAAGAGAAGATAAAGCTCTTGTTAGCTTAAGAGTTTATTCTCAATAAATGTGTAAGTTATAATAGCCGGGGGTTGGCTTTTTATAATGAGAGCTAAGACCCAAGGGTTAGCAAGAGTTGGGAGAGTGGACAACAGGAATTCTGGATCTAATTTTAAACTTTCCTTCGCCAGGCCAATCGATTGGACTTATACGAAAGTTCTGTATTTTGATTGTCCAATCGATTGTACACAGGGTCCAAACGATTGGACTTCTCGAGAGTTCTGTCCATCGATGTTTGAAAGTAGGATTTTTCCGCGTCGTTGGTTACGGAAACCCTAATTCCAACAAGATTTGTAATTAATCCGATTTAATTCCTGCAAAAATAGTAATTCTCATACAGTAGGAAGTGTCGGATGTCGATCCGCACTCGGGATTAGTCAGATTAGCACAATAACGAACATGAAATGACGGATTTTCCACAGAAGATGCTACTAAAAAGAATGAAGGGGTGAGAATGGTGATCGAAGTGAGATTAAAACATGCTTTTTATGTGGAAATTGATCACAAACAACTGATAACATCAATGACAATGGTTCAAAACACAGAAATATAATAATAAAATTCTAATTGATTAATCAAAATTCTGAGTTACAAAACACTGCTCAATTGAAAATTGTTCTAAACATGATGACATACTTTCTAATAAAACTTAATTAAGAGAGACTAGAGAGATAAGAGATTATTCTAGAGAGAGAAATTATTCTAAGAGGAAAAAATGAAGAGAAAACGAGAGAAAAGAGAAACACCCACCATTTTAGACTTACCTAGAGATGAAGAATCAGCATTGAAGGGGGTCTTGGATGGTATGTCCAAGGTGATGGGAGTCGGACCAATGAGGAGAGTGTCCGTGGTGATGACCCACAGTTTAAAGAGAGATGGTGAAGTTGCAGGTCCCGTGCCTTTTTTTGGGAAGACTAGAGATCTGCGATGGTGATTTGGCGTGGTGAGAAGATGGCTCAAGGCAACTACAGGTTCTCTTTTGGAGTTGCAAGCGGTGTCTCGAGGAGCACTGAATCAACAACGCACAAATCTGAACCAAGAAGTAACTGTGAGCAAAGATAATGGCCGGAGAAGATAGATCAGTCCGGCAAGGATGGGATGATCATCGAGGTTCACAGTCTAGAGAAGGCTTGCAGCACGAGTAGAATGCTAGGGGAATGGTGGCTCGTTGGGGGAGTTGAAGCTATTGGTTGTGCGGAAGAAGACCATATCGTGAGCTTATCTACTGCAACTCGCGAAGGATACAGCACCGTTGGAAGGTTGGCGATGGTCAACAGGTAGGCGTCCACCCTTTCCTCATCTTCTCCTCTTTCTTTTCTTTTTCTTTTTTTTGGGGGGGGGCGGGGGAGAGGTTGAAGACGGTTTTTGGAGAACACGTCTGGATTTTTCTGGGTTTTCCTTTTAGATTGGAGAAGGGGTTGCTGCTGGTGTTGGGGAAGGAGGACACCAGCAGGCGATCTCCTCCGTTGCCGGTGGTGGCTCACCAGTCCGGTGGAGGGCGGTGTGCAGCAGTGGTGGTAGATGGTGTGGGCAGCAACCGAAGTTGCAATTACTTGGGAACCCAACGTTGGGTTCTGTGGAGGTGCTGGCGATCAGCAGGGGCAAAGGAGATGGAGAGAAGGGGGAGAAAAACAGAGTTGCAGATGGCTGGAGTTTTGCAACTCCGGCAAGAAATAAGAGAGGAAGATGATGAAGGTGAAGAAAAGAAGAAGAAGGAGCAAAAGAGGATGAAATCGTGGGAGGGGGGGTGTTTGGGGAAGGAGAGGAAGAGATGGGAGGGGGATTAGGGTTCAAACGAACCCTTCTCCTCTCCTTTTAAAAGTTCCCACTTTCCTTTAATGGAAAATGGGATTTTTTGAAATAAAAAATAATAATTTTTTGTTTTTTTTGTTTTTTTTTTAATTCCTTTTCTTTCTTCGGGGGATTTCCCCATTTAGTGGACCCTCCCTATTTTAAAAAAAACAAAAATGAATTTAAAATATTTTAAAATCACGGGGTCCACTAAATGGCCAGGCCCGCAGGTCAATGATGATGGGTCCGGCTGCTGGCCCACCTCGAATAATGAGGTCCATCGTCTCATAAGATGATGTGACAGATGATTTGCTGACGATCAAACAGACGATGACTGGATTGGGACCCAGATTGGTTTACCAGCGGATTTAGAAAGATCCAACAATCCAGTGGAAGATCTAATGGTCAGAAAGCTAAGGGAGATGAGACAGAGCCAACGGGAAGGGGTTCTGGGGTCAGGTCAGTAGATCTGAGGATCTGGTGGTGAGGTATAGGGAGATGAAGAGAGAGAAAATAAAAGAGAGGAGAGAGAAAATTCTACAGACTACAGAGATAACAGCTGGCAGAGGGTCTTGTACCCTGATATTCAACATAGACTTCAATAGGCTTCACCAATTACGTAAGCCGTCATTTTATGTCATTTGGTGCGGCTTTGAATCACTTTGGCCCGTCTCTTGGTTTTCAGCTTTTCCTCTCTTGGTTCTTGGTCCAGCTCTAAGATCTTTGACATGACCCGTACTTGGCCTGCATCTTCTTGTTACAGCTTGTTGGCTCTTTATGCTTTGATATTAGGCTTCTATGATCGATGTGGGCCCGCAAGTCTCGAGAATCATCCAATCGAGGTTTCGTGCGACAAAAGAAGCGCGTAATCAGAAGGGCTTTATTCTAGACTTTCAAAAATGTGTTTAATGCATGCAAATATACAATTTCGTCCAGAAAAGTGTGTTCTACGTAATAGAAGAAACTCTTACGTAAAAAAGTGGATAATTAGAGCAGTTTTACGTAGGAGAGTGCGATAACGTTAAAAGGATAATTGCTTAAAATAAGCACTTTTGAGCGAATATCAATGTCCAATTGATTGGAGGATACAATCGTACTGTTTAGTCCAATTGATTAGACTTCCCCAAGTTTAGGCACTAAAGCCATGAAGTGAAATCTTGTTACGTGACTAAGATTTTAGGCATATTAATTAATTAAATCTCCTAATTCTATGGCCTCTAAGTCACCAACCTATTAAGTGGGCACGTTCATAAACGGACAAATGACGAGTCTTCAAATGAATCATTTTTAATCTTTTGAGTCTTCGATCTTTGTCTTTTAGTCTTCAGGAAGTCACTGAGTGGTGCATACCACGACATACTCAAGTCCTCACTAACACTCGTAGAATCGGTTACAAGGTGTTTATATCACATAGAATTATGCCAAAGAGAATATGGATATATTACTTACAGATTTCACTCTCTAGTACCACTTAAGGAATGCTAGTGTTGTGGATAATGCTTTGAGCAGGAAGCCAAGGGGTTTAGTGGCACACCTGATACTTCAAGAGTGACGGGATGTTGGAAACAACAACCAATTTTGATATTCGTCTAGTGTAGAAGATGGTAGAGGGTTTTGTGTAGTATTTTGGCTCAACTGACTTTGATCGGTAAAGTTATTCAGTCTTAGACTCAAGATGAGTGGTCATAGGCCAGAGTGGCTAAGATAGTCGAGGATAGTCTACTAGAGTATGCTATGGGTACTGATGGAGGTTTGACGTTTTGTGGGACACTGTATGTTCCTGACTTGGCTAACTTGAAGGAGATTCAGGATGAGGTGCATCATTCAAGGTATATGATCCATCTAGGCGATACTAAGATGTACATAGACCTATGTAGATATTTTTTATGAAAAAAACATGAAGCGTGGGGTCGTAGGGTATGTTTCGAGGTGTCTGACTTGCCAGCAAGTGAAGGTTGGGGATCAGAGACCTACAGGGACCTTGCAACCATTGCCTAAAGCTAAGTGGAAATTGGAGCACGTGACCATGGATTTTGTCGTGGGATCAAAGAAATAAATTTCGCGAAATTATCGAAATATTTCGCGAAATATTTCCTATTTCTAGTTTACCGACATGAAAGAATACATACACGAAATGTTTCCATGCATGTCGAAATATTTTGCGTAAACATTAAATTTCGATCAATTGACAGTGTAAATAGGTATTATTTCAATCGAAATGTTTCGAAATTTATGGAAACATTTCTATTGAAGGTAGGAAACATCTCATTTGAGCTCAAAACCACCACAAATCCCCATATTTGATCCATTTAACTCATTTCCATATATTTATTTTATAAAAAAGATCAATCCATTGTAGATTTCTTGGTTCACGGATTGATCGTGAGGATAATTCGAATCCCATTTGGAGTTTTTTTTAAAATTCGAAATGTAGGTAAGTATAAAATTTCTTGCTACAAATAGATAGTTTAGGTGTAAATGCGTCAAATCTATGATGCATTTATACTTGATTGTGCACAGATTGAAGATCATTTAGGGTGAAAATTTAAAATTTAGGGAAAACTACCCTAAACATCCATGCTTGTGCATAAATTGCTTATATGTTGCATTACTCAACCCATCTACAAGTTGGTTAGGTTAAAGTTTTTCCTAAAATTATTTAAACATTCAAAAAATTAAATAAATGTAATAAGATAATAGTAAATAGGTTTTCTAAAATTATACATAATATTAAGACATTAATGTAAGTGAATAAAGATTCGTTAATACCTTGATTTATGATTTTTTATAATGAATAATTAAATAATAGTTATCTAATTAAATTATACCTTGACTGACTATCAGATACTTGCCTCAACATATTAAAGATCGTTATGGTCATTCATTTCCACACTACAGATGGTTATATATCTTGGTTTGATAGCTTATGAGTTTGTTTTTATGCTTGTTTTATCATTTTCCAAACTTTCTACAAACATTTCCACAATATTTCCATCATTTTCACATTATTTCCATCATTTCTATGAAAAATGTATTATTTCCACACTGATCGAAATATTTCCGAAGTTGAGACAAGGCCATGATTTTGTGTGGATCGTTTGACTAAGACAACTCATTTTATCCCAGTACGTATTACTTACTCCTTAGATGAGATGAGCATGCTTCATATCAGGAATGTGGTTAAACATCACGAAGTTCCTGTGTCTACCGTGTCTGATCGGGACTTGTTTTATGTTAGAGTTTTAGCACAGTTTCCATAAGGCTTTGGAGACGTCATTAGATTATAGTATGACTTTTATCCCCTAGACCGATGGGCAGACCGAACGTGTCAACCAGGTGATTGAAGACATGCTGTGGGCATATGTTTTGGACTTCAATGGTAGTTGAGATGACCATATGCCGCTGATTGAGTTCGCATATAACAATAGCTACCATGCCAGCATTGGGATGACAACATATGAGGCTATGTATAACAGGCCATGTCGGTTTCCAATTTATTGGATAGAGGTTAGGGATGGTGGTTTTGCTTGGAGCCCGACTTGGTTCAAGAGACTATTAAAAGGATATTTGTGGTTCGAAAGCCGTTGTGTACGACTCGGAGTCGCCAGAAGAGCTACATGGATAGGCTTAAGAGGAGTTTGGAATTCGTTGACAGTGATTGTGCTTCTGAAAGTCTCACCCATGAGTGAAGTAATGAGATTCGAGAAGAAGAAGGCGAAATTGTCACTAAGGTACATTAGACGTTTTCAAATCTTAGAGAGGATTGGGACAGTCGTCTATCATCTTGCCTTGCCACTTTAATTATATGGTGTGCAGAACGTGTTCCATGTTTCAATGTTGAAAAAGTATATCAAAGATGCTTTTCATACCATTGATTTTCAGGCTTTGAAACTGAAGTCTAATGCATCTTATGCCGAGGAGCCAGTGAAAATCCTTGATAAGGAGCGAGTACTTCACACCAAGGTTATCCCATTGGTGAAAGTCCAGTGGAACCATCTTGACATGGGTAAGGCCTCGTGGGAGTTAAGAGTCAGAGATGATGACCAAATATCCGCATGTTTTCTGCGTGAAGGATGTCAATTTCGAAGACAAAATTCCTTTTTAAGAGGGTAGATTATAGTGACCCATTTTTTATTTATTAATTATTGATTAATAATTAATGACTTGTGATTAATGATGATGCATGATTGATTATAATTGTGTTGGTCACATTTAATTGGGTGGGCTTTTAGAGACACTTTTAGAGCTTTTTTTGCCTGTTCAGGATCCCGCTTGGAGCCCAATTGATACCTATGGACCTTGAACCCATTTCTGACTCATAAGTTGACCAAAATTAGGCTTTTTGACATTTCTTATTTATGCCCGAGTGAAATTGACGAAAATCACTTTTCACTAATTAGAAAACTTATTTCTCTCCTTGTACTTTCTCTCTCACTCTCTGAGCAAAGGTTTGTGAAGATCTTTTTTAATTTGCATCGGATCTTCCGTATTTGGACTTCTAGCTATTAACATGCAAGTGGATTCTTCATTAACTCTTTTGTTTCCTATGTTTTGACTAGATTGATGCATAAATGATTTGTTAGAAATCATGTTTAGGATGGATGTGGTCATTTCCTATGATTTCCTTGCTTTCTCTTGTGTCATATTATGTTCTTGAGGATCTCATACCTTTTTTCCCTTATAGTGTGTTATGCTATTGATTGATTCCATGCTTTCTCTTTCGTGGTATATTGTATTTGTGATGTTTCTTACCATCTTGTGCTGATTGAGGGAATGTATTATGGTCTTACAACTATCTCACTATTTTTTTTCTTTAAAAATATGGTTTTCTCCTAGTTTTGAGCTTTTATGTGATTTTAAACTAAGTTTTTGAATCCCAGTATTTTCATTGAAACTAAGGTTCTTATGTGTTCCAACACCGCTAGAATCGTATTTTCCCGACATGTATAGAATTATTGGCGAATTTAGGAAGTTCTGTGCGCAAGTTTCGCCCGCCTAACGAATCGATCCGACTGCCTAGCAGATTGATCCGATCTCGCAGACCATAGACTATTTGTTGATCTACCGAGACGTATTGATCCGACCCTAGTTTGAATCGATATGACTATGTAAAAAGGTTATTTTTTTACCTGTTTTACACAATTTTGCACGCATAGTCTAGTTTTGACCTCTAGAAGTTGTTTTGTGTACCTTAGACTATGTGCAAGCCTGGACAATATACTTTTAAATGGGTTGACTCCTTTGATGAGATTATTAGTCTGACATTTAAGGAAATATAAATACATGTTCAATTGCGTGATTGCATGTATATGATTAACATGTGTTAGATGTTGTAGTTAAATTTTCACGTGTTATCCATCAAGTGTCATTATGCATGATCATTTGAGTTATTGAGATTATCATTCGTTGATATTTGTTGCCTATCATTATGTATGATCTTTTGAGTTATGTGGGTTATCATTAGTTGATGATTAACATGCTAGTAGCATTGAGTCTAGTGATGTGGGTTAAGTACTTCTATCTTGGGCTTGTTCAAGGGTGATATTCGTTCAATATCCGAAGATAGATCTTTAGGTGAGATATCTATATAACAAAACAGGACGGTTGTCCCGGCCTCATAAAAAGTGGCTGAGATCAAACCATTTGGCCGGTCAGATCTCTGTCGCCATCTCTCTCCCACGCGTACGTCTTTTGTCTCCACCGAAGCACCCACGGTTTTTGTTCCGTTTCCATCTCTTCTCACTTCTCTCTCCTCTCTCCTGCCCAAAACCCAACAAATCCTCTGCTCTCACCATCTCCTCTCTGGCGCTCATTTGAAACCCCACTCCTCAGTCCCATCTATCGTGTTCCGAGAATCTCTCTTCCACACTCTCCCATTCGCGCTTAACTCCCCATCCCTCTCTTGCATCCTCGCCGCTGCAACTCCATCCTTTTTCCTAGGGTTTCAAAAAATTCAAACCGGCATCTTTGAAGTGATGGAGGCGCCGATCAACAGATGGTCCTCTTCTGGAGCAATGGAGGCGCCGATCAAGATTTGTGGTGGAAGCAAATACATGGTTGCAAAGGAAGAAGGAGGAGGTTCTTTGGTCCATGGAAGAAGAGGGACGTGGAAGCACACAACACATCTGGCCCAAATTGACGTCTCTCCTGCGTGTTCGTTAACCCTCGCAGTAGAACCAATCGTCTCTCTCCCTCTCCATTTTCTCCCCTAAACCTAAGCGCCAAAACCTTAATTCTAAGAGCCAAATAGAACTGCTACCCTCTCCAACCCTCATTTTTATCCTCTCTTTCATCGCTCTGTCTTCTCTTCCATCACAACCCTCGGATCTTCAACCCCCATGCAACCCATGCCATGGTATTTGGATGAATCTAGGGTTTCAATGCTTACCCTCTTGCTGCTGTAATTTTGGAATTTCTTGCGTTTTTTAATGTCTTGCATCTCACACAGCAGAACATGTTGAAGGTTTCAATTGCTTACCCTTTTGTATGCTGTAATTTTGGAATTTCTTGCGTTTTTTTAATGTCTTGCATCTCACACAGCAGAACATGTTGAAACGGAGCAGAAATGAAGAGTGAGAAGTTGGTGGAGCAAGAGCTATATATGGTTGGCACACCAGTTAAGCATCAATTGCAACCTTTTTAATTTGATTTATCTTTTATATATTCTGATTTGTCTTCTTTGTGAAGTAGAGTCTTCTTTTCAAGTGCAGTTGTGTAATTGATTACATTTGGTTTTCAATTTCTCTCAAACGGAGTGGAGAAACCAAGTGGGAGGGGAAACATACATAGTGCTGTCAGTTCCAGAGAGAAGGGTTCATTTTCAATCTCAAAGTTATTAATGACTTTGTTTTCAATGTATGGTAGGATTGAATCTTATCCTGACAAGCCTATTCTTCTGATAAATTCTTTTTGCAAATGAATCTAGATCTTCATACTGTTTGATTGGGATATTCTAACAACATGATTTGATGGAACTCTATGACATATGGCATACTGGTACGCTTTTGATCTTTTTTTTCTTTTTTTTTTTTTCATTTGATGAATTTGTTATTTTGATTGGGTTGACATGCTGGATGGAATTCTCTACCGGATTCAAATGGACAATCTCCATTTGCTTATACTTCAACGAGTAACAACCAATTTAATAATAAGCTGCTGGCTAATTTTTACATATCTGCATTTTTAAAGGGTTGGAAAAAAAAAGAGATGTTTGTGATTCCTTTTGGTGTGGATCTACAAACCAAAAACTCAGTCTGACAGGTTTGTTTTGGTCAATCAGATTCGAGCATTATTTTGGGGTGCTCAAATCCAATGCCTAGAAACCACAAATTGAAACGAAGTGGGTAGGAAAGAAATAGATATTTGTGATTCCTTTTGGTGTCTCTCATAATTTTTCAAACAATCAGGCTGATCTTTTGGTCTATTTTGGGGTGCTCAGGTCCAACGCTTCAAATACACCAATCAGGCTGATTTTTGGCCCATCATTAGGTGGAGCTACATACCAAAAAATCAGCCTGATTGGTGTGTGTTGGTCAAATCATATTTGAGCATTATTTTGGGGAAATTTTTTCATATAGGAGCTGGATGAACCTAGTGAGATCCATTTGGACTGGTGGCCTGATCTTTGTTTCCTTCAGCTGAATTGACGCAGGTACTTGCCTTTGTGTTGTATAGAATCATAGTTAATGTTTGATTAAGTAGTTTGATATATTAATTGATCATCATTGAGCTTGACCTGTCATAAAACTTTAAACTGAATGTAAAACAATTGCCACCAAATTTCATTTTGTTTCATACATTGATCGACTAAAAGGACACGTTTAGATGAGCATGGTTGGTTCCTTTCTCTAGACTCTTCCTAAAGGACAACCCTGGGAACCAAAGCATTTGGGAAACAAAACAATACAGCCTACAAGGTTTTGCCAATCGTTTTGGGTTAGTGAATTACTGTTATTGTGTTAAATTGGGTTGCAGATTGGCAATTTGGGTCTAAGAATTGCGAGATATTAGTGAATGGAAATGGCACCGCTCTCTCCTTCCACCATCTAGGCTGCTTAGATCCAATGCTTAGATTACCTATTTTGCAATGAAAATTATGTATACCGAGGATGTATAGCCAAGTTGTTAGTTCCATCAAATATCAATGTTGAAAATTAATTGCTAACTGTCAGGGTTGCACAACTTGATTCATGCTCAAGTGACTAATGGACTATACCAGAAATTCATTGTGTTGGATCCAATTGTGTCTCCACTCAAATATCCAGGAGCTAGATAGACTGAATGTAGGCTTGGTTATTAGACTGAGTTGCAGTGTGTCGAATTAATTTTCCCGTAAAAAGTGCACTAACATAGTTATTTAAGTTCTTGGTCCGATCAAACTCCATTCGATCAAAAACTTCATGGAACTACACCCTAGGGATAAAAGGCATCAACAATATAAGTGATTGCAAAATGGATAAAAAATAATAATGTAGAATTAGTAGTCGTGGTTATTTTCCAATGTTTAAGATGAAACACCTTCACTTATCAAAAAACAGATAGATGAAACACCCTCTTTTGAGCTGGCTCAATATGCTGATCATGGAATTTTTAATCTTTATTAGCATCTTACACTTAACTTAAAGAATATACATGAGGATTTAAAATTTTCTCATGACATATAAATTAAGAATTGTAATTATTTTCATGTTACAAGTGGGACGCATGAAATTCAAAATCAACCCATCAGATGATTGTAATCATCAAACCTGATCTGCAACATATGACTAAACAACAAACCCGATATGCAACATATGGGTTTGTTTTTCTAGGGAGGGGTTTCATTTTTTGCCGGTTTCACGGTTTCATGGGTTTTATTTTTTTATATGTTTCTTGAGTGTAAATTGATAGTCTTAGATGCACATCGAATAGGTTTTGGGATAAAATTAACTTTGTATATTTTATTTGTTGTCGAATTTTTAAACCTATTTTCGAATGACAAATTTGAATTATACAAAACTTTTCAAATACCCTACTTTTTGTCATAGGCGGAATTGCTAAGGGGACGTGATTTTTTTCCCCAATTGCTTGCATACATGTGTCCCGGGTTTAAATAAGGGAGGCCTTTTGGATGTAATTCTCATTATTTTGAATGAGGGATAAAATACATTTTTTTACCTCTTCCGTAGTGGAAGTGAGTCCGCTCAATGACACATGACACGCTCTGTTTTTGGCTCCAGCAAATATTTTTTCTTATGGTCTCTACATTATTAGATCATCGCCAAAAGGAATAAATTCCTTTTTAACTCTAAACATGCTCTGATTAAATGATCCTAACCAGAAGCTCATCCGCCTTATGATTGGAGCATCTCCTAATAAATTTATGAGGTGGCCAATCAGATGGCCAAGATTACAGGCATATGTATCAACTTTAGGTAGAGGAGAGTAACACACCCAATTTTGGCAAATGCTTTGTCGGGGAGTGCTGTGGGCACGGGTCACCCACTAGTATAATAAATCTCTAAATTTTAAAGTGCCCACGAGTGAGATATGTTCGACCTCTAGATTAGCCATAGGGTGAAGATACCCATTGTTAGTCACGTGCACTGTTCTAAGAGTCAGATTGTGTGTCTATTAGAGTCAGGCTGTGTGTCTGTCAATATTAGCTTTGCATGGTTAACTGTAGATATATCATTAATGTATGTTTTGTAATTGCATGTGTATTCTAGTATGAGATTGATGTTGCAGATGTCCTTAGTGGATTTCTTTAACGTGCATCATTAGTGGATCTGTTACGATATTATGTTTATCCCTTTAAGCTATATTCTTGTATTAGTTATAAATGAAAATATTATTGGCACGTTGTTTTGTATACGTGCACCTAGAGGGTTTAATATGATTTTTACTTGTGAGTTGGTTGGACTCATCCTTCGTGGGATTTCTCTATTTAGGTCAGCACAGATGGTAGGAGTGCACACGTGATTTAGTTAGTGGGTTACATCAATGTAGTTTTATTTTGAGAGACATGTAGTGAGGCTTGGGGTTGTATTTACATTCAAGCATTGGTTACATTATTTCGAATATTTTGTCACTTAGATATTTAGTTCTAATTTAATGTTTTAGATGGCTCTTATTTTGTCAGTTGACACTACATTTTTATGGTGTATTTGTAGATATGTTCTCTGATCGTGCCCCGAGATCTGTATTGGCACCATATGTACTTGACATAAGTTGCGGGGTGTGACAGAGAGAGGGAGTTGGAGAGAAGAGTGCGGTGGAGAGAGGGGAAGAATACGGTGGAATGAGGGTGGATTCTCTTCTTCATTGTGGTTTTTTTTCAAATGGTGGGTGTAGATGTGAAAATAGGGGGACACGTTTGTCATTTAAAAAAACTTTTTGGGATTTAAGTGGGTCCAGATACAAAAAACGGGGGTGCAACTATTGCCACCCCTTTCTTTTGTGTGTGTCAAATGTGACCATGCCTAAGTCTATTTATAGGTGGTTTTTAAAGAAGGAAAGTGTGGTTGACATGTTTAACTCTTCTTGCTCGAGTGTGCCATGTGTATATATAGATAGGTTTAGTTGATATCATCATGCTTAAGTGACCCCACTTAAGCCTATCGGTAGGTTTTACTAAATTCATATGCTTGTGTGGATCCACTTAGACCTATCCAGCAAAAACAAAACTATGTGGGCCTCTTTTGTTTGTTGTTAGTGGTGAGAAGCCTATGGCCCCTAAATGGTTGCGTTTTTCAATTGGCAATTTCTCGTTGTCCCGCTAGTTTCTCTTATCTCCCTCCAATCTCAAATCTCCCCTACCCATTTCTATGGTTCTCTAATTGCCCCTCCACGCCGTCGAAATCTTTAATCTCCCCGCTGGTAAAAGATGAAAAGGGTAAACCTAGGTTTTACCCTCTCCACCGTGAGATAAAACTGGTTGGTTTTGACACCTCTTCACCACAAAGTGCGAAAAAAGAAGAGGAATCTCTCATTGTGACAGTTTTTTTTAATCAAAACTTCACTCAACATAGAGAGAACAAGAAATCGTTTTGTTTTGTTTCTATTCCAATTTTGTTTTGTGGTGTTTGGTGACGAGAGGTGGTAGGGACTCCCAAAACGAGAAAAATATTTTCATCTCGTCACCTTTTTTGCTTCTACTAAATAACACCCATTGTCCCCACCTCCCTCTTGACATATTGATCAATGAGTGCCACATCAACATATATACTTTGGCAGACTTGAAACCATGCAGTCAAGATCCATCATTCGACGGGTTTTCACATATACATCCAAATGAGAGATCTTAGTAAATTGGGTGGTTGAGAACATCCTCTTTTGCAGATTTTTTATCCTATTGAAATACTCCAAACTTGTTTAAGGTTATGTGAATAGATCAATAGCAAGAAGTACATCAATTCTTGAATATAGTGGGTTGGGCCAAATTCATCTCTAAGACCATCTACCGTGTCCTGTTGAAATGGTAAGAGGCTGTCGAAATATGGAGTTACCATACGATACGGAGCTACTGAATGTATCTTAAGAACTTCGGTAAGCTCTTACCAAAATAAATTTAAGAACCTCGGTAAAATCCTGCCGTTTGAACCAAACTAGTACATCCCGAACTGATTTGATTCAAACGGCAAGAGGGAGACAAAAAATGGACTTACAATACGGTACTGAACTATTGAAGCCAAATTAAGCACCCCAGTAAAATCTGGCTGTTTGAACCAAATCAGTAGAATTTGTGAAAGATCTTGCCAGTACATAGCCTCCTTTTGCGTTTCGGTTGAGTAAAAACAAAGGGGATGAATAGAGGGGGAGATTAGAGAAAATAGGATTTTAAGTGGAGATGTTCAGGAAACAAAAATGGCGAAAAAGTATTTTATATTTTCTATTAGGGGGAGATTAGAATAACAGAGGGGATATGTTAGTCTTTTTATTTAAAGTTTAAAGGGAGGGAGATGAGAGAAACTGACGGGACAAAGAGAAACCGCCTTTTCAATTTGATTTGTGCTATGGCACATTTTTAGTGCTCATTACACTTGCGTTGGACTCGACCACATAATCCACCACCCTACCTCTCCTCTAACAACAACTTGACACTCTTTGCACCATTGCTTATGGATGTTTGGCCGGTGGACCTACAAACCAAAATTCAGCCTGATTAGTGATTTCTAGGCGTTGGATGTTCGTACCTCAAATACTACTATAATTCCCACAGTTGAGATCAACCCATGAAAATAAGTCCAATCCAACGTCTAGAATCACTAATCAGGCTGAATTTTGGTTTGTAGGTCCACCTAGGGGTTGGCCCAACATCCATATGGTCAGAGTCCTCCAAGAGTGTGCCACATGGCATATAGTGTCCTGTAATCATTTTAGGACTGTCAACGGAGCCTGACCCTTAAAACAATGCACCAATCAGGCTGATTTTTAGTTGTAGGTTTGCCGATGGGAAAAACGTTTATATTGTCATTGGTCTCTAACAGTACTTCACGTGGTATTTTAGTGGTAGCATGGAGTCTGGACGCCCACGTCGATGTGTTGCCAATCAGTTACCACCATCCGTACATTAAGGAAGTGTGACCCATCACTTTTTGCACATTCCTCTCAATGCACAGATGGTGGTCCCTGATTGGTGAAACATCCATGCAATTAAAATTTTCTTCGAGGGACCTACACGCTTGAGTAGAACTTTACAGACTGTCAGTCAGCAAAGTTGCTTACCGACAACAATATTAGCCACGTGGCACACCCTTAGAGGATGATGACCAGATGAATGTTTGGCCAATTCCTAGGTGGACCCACAAACCAAAAATGAGCCTCAGTAGTGATTTCAAATATTTGGATCTTTGTCCCCCAAATAATGGTCAATAATGCTCAAATTCCACGGTTAAAAATCAACCTATGAAAATGACTCCAATCCAACGCTTAGAAATCACTAATCAGGCTAATTTTCGGTTGGTTTGTATGTCTATCTAGTATTGGGCAAAAAATTCATAGGGTCAGCGTCCTCTAGGAGTGCCATGTGGCTCATAATGTGGTGGGTCAGCAAAGAGTTGTTATAAGATAACCAGTGGTTTCACTCAAAGGAGCACCGTGGGCCCACATTGGAGAGCCCCTGGGGCTGATTTTGGGTGAGGAAGAACTGAGATCATCCAAAATAAAAAAATTGATCATTCTGAAGTTTCTGACCCCAGCAAATTTGCTCTTCAGAAAATAAGCGGTTCAGAATGAGGTGGGGTCAGAAAACTCAGATTGACCTGATTTTTTTTACTCAAAATCAAAAAAATGCGGTTGGACACTCCGTCAGCAAAGTTCTACTCCTCCACGCCTAAAGGAACCCTAATTTTCCGCCAACAACGTTTGAACTTTGACCACGTGTGGCCACCCTCAACCACCCATAATATGCTTGTGAGAAGTGAAAGAGGAGCAAGAGAAACTATCCTTCTTCTAGAAGACTCGAGAGAGCGGTATTCAAATCTTTGGAAAATCCCCGCATGATGCATTAAAAGAAAAGGTTAGGGGTATTTTTGTGAAAGTGATGTTAAAAACTCGCTAGACCCACACGCTTTTTTCCGTCGTATATAAAAAGGTAAAAACAACAAAGCCCAGAAAAGCTCAGAAAGCCCAAGCACAGACACGCTAACCCTAACTTTCTCTGTCTCTCCTCTCTCTGATCGAGAAATGGCGTCGTTCGATGAAGCTCCACCAGGCAATCCGAAGGCAGGAGAGAAGATCTTCAAGACGAAGTGCGCTCAGTGTCATACCGCCGAAAAAGGAGCCGGTCACAAGCAAGGTTGTTCGTTAGATCTCTTTCTCTATCACGATCTCTCTTTTCTTTTCGCTGTTGCTTTCGATTTATTTTTGTGATATTATAACAAATAATCATCTTTTGAGAAACCGAAATTGTTATAATCTGTTAAGATTTTCTGCGCTTATGGAGGTGATACGGTGAATTTTCAATGGATTTGTTTGATCTGATCTTGTGTTCTTTCGATTTGAGTGACGGTGAAAGCGAGTCTCTCGCTCGATCTTGTTATAACTTTTGAGAAATTAGTTGTTATATACAGATATATCTGTTTGATATGCTAATGTTTTATATTGGATCCGTTTCCTTTGTTGAGATACTGAAACCTTGCTATTTGATCTGTAAGATTTCATTTCTTTCTGTGTTACAAATCGGTGATTGAAATATAAATCTTTTTGGATCTAAGATCTTACAAAAATAATAGTAGTTTTTGTTCTTCATTTTTTTATGAAGTTCTGGATGTTAGTTTTATTGATAGTTTTGCACAAACTGATGTAAGAATTTTTCAATCCTCTTTGTTTAAAATTTTAGGCTCTGTATGGTGATCAACAAAAGGTTTTACGGAAAAAAGGATTTGTATGTTAGAAAGTTGTACGACACTTTATGCAAAAAACATTTCTAGGAAACTTATTGAGGGAACCACAGAGAGCCTTAATTGGGGGAAATTATGTTAAGAACTTATATGGAATGTAATTTGTGGTTCTGTTGACAACTTCATTTTCATTAAGGGATTGAGTTTGAGACATGGTGATTAATGCATTATTCTACATTTGGTGTTCATGCACCCTTAGCTATGCAATATGCCATGATAAAACTATGACAGACACACGTGTGCTGGTGCTACAAGGTGTCTTACACATCTTTGAGAAGTCGAAACACAAACATGTACGTACGCATGTATTGTAAGATAATATTTTAGTTATATATAAATCAAAAGTTCTTTAATTAAAATAAGTAAACAAATGTATTATCTATGAAAGTTTAAAGTGAACATTTTCATACAACATAATACCAAGGTAGTTAAAGGCGCAAGGCGCACTTAAGGCGCTAGGACCTCTAGTGCCTTAGGCGCAAGGCGCAAGGTGAGGCACGTGCCTGATTGAAGCGAGGTGCAATATTAATGAAAAATAACATCATAAAATAATAAATAATAAATTAGTAATCATTGGGCCATAAAACATAAAAGATAGCAAATGTCGAAAATCTCAAGTAACCCAAAAGCAGTTCTAGTTAATATTGTTATTATCTAAATACAAAACAAGTAACCAAAAAACCATAAAACATAAAAGATAGCAAATGTTCAAAATTTCAAATAGCCCACAATTAGTTCTAGTTAACATCGCCATCATTTAAAATATAACCATTAGCTTCATCTCCATCATCATCAGATGTGTTAGCTTCCTCAATATATTTTTATTCTTCTGTCTCCAAATTGGCCTCTTCCTCGTCCGGCTCCCTTATTAAAGCCATTGCACTAACTCTTGACCTTGATTGTGATCTAGTATTTGATGTTGATTCACCAAATCCAGTAGCTCTTACGATAACACTCCATGTCAAGCTATCATCCTCAAACACCAATTCATCTTCTGCTACTCCACCTTCTGTTTCCATCTCCTCAAGTAGTCATTCATTGCTTTCATCAATGTCATTCAATGAGATAGGTTCAATTGCATCTCTCCTATCATACCGAAGTCAAGTATAATAGGGCAAATAACAAATTTTTTTACAAAAAAACACGTATTTAGTGAGGCGCACGCCTGATGGACCTGGAGCCTAGTTTGAGGCGCGCGCCTTGAGCATAAGGCGCACGCCTTACTAAACACGCCTCGCCTTGACCCTTCTAAGGTGCTTTAGGTGTGCCTTGCGCCTGAGGCGCGCGACTTGACTACAGAGCATAATACTATTCAATAACTCCATAAATTTAAGTAGATACTACTTTACAATGCCATGGATACATGTGTTAGTGTCTGACATAGGTACAAGTTGTCTAACTGACACAATGCCTTTAAGAAGCCCAAAACGAAGACACATCCGTAAACACTATATATATGCAAAATATATAAGAATGTGAAAGAAAACATTTTCATACGTCATGACGCTGTGTTGTGTTTAACAACTTAACAAAGTACTATAAAGGCTAGAATTTAAGCAAGAGCGGAGTATCTGGCGTTGGTACTGAGAATTTAGTCAATACTATGGGGTGCAAAGTGGACAATCTCTCCACATATCTCATTTGTTTGGTTGGTGGGACCCATAGTTTAAAAAGGCGATGGAGGCTATGGCCTCGAGGCGCCCAAAAATAGGCTTGAGGCTATAGCCTCAAGGTATATAACTGAGGCATAAGCCTCAGTTCATTGAAGCTTAAGCCTCAATTTGCATCGTAAATGCTAAGACCATATACCCTTTTTTTAATTTTTTTTTTATTTATTTCCTTTTTTTTTCCCAAAATACCCTCTCTACTAGATCTTTACATACCATAACATCTATAACCTCTTTATGTATAGTAATATGTTCATGCTGAGAATTTATCTATGCTTGAGAACCAAGGTAAAACAAGAGCAGCTGACACACAGACAATTAGGACTATAAAGAGTCCATTAGAGAGTAAAAACAACTTAAAACTAAGATTAAGGTAAATAATCAAGTAAACTGTAACTAGCCAGCCACTATCAAGTAACAGGGATAAAATGTCAACACAACAGTAACACAAAATGTGAAGAGTACTTGAAGTCTTGATAAGTAAAAGCACGTGCAAAGGCATATATAAACTGAGAGCTTGGATAACATGCCAACAACCTAATGGTTAAGACTTGACGCATAAGAAACTATAACGAAACAAAACAAGATCTGGACTGTTAGGATGTGGAATAATTGACTTAAAAAATACAACATTCACATAATGTTATTTCTAATTCAATTACAAAACAAACTCAACCATAAGAATGAAGAATAGACTAGGATATAATCCAATTATGAGCACACTTATACTACAAGAATGAAAACACATACCACGTCAGGCATTCCAGACAGCGTCACTCCTAAGGTAAAAGTTATTGCCTCAATTACTTTTATGCTTATTTAAGTTATTTTTTTCAAATCTTATGTTTCTGATTTTTGTAGAATAGATTATTATTTTTTTAGAATTTTTTAAGCACTTTTTTTTTTAAATGAGGCTTACACCTCAGTACCGCATTGAGGCTACGCCTCGCCTTTTTTAGGCAAAACACCTCAGTTCCCAAACTAGCCTTTTTAAACTTTGGTGGGACCTACCATTCTACAGCCATGTGACCCAATGGCAATGCAGTTTTGAAGAAGGTAACCTTTCATTCGTTATACATTATGAAGCCTTCCAACGTACAATTCCTGTCTTGGGTGCTATGAGGCTGGAAAAATTAAAAGGAGAATTGCAATAGAATGGCAAATATGATGAGAAGATGACCAACTTAGTAGAGTAGAAGAGGCTTTTTAGTTTGATGGAGATGGCTGGTTGTGTTTTTCTACCTTTGAGAATATAAATCACTTTTGGGGGTCCTTTTGGGGGTCCTTTTGGAGGTTTGGGGAGAACCTCAAAGGCCTTTAGGGGGAAGTTAGAGCAAATAAGATAAATGTGGATGGGGCAGAAGTTTTGTAAGTTCTTCATATGTTCTCTTTGGAAAGGTACACAACTCATCTTTATGAGGCTTTTTATGTAGAGGAAATTTGGTTGAAGGTTGGCATGGGTAACAAAATTGGATTTTGGATTGTTGTTGCAATACCTCATTCAGATTGTCACAACTCATCTTTACGAGGCTTTTTTGTAGAGGAAATTTTGGTTGAAGGTTGGCGCAGGAAACAAAATTAGATTTTGGATTGTTGTGTGGCAATACCTCATTCAGATTGTCAGAATTCGGATACACACGCACACATATACTAGTAGGTTCACACGTGCGTTGCACGTGGACAATTGGAGTTGGACTAAAAACGTGAATAATTGGTGAAACGAAAATGTTTGAATCGGAATATGAATGAAAGATGGTTGCATGAATCAGAAAAGTACTTAAGTGAGGCTTGAATAAGAATCTGAAGAGCTGAGAAGTTCTGGCCTCGTAGAAAACGACGTACGGCAAGCAGAGAGCGAGTGTAACAGTGTGAATCAGGACGTAGAAAGGGATTGCACAAAACCCTAATTGACCCATTAAAAGAAATTTATAGGGAAAATTAATTCAAGAAGGAATGTCGTGGGAGAAGGAAAGTCTAGTTTCCATTTTTTTTAATTAGTCCTGGGAGAAGGAAAGTCCAGTTTTGAGTGGGACCACACTGTTGGGATTCCGATATTTTGAAGACTCCTGAACAAGAGGGGTGGTGGATTATATAGTTATTATTCTTGTTCAGTTAGAAGCTAGAGAGAATGGCGAACGTGGAAGATATGCAACTTTCTGAGTGGAATCCCGCATGAGTCTTTCCAGTATATTCTTTTATTGATTCTCATGGTGGCTATGTTCCATGGACTCTTCTAAACGGGTGAAGTACCCTTGTCGGACATGTGTTAGTGTCCGGCATGATACGGATTTTGGTGTCACACTTCCAAGTTTTCTGTTGTTTTTTCTTTCCTTGCAAGAAGTAATAAACTTTTGCCATAGGTTAAGTCCTATCTTTTACATTTGAAGTTTTCAGTGCAGCAAATTTTATGTATATTCTTTTGTCTATAGGTATGAGATACAAATCATAAGATATCTTGTCACATTATCCACTCATCACATGATAAAATAATTATTGTGCCATTTGTGTCAACATTTCTTCAAAGTAAACTATCGAGTGACCGAGTCCTCAAATCTTATTTTTTAAGGTTCATTGAGTAGGACTCTTGACACTCGTACCCTTACCAATGCAACATAGCTTGGTGGCATGAGATGATTAAATGTGTGGGGCAATCCGATGCCATCCAAGGTTTTTTTTTTCTTGTGATGGTCATCCCTCCACGGAATCCTAATGGTTAACCACTTAATTAACCCTCGTGCCATACTTATGTTTCTTGTGTAGAGAAAGCTGTGAGTCGATAACACATTCTTCATTGCAACATTAAAAGACGCAAATTGGGCAACACTCCCTTAGGCTTTATAATATCCAGTAGGCATTGCCTAGAGCACGGCTTGTCAGCACTTTTTTGAAACCATGGTTTTATTTTGTGAAAACTATTGCCTTTTGTATTGTATTGGAATATTTGGAAACAGAGGAGCAACAGAACTTTTAAAGATGAAGATAGGATGCAAGATATTTTTTTGATCAGTAAAAGATATATATTAAAGGCAAGGCTGGGAAGGCCCCACAGGAAAACAGCACACACACAAGAGGAGAAAAACAAAAGCCAACCACCGAAACCCCCACCCCCCAAAACAGCCCTACAAGGAGGGCCTACATCTACAAAATTAATTGGTCCCACTGGAACACAAAATCATCAAATCTAAACCCTTTAAGCTCGGGAATGACTGATCCCCAATGATACAAAGTGACTTTAATGTTCATAAATATCTCCTCGAAATCTACCTTCTTATCTTCGATACAAGATACAATGAAAGGAAAAAAAAATTCCTTTCTTTGCTTTACTAATGGGTCAGATGTTGAAGGAGTTTGAAGGAACCTCTTATGCTTCCTTGCTAATTGGGATGCTATTATTGACAAGTTATCATTTCTAATGCTTATGCTCGAGAATTGAGGGGCTTTTCATGGAAAGCCATTTTGCAAATTGTTTTGTACATCGGGATGATTCCCATCTATTTCGAGTAAATAAATTTACACTTTACCTATAAATAAATAAGCATGCTTTCGAATCTGCCTATATATTTTCTTTCGTTGTTTTTTATCCCCATGAGAGTCGTGAATAGGCTAGAACGTACGATGAGGAGTTTCCTTTGGAACAATAGGTTGGATAAAGTTCCTTCCCGTTGGTTAGCTGGGAGCTTGTTTGTGTTCCAAAATCAGGTGGAGGGCTTGGAGTGAAAATTTTAAAATATATGAATGAGGCACTCTCGGGAAAATGGTTGTAGGGGTTTGGGGTGAAATTTTGAGTTTGTGGAAAAGGGTGATTATGGAAAAAATTGGTAGTTGGCACTCGGGATGGGAGAGTGGGTTGGTTAGAACTCCGCATGAGTGTGGAGTTTGGAAGGGTATTATGAATCTTTTCCCCAGATTTGGTGTGGGCATAGGGGACCAAGTTCAAATTTGGGAGGACTGTTGGTTTAGCAACAATCCTCCTAAAGAGTTGTTCTCAGTTTTCTTCAACATCTTAGATAAGAAGGAAGGCTGCATCCTTGAGTTTCTTACGGGGAATGATTATAATCATCCTTGAGATCTCAGGTTTTAGTTATGTGAATGATTGGGAGGTGGAGTCGGCTGCTAGTTTGCTTGGAATTATTAATGCCTGGTTGCCTACCTAATAGACCACAGTACTGAAGATAGCCTGATATGGACCCCCAATAAGAAAGCGTCTTCTCTGTTAGATCGTTCTATGTGGTGCTAAATGCAGTGACAAGATTGCCTTACTATTGTGTGATGTGTGAGAAAGGGGGGTTGGGGAGTGCGAACCACCTCTTTTTGCATTGTTGTGTGGCAAGGGAGGTTTGGAACATTTTCTTTTCTTTATTTGGAGTGTCTTAGGTGATGCTGAGGTCGATTAAAGAAGCATTTAGTTGTTGGAACTTGGAATATCTATGCTTCCCATCCTTTTGCCGTAGATTATGGACATTCTTCCCTTTGCCATGGTGTGATATCTTTGGAAAGAGGGAAACAAAAGAAGCTTCTATGACAGAGCAAGACTTCTGTCATATTATCCTTTTAGTAAAAGCGATTTTGTTTCACTGGTCTTAAGTTTTTGCCAGAATGAAGAATAATTTTTTTTTGAAGATTTCGTTTACAAGTGGGAATATTTGATGTATAGAGGGGATTAGAGGTCTTCTCTTTTATGTTCTCTCTTTCTGTTGCTGTATGTGCAATTATACGGCGGATATTCCCCATCTGCCTCAGTTTTATCACATTTTAATAAGATTGACTTCAAAATCTTAGAAATGTTAATATAGTGGGTGTTCTGGAAATTTTGGCGACCCAAGTTTTTCACTTTGGGCATAGAAAAGTCCCATTTAATATAGAGATAATGTTTTTAATAGTGGGTCAGTGGAGCTGTGCAGTGAAGCCATGTTTCAACTACTGATGTCTGAAATATATGTATTATTTTGTGTTACAGTTAATCCATGTAGCTCTTCATGTATCCCCTTGGGATTGGAATTAATATATGTTTTTCTTTATAGTTTGAATTGCAAAGTTCCATCACGATATCTTTTAAGTATCTGCGTTCTGCATAATTTGAGCTCGATGTGTGCATTTTAATTCTATGCCTGTTAGTTCTTGTTCTCTTCGTTTCGGTCTCATATACTTAAAACTATGATATTTCAGGACCCAATCTGAATGGTCTTTTCGGAAGACAGTCTGGCACGACTCCTGGTTACTCTTACTCTGCTGCTAACAAGAACATGGCTGTGGCTTGGGAAGAGAAGACATTGTATGATTACTTGCTCAACCCCAAGAAGGTATGGATTGATTTTACATTTGGAGTGCATCATTTAGATGGTTTGTAGACAAATCTATGCATGCATGATGCAGCTCTCTGAAATCATTCTCTAGTGGACCAAATAGAAAGATCTTTGTCTTATTGTGCTGGAAAAAAGAGGCGTGCATGAATGATGTTGTTTCACGTGCTTTTTTTACTTGGATGTTGACAATGTCATGTATTTAAGGTTTAATATTCAATGCATCATCATCATCATCATTAGTTCATGACATCATGACATAAAAACAGATGCATCTAGATGAGAGAGTGTGCAATTATACAAAAAATGAATTAGTACTTAAATGAGAAAAGAGTGAATAAAGGTTTATTGTCGACATTGCACTGTATAGTGTATACTGTGTCCTGGTCTTTTGGAAGTGATGTCATGACTGATGACACTGATGATTATTAGCAGAGAGATGTCTTTCATCTGTGGTATCTTTTTGTTGTGCTTCAGATTTAGATTGGGAACACATTTCTCCCTTGCTCGTCAGTGTTTACTTAAGCTGTATATTAGCAAACCGGGCAAGCGAACTCTTATTATATATTTCAGTGTGCATCACAAAGAGACATTTCTCTTTGTTGTTGACAGGGATAAAAAGAACTTACCATCTTTTGAAGAACCAACTACAGATACAAACAAAGCCAATCAATAATCATAATAATTAAAAAAAAATCTTGAGTTAGCAGTGAAGTTGGACTGTATTGCATTGATGCTGGTTCTCAAGTATGTGTCTAGTCGTTACGTCTTTGTTGACACAATTTCGTTTATCCTCCCAAAGTTTATTTTGGGTGTTGTTTACATTTGGATTTTCTTTTCTTTTTCTTTTATTTATTATAATTCTGGATTTGATCAATTAAGCCCCTGAAGTTCCATCAGCAGTTGTGTGTAAAATTCCCCCTCTATGCTTTATTTACATTAGCTTAGTCAAAAGCATTCAGTGACACCCTCAGGCTATCAAAAGGGGTGAAGTTTTAATGTAGTTCCAGACGATATTATTAAAGCTCACTTAAAATGGATGCAATAGAGAAAAGTAAAGGGGACAAATCATTAAATTTGAAACTTTTAAGTTATGTTTTCTCTGTCTTGCCTTGTCTTGTCTTGTTTCCTTCCCTTAACAATCGTGCTCTCGTTGTATGCAGTATATTCCCGGAACGAAGATGGTTTTCCCAGGGCTGAAGAAGCCACAGGAACGAGCAGACCTTATTGCTTATCTGAAGGAAGCTACTTCATCTTGATCCTTATCTTCTGGCTCTAATTTATCTGTTATTTTTGCGGCAATTGGAGGTGTTTGGTGCAGAGCCGGATAAAAAAGACTATTTTTTTGAAATAAAACCATCAAGGCCCTCTTTCCTTTCAAGCAGAGTAGAGTGGAGACATGTCTCTCAGATAAGGGGAACAACCCACCTAGACAAAAATGCTTTCAGTTTAAAAGTGTATGTGCAATGTGCTTGTGACACTTCATTGTTGGTGGCATTCCGTCAGCAATTGATATAATCTCTGTTGCTATTGTTTGCTAGGCTGGTTTCTCCCTTTTAAAGCAGTCAAATACTAGAATCTATTTAATTCTCTGACCTTGTTGGTGAAGTTGTGCACAATTGTCTTCTCTGGCTTTCATACTATGATCCCGTTCTTTGAACGTTTTAGGAAGTAGTGGTGACCACAACGGTGGGTTGGTCATGGTGGAACTGCGTTTCTGCCTTGGACCCGGATCCTGTTCAACATGTGGGCTGGCCTACTTGTCGGTCTTTTATATATATACTATTTGAGCAATGTCGGCTCGTTTTTGTTTACCTGTTCAAAATCTACGGCCCCAAGTCCGACTCCCAAGAGGGGTCAGAAAAAGGGGGGCTCGTGTGCCCGATCTAATCTTAAATATTAAATAACAAGATAAAATAAGTGGATTCCAGACGTAATCAAACTTTTACTAAGTCTCTATTTTCTCTCTAAAATATATAGAATGCAGTTTTTTTTTTTTAAGTTGAGACTAAATTAACAAGGGTAATTTTTCAAATAATTAACTTTTGTAATTTTTATGACCGAAGCGACAAATGACAAAAAAAAGAGGTAACGATTACCGCTTTTGCCCATAACTTTTAGGCATGACTTGAAAAAGGTGATTGAAACAAAGTTGACACGATTGTATGCTTACACTTTTTTGTACACCTATTCACAATTATGAGTTTGAAACACTTTTTTGGATCAACCGTCCGATTATCATCTAACGGTTGGGGATCATTTCAAAAAGCAATCAGCCTTTTTTGACGTCTATTCCCAATGACACCCTTTCATTCCTCTACACTCAAGCAACCGTCTGATTATAATCAATTGTTGGGGATCACTTCACGAAAAAACCACATGTCATCTCAATAGTCGCGTTTATATTATCATTTTTTGATATCTTTTTTTTCATAGTTTATCATTTATTTCCTTTTATTCTGTCATCTGTTTTCTCCTTCTCTATAATGCGTTCTCTTTGATACAGGATCAACAATGGTCATGAAAAACTCATGGTAACCACCTGAATTACTAACACCACACAGTGATATAGACTTGGATGAGTCCAACAACTTTTAATGATCATTCATGGTTTGTTACAATTTTGATGATATGGGCTTTCCTACGCATCCATTCAATGGGAGTTAAACGTATAAGTAGTCAATTTTTCTAGACTAATTGGATGAATGCTCACCGTCAAAATGTACAAAATCAATTCGATCAAAGAAATTTTTAGGAAAATGAAATTTTCTCCTTTGGATGTCAAATTGATTGACAATGAGAAGAAGTCTTATCATTGTAGAGGTAATCACGGAAGTTCCAACAACCACTACCCTGCATGTAAATAACCAAACAAAAAATTATAATTGTCATTTTTTTTCTTTTTGTCATTTGTTTTCTCTTTTTCTGTCATCTATTTTCTCCTACTCTGTCATTTGTTTTCTCATTTTTTGTCATATATTTTCTCTTTTTCTGTCACATGTTCTCTTAATTTGTCATATGTTTTCTCTTTTTCTATCACCTGTTCTCTTCTGTTTTGTCATTTGCTTTTTCTTACTCTGTCATCTGTTTTCTCTTACTCTGTTATATGTTTTCTCTTTTTTGTCATATGTTTTCTCCTACTTTACCATCTATTAATTTTCTCCTACTTTGTCATATGGTTTTTCTTTTTCTGTCATCTGATTTCTCCTACTCTATCATATGTTTTCTCCTTTGTTGTCATCTGTTTTCTCATTTTTTGTCATATGTTTTTTTCTTTATTTGTCGACATTTGTTTATACGTATTGTGTCATTTGTTTTGTACTCGTTTGTCATCTGTTTACAGGTATTTTGTTATTTTTTTTTTACAATCAAATAATGTGGTTGTTGGAAATCTCGATAAAATCATCTTTTTTGAAGTTTTTTGTAGGTTGTTATTTAAGTTTCCATTGCTAGAAAATCAGTAAACCTGATACTTTTACTTGCAAAATACATCTTGCCTTGGGTTTTGTGTATTGTGTGTGCAGTGCTTCTACGTACGTTGATTCTATTATATCAACCCATTGAATCAATGACAGTTTTGGTTATAATAGATGACAAGATCCATATGAACTAATGACAGATGTGGTTATAACAGAGGACAAGTTGTGATTATACTTTTTACAGCTTGTTGGTTTACAAAGATTAGTCAGATTCTGAGCTTTTAACTTAATATACATTATTCATATACAAATACAAGTATGTATGTCTAATCAAGTATGTTTATCGTTACATTAAAGCATTCTTCTGCCATGAATCTCTCTCATTCACCATTCCCAGTTTCTGCACCACATTTGTACCTCCCACTCAGAGTGTACTCATTTATATTGTCAAGGTTGTTGTTACGGACCTGTACACATCATCACCCAACTCATTCTTTGGACTTGGCATGTGTCATCAACTCTATGAGTCTTTTTAATTCAATCAATTCTCAGTTTCTATACCATGCACATTTGTATTCATGACATACTTCTTTATCTTCTATTATCCCGTCGTAGAGGCATATCAAATTTAAGCTTGTATCTATATTTATCTATAGTTGTTAGACAAACCCATATAAACCAGATAACAAGTTTTTTACAAAAAAGAAGATAAAAAATAGATGACAAAAGTGTACAAAATAGATAACAAGAGTGACAAAATAGATGACAGTCATATTCAACTAAGATGACATAATTTTTAAATTATTTTCAACTCTAAAGAGGTGTTTATAATCGGTAACAACCTTTTAATTTATATGGGTAGATGAAACCAAGGTTTAAAAAATGGCCGTTATAATGAAAATAACGGCCGTTATAATGGATTCGGACCTACCCCATTACGTTATGGACCATTAAAACGCCCAGAAAATAACGGCTGTTATTTTCCGTTATAACGAAAATAACGACCGTTATTTTCTGGAAAATTTTGTGAAAAAAAATCCGTTATTTTCGTTATTTTCCGTTATATTCCATTTTTTTCCGTTATTTTCCATTTTTGAAATTTTGAAATTCAAATTTTAAAATTCAAAATTTGAATTTCAGCGCCAATTTTTCCGTTATTTCCATTTTTTTCCCATTTTTTCCGTTTTTTCCCCTGAGCGTTTTTTTTCGTTATAACGGAAAAAACGGTAACCCCCCCAGTCCGTTATACCGTTATAACGGTCCCCTTTAAACCTTGGATGAAACCCATTAACCAGATGACAACTTTTTACAAACAAAAAAGCGTTGAAAAAACAGATGACAAGAGTGCACAGAACAGATGACAAGAGTGTTAAAATAGATAAAAAGAATGTCAAAATAGATAACAAATAATTTTAAAAACTGTTTTCAACTATAAAGAGGTTCATCTACATGCGACATTAATACAACATTTAAAATGAACTTAAGAGTGGAACCTATGAGATTAGTGTAAAAATATAAACCATTAAATATAAGAAATGGGAAGCTTCGGTGAAGACGAAGATAAAAAAAGAAAGAAATGAAAAATGTTGAAGAAAAAGAAATGGATTTGTAGAAGAAGAAAGATGGACTGAATTCCTACCTTAAGGAACGACTTCTTATCGTATTGCGATCTCCGTGTATAAGAATTGGGAAGCTTCGACAAAGATGGAGAAGACAAAGAAAAGAAAAGATAAGAAAAAAAAAATATTAGAGAAGAAGATGTGGAGTTGCATATGAAGAAATATGGAGAAGAAAGCTTACAGGAGGAGCTTTTGTGAGAATAAGAGAAAGAGAGAGAGAGGATATGATTACTCTTAGTTGATAAGATTTGATTAGGTGTACTTTTTACTTTTTTATGGAAAAAGTTATTTTGACAATAAGGGTAATAATGTCTGAAAATGTGCCCAAATTGTTAATCTGGGAATGGTTGAAAAGTTTCTCTTTAGTGATAAAAATTGTAAACGTTAATTATTTGGGAAATTACCCAATTAACAACGTTTAAAATATAAAATAGTGTTTTCTTTCAAATCTCTACTAAATTAACGACTTCAATTATAATGAAAACCTTGTTCATTAAATAAAATCGTATCTCTCAATTAAATTACATAAGAACCTTATTTGTTAGTTAAAAAAAATACCACCAACGTGTTTTTAAAGAAGCATGTTCTTATTGGAAAAAAAAAATAGTAACGTGTAAATTCCATAAGATTCTTGATTTTTTTATTTTTTTTTATTCTTCCACAAGAAAAAAAAAATACTTTGTTCCTATTAGGGAAATATCAAGATTGAAATATTGAAATTGCAGAAAGTGTCTTATTAAGATTCAAGTCAAATAAAAATAGTCGAGGCATATTCTTAGATTTTCAATATTGTCAAGATAAATAAGATTGAAAATCGATCAAACTAATTGTATTTAAAAAATAAAATTTATTACATCTATCTATTATTATTTTTCATTATAATTTTAAAATTTTATTTTTATTCATTTTTTCTTCAAATTGTTTTTTTTTTTAAATTCTTATTTTTCTATATAATTTTTTTTTGTAATAAATACAACCCAGTTTGACCAAATCGAACCTTACTAAACATGAAAATTTTAAACATGACCAAATCGAATAGTCAGAACAAACTCATGAAAAATCAGTTCGATCATCAATTTGATTTTTAAAACATTCTAAACACTGATGAATGTCTTACAAATTCATTTGTAGGGGCGTTTTAACCCATAAACCTAAACCTTCTAAGTTGCTTATAAGATAACTTGTGCAACTGTAATAGGTCGTGTTATGAACCTTAGTTTGATATATTAACATTAGATTGGAGTTATTTAAATTTCTGATTTGGACCCCGATGCAGTGTTTTAATAAATCAATATTGTAAGTATAATTTTATGAAGAAATTTGCATAAAAATATGTGATTTTTTTAGTAGATAACTATAGCATATTTATTTGTTAAATTTGGATTTAAAATGAATTAGAAAAAATTCATTAAGTTAGAAAAACACTTACCATTATCCTTTCTTGTGGTGGAAGCGAATACTTTTGAAACTTTTTCTAAAAATTACAAGTGATGATTTTTCTCAAACTTCTATCACAAAAGTTTTTTATAATGACTCATAATATTTTAATAACAAAATTAATTATACTTTTGGGGGGAAATAGGGTATTAAGTGAATTATTTTGTTGTAATAAAAAATATAAATTATTAATCTTTTATAAAAGCGACTTCATGAAAAGTGTTTTAAATGTCTTATAGATTATGAAAAAAAATTTAAATAAATATTATACAGTAATTAAGATTTTTGGCTATTTTGGGGTACCGTATTAGTTTGATTGGAAAAATTGAAAATTTTATTTTCAGAAAGGTATTAAATAAATGCCTCAACCAAAATGTCTTTACAATAGATTTACTTTGAATTGATGATATTTTTTTTTAATCATGTCAAAGCAATTTAAATTTTTTATTATCTTATCGCACCTTAGATTTTGGGCAAATGAACTATTTTTTAAGCATTTGAGTCGAGTTCGGATATCTAAATTTGGGATGTGACAGAATGGTATTAGAGCATAGGTTTTATATACCTAAAGATTGGTTTGTAATTGGTTTATACGTAGTAGAGTCATATGAAAGTACTTATAACCATAAGATCAAGACATAGTGACAGAGAATCGTAGGATGACCAAGCTGGATTCTAACACTTTAGGTTAAACTCTAGTATACTTGCATTATTAACTTAATTATTTAATTTGTGAATTTCATAAATTACACACCTATGTGATACTTTAGCTGATACTTAATGGTAATAATTATGAGATAGGACCAGAGTACACGGGGTAGCATAGTGGAGTGAATTAGCTAGGAGGATGAAATTCTCTTTTAAGGAGTGTAGGTTGTAATATCATAGGACTTTTATTCAAAGATATTAATATAATTTATTTACATTAACGACTCACAAGTATAATATGAATATTAACTAGCAATTTCTCCGACTGTAAGATTCTAGCGAGTAGGATTGGGATAATAGAAGGGTAATGTTGGGGTTTGATATAATTTAACTGAATTCGCGTTTAATTGAATATCTCTATTATTTTAATTATCTAATTTATATGTAAAATAAATAATTTTATAATTGATAAGAACCACAAAAATTTATTTCAATACTTAATTAATACTTTTTTGACATGAAGAGCTTAATAGTGAAAAATTGTATAATTTGGTCAATTACTTGTAATAATGCGCTGTCAAATAAATTATTTATTTGTAATTAAATTTGGTTGGAGTAGACCCTAGGAAGTACTTGGGGTAGTGTACACTTCTTATAGACCATAGAATTGTCATTCAATCAGAAGGACAATTTGGGAAGATAAGTTTAGAGGACAAATCTATATTGTAATAACTCAAGGCACAATTAGAAAAGAAAAAAGATGAAGTTGGAAAAGTTAGATTTGCTCATCGGGTTTGATGAAATATGGGGCAAAAAAAAAAATAAAAAAATGGGTCCAATTTTGGCAATTTCCTTAAGGGTTGGGCTCAGGGGACACCCTTTTTTCTGACCCCTTTCGTGTTTGTGTGCTCGGCCGTTGGATTCTTGTTGTCAGCGCCGAGCAAGTTTTTCACTTTTTGGAGCTTTGACAACCATCGTTGGATTCATGAAATCCATGGCCAAGCGTGCGAACACAGAGAGGGGTCAAAAAAAGGGAGTCCTCAAACCTAAGCCTTTCCTTAATAGTACATATAAAGATATAAACGGGCTTCAACTGTCTAAGGATTACATATCAGGGGCTTGGCTCTAGTTACCAATTTGGGATACAACAAAAATACTGCACCAGAAAAGTTTTGAGTATAATTTGGATTCGTCATTCGAAAATACGTTTAAAAATTCGACAAAGAATAAAAAGTATTTAAAATTTTCTAATTTAAAATTTTTTTGCACAATTAAAAATCATTTTTATCAATAATTCGTGTATAATACGTTTAATATGGGTATAATACGATTCCTCATAAAATATGCAAATTTTACCTTTAAATAATATGGTAGTAAAATATTTTTCTTAAAAATACCTCAAATACACTACTAAATGTATATTAAACAAGAAATCGCTCTCATTGTGGTATTGTGGATTTCGTGAAAATGCACCATTGCTATACACTTCTGGGCCCACTGACCTTGAATGTTTGGACCATCCCTTGGGACCTAAGACATAAAAAATTAGTCTCATTGGTCATTACGAGCTATTGTAATTGAGCGCTCATGGATGATTCCTAACCGTTGCATTGGGGAATGTCTTGTTTGGGTACTCATATCTGTCTGATAGAATTCACCAATCAGGCTGATATTTGGTGGGATGGGGGAACAAATTGGAGTTAGTGGGCCCGGAAGAGTGCCACATGGCACATTTCAATGCGATCCATAATATCAAAACCATGGTTTTAAAAACGGCCGTTTAAACGGTAACGCCCCCAAGCCCATTTCCGTTAATACCGTTTAAACACATTTTAATGCTTTTGAATTTAACGGCCGTTTTTTTGTTTTAATGGCCATTAAAATCGTTCAAACAGCCATTAAATTCCAAATTATTTTGCGAAAAATGACCATTAAATCCGTTAAATTCCATTTTTTTTTAAATTTTCAAATTCAAAATGTGAATTTCAGCGCCATTTTTTTCCGTCAAAATAGTTAAAATCCATTAAATTCCATTTTTTTCCTTTTTTTCCATTTTTGCCCCTGGCCATTTCAATCCGTTTTAACGGCCGTTTAAATGGTAATGCCCCCAATCCGTTTAACTGTTAAAATGGCCTCCTTTAAACCTTGATCAAAGCGAGTAAGAATTTGTTCTTCTCCAAAGGTCTTTTTCTTCAAAGAGCAGTGTTGCTTTGATCATGAGGTTATTGCTCGCTCAGGCCTTGCTTGGTGTCATGTATGTAGTTTGCAGGAAAATGTTTGTAGGCAAATATTTGATAATCAAACATTTGCAATTGGCAATGATGGTGTGCCACCAAGCACACGCAAACGCGGCAAATGTTTGCATGCAAACATAATTTGTAGTGCAACCAAGCATGGTTTAAAAAACGGCCGTTATAACGAAAATAATGGCCATTATTTTTCTGTTATAACAAAAATAACGGCCGTTATTTCGGGAAAATTTTGTGAAAAAAAATGACCGTCATATTCTTTATTTTCCTGTTATTTTCCGTTTTTGAAATTTGAAATTCAAATTTGAATTTCAGCGCCATTATTTCTGTTATGTCCGTTATTTCTGTTATTTTTCGTTTTTGCCCTTGAGTGTTACAATTCGTTATAACGGAAAAATGGTAACCCCCCAATCCGTTATGCCGTTATAATGGCCACTTTTAAACCTTACATCCAAGCAAGGCAAAAGAAATGTTGGCGTCCACCTCAGGAGAACATAGCTAGAGTGGCCCTCAATGGCGTGGACTTAAGGGGCACGTCCTCCTGAGACAGAACAACAACACTGCCAAGACAGATCTCTTCGAAATTCTACTCTAGCATTACGCAATTCTAGTGTGGATCTCTGGGAGTGTCTACAAAAACCCAAGAAATTCGAATCTACAATCTCTCACTCTGCACATGAATTTATATTATATGAACCCATTTGATTATATTATAGCAACCCATTTGAATCAATGATAGTTTTGGTTATAACAAATAACAAGATCCATATGAACTAATGACAGATGTGGTTATAACAGATGACAAGTTGTGGTTATACTTTTTGCAGCTTGTTGTTTTATAATGATTAGTTAGATTATGAGCTTTTAACTTAATATACATTATTCGTGTACAAATACAAGTATGTGTGTGCCATGAGTCTTTCTCAATTCACCCTTCCCAGTTTTTGCATCACATTTGTACCTCTCACTCAGATTGTACTCATTTATATTGTCAAGGTTGTTGTTACGGGCCTATACACATCATCACCCAACTCATTCTTTGGACTTGGCATTTGTTATCAACTCTAGGAGTCTTTTTAATTCTATCAATTCTCAGTTTCTGTACCATGCACATATCTATTCATGACATACGTCTTTATCTTTCATTATCCCGTCATAGTGGCATATCAAATCTAAGCTTGTATCTATATCTATCTATACCTGTTAGACAGACCCATATAAATTAGATGACAAGCTTTTACAAAAAAAAAAAGATAAAAAATAGATGACAAAAGTGTACAAAATAGATAACAAGAGTTACAAAATAGATGATACAAGTGTAGAAACACAGATGGCAGTCATATTCAACTGAGATGACATATAATTTTTAAATTATTTTGAACTCTGAAAAGGTGTTATTATAATCGGTAACAACCTTCTAATTCATATGGGTAGATAAAACCCATTAAAACCAGGGACAAGTTCTTACAAACAAAAAAATGTTGAAAAAACAGATGACAAGAGTGCACAGAACAGATGATAAGAGTGTCAAAATAGATGAAAAGAATGTCAAAATAGATAACAAATAATTTTAAAAATTGTTTTCAACTCTAAAGAGGTCTATCTACATGCGGCATTAACACAACATTTAAGATGAACTTAAGAGTGGAACATGTGAGATTAGTGTAAAAATATAAAACATTAAATTTAAGAAATGGGAAGCTTCGGTGAAGACGAAGATAAAAAATGAAAAAAATAAAAAATGTTGGAGAAAAAGAAATGGATTTGTAGAAGAAGAAAGATGGACTGAATTACTACCTTAAAGAACGACTTCTTATCGTATTACGGTCTCTGTGTATGAGAACTGGGAAGCTTTGGCAAAGATGGAGAAGACAGAGAAAAGAAAAGATAAGAGAAAAAGAAGAAAAAATATTGGAAAAGAATATTTGGAGTTACAGAGGAAGAAATATGGAGAAGAAAGCTTACAAGAGAATCTTTTGTGAGAAGAAGAGAAATAGAGAATGATGGTATGATTATTGTAAGATTTGATTAGGTGTACTTTTTTACTTTTTGCATGGAAAAAGTTGTTTTGGCAATAAAGGTAATAATGGCCGAAAATGTGTCCAAATTGTCAATTTGAGAATGGGTGAATTGTCTCTTTGGTGATAAAAATTACAAACGTTAATTATTTGCCAATTACAACGTCTAAAATATAAAATAGCTTTTTCTTTCAAATCTCTACTAAATTAACGACTTCAATTGTAATGAAATCCTTGTTCATTAATTAAAATTGTATCTCTTAATTAAATTACATAAGAACCTTATTTGTTAATTAGTTAAAAAAAATACCACCAACGTATTTTAAAAGAAGCATGTTCTTATTGGAAGAAATCAAATAGCAACATGTAAATTCCATAAGATTCTTGATTTTTATTTTTATTTTTTGTGTTCTTCAAGAAAAAATAATTTGTTCCTATTGGGAAAATATCGATCAAGATTGAAATATTGAAATTGAAGAAAGTGTATTATTAAGATTCAAGTCGAATAAAAGCTAATAGTGGAGGCATATTCTTAGATTTTCAATATTGTTCAAGATAAATAAGATTGAAAATCGATCAAACTAATTGTATTTAAAAAATCAAATTTATTATATCTATTTACTATTATTTTTCATTATAATTTTAAAATTTTATTTTTATTCCCTTTTTCTTCAAATTGTTGTATTTTTTAAATTCTTATTTTTCTATATAATTTTTTTTAATAAATACAACCCAATCTGACCAAATTGAACCTTACTAAACATGACCAAATCGAACGGTCCGAACAGTCTCATGAGAAATCAGGTTGATCATCGGTTTGATTTTTAAAACATTCTAAACATTGATGAATGTCATACAAATTCATTTGTAGGGGCTTTTAACCCATGAACCTAAACCTTCTAAGTTGTTTATAAGATAACTTGTGCAACTATAATGGGTTGTGTTATGAACCTTAGTTTGATTTCTTAACATTAGATTTGAGTTATTTAAATTTTTGATTTGGACCCCGATGCAGTGTTTTAATAAATCAATATTGTAAGTATAATTTTATGAAGAAATTTACATAAAAATCTGTGAGTTTTTTAGTAGATAACTATAGCATATTTATTTGTTAAATTTGGACTTAAAATGAATTAGAAAAATTCATTAAGTTAGAAAAGCACTTACCATTGTCCTCCTGTGGCGGAAGTGAATACTTTTGAAACTTTTTCTAAAAATTATAAGTAATGATTTTTCTCAAACTTCCATCACAAAAGTTTATTTATAATGACTCATTATATTTTAATAAAAATTTTAATTATACTTTTGGGGGAAAATAGGGTATTAAGTGAATTATTTTGTTACAATAAAAAATATTAATTTTTTATAAAAGTGACTTCATGAAAAGTGTTTTACATGCCTTATAGATTATGAAAGAAAATTAAATAAATATTTTACAGTAATTAAGATTTTTCGCTATTTTGGGGTACCATATTCGTTTGATGCAAAAATTGAAAATTTTATTTTCAGAATGGTATTAAATAAATGTCTTTACAATAGATTTTATTTTGAATTGATAATATTTTGTTTTAATCATGTCAGAGCAATTTAAATTTTTATCTTATCACACCTTAGATTTTGGGCAAATAGGCTATTTTTTAAGCATTGGAGTCGAGTTCGGATGTCCAAATTGGGGGCCAGAATGGTATCAGAGCATAGGTTTTATATACCTAAAGATTTGTGTATAATTGATTTATGCGTAGTGGAGTTGTATGAAAGTACTTAGAACCATAAGATCAAGACGTAGTGACAGAGAATCGTAAGATGACAAAGCTGGATTCTAACATTTTAGGTTAAACTCTAATATACTTGCATTATTAACTTAATTATTTAATTTGTGAATTTTATAAATTGCACACCTATGTAATACTTAATGGTAATAATTATGAGATAGGACCAGAATACACAGGGTAGCGTAGTGAAGTGAATTTCGATGATGAAATTTTCTTTTAAGGAGTGTAGGTTGTAATATCATAGGACTTTCATTCAAAGATATTAATATAATTTATTTACATTAACGACTCACAAGTAAGCATGGCAATTTGGCCCGAGGCCCGCAACCCGTTATGAGCCCAATCCGTTTATCTATGCCCAAGCCTGGCCCGGCCCGAAGTTGAGCCCGGCCCGGGGCAGCCCGTGAATATGTTACAATCCGGCCCGAGCCCGACCCAAAAATTATAAAATAAGCCCAATTGAGCCTGGCTCGAGTCCAAGTCCAATTTTTTAAAAAAATCAAAATTAATGCATTCTTAACGGGCCGAACAGCCCGGCCCGCGGCCACCCGTGTCAAGCCATGAAAATAACTTCAATCCAACAATTAGAAATCACTAATTAGGCTGATTTTTGGTTAGCAAACATCCATACGGTTAGAGCCTCTAATAGCGTGCCACGTGGCTCATTTAAAGTGTAAATGTTTAGGGGACAACCATTTGGTGTACCCACATAGAAGATGAATCAACGGCTGATTTTTGGTGAGCATGATCTCTATGGTGAGGAGATCATCCTCACAAAAATTCAAATCATTCCAATAATCTTAGACTGGTTTAGAAGTTGAAGAATTATGGACTGTCCATTTTTACCGTATAACTTGAAAACCACATTTGCTGGGGTTAGAAATTTCATAATGGGCTGATTTTTTGTTGGGGTGATCTCCTCACCAAAAATCAGCCATTGATTCATCTTGTATGTCTGTACACCAAAATGGTTGTCCCCCAAACCCGACCCTATATTATATACCTATAGACTATACAATCTAACTATAACTTATAACATTATATATTAGTATATAGTATATACTTTATAACTATAAGTTATAATATAACTTACATAAATATAACTATAAGTTATATTATGTTATAACTTATAACTATAAGTATGATGTATTTGTTCGTATATTATAATTATATGTATTTGTCTATATATTATAAGTATACTAAATTATAACAATAAGTCCAACTCAAGTCCGAAACACAAGCCCGATACACAAACCCAATCCAAGCCCGATACACAAGCCCTAAACCCAACCTAAAACCCATTAAAATAGCCCACAGCCCGTGACCAAGCCCATTGGCCCAACCCTAGACCAGGCCACGGGCTGGGCTTGGGTTTTGAAATTTTTTGGAGCCCGACCCACGGCCTGGCCCGAGTTGCTGACAGGCTTGGTTGACCCGGCCCGACGGGCCAAATTGCCACCCTTACAAGTATAATATGAATATAAACTAGCAATTTCTCTGACTTTAAGATTCTAGCGAGTAGGATTGGGATAATAGAAGGGTAATGTTGGGGTTTGATATTATTATTTAACATCTATAATACCCTAATTAACTACATAAGTGAATTCGCCCTTAATTGAATATCTATGTTATTTTAATTATCTAATTTATATATAAAATAAATAATTTTATAATTGATAGAACCACAAAAATTTATTTTAATACTTAATTAATACTTTTTTGACATGAAGAGCTTAATAGTGAAAAATTGTATAATTTGATCAATTATTTGCAATAATGTGATCTCAAATAAAAAGATTATATTAACCTATTTGATTATATTATATCAACCCATTTGAATCAATGACAGTTTTGGTTATAACGGATAACAAGATCCATATGAACTAATGACAGATGTGGTTATAACAGATGACAAGTTGTGGTTATACTTTTTGCAGCTTGTTGTTTTACAATGATTAGTCAGATTCTGAGTTTTCAACTTAATATACATTATTCGTATACAAATACAAGTATGTGTGTCTAATTAAGTATGTTTCGCGTTACATTAAATCATTTTTCTATTATGAGTCTTTCTGAATTCACCCTTCCCAGTTTTTGCACCACATTTGTACCTCCCACTCAGATTGTACTCATTTATATTATCAAGGTTGTTGTTACGGACCTGTACACATCATCACCCAACTCATTCTTTGGACTTGGCATGTGTCATCAACTCCAGGAGTCTTTTTAATTCCATCAATTCTCAGTTTCTGTACCATGCACATATGTATTCCTGACATACGTCTATATCTTCCATTATCCCCTCGTAGAGGCATATCAAATCTAAGCTTGTATCTATATCTATCTATACCTGTTAAACAAACCCATATAAACTAGATGACAAGCTTTTACAAAAAAAAAAAGATGAAAAATAGCTGACAAGAGTGACAAAATAGATGATACAAATGTAGAAAACAGATGATAGTCATATTCAACTGAGATGACATATAATTTTTAAATTATTTTAACTCTAAAGAGGTGTTTATAATCGATAACAACCTTCTAATTCATATGGGTAGATGAAACCCATTAAAACCACGGGACAAGTTCTTACAAACAAAAAACGTTGAAAAAACAGATGATAAGAATGCACAGAACAAATGATAAGAGTGTCAAAATAGATTACAAATAATTTTAAAAACTGTTTTCAACTCTAAAGAGGCCCATCTATGTAAGAAATATTTTTATTTTCTAGTTTGACAAAGATTCCGTATGACATAAAACATTCATATAACCGTTCATACGAGCACCAATGTAGTGTGACGATGTCGTGGTACGCATACTTTGTCGACTACATGAAGACTAGAAGACAGAGACAACAAGGATCAGACGGTTGATGACATGAGTCATCTGAGTAACTGTCCATTTGTCGGTTATAGATCGTGTATACTCGTTTAGGAAGGTAAGTGACTTAGTGGCCATAGGAATAGGTTTGAATGAATAAAATATACTGGTCAAACCTTGTCATTGGATAGACCCGAGCCTAAGTCAATGTTATTGACTTCTGGGACAGTCCAATCGATTAGAGGCCTCTGTAAAATCGATTGGAGTCTACGAGACAGAACTTGATCAGAGCCCGATCGATTGGAGACCTCTGTTAAATCGATTGGAGTCTACGAGACAGAACTTGATTAAAGCCCAATCGATTGGAGACCTCTTGTAAAAGTGATTGGAGCTTACGTGACATAAACTTATTTAGTATGATCGATTGGACTATGAACAATCGATTGGATTTACGAATGAAAAATCCATCCGTACAAGGCCAATCGATTGGACCTAGCCCAATCGATTGGATCTAGACTACAATCGATTAGACTTCACGCGGATTGAGTCTTTTTCAGATTCGAAATTCTAGTTTCCACTCTCCCACATTCTAAAAGGCTTAGGATTACGAATTCTATAAATATAACCCTTCTATGCCTTATCTAAACACACTTCTATACACATTAAATAGAGATAAGAAATGTTTATTTATTAGAGTATCCATTCAAAGAGCAAGAAGCTTGTTTCTCATAAATATTTTGTGAGCTTTTTTCTCTTCTAGATCAAAGCCAAGAGCTTGATCCATTACTCAGCTTAGATCTTTCACATAGGTATTTAACATAGTAGCTTGAGTGTACTAGTGTGACTCAACACCTTTTGCGCAACCTAGGGTTCAGGGTGTACTAAATCTTTCACATTCGGTAAAGGCCGGAGTGTTGAGAATTAAGATCGGAGTGGCTGATCAACAGTAGGTTTGGGGTGTACCAAACTGAACAAGCGGACAAGGATTCTTGGCTGGGAGGGGGTGCGTGGACTCCTAGCGTTGATTCAGATGACGTGATGCATCAGCAATAGGCCTTGGCTAAGGTTGGAAGCTGTATTTATAACAGTGCTGGTGGGTAACCTTTGTTTCGTTTAACTTTCTAGTTAGTGATACTTTTCGTCTGGACGTGGTCCCATGGTTTTCTTGGCTAAGGTTTCCACGTAAAAATCTCTTGTCTTGTGTGATTGTTTGTTTATATTTCGCTATCTATATTGATTAGATCAAACGGCGAAAAAAAAATATATCACGAAGGTATATTCGATTTGAATCGTTTGTGATAATCCTTTATCAAACAACTAATGCATGCGATTTTATTTCATTACCATAGACCAGTAAAATTATTTAGGATTAATTAATTTTAAATACCTAATCAACCTCCTATTCTAGGTATTTCTGATTAAAGAGAATGGACCGGTTGTTATTTTAATTTACATGCGACATTAACACAACATTTAAGATGAACTTAAGAGTAGAACCTATGAGATTAGTGTAAAAATATAAAACATTAAATATAAGAAATAGGAAGCTTCGGTGAAGACGAAGATAAAAAAAATAAAAAGTTTTTGAGAAAAAGAAATGGATTTGTAGAAGAAGAAAGATGGACTGAATTACTACATTAAGGAACAACTTCTTATTGTATTACGATCTCCATGAATGAGAACTGAGAAGCTTTGGCAAAGATGGAAAAGACGGAGAAAAGAAAAGATAAGAGAAAAAAAAGAAAAAATATTGGAGAAGAAGATGTAGAGTTGCAGAGGAAGAAATATGGAGAAGAAAGCTTATAGGAGTATTTTTTGTGAGAAAAAGAGAAATAAAGAAAAAGAGGGTATGATTAATGTAAGATTTGATTAGATGTACTTTTTTACTTTTTGCATGGAAAAAGTTGTTTTGACAGTAATAATGTTCGAAAATGTGTCCATATAATATAATCAAATGGGTTGATGAAATATGGGGCAAGAAAAAAAATGAAAAAAGGGGTCCGATTTTGGCAATTTCCTCAAGGGTTGGGCTCAAGGGACACCCTTTCTTCTGACCCCTTTCGTGTTTGTGTGCTCTGCCGTTGGATTCTTGTTGTCTGCGCCGAGCAGCTTTTTCACTTTTTGGAGCGTTGACAACCATTGTTGGATTTGTGAAATCCACAGCCGAGCGCGCGAACATCGAGAGGGGTCAGAAAAAGGGGGTCCTCGTTAAACGATTTTAATGGCCGTTTAAACGGTAATGCCCCGAGCCCGTTTCTGTTAAAACCGTTTAAACACGTTTTAATGCTTTTGAATTTAACTGCCGTTAAAATCGTTTAAATAGCCACTAAATTCTAAATTCTAAATTTTTTTTTTGTGAAAAATGGCCGTTAAAATCAGTTAAATTTCCGTTAAATTCCATTTTTTTTTTATTTTTAAATTTCAAAATTTGAATTTCAATGCCATTTTTTTTTTTTTTACATTTTTGCCCCTGCCCATTTCAATCCGTTTTAACGGTAACGCCCCCAATCCGTTTAACCATTAAAACGGCCTCCTTTAAACCTTGATCAAAACGAGTAAGAATTTGTTCTTCCCCAAAGGTCTTTCTTCAAAGAGTAGTGTTGCTTTGATCACAAGGTTGTTGCTTGCTCAGGCCTTGCTTGGTGTCCTGTATGTAGTTTGCAGGAAATGTTTGTAGGCAAATATTTGATAATCAAACGTTTGCAATTGACAGTGATGTTGTGCCACCAAGCACACACAAACGCAGCAAATGCTTGCATGCAAACATAATTTGTAGTGCAACCAAGCATGGTTTAAAAAGCGGCTGTTATAACGAAAATAATGGCCGTTATTTTTCTGTTATAACGAAAATAACGACCGTTATTTCGGAGAAATTTTGTGAAAGAAATTGACCGTCATTTTCGTTATTTTCCATTTTTGAAATTTGAAATTCAAATTTGAATTTCAGCGCCATTATTTCTGTTATGTCCGTTATTTCTGTTATTTTCCGTTTTTTCCCTTGAGTATTACAATTCGTTATAATGGCCGTTATAACGGAAAAACGGTAGCCCCCCAGTCCGTTATGCCGTTATAATGGCCAATTTTAAACCTTGCATCCAAGCAAGGCAAAAGAAATGTTGGCGTCCACCTAGGAGAACATAGCTAGAGTGGCCCTCAATGGCGTAGACTTAAGGGGGACGTCCTCCTGAGACAGAGCAACAACACTGACCAGATAGATCTCTTCGAAATTCTACTCTAGCATTACGCAGTTCTAGTGTCGATCTCTGGGAGTGTCTGCAAAAACCCAAGAAATTCTAATCTACAATCTCTCACTCCGCCCATGAATTTATCCAGAAGATCACAGCCTACCGTTTTCTGCATATAAAATGCAGGATTTCTCAGACAAAACCCTCATCTCTGCATCAAATGCAGAAGAACCCGTAACTTGTGATGAGGAATTAGGGTTCAAAATCAATCAAAGAGTTCACACTGTCGGTGATTCTCGGAGAATCGGGACGGTGAAGTACATTGGACCCGTCGAAGGCTATTCTGGCATCTGGGTCGGCGTCGACTGGGACAATGGCGAAGGAAAACACGATGGTTCCATTAACGGAGTTCGGTATTTTCATGCGAGAGGTGAGAAATCGGGTTCGTTTGTCAGGCCCCAGAATTTGAGCCGGGGTATCGCATTCTTGGAAGCGCTTGAACTCCGATACAGAGGCGATTCCACTAAGGAAGAAGAGAGTAAGTCAAAAGAATTCTGATTCAAGTAGGCACTAATTTTTCAGGAGAAAAAAAAACAATCTTTCCAATTTTTTCGGCATTTTCGTGTTTTTCACATTCTTTAGGTGTTGAACGGATTTAATGCATGGTAAGTAAATGCGAATAGTAAATGGAATCTGAAAGAATTGAATAGCAACTGAAGATGGACTGTGGTTGACATGAAATTAGATATCGATACGTATTGTAACTTATCGTAAGGGTACGAATGTGATACATAGGAGGATGCGTTATTGTTAGTGTAACTTATCGTATGATTGATACTAAATGATATTTATCAATGCGAAAGGCGATACATATCATTTTCATTCGGGGCAATGATACGTATTGTTATAAAGATATGTAGTACCAATGGTAGCTGAAAGCATTACGGTGGACCTCAAAATCTTTGGTTTTGCTGAGGAATTTCACAAGATTAAAAGTTTTTGACATTATATAAATGCCTGGATTTGATATTAGGATTAGAAAGCTGTTTGATATAATAGCAAACTACCAATGTAGCAATAAATTGGTAATGTGTATAGTGCGGCTCTTTGTTAATCAGAGCATTATATATAATAGCAAGGATAGTAAGTAGTGAAACTGCCTCTTGATATGCAACAAATGAAATTAAAACACCAAAGCAGAAGAGAAATTTACTAACATAAAACAAAAGAAAATTGTTAATTTCTCTGGGACTCCTTTAGAGCCTGTGGCTTTAAATTTCTTGTTCCAGTATTTTCAAATGGAACATCAATCAGGTACTATGCATAAGCTGCACCTCCCACAGTTACGATGCCTTGCTCAAAGGTGGAATGAACTTGCTGTTGTATTGCTCAATGCTTTGGAAACAGATGTTTCTGTGTACTTCTTTACTTGCTCTATTGATCTATATTTTCTGGCAATGATTTTTGGGTAAATTTGGGGATTTTCAGATGTGGCATCTGATTTCAACAGACAAGCTCTTTTGGATGAGAATCATCTGGGTTAAACATGCTTTGGTGGGACAATCGACCTTATAAATAAAGGTCTTACATATCTAGGGATATTTTTATTTACTCAGCCAACTGTGTAGAGAACCTCAAAGTGAAGACGAAAAAAAAACTTACATTCTATTGTTATGAAGGGCCAATGGTCTCCCTCTTTTTGTTACATGAAATTGTTAAGTTGTTCATGGTTCCGAATAGTGTGGTGCTCATTTTAGAAAGATATATGAGGGATTTTTGTGGCATGATAGGGAGGGTAATCACAAATTTCATATGGTGGAGTGGAAAAAATTATGTAGTCCCAAGGCTAAAGGGAGGGATTAAGAGTATCAAAGTGATGAACCAAGCTTTGTTAGGAAAATGGATTTGGAGGTTCGGGTTGGAGATTGAAAGCCTATGGAGGAGGGTCATAGCGAGTAAGTACGTGGAGCTACTTTTTGGGTGGATCAGGCGAGGCTCGCTTTCTGTATGGATGCAGTGTGTGGAAGGGGATTTTGAAGGTTACTGTGAATTTTGCAAGAGAAGTCCGGTATGTAGCAGGGACAGGGAATAGAATAAGATATTGGGAGGATACTTGATGTGGCGACACATCCCCTACGATCAAATTTCAGACTCTTTTCTCTCTTTCTGTGAGGAAGTCTTGGTCAATTCAGGTTTGTGTCCAAGGAGGAAGGAGACATTGGGGGGAACTCTGGTTTTAGGAGGAATCTAAATGATTGGGAGGTTGAGGCGTTATCTAGACTAGAAGACGTACAACTCATTACATCGGTTCAGGACAAGAGAAAGTGGATTTGGTGACCAAAGATGGCATATTCTCGGTTCGATCTTTTTACGAGGGTCTAGATGATTCCACAGGTTCCAAACATCCAGTTTCTTTGGTATGGAGCTCTAAAATTCCTACCAAGATTGTTTTCCTTACTTGGCTAGCCTCATTGGAGAAGATACTGACAGTAGATCATTTGAGAACTAGAAAGATCATAATCATCGTCTATTGTGCGATGTGCAGACATCACGGAGAAAATGTTAATCATCTATTATTATATTGCGATGTAGCCAGAGTGGTGTGGAATTCATTTCTTACAGAGTTTGGAATGAGTTGGATGATGCCGGGCCATTTATGAATCTTTTGTTTTGGTGGCAATCGAATGCATTCTCCTCTAGAGGGAAGATTCTAGGGCGGATGCTTCCTTTTACGATTATTTGGTGTATTTGGAGGGAGAGAAATCAGAGAATTTTCGAGGGGAAGAGTCAAGATACGCAAGCAATCATTTTTAATATAAAGGAGTCGATGTTCTTATGGTCGAAGCTGTTCAAGGATTGTAGAGGGCTCTTTTTTGAAGATTTTGTTTTCAGATGGGATCTCGTGTACTAGGGACATATGATGTAGTTTGCATCATCCTTCTTTCTTTTTCCTTTTTTTTTTTTAGCATTAAATCGGTCTTTAGTAGGTCATCTTGACCTCTAGAGCTGATTCCTTTGTAGCTTGTTTGGCATTTGCCTTTTCAATACATTTTTATACTTGTAAAAAAAACACAAAATCACTGGTGGGGTACCTAGCTAGATCCCCTGTAATGGAATTGTGCCACAAGGCAGAGAGGGGATCCAGTTGCCTTCTTTCCGGTTTCATAATTTGTTATTTTACTAAAGGTTTTTTTTTATCTTAAAAAGAAAGTCTGAAGCCTCCCTCTTTGTTGAAGGACATCTCTATTATTAGCTATTGTTCGGTGTCTCTCTGTACTTATTTTCTCACTTATGTAAGGGCCCACACATATTAATATAAATAAGATTTATTGGAGTGTGTGTAGGGTTAACACACATAACCCATCTTCTCTTCTCTCTCATTTCCTTGCAGAATTGAAGAACTTCTACTTGGTATTAGAGCAAATCGTCATTGGATCCATATCTGGACCTACGTACGAGATCGTGGGAGGTTTGCAGGAACCCTAGAGGTGTCGTCACTGCGTGCAGCCTCGCTGACGTCATCTAGCTGTACGGCTGACGTCATCAGCCGTATGGACAAGGTAGAGATGGTGGATTGAAACTCTCCTCCCTACTAGATCTCAATTTTTGGGGATTTTTGAAGATTTTTTGGAGCCTTCTTTGATATGTTTTTGCTAATTTTAAAAAAAAAATCGCAAAAATCATTTTTTTTTCTTCTCGGTGCTTTGTGGAACCATACGGCGACTATTGGGGGCGCTTGTTGCTTCGTTTTAGTCCCTCATTATCATATCTACACATCCATAGGTGTATCTCTCAAATCTATGGAGGATTGAAGCGTGTGGGTCAATTTCTCTCCCCCTATACTACCGCCAGCGGCTTTTTTGGGGTCAAGAGTGCTGTCCACGCACTCCCCTTCTCTATGCACACTATACCATACGTCTTCTCCAAATGTTTTGACCCTTTTTGGCTGCGATTTGGGTGCTCTATGGCGTATCCCTTGCTCCGTGGTTGCTTAACAGGTGCGATTTACATTGAGGGACTCGTTCTCTCCTCTATATACCTTCAGATCTGTTCTTGATTTCTTTGTGGATTGTTACTCTTTGTGGTACTCTTATTTGCTTTTTTGGAGTGGAGATGTCGACTTTGAATGAGTCTAGGGCCATCCGATGTGTCCTCCGGCTTCACTAGGACTACCGTTTCCGTCCCAATGTTGTTTGAGAATCCGAGTTTGCAGATCACCACCAATTTGGCTTGAAAAAATTACTTGGAGTGGTCTAGGGCTGCCAATATGTTTATTGGTGGTCGAGGGAAACAAGGGTACATCACTAGTCGATTACCAGCACCTGCTGAGACAAATCTTAAGTTTGAAAATGGGAGACATGTAATTTAGCGGTTATGTCATGGCTCCTTAACTTTGTGGAGTCCCACATTAGCAGAGGATTCATGTTTTTTTCCACGGCCAAGGAGATCTGGGATGCAGCAGCCCAGACTTATTCGCAACAGCAGAACGTCGCCCGTGTGTATCAGTTGCGCTAGAGTATTGCCTCCCTTCGTCAAGGGGATTTGCCCTTGGCTGATTATTTTGCGAAGCTCCGTGGTATGTGGGAAGAACTGAACTTTTATCAGGTCTTTACGCTTAATTGCCCAGAGGATGGCTTGCAATATCGAAAGTTGGTTGAACAGAACCGGAGTTATTAGTTTCTTGCCGGCTTGAATGCTAATTTTGAGTTAGCCCATGTCTAGTTGCTTAGTGAAGACACCTTGCCATCCCTCAATCAGGTATATGCATATGTTCAGAGTGATGACAGTCGCAGAGAGGTCATGTCTCATTCTCTGGCCATGAAAAGTCCGCCTTGGCTGCCTTCCCGTCTACTTCCAAGGCCCCCAAGTCTAAAACCTCGGTCGCCACCAGTGGCCCCAAAAGGGGTCCTCCACCTACTTGTGCTCATTGTTGCAAGAAAGGCCACACCAGGGATCGATGTTGAAGCTTACATGTTTGTAAGGGGTGTGGTCGTAAAGGCCACAGTAAGGATCGGTGCTACTAAATTCATGTTCGACCACCACAACTGCCCGGGACTCCCACTACTGCTCATAGTGCCACTATGGATTTTATACCAGAGTCGCCACCCACCTATACTGCTGCTCCTCAGCCTTCTGCTACGTCCCCAGCACCCTTCTCTAGAGATGAGATAGAGAACTTGCGTCTCTTTATGGCCCAACTAGATGGTTCCACTGCCGCTTCTACGTTCGCACAATCAGGTATCATCAGCTCTGCCAACCTTGTCTCTGCTTCTGCTTCTACTACTGGTACACCCTGGATCATTGATTCGGGGGCTTCAGAGCATATGACCGGTATGTCATCTTCTTTTTCCTCATATTCTGTGTTCTGGTGCGGATAAAGTAGACATTGCCGATGGCACCCTTTCTTCTGTCTTGGGGAAAGGGCGTGTCACTCTCTCTTCTGGCCTATCTTTACCTTTAGTACTTTATGTTCCAAAATTTGCCACTAACTTGTTATATGCCAATTCTCTTACAAAGAATCTTAACTGCTCTGCAACCTTTTTTCATTCTCACTGTGTGTTTCAGGACTTTGCCACGAGGAGGACGATTGGCACTGGATGTAGAGTGGGTGGTCTCTATCTCCTGGATGCGACTCCTACAGCCCTTCAGTCTAGTAGTCTTAGCAATAGTGTCAATAAAGAACATCTTATGTTTTGGCATACTCGTTTAGGTCATGTGTCATTTCCTTATTTACGGGTGTTATTCCCTAAGTTGTTTAAGTCAGTGTCCATATCTGATCTTCATTGTGAGATTTGTGTGCTATCCAAACATTGTCGCACTACTTTTCCCCTTCGTGGTAATAAAAATTTATCTATTTTTGACATTGTTCATACTGATGTTTGGGGGCCATCCCCTGTTACTTCTTTCTTTGGCTATCGATATTTTGTTTCTTTTGTGGATGATTTTTCCTACTGCACATGGATATTTGTCATGAAGTCAAAAGATGAAGTTTACTCTATCTTCAAACAGTTTCACAAAATGGTTCTTACTCAGTTTGGGACATGCATTAAAATTCTCTGATCTGATCAAGGGGGGGGGGGGGAGTACATGTATGGGGGTCTGCAGTCGTACTTGGCTGAACATGGCATCGAACATCAAAATTCTTGTGCCTTCACTCCACAACAGAATGGAGTTGCTGAACGCAAAAATAGACACATGTTGGAAATGGCTCGTGTACTTTTGCAGTGGCACCATGTTCCTAAAACCTATTGGTCCGATGCAGTTCTTCTTGCCGCTTACCTCATCAATCGTATGCCGTCTCGGTCTCTTCAGTTCTGTACTCCATACCACTTGCTGCGTCCTACGAGTCCTCCTTTTTTGGTTCCCCCGAAGATCTTTGGTTGCGTGTGTTATGTCCACGTCCTTGGTCCGTATCGCACCAAGCTGGATCCGAAAGCTTTGAAGTGTGTTTTTTTAGGTACTCCTCGACACATAAGGCTATAAATGTTTCCATCCCCCCTCTCGTAAGCGGTTCATCACCATGGATGTCACTTTTTTGGAGTCGGCCTCTTATTTTTCCGGTCTCACTCCTGCCATTCCTCAGGGGGAGCTTCTTAGTAATGAGGACATGCATGTCTCATCTGATTATGTTTCTTTGCCATTGGCTATGGATGCTCCTGACAGTGGTCCCAGTCCGACTGTGATTGATACTATTGACAGGGGTACTGGCAAGCAGGGGGAGCTGCAGGTGTACTTAAGGCGTCGACTTGGAACACAGATCACCACTGAACTCTAGGACCAACAGTCATCCTCATTGGATCCGGTTAACCTCACCTCTAGCTCTGTTCCTCCCTCTTCTTATGATAGTGGCTCTGACCTTCCTATTGCCCTTACGAAGGAAAGAGATCTTGTACCCAACATCCGATTGCTAACTTTGTTTCGTATGATAATCTATTTCTGTCTTACAAATCCTTTGTTACCTCGTCCTGGTTGCTTTTCCTTCATCTGTTACAGAAGCTCTGAAGCGTCCTAGGTCGAAAGAAGCAATGTATGAAGAGATGGATGCGTTGGAAAAAAACAGCACTCGGGAGTTGGTAGACTTGCCAAGAGGCAAGAAACCCGTTGGATGCAAATGGGTTTACACTGTTAAATGCAAGCCTGATGGTTCAGTGGATCGGTACAAAGCAAGATTGGTGGAGAAATGTTACTCTCAGACTTATGGAATAGACTACAAGGAGACATTCGCTCCTGTAGCTAAGCTCAACTCTATCAAGGTTATTCTTTCTCTTGCCGCGAACCAGTCTTGGCCGCTATTTCAACTCGATGTCAAGAATGCTTTTCTTCATGGGGATTTGAAGGAAGAAGTGTATATGTTGCCCCCTCCTGGCTTTCAACTTTCTGTGGATAAACAGAAAGTATACAAGCTTCAGAAAACTTTGTATGGTTTGAAGCAGTCTCCAAGAGCGTGGTTCGAACGCTTAGTGGGGCAGTCAAGCGAATGGGGTATAGTCAGAGCCAAGCTGATCATACTCTGTTCATCAGACGTGATAAGGAGGATGTGACGATTCCGATTGTATATGCCGATGATATCATTGTTACGAGTAATTGTGCTGCAGAAATTACCCAGTTGAAGGAGTTCTTGGCATGGGAATTTGAAATCAAGGATCTGGGTAAGTTGAAGTACTTTTTGGGGATAGAAGTTGCGAGATCTAGCAAAGGAATCTTCATCTCCCAGAGGAAATATGTTTTAGACCTACTGTATGATACTGGTATGCTAGGGTCTTGGCCTGTCGACACAACCATTGAGGCAAATCATAAACTCGATGGTCAGTCCGGAGAGCCTTTGGAGGATGTGAGTAGCTTCCAGTGATTGGTAGGGAGACTTATATACCTGGCACATACTCGCCCTGACATTGCATATGCAGTGAGTGTAGTTAGTCAGTATATGCATTCTCCTCAGACTCCACATTTGGAAGCTGCCTACAGGATTTTGAGGTACTTAAAATCTTCCCCAAGTTGTGGCCTACTATTCAGTGATCGGGGTCACATGCGTGTGGGGGGTTTCACAGATGCGGATTGGGCAGGAGCCCAAGATGACAGGCGATCTACATCAGGATATTGTACTTTTGTGGGAGGAAATCTAGTTACATGGCGAAGTAAAAAATAACAGGTCGTTGCACGGTCAAGTGCAGAAGCTGAGTTCCGATCAATGGCGCATGGTATTGGTGAATTACTGTGGCTTAAGGTGTTACTTGGAGAACTCGGTTTCCCCGTAGAAGGATCCATGTCATTATACTGCGACAACAAGGCGGCGATAAGTATTGCCCACAACCTAGTTCAACATGACATGACCAAACACATTGAGGTGGATCGTCACTTTATTCGTGAAAAGGTGACATTAGGAGTAATCTGCACTACTTTCATTCCTACATATGATCAGCTAGCAGACATTCTCACGAAAGGTGTTGCATCGGCTCCGTTTACCAAGTGCTTGGACAAGTTGGGCATGATTGATATCTATGTCCCAACTTAAGGGGGAATGTTGAAGGACGTCTCTGTTATTAGCTATTGTTTGGTGTCTCTATTTACTCATTTTCTCGCTTATGTAAGGGCCCACACTTATTAATATAAATAAGATTTATTGGGGTGTGTGTAGGGTTAACACACATAACCCATCTTCTCCATCTTCTCTCTTCTCTTCTCTCTCCTCTCCTTGCAGAACTGAAGAACTCTACTCTCTTACCTCCAACTCCTTGCCATCACCACCTTGACCTCTAGACTCACCATCGTGGGAGACCGCCCAACCTTACTATAGGTATATTTTGATATGTGGAAAGAGAGATGCAAAAGTGTTGAACTAATAATGGAAGAAATGTGAAAAATCTCTGAAATCACAATAAGATACGACACAACCAACCATTGTATCTTCTATAATCCAAAAGAGAGAAAAAAGTTGCAGGTTTTGGTAAATCATGTGGGTTAGAAACGAAGAAAATGCCTTTAAATGGTTGAGCTTTAATGACGATACAGAGTGTGAGGCGATACAAAGGTGGAAAGCACATGCTAACCATTTTTCTCTGCAACCAAAAAAACCCGAGTTGCTTTGATTTGTGATTTAAAAGCTTGAAGAGGGTAATAATGTAGCAGAAAGTGATGAGGACATCAAATCATCCCACCTTAGATTTTACCAGAGGAAGAGGAGGACTGGAGCCATACCATTGTCATTATGGTTGGATGACTTCTATGTGGGCCCCAGTTTGAGTTCTTTGTGACATTGGGAACGGAAGACCCCATACGTGTAGCATCTTGAAAACTCTACATTGGAAATATGCATATGGGTTGCAATTAGGACCTTGTTATTAGTTTTTATTTTATTTTTGTTTTGGGTGTCTTAATAAATTAATTTTTAGTTTTGGGTGTCATCGCAATCTTGGTTATTGTCTTAGTGGGTTGTATTTTATTTCAGCCCTTGGATGTTTTAAGTTATTTTTAATGGGCCATATTAGATTTAGGTTTTTAGCTTTATATAAAAATTCTCATTACTGTATTTTTGTTGACAATGAATGAAATTGAAGAACTCAGCTTTTGAGAAACTCCTGTGAAAGGATCTTGTGTGAAGCCGTTATTTTAGTGTGAATCCTAGGTTAATTTATGCTCTTCCATTATCTTGTTCCCATCTTTCTTCTGTTTTCTTTCTTTATTTTAATTTGATCTAATTCAACCTAAAATCCTAACCATACCCCTTCCAAACCCTAAAACCCTAACTGTACTCCATCCAAACTCTAAAACCCTAACCGTACCCCAGCAACCCCTTAAACCCTAACCGCACCCTCTCTCCTATCCCAACCCTGGCCGCACCACTCCCCTACCCTTCCTATAATCTCCCCCCCCCTATAGCCTTTCTCCCTAGTGGCACCCCTAATCCCCCTTTCATCTCCCTTGCGACATCCTTATTCCCTCCCTTCTCCCCTGCGGCACACCTATATAACCCCTTCTCCCCTGACCCGAATAAACCCACTTGCATCTCATGGTATCCACCCACAACCCCATTAACCCTAATTAAACCCTTTTGAACCTAAGTTTATAAGAGAATTAGTGAATCTACACGTGTTGGTTGAACCTTAGGCTAGTGGAAGTTCCAACTTCCATTGGTCCATTCAATTAATAAATGGAGGTTCGTATTGCTGGATTTTGAACTTGGTCTTGAAGTCATTGTGTTAATTATTTGCTAGATTCTTTAAATATTTGTGGTAAGTTTTAGATTTATTTTATGCTTAAAATTGCTCTTGGTAATTTATTCTTGATTTCAAATCTGAAAGTCTCTATTGTCAATCCCAGGAATACTTAGTTGTTAGTGTATGGTTGTGTACATATCTAGTATTCTGAAGAATTAAAACATCAACAAATGTTGACTTCACCAACAATTTAGAGAAGATCAAAGCTATAGAAGATCAACTAAATGAATGCGGTTCAGTGAAAGATAAAGCAACATTAGCATGGAAATTTGGAACTCAACTCAGCAGACGTTCTTACTCAGCGGACGATCAACAGCGGATTCTTACATGTGTTTATTTTGTGTTTACATCAAGGGGTTGGCCGCACAAAACGTACGACTGACCGGACCCTCGAATGTTGGACTTAAGTCCTTTTGTAGTCTGGGTAGATTGATTGGCCAGATGGTGCGGTCGACCGCCCCAATCTGACCCTGAGCGTCCGACTGGCCAAATGGTGTGGTTGACCGCCCCCTGTTCACTTGGTTTTTATATATTGGCACTAGGGCCGACCGACCATTTTGTGTGGCCGACCGCCCCTCGGACAGAACTCTGTCGCTAAGTGATTGACCGCCCCAGTCTAACCTTGAGAGGCCGGCCAACCAAATGGTGTGGCTAACCGCCCCCCGCTCACTTGGTTTTATATATTGGCTCTAGGGCTGACCGCTCCTCGGATGGAACTCTATCACTGAATGGTCGAACGGCCAAATTGCGCGGTCAACCCCCTGAGAAAAACGGATCTCGTCTTGACTTGAAATTCTTGTGATTTTTGGCTTGTTGGGCCCATCCCAACTGGCATTTTGAGTTCGTTTCTCTTCTTTGAAAGCCTCTTATATAAAGGGAGATAAACCCTAGAACTAAATACCAACTCTTTTACTCCCATTCATTCATTGATATCTTCTGAGTTGAAGAGATTTGGATATTTTGAGAGCTTTACCTGAGTAACTCAAGTTGCATCATTTTATGAAGGCGTCGACTGTTTGATAGTCTACACTCTGTTCTTTACATTGCCTCATTTTCTCTACCTAGTTGAGGATCATCATTGTGAGTGTTGCATTTGTGGTGAAACTTCTTCGAAGATTTGACCATTTGTTTGGAATTCATCTGAATGTAGTATCTCTATGAAAAAACCCTAAGTTGAGTTATTTCTATCAAAAACTTAAACTTTTGTTTGGTTGATGAGTGTTTACTCATTGGTATTGAGTTATGGATTGTAGATCATTGAGGAAAAGATTTTCCTTTAACTCTACTGGCCTAGGGGATTCTTTAGGTGGTGCGAGAAGTGATTCTCGTGAGTTTAGACTAAGTGGATACTTAGTTATGTTTATTTTGATATGTTGTAATGCATGATTGAAAAAATAATAAATTGCTCGTGTTGAGTGTTGGAGAGTGGATGTAGGTGCGAGTTCACTGAACCACTATAAATTTTTGTCTTGTGTAATTGTGATCTTTGCGTACTTGTCTCATATATATTTCAGTATATGTGGATGAATGATTTAGTATTAAATCATTGATCTATTTCTGCCTTGCATGATCATTGATTTTTAAATCTACACAGTAATCCGTAGATAAATTTTTATTGTCCTATTCACCCCCCCGCTAGGACTTATTGTAGTAATTAAAGGGGAATTTCAAAGTCATCATATAGAATTAGTTTTCACAGTCCTGCATTAGAAAGAGTAGGCAAAAAGGGGTATTTTTATTCTCTTTTACGCACCAACACACATTGAAGAGATTTGCGAAATCTTCACAAGGTTGACAAATTTCTTTTTTCTTTTTATAAATCCTTGATATTCATCCCTTTTTTCCATTTAAAAGAAATAATGTTTTTTATTCATTCTTTGTCTCCTTGCTGGACTAATCAGTTCTCTATTTGCAATATGGAAAGAGCCTTAAGAGCTTTAAGAGTGTTCTTTACTGAAAACTCCACTCGGGTTTTCAGATTCACCATAGGGCTTGTTGGGTATCCTTCTTTTTCTTTAGTTCTTCATAAAATGGGGAGAGTGAGGAGGTGGTTGAGGAGCTTGTTGGGGATGAAGAAAGAGGAGTAGAGAGTGAACTCGAAAGCTGACAATCGGGACGAGAAGAAAACATGGACTTTTGGCAAGTCGGTAGAGATTGCGGCAATGTGGGTCAGGTCCCCACGACTATTCCAGAAAACATACCGGCAGCTGAGGCTAGTGGTTGTGTTTTCATTACATTGAGACTAAGGAGCAGTTCAGGTGGCACTGAGGCTGTTGCAAGACTTTTGGAAGTTTCAGTTTGTTTTTTTGGGGTGTAAAAGAGAGAGTTGCAGACATTTTTGGGTTTTTTTCTTTTTGGGGCGATGGCATTTCTTTCTTAATAAAAAGAACGAAAAAAACAAAACAAAGGAGTGTGGCCCAATAAGAGAAAATGAGGAACCTCAAGTTCAGTGCACAACAGAGGTTGCCCACTTGAATTGAATTTCTGAGTCAATGAGCTATCACTTAATGAGAGCTGTTATACAGAGAGTTGAACTGCAGTCTTTGTCATCGTGACTGACAATCTTTACATACCTTCCCGAGTTTGTGCAACTAAATCCTATAATGTTCTTGACAGTAAGTGAACGGATAAGGAGCTCAAGTTGTTCACTAGACTTTCTTAAGTCTAATTTGCACTAAGGATTCTTGAACTCTTCATCAATCTACCTCGTACTCTTTCAACCAGTTGATCATCTATTTTTTCTTCTATCGGCATTACTATAGTGTTTTCCTTGAATCTAAATTTTATGCTTGGTTGTATATAGTTAACCATAAAACAAAACCAGTATAAATTTATATTGATGTTCTCTTTCTATATAATATTGCAGATGAAATGTATGTCCTTTCTGCAACAAACAAGAGAGTTGCCATACAATTTGTGGGAAAAAATAAAGTCCAAGACAAGCTAAGTCGATTTGAAGAGTTGGTTGGTGCATCGCTTTCTTATTTCGGCGTTAGCTCAACGGGATCCTTGGGTCAGATCAATGCTATAGTCCCTAGTAAGTTGGTTGCCCTTTTTACTCTAACACACTTCCTTTTGATGTGAAATTTTGGATATTTATCCTATCTGTCATTCAAAGTTTTAAATTTTTTTGTTTATGATCTTTATTACTTTATCAAAAACACAAATAAATCCCATCTGTTGCCATTCCATTTTCATCTAACATTATTTCGAACCTAGGGAGCTTAAGGGGTTGACCAAGGATTGACTAATCACATTATTTCTACTCAAGTAGCGCCGACCTTGCTATTTGTGCTTTAGGGGCTTTCAACCCAAGGACCAAGCCTACTATTTTCTGATTCAGGGACTCGAACTGAATGACCATGTATGCTTAGTCCTGACTAGTATTCTAACTTCCCAATAGATGATAATAGTACTGACGCACGCGCAAACTGTTAGTGCACATGTCAAAATCATTCTTAATGATTCTCAACAATACACTTAATCAACCTGATTGTTTTAGGTTTTAAATAAGAAATAACAATTACTGAGATTTATAACTCAAATTGCAAAAAGTTAACGATTTCATACAACATTTTTGACAACAATTTTGGCGTACCCACATGGAAGATGAATCAATAGCTGATTTTTGGGGAGGATCATCTCCTCATCATATAGACCACCCCTACAAAAAATCAGCACATTCTGAAATTTCTAACCCCATCAAATGTGGTTTTCAAGTTAACGATAAAAATAGACGGTCCATAATTCTTCAACTTGTAAACCAAATATCAGACTGATTTGAATTTTTCCTATTCTCCTCGCTATAGAGACCATGCCCGCTAAAAATCACCCCATTCCAAGACTTCTAATTTATACATTGGCTTGTGCCAATTTTTGTTATCAAAAATGTTGTATGAAATTGTTGTCCCCCGATCCTGACCCTATATATATATTACAGACTGACCTTCACTACTTTAGAAAACATAACTAAATAATTACTAATTGGATAATTATGTTCATACCTTTTCAGAAAATAGACAGAATAATGATTTTAGGAAAAATAACAAAAAATTGTTATCTTACTAGTTACTATTAATAGTACAAAAATAACTGTCGAACACAGAAATGGCGAGTTGCTGTTTTTTTTTACAACAGCATTTGCGCTACGTTCATGCGATTAATTAACATAGGAAGTGACATCCATCAATCATAAATTTTTACCAGAACTAGGTTTAAGTCTTGTAAAAATTGTGAGACAAGTCTCATATTATTTGAGTAAATATAGAATATCCTACGAATATTCTCCCAGAACTGGACAAGAACGGACAGATTCTAAGCAATTTCGTTATTCACTTACAAACGTCTACAATTTTTTTTGAACACATGTAATGAATTTAATGATATCAGTAGTCTAATACGAATTAATGGAAGAAAAAAACAGAGACAATCAAGGAGATCAAACAGATCAATCATTCAATTTTTTTTGATAAGTACAAATATCATTGAAGGAGGCGAAGGCCTAAACAAAACAAGGGGAACAGCTATAGAGGCCAAGAAGACCTACTAAAGACTGAGACCAACACAAAGAACAAGAAAGCAAAGGAAAGAGAAACGCCTCAAACATCTGAAGAGCAAATAGAGTCCCAACGAAACATGAAGTCTTCGAAGAAGAGCCCTCTACAATCCGCGATCCCCTTGGACCACATCAAAACCAACCCCTTGGTACTAAGGATGATCGAATGCATGTGTTCAGATTTTCCTTCGAAAATTCTCTGATTACACTCCCTCCATATGCCCCAAACGATCGCGAAAAGAAGCAACTTCCACAAGATCCGCCCTCTAGAGGAAAAGGCATTGGAATGCCAACTGAACAAAAGATCAATACAAGTACCCGACATCACCCAAGACATCCCGAACTCCAAAATAAAGATGGACCAAACCTCTCTAGCTACGTCGCAATGTAAGAGATGGTTGACAGATTCCTCATCACACTTGCACATAGAACAAAAGTCAATAATGTTAATCCCTCTAGATATTAAATGGTCAATAGTCAAGATCTTCTCCAAAGAAACAACCACACAAAGAACGCAATCTTAGACGGGATTTTAGTGCACCTAACCAAAGGCGTGAGAAAGCATATACCAATGGAACAGTCTAAACCCTCGTAGAAGGACCGAACTGAGAACGATCCTCCCTGTAACCAAATCTACAGCCTCTTGTCCTGAACCAAAGGCAAAAGATGGACATCCGGTAACCTGGAAAGCAAACTAGATAAAGGCTCAATCTCCCAATCATTGAGGTTTCGCCTAAAACCAAAGTTCCAATCCACATATTGCCCAACACCTATGCTACAGTCTTGAATAGACCAAGCCTTCCTCTCAGAGAGAGAGAAAAGATCAGGAAAGTCGTTATGAAAAGAATCCTCATCACACCAGATATCCTTATAGAATCTAATTCTATTCCCTGAACCAACACCAAAATGAACCCCTTTGGCAAATCTCCCAGTTATCTTTAGGATGCCCCTCCACACATGATGCAGAACTACAAGGAAGAAGCTGTAGCAAGATGGGTTTCAGACCTAAAGGTTGCTGGAAGCCTGGAACAACCCAAATAATAAGGGTGAATAGTGAAAGTTTCAAGGAAAGTCAAGGTTAGGGCAATAAGTGATCAAGAGTTTAAAGTTTAGGGTTGAGAAAAAGAAAATCAGCAATGAGCAAAGAGGGTTGAAAAGATGAGAAAAAGATAGAGAATCCCAACTAGAATCACACTAGGAGGGTTGCCAAGCATCACACTTAGGGCTGGAAGCATCACACTTCAAGAAGAGAACCATAGGCTGCAAAGATAATTTTTATTCATTAACCCCCTCTGAAAAACGTGAACAGTAACTTATAAGGGTTTATGGTTGCCCTAAATACATAAAATGACTAGAATACCCTTAGCTTATAAAATAAGCAAAGGTTACTAATAACCACTAATGACTGGACTGTAACAGCACATGGAAGCTGTTGTACATCAAATAAAAAAGACTGAACTACCCCTACAACTGTAAATAGTTGGAAATTACAAAAATACCCCTGTGCTGACAATAAAAGCTAATGACTACCAAACAATAAACTAATATTTGCAGCCACTAAACATATTAAACTAAACTCCACGATGGATGACAACCATCATCGAATAAGGCTTTCGCCATTGGGTTTAGTCTTCTTTCTCCTCGCATATTGCTTGAGAGGTTGATTCCCATCATTTCTCCTCGGCTTAAAAGAACTCAACCCCGTTGAGTTGAAAGCATGATATTCATCATAGATAGTGGGGTTAAGCTGTTGGAACTCCTCTCCAATAATCCACGTGCAAGCAAAAAGTGGATGACCCTTCCACTTAACAAGATACTTCTGATAATCGCCAGTAGCAGTGGAAACGACCTCGTCATTGAGAATATCCTCAATCTCATCTTTAGACTTAGGAACATGTGGTAATTGCGCAACAACATCATTTGGAGCATGATAAGGAAATAAATCTTCAATATTAAATACATGACTAATACCGACGTCATCCGGAAGCTGCAAGACATAAGCATTAGAACTGATTTTCTTCACAATCTTGTAAGGACTAGCCTTCCTTGAATGTAATTTCTTAAAAGCTCCCTTGGGAAATCGCTCCAGCCGTATACGTACCATCACCATATCACCCTCTTGGAACTCGGCAAATCTCCTACGTAAATCAGCCCGTGTTTTGTAGGCTTCATTGCTAAGAGCAATCCTCCTTCGAACTTCATCATGGATCTCCTGCTTATGGCTAGCAAAGCTCTCTGCCTCGGCACTAGTCTTTGCCTCTGTAGGCAAAGGAATAAGATCTACTGGCTTCCTTGGTAGCAATCCCGTGACAATCTCGAAGGGACTCCGACCAGTGGACCTGTTAACTGAGCAATTATAAGCAAATTCAGCCATAGATAGAATTTGATCCCTAGTGGTACGATCTCCCACTAAGCATCGAAGTAGATTACCCAAACTCCTGCTAACCACCTCAGTTTGGCCATCAGTTTGAGGATGGAAGGTCGACGAAAATTGCAGTTTTGTATCCATAAGCTTCCATAAAGTCTTCCAAAAGTAGCTCATAAATTTAACATCTCGATCAGAGATGATAGTCTTAGGTAACCCATGTTGTCGCACTACCTCTTTGAAGAATACCTTAACAATGTGTGTAGCATCAGAAGTCTTATGGCAAGGAAGGACATGAGCCATCTTAGAAAATCTATCAACAACAACAAAGATGGAATCATACCCTCGTTGCGTCCTAGGTAATCTAAGGACGAAATCCATGCTAAGATCCTGCCACGGCTCATGAGGAATGGGTAGTGGTGTGTACAACCCCGTGTTTTGCTTCTGCCCCTTAGCCAACTGGCACACTCGGCTGGATCACCTGTGCCACATCACGCTTGAGACTTGGCCAGTAAAAGCGATCCTCCACCATAGCTATTGTTTTATCCCGACCAAAGTGTCCTGAAGAAGCCCCAGCGTGTAACTCCCATATCATCTGGTCCTGTAGAGTTGTGTATGGCAGACATAAACAAGTACCTCTGAATAGGTAGCCATCGTGGATAGAAAAACCTGGATATTCAACCCGCTGCCCGGAGGACACAACCGAATAAATAATGCCAAAATCTCGGCATGTGACATACCCTTGCTTCAACCGATCGAATCCGATAACTCCCACGGACATAGAGTGTAGAAGATAAACAACTCTGCTCAATGCGTCTGCCGCCTTGTTCTCGACACCAGCACGGTGTTTAAGAACGAAGTTGTACTCTTGTAAGAATAAAGCCCATTTTCCATGTCTCGTACTCAACTTCTTCTGGGAGTGCAAATATTTGAGAGCTTCATGATCGGAGTACAAAACGAACTCAGCCGAAATAAGATAATGACGCCAACACCGTAAGGCCTGCACCACTGCATAAAACTCCCTATTGTATGTAGAGTACCGTTGTTTGGCAACATTCAGCTTCTCACTAAAAAACGCAATTGGATGTCCCTCCTGGCTAAGAACGCCCCCAATGCCTATCTGAGAAGCATCGCAAGCAGCCTCAAAGACCTTAGAGAAATTTGGTAACTGTAAGATAGGTGTCTCGGTCATCTTTCTCTTGATTTCGTTAATGGCCTTCGTTGCTGTCGTGGTCCATACAAACTCACCCTTCTTCAAACAATTGGTAATGGGTGCCATAATAGTGCTGAAATTTCTTATAAAACGCGGATAAAAAGTGGCTAACCCATGAAAACTACGTACTTCGTGCAAGGAAGAAGGAATAGGCCAATCAAGTATAGCCTTCACCTTCTCAGGATCCGCCTCCACACCATGGGAAGATACAACAAAACCCAAGAAGATCACTCGAGGAGTCATAAAAGAGCACTTCTTAAGGTTAGCATAGAGCTTTTCTTGTCGAAGGACTCTCATAACTTGTTGCAAGTGAGATAGATGCTCCTCTTGGGTGCTGCTATAAACAAGAATATCATCAAAATAAACCACAAGAAATTTCCCAATGTAAGGTTGGAATACCTGTCATAATCCGCATGAAAGTATAGTAGAATTTTAGGGTTTCGGGAAGAGAGGAGAAGAAAAGAGAAAAAGAAGGGAAAGCGTTGGAGAGTTAAATCTACCAACGTCCCACAATATTATTTATATTACTAAGTCAAAACAATTATACCCACATTAATATCTCCACCCACCATATATCTTATATTATATTCTCCCTCATACTGACAGCACTCCCCCTCAAGTTGGTGCATGAATATCGATCATGCCTAACTTGACCAAACAAGCCCGAAATTGAGCAACCGCAACACCTTTGGTGAGAACATCTGCCACTTGTTCTGAAGTAGGCACGAATGGTGTACAGATTACTCCCGAAGTAACTTTCTCGCGAATGAAATGTCTATCCACTTCGATGTGCTTTGTTCTATCATGTTGCACGGGATTATGTGCAATGCTTATGGCCGCTTTGTTGTCACAATATAACGACATAGATCCTTCAATCAGGAAACCTAGCTCCCTAAGTAAAATTTTGAGCCATAGTAGTTCACACAGACCATGGGCCATAGATCGGAATTCGGCTTCCGCACTTGACCGAGCTACTACTTGCTCCTCCAGGTTACTAGATTGCCTCCCACAAATGTGCAATAGCCTGAAGTAGACCGTCTATCATCTTGGGCATCAGCCCAGTCTGCATCAGTAAAGCCTTCAACCCTCGTATGCCCATGATGACGAAATAACAATCCCTTCCCTGGGGATGATTTCAAGTATCTCAAGATACGGTTAGTAGCTTCTAAGTGCAGTGTGCGAGGCGCGTGCATGTACTGGCTCACCACACTCACGGCATATGCAATATCCGGTCGTGTGTGAGCTAGGTAGATGAGGCGTCCCACGAGTCTCTGAAAGCTACCCACATCCTCAAGGAGTTCTCTTGATTGACCATCTAGCCGATGGTTTGCTTCAATTGGGGTATCAACAGGTCGTTCCCCCAACATGCCTGTATCCTGAAGTAAATCCAATACATATTTCCTCTGGCATATGTATATTCCCTCATTCGATCTCGCAACCTCAATGCCCAAGAAGTACTTTAAGGTGCCTAGATCCTTAATTTCAAATTCAGCTGCCAAGAAGCTCTTAAGTCTGGAAATTTCTGTTGCACAGTTCCCTGTGACAATAATGTCGTCCACATACACAATTAGGATAGTCGTAGTCCCCCCTACTCGTTTGATAAAGAGTGTATGGTCTGCCTGACTCTGGTTGTATCCCAATTGTTTAACTGCTCCACTGAATCTTTCAAACCACGCTCTTGGTGACTGTTTCAAACCATATAGAGTTTTCTTCAACTTACACACTCTCTGCATGTCATCAGACACCCGGAACCCCGGAGGGGGGAGCATGTAAACCTCTTCTTTCAAGTCACCATGGAGGAATGCATTCTTAACATCAAGCTGTAGTAGTAGCCAGGACTGACTTGCTGCGAGTGAGAGAATAACCCGAATAGAGTTTAGTTTGGCTACAGGAGCGAATGTCTCCTTGTAGTCAATACCATATGTCTGAGAATAGCCCTTAGCCACCAGCCGTGCCTTGTATCTATCCACAGATCCATCCAGTTTGCATTTCACTGTATAGACCCACTTACATCCAACCGGCTTCTTGCCCTGTGGTAACCGAACCAGTTCTCATGTGTTATTTTTTTCCAGTGCGTTCATTTCCTCAACCATCGCCTCCTTCCATCTGGGTTGTGTTAGAGCCTCTGTGACAGAAGAATGAAGAGTAACAGAGGACAGGGAGGTAACAAAAGATTTGTAGGATGGTGATAAGTTATCATATGAAACAAAATTAGCAATAAGGTGTTGAGTACAGAATCTCTTCCCTTTCCGAAGAGGAATAGGAAGATCAGAAGTACTATCACATAAAGAAGGGGAAACCAAAGGGGAACCAAATGAGGAATTACCTGGATCTTGACGTTCAGGAATGGTCTTTGTCTCCCTTACTCTACGACGAGTATAGACTTGCAGCTCCCCCTGCTTGCTAGTGTCTCTGTCATGCATAATAGTATCAATAACTGGATCATCTAATGTCACGGGCAAAGCAGGGGTCACATGCCGTTCCTCACACCAACTACTCTCCCCCTGAGGATTGGCAGGGCTAGCAGCGGAAAAAAAATGAGCCGATTCTAGAAAAGTGACATCCATAGTAACAAACCTCTTTCGTGTGGGAGGATGATAGCATTTATACCCCTTCGAGCTTGAGGAGTACCCTAGGAACACACATTTAAGTGCTTTAGGGTCCAACTTTGTCCGATGAGGGCCAAGGATATGGACGTAACAAACACAGCCAAAGATTTTCGGAGGAACCGCAAATGGAGGACTAAAGGGACGAAGGAAGTGAAAAGGAGTGTGGAACTGAAGAGACCGAGACGGCATACGGTTGATGAGGAAGGCGGCAGGAAGCACGGCATCAGACCAATAAGTTTTGGGAACATTGTACCACAAAAGGAGAGAACGAACCACTTCCAGTAGATGTAGATTTTTTCTTTCGGCCACCCCATTTTGTTGTGGGGTGAACACACATGAATTTTGATGCTCAATACCATGCTCTGCCAAGTACAACTTCAACCCCCCATACATGTACTCCCCCCCTTGATCAGATCGGAGAACTTTTATACACTTTCCAAACTGGGTAAGGATTAGTTTGTGGAAGTTCTGGAAGATAGAAAACACTTCATCTTTAGATTTCATAACAAATATCCATGTGCACCTAGAGAAATCATCCACAAATGAGACAAAGTAGCGATAACCAAAAATGGAAGTAACCGGGGACGGGCCCCAAACATCAGAATGAATCAAATAAAAAATAGCATTACTTTTATTACACCGTGGTGGGAAAACAGAACGAGTGTGCTTGGACAGAGCACACACTTCACAATGAAGTTCAGACAACGATACAGACTGAAACAATGCAGGAAATAAGAGACGTAAATATGGAAAAGACACATGACCAAGACGAGCATGCCAAGACAGTAGCTGCTCCTTATTGAAACAATTATTATGACTACGAGACTGCAACGCTGCTGGAACTGTGGGAGATGCATCCAGGAGATAGAGACCATTCACTTAACGTCCAGTGCCAATCGTCCTCCTCGTGACCAAGTCTTGAAACACACAATGAGAAGGAAAGAAAGTGACGCAACAATTCAAGGTTTTTGTGGGAGAGCTAACAGAAAGCAGGTTAGTATCAAACTTGGGAACATGAAGGACAGAGGATAAAGAAATCTCAGATGTGGCTATGACACGACCTTTCCCAAAGACAGAGGAAAGGGTGCCATCTGCGATGCGGACTTTATCAGCCCCAGAACCTACAGAATAGGAAGAAAATAAGGTAGACATACCCGTCATATGCTCTGAAGCCCCCGAATCAATAATCCAGGGTGAGGAAGAAGTAGAGGCGGAAACATGATGGGCAGAACTGATGGTACCTGACTGGGCAAATGCTGAAGTGGCCGAAGGTCCATCCAAGTGGGCCATAAAGCGCCGTATATTCTCGAGCTCCTCTCGAGAAATAGTAACTGGTGGTGTGTCCGAGGAAGGGGATGGATTTGTAGGAGTATCCATAGCAACGCTGTGGGCAGTGGGAGGTGCGCGTGACGACGGCAGGGACGACTGCGGGGGTCGTCCAACAATATTCCAACATTTTTCTTTACTATGGCCCTTCTTGCCACACCCCTCACACATATGAAGACTCCAGCATTTATCTTGACTGTGGCCTTTCTTGCCACAACGAGCACAAGTAGGTAGAGGACCTTTAGGGCGATGCTATGGTGGTTTCTGTGATGATGAAACTGTAGCCAGGGCAGACTTTCATGTTTGGGAAGATGAGACATGACATCTCTGCGACTTTCTTCACTTTGAATATAAGCGTATACTTGGTTAAGCGAGGGTAAATCATCTTTATTGAGCAACTGGACACGGGCTAACTCGAAATCAGCATTCAAGCCAGCAAGGAACTCATATATCCTGTTCTGATCCACCAACGTGCGATATGCCTTACCATCCGTGGTACAGGCAGGAGTAAAAACTTGATAATAATCAAGTTCCTCCCACATGCTACGAAGCTTAGCAAAATACTCGGCCAAAGGTAAGTCTCCTTGACGAAGAGCGGCAATGCTCTGGCGCAACTGATACACACGAGCAACATTCTTTTGCTGGGAATAGGTCTGAGATGCAGAGTCCCAGATCTCCTTTGCAGTAGTATGAAATAGGAATCCTCGACTGATGTGGGGCTCCATAGAGTTAAGAAGCCACGACATAACAGTGAAATTGCCCGATTCCCATTTCTCAAACTCGGGGTCATCCTCTTTAGGGGCCACTAGACGGCCAGTAAGATATCCTTGTTTCTCACGGCCACCAATAAACATCTTGGCAGCCCTAGACCATTCAAAATAATTTTTTCCAGCCAGCTTGATAGTGGTGATCTACAACACAGGGTTTTCATATGGAGTAGGGGCTGAAACTGGAGGGCCGGTAGGCCTGGAGACCACATCTGAGGCTCCGGATGCATCTGACGTCGGCATAGCTGCGTCACAAACAACAAATAACAAGCAAATAATAGAAAAAGACCACCCAATAAACAGCTACCACGATCTGAGACAAACCGGAGGCACAACGGAGATCGAAACGAGTCAAATGACTCAAGCCACGCTAACCAAGAGATCACGGAGTGATGGGATCATCCCAAAGTTCCAACAAAGCATCCAAGAAAGGATTAAAGGCATAGGGGAGCCAACCAACAGGGATTGTGGGTGTTCGTGATGCCCAATAAGGGCAAAAAAGTCGCCGGCGGTAATAATAGGGGGGAGAAATCGATCCCCCAACCTCAATACTCCACCAAACTTGAAATAAATGGCATAGGCCTGTAGGTAATAATGGGAGGGACCAAAGCGAAGCAGCAATCGAAGCCAAGAAGCTTTGAAAGAGGTCGCAAATCACCACGAACTGAAACGAGCCTGTTTTTCAATATTTTCGAATATCAGCCATAACATGCTCAAAAAAGGTCCAAAAAATTCTCAAAAAATCACCAAAATTCTTAGAAAAATGTCATCTATTGGAAGGTGAAGGTTTTGGAGATCTTGAGCTCCCTGTCCGTACAGCTGATGACGTCAGCCGTACGGCTCCATGACGTCAGCGATGACGTCAGCAATGTTGATCACCCCTTGAAGGTCTGAGGCGTGAGGAGATTCACCCCTGAAGTTTTTGTACGGATTCGATTCGCTATGCTCTGATACCAAGTAGAATTTTAGGGTTTCGGGAAAAGAGGAGAAGAAGAGAGAAAAAGAAGAAGGGAAAGCGTTGGAGAGTTAAATCTACCAACGTCCCACAATATTATTTATATTACTAGGTCAAAACAATTACACCCACATTAATATCTCCACCCACCATATATCTTATATTATGTTCTCCCTCATACTGACAACAAGTATTACGTGCGTTGGTAAGACCGAAGGGCATAACCAACCACTCATAGAGACTATCCTTGGTCTTGAATGATGTCTTCCACTCATCCCCGGTCTGATTCGAATCTGATGATACCCACTTCTTAGATCAATTTTAGAGAAGATGGAAGAACCCGCCATCATGTCCAACATATCATCAAGTCGTGGAATGGGGAAGCGATACTTAATCGTGATCTTATTAATAGCACGGCTATCCACATACATCCTCTAGCTCCCGTCCTACAGGGTGAGTAAAGCCGGCACATCACAAGGACTAAGACTCTCCCGAATAAATCCCTTACACAATAGCTCATCTACCTGTCTTTTTAGTTCGGCATGCTCCATGGGGTTCATGCGATAGGCAGGTAGATTAGGTAGGGACGACCTTGGTACTAAGTCAATGGTATGCTGGACATCACACAGGTGGCAAATCATCTGGCAAGTCGTCGGGGATAACATCCACGAAGTCGGACAGCAATTGTTGCACTTCTTGTGACACATCTGGACTTTGATCACTTGCAGTTTTTGTCACGTCTCTTGCTACTACAGCATACATAACCCCTCCATCTTTGCTCTCAGCTTCAAATTGCTTCTTGTTAAGTAAGTGGAGAGCTTGTTTTCCCATTGCAGTCTTTGCCTTGCCATTATACACCTCCTTGAACCTCTCCGGGTTCATTGGACGCAAGAGAATACGCTTCCCATTAAACATGAAGCGATAAGTATTCTCTCGTCCATTGTGCGTCACATCTCTATCATAGAGCTACGGTCTACCAAGCAAGATATTGGCTACACTCATGGGTATTATGTCACACCAAATAGAATCTGAGTATAAGCAAATCTCAAATGAAACTAAACAATGCTTGTTTACTGGAATAGTAGTGTTGTCGACCCATGCTACCTTGTAGGGCTGCGGGTGTGCCTTTGGCTTCAACTTCAAACATGTGGCAGTCTTCTCGGAAATAACATTCATGCTGCTGCCCCCATCGATAACCACACGACATAGACCATCCCCACACTTCACTTGGGTATTAAAGATAGTTGTACGCAGCCACTCACCCTGTTCTTTAGCCTGAAGTGCTGTCAAGAGATATGCTTCACAATACTTAGGTAAGAGGCATCGACGTCACTATCAACACCATCAGTAGGTAGTACTCCTCCCTCAACACCACCAAACTCAAAGTCTTGCTCCTCATATACCCCCTCATCCTCTTCATCTTCGTAGCCCATCATCAAGTTCCTCCGACGACATTGGTACGCAAAATGTCCCACTTCTCCACACCTGTAGCACTTAGTACCCTTGTTGCCCCCTTGTGCTGGGGTGCCCAAAACACCTTTGCTTTTATCATTCATGGGTGGTGTAGGTTTAGCAAAAGTAGTAGGCGTACGAGCAACTATAGTGGCTGTCCGTGCTGTCCGGTTGGGCTCAACTATTCTACGGGCAGCTGTCTCCCCGGCTTGAAATCCGGGCTGCCTAATAAAGGGCTGCCTCATGTTCTGTTCGATCCATAGGGCCAGGTAAAAGGCTTCTGTAATGTCAGATATTCGTTGCACATTCATTTCTTGGCGAATCTCTGCCCGTAACCCATTCTTGAATCTAGAAAGGGTTTGCCTCTCATCTTCCGGCGTCACATCTCATGGACAGCTCTTCAAATCTTTGCATGTACTCCGTAACAGACAAGTTACCTTGGCGGAATGTAATCATTTGATCAAAAAGTTTATCTTGGAAGTCCCTAGGTAAGAACTTCTCCTTTAGCATGATCTTCATCTCTTGCCATAAAGTAACTGGATATAAGCCCATTCGCTGCACGCGCTGCTCTTCATTAAGCCACCACACCTTGGCTTAGCCTACCAGCTTCATTCTAGCAAACCGCACCCTCCTATCATCCGCCATGTCATACCAGTCAAAGTATTCCTCCAACTTGACCAACCAATCAGAAAATAATTGTGGGTCAAACTTCCCATCTTTCGGAACGTCTACGCGCACTTTCTTAGTGATGTCACCACCACGATAATCATCATGATTGTATCTCCCTGCCTCCATAACCTCACGCAGCACATCAGCCATACACATCTGGGTAGCAACCCTTCCTCGTGGAGCTCTAGCATGTGCTCCCACGCGTGGGGGAGTTCGTTGTTCCTTTGGGGCCAAGGTCCCCTCTTCCTCTCCTTGAGGCGTGGCTTCCGGTTGATCAACTTTATCCAATTCCTCCATGGTGGGGTCAGCCCGTGTCCCTGGATTTGCCACCCGATTCACCTCTAAGGCTTCGATCTTCTCCATGATTTTAACAAGTAGCTCGTCTCTTTGTTGATCTATAAATCTCCCTCGAAAAGTTCTGCCACTACGGGTAGCCATGGAACTTGGCTCTGATACCAATTTGATGTAGAACTACAAGGAAGAAGCTGTAGCAAGATGGGTTTCAGACCTAAAGGTTGCTGGAAGCCTGGAACAACCCAAATAATAAGGGTGAATAGTGAAAGTTTCTAGGAAAGTCAAGGTTAGGGCAATAGGTGATCAAGAGTTTAAAGTTTTGGGTTGAGAATTTAAAAGAAAATCAGCAATGAGCAAAGAGGGTTGAAAAGATGAGAAAAAGATAGAGAATCCCAACTAGAATCACACTAGGAGGGTTGCCAGGCATCACACATAGGGCTGGAAGCATCACACTTCAAGAAGAGAACCATAGGCTGCAAAGATAATTTTTATTCATTAACCCCCTCTGAAAAATGTGAACAGTAACTTATAAGGGTTTATGGTTGCCCTAAATACATAAAATGACTAGAATACCCTTAGCTTATAAAATAAGCAAAGGTTACTAATAACCACTAATGACTGGACTGTAACAGCACATGGAAGCTGTTGTACATCAAATAAAAAAGACTGAACTACCCCAAAATAAAAAACTGAACTATATCCCTACAACTGTAAATAGTTGGAAATTACAAAAATACCCCTGTGCTGACAATAAAAGCTAATGACTACCAAACAATAAACTAATATTTGCAGCCACTAAACATATTAAACTAAACTCCACGATGGATGACGACCATCATCGAATAAGGCTATCACCACTGGGTTAGTCTTCTTTCTCCTCGCATATTGCTTGAGAGGTTGATTCCCATCAACACACTACAACCATTTGGGAGGAGGGCCACTCCACTCTCCCACCCGAATGGCAAAACCCCATACTTTCCCGCAATGACCCTCCACCATAGGCTAGAGTCCTCCAACCCAAACCTCTGTAGCCACTTTCGTAGAAGAGCCTGATTCATAACTTTGATTCTCTTGATTCCCAAACCCCCTTTTGCCTTAGAGATATAAACATCCTTCCATGCACCATATGGAATTTGTGGGTCCCTTCCCTATCATGCCATAAAAAGTCCCTCGTGAACTTTTCCAGGATAGCTACCACGTTACATGGGATTGAAAACAAAGATAAGAAGTAAATAGACAAGTTGGAGAGAGTGCTTTTGATCAACACCAGTTTACCCCCTTTAGAAATATATTTCGATTTCCACAGTACTAATCTCATGTCAAAGCTCTCAATCATAGGGGCCCACAAGGACTTGGATCTGTAGGAAGCCCCTAAAGGCAATCCCAAATAGGTAGTTGGCAAACAGGCAATGCTACACCCCAAAATGCCTGCCAACACCGAGATGTTTTCCACTATACCCACAGCATACACCTTGCTTTTAGCCAAATTGATCCGTAACATTGAGACCGCTTCAAAACAACACAAGAGACCTTTAAGAAATCTAATAAAAGAGACAAAGGTACCATGGAAAATGAGGGTATCATCTGCAAACTGAAGATGGTAATTGTTGGAACTCCCGAAGCCGCCACAAAGCCCTCTAACTCACCAATGGTCACCGCTCTAGATATCATGCTCCCCAAAGCCTCTGCCACCAGAATGAAAAGGAAAGGAGACAAAGGATCCCCCTGGAACTCTCCTAAAATAGCCGGCGGGAGCTCCGTTCACCAAAATAGAAAACGAGGTAGACGATATGCATTTCTTAATCCACAATCTCAACTTCTCACCAAACCCCAACCTGTGAAGCATGTAGTCCAAGAAACTCCAATCCACATGGTCGTAGGCTTTCTCCACGTCAATCTTACAATCAATTCCCAGCATTTTCATCTTAGATCATGGTTTTAAAATTCGACAAACTTTGGCGAAATTAGCCGAATTAATTCCGAATTTTGACTGACCGAATTAAAGTGTACATGTATTAAAAAATTTACAAAAAATCGCCGAATTAATTCGACGTAAATAGTAAAAATTCGGCTAATTTCTCGAAGTTTAGCCTTTTTAGTAGAAAAATTGCAAAAATTCGTCGAATTAATTCGCTGAAGTAATTCGTTTAATTCGAAGTAAATAGTTAACTTAGAGACGTTTGGAGAATTTTTAGCAAAACGTTGGTAAAACACATTGATTTTTAAGGATATGATAAAACAAGCATGATAAAACACTTATAACTTATTATATCATAAAAACAACCATCAACCTAAGCAAGATTAATATCGTTTCACTCATTTTGGCAAAAAGTCTTTAAACTTCTCTAAGTTAGCGAATTTTTACAGGAATTCTCTAAATCAAATTGAACTTCTCCGAATTAATTCCGAATTTTAACTGATCGAAGTCTAAGGCGAAGTCGAAATTTAAAACCTTGTCTTAGATCTGGAGTCGATACTCTCATTAGCTATAAGAACCCCATCTAAGATTTGGCAGCCCCTCACAAAAGCTCCTTGAGTCAACGAAATAACCGAGGAAAACACCACACGGATCCTAGTGGCAAGTATCTTGGCTATGATCTTGTACACACTTCCTATCAAACTGATCGGTCTATACTCTACAATGTCATCCGCCCCTTGTATCTTGGGAATCATGGCTATGAAAGTACTATTGGACATGTAGTCCAGAAACACCTCCTGAAAATCAAGCACCACCTTCATAAAATCAACCCCTACAATGTCCTAACAATTCTTAAAGAAGCCCAAAGTGAAATCGTCCGGGCCCGGTGCCTTGTCTCCAGCCAAGTCAGAAATAGCGCAAAGAACCTCTCCCTCTTCAAAAGGTTTTTCTAAATGATCTCTTTCCTCAGAACTGATCTGTTCGAATTGGAGGCCATCAAGAGAAGGTCTATAAGAAGATGACTCAGAGTGAAGATCCAAATACAACCCCACCACCCCTTCCCTTATGCTCTCCTCATCTTCCAATCAGTTGCCATGAATCTTGAGACGAGCAAGATGATTGCGTCTTTCGTGAGCATTCGCCATCCTATGAAAGAACTTGGTGTTGTTATCCCCCTCCTTCAACCATCTAATTCTAATATTTTGTTTTCAACTAATTTTCTCCATCTTAACCTTGTGCTGGTGATCTGCTATCAAATTGACTCTCCTCAGCCTATCCTCCGAAGATAAGGGACCGGACTCCTCAATCCTATTAATCAAGGATATCTCTTCGTCTCAAGGATCCATACGGTGTGGATACGGTTATCTCTTCGTCTCAAGGGTCGTTTGTCAGAGGGCGACAAATTCTTGATGGGGTCCTTATAGCAATCGAATGTATAGATTCAAGAATTAAGTCGGGAGAGCCGGGGATCGTTTGTAAGATTGATATGGAGAAGGCGTACGACCATGTAGATTGGAGATTTTTGGAGTATATGTTTCTCAGGATGGGATTTGGCGAGAAATGGAGGTTGTGGATAAGAAACTGTCTTTCATCTGCTTCGTTTTCTATATTAGTGAATGGATCTCCTACAGGGTATTTTCAGAGCTCCAAGGGATTGAGACAGGGGGACCTGTTATCCCCATTCTTATTTATTATAGTGGCAGGTGTTGGGTAGAATGATAGCTAGAGCTGTGAGTATCGAAGAGTTGGAGGGATTTGTGGTAGCACAAGGAGCTCCGAATATTTCTCATCTTCAGTTCGCAGATGACTCTCTGGTCTTCCTGGGTCCCTCAATTGATCAGATCATATTCCTTAGAGGTTTACTACGCCGCTTTGAGGCTGTATCAGGGTTGCGTGTAAATTTGGGCAAGAGTAAGGTGTATGGGGTGGGGAACTAGAGAATCTTACTAGTCTGGCCGGCATACCGGGTTGCAGCATTGAGCGTTTCCCAACGACTTATCTGGGTCTTCCATTGGGGGCTGCTTATAGATCCAAGGCTACGTGGGATCCCGTAATTGAATGTTTTGAGCGGAGACTAGCGTTATGGAAAACGAAATACCTATCTAAAAGAGGAAGGTTGGTCTTGATCAAGAGTGTTCTTTCCAGTTTGCCTACTTATTATATGTCGTTGTTCACGGTCCCGTGTAAAGTGGCTCAAATCCTAGAAAAATTAATGAGGGAATTTCTATGGAATGATACGTTAGAAGCACATAAATTTCATCTGGTGGACTTGAAATCTGTAAGTAAAACTAAGGACAAAGGTGGGTTGGGGATCAAAAGTATTAGAGATATGAATCAAGCTGTAATGGGTAAATGGTTATGGAGGTTTGGGGAGGAGATAACTAGTGTGTGGAGGAGGGTTATACTGGGGAAATATGGGATGATGATTTTTGGGTGGATGAGTGGAATGGCTATAGTGTTTGGAGGGGCATTTTGAAGATTGGTGTGGCTTTTTCTAGAGGTATCCGGTTCAGTGTGGGTGTTGGAAACAGAATAAGATTTTCGGAGGATATTTGGTGCGGTGAAGCTTCTTTTATAGAGGAATATCCTGATCTATATCTTCTTTTCGATAGGAAGTTTTGGTTTATCAAGGATTGCTATTATGGGGAAGGCGCGTTATTGGAATGTAATTTTGGATTCAAGCGAAATCTCAATGACTTGGAAATCGAGCCCTGTAGGGGAAAAATATCTGATCTAATCCACACAATCTTCGAGGTCAGATGATTCGGATTATGGTGATGATCGGACGACTCTGATGCTCCAGGATGAAACTGCTTTCTCCTCTGCGAAGGATAGGATGATCTCCAGATGAGATTTGGTTGTACCTGTTGACAAGGCTCCGACGCTCAAGTCAGCTTAGGAAATGTAACAGGTTTCAAGAAAATAGTAAAAAGGTTTCAGAGTTTAGGCTATCTGGATCTGGAGAGCAAGATCTTCTTCTCAGTCCTAAGGGTCTCATATTTATACCCTTAGAACTGGCGTGACTCACCTTCCACGTGTCTAGTCGTTATCAGTCAACGATGACTCAGATGGATTCTGTTATAAAACAGAATCTTATGGTTATATCTTGACTTCCTTGAATCGGTCATACCTGAAATAACTGAAGTGACACTGAGGTGGCATCCTTTGTGTCAGGTATTCGGATAAGGGGATGTCGAATTCGTGATGGTTCAACTAGCTGCCATGTGGCCAATATTCATTAGTTAAGAAATCGATTGTGTTCAGAATACTTACCTCGTACGTAAGAGATCCTGCCACGTAAGTCATTTGACATTATTTGGCTTTGCCTGGATGAGATTGAAATAGATCCCGTCAAGCCTGTTAGACGTGTTGGGATGAGATTGTAAAAGATCCTGTCAAGTCTGTCTGGTGACCTTTCCGGGATAAGATGGTAAAAGATCCCGTCTATCCAGTATATCTTTCCGGGAGAAGATTGTAAATGATCCCGTCAAGCTTGTTGGACATGTTAGGATGAGATTGTAAAAGATCCCGTCAAGTAAGTCTGGTGACCTTGCCGGGATAAGATGGTAAAATATCCCGTCTAGCCAGTATATCTTGCCGGGAGAAGATTGTAAATGATCCCGTCAAGATTGTTGGATATGTTGGGATGAGATTGTAAAATATCCCGTCAAGTAAGTCTGGTGACCTTGCCGGGATAAGATTTGTAAAGATCCCATCTAGCCAGTATATCTTTCCGTGAGAAGATTGTAAATGATCCCGTCAAGATTGTTGGATATGTTGGGATGAGATTGTAAAAGATCCCGTCAAGTAAGTCTGGTGACCTTGCCGGGATAAGATTTGTAAAGATCCCGTCTAGCCAGTATATCTTGCCGGGAGAAGTTTCAACAATAAATATGTCGGGCAAGATTAAATACTTCCCGACATATTTAAAAGCTAAGAAGTTAATATATCCTGTTATCATCACTTCCATGTGTCGATTACTCTACCCTGACACGTGGCATTTCCAATTAATGGAAATCGTGTGACACGATGGGCAGTTTATGGCTCTTGATGATGCGTCCGGCGCATTTATTCTCGCGTGTTGTCTACTAACACGTGTCGTTTATTCGAAACCGCACATGCTAAGCCAGAAACACGTGTCCATATTTGACTTGCTGGAAAATACGGCACCCACATCCTTGCTAGTTTGCTTGGTCGGTTGCAGGATGTGCAATTGATGCTAGGTAATCAGGATAAACGTCTCTGGACTTGGACCAAAGAAAGGAAGTTCTCGGTGAGATCCTTTTATGAGGCATTACATTATTTAAATGGGACAAGTTTTCCCATTTCTTTAGTTTAGAAATCTAAAATTCCGACTAAAATTGCGTTATTTGTATGGAAGGCCTTGTTGGAGAAAATTTTGACAGTGGTCCATTTGAGATCTAGAGGATTCATGATAATCGACTATTGTTCGATGTGTAAGCAACATGGGGTATCTGTTAATCATCTACTATTACATTGTGATGTAGTCTTACAATATTGTTAACTAGATGTAGTCTTAGAAGGTCATCTTGACATTCTAACATACTTTTCTTGTAATTATTTGGCTAAGGCCTTTTGGGAATGAAACTTTATACTAATAAAAAAAAGGGTATATCCCCCTTGAAAAGCTTAAGCATGAGTTGTGCGTGGGAGAGGACCTTTTAGGAGATTAAGTAGGAGTTGTCTCTTGGTATGAGATCCCATTCAAGGTGCCTCTTAGCAAGGGAACCCCCATGCCATTCTTAAACCTTGCTACAACGTTTGGAGTGGCACTGGCACATGTTTGTACCATGAGGCATGAACCAACTCTCAAATTCTAGAGATAAAAATCCTTGCCTCATTTTATAGATCTTTAGCACTCCTTACAGATGATAAGAGTGAAAAGATTTGATTCTTTTCCAAAAATGCATCTGAAGCAAGGTAGTTAAAGGCGCAAGGCGCACTTAAGGCGCTAGGACCTCTAGCGTCTGAGGCACAAGGCGAGGCACACGCTTAACTGAAGCGAGGCGCAATATTAAAAATTATAAGAAATGTAAGAAATATAAAAAAATTAAGAAAAATAACATCATAAAATAACAAAATAGGTAATCATTAGGCCATAAAACATAAAAGATAGCAAATGTTGAAAATCTCAAGTAACCCAAAAGTAGTTATAGTTAACATTGTCATTATCTAAATACAAAACAAGTAATCAAAAAGCCATAAACATAAAAGATAACAAATGTTCGAAATCTCAAATAGCCCACAATTAGTTTCAGTTAACATCGCCATCATCTAAAATATAATTATTAGCTTCATCTCCATCATCATCGTATGTGTTAGCTCAATATATTATTCTTCTTCTGTCTCCTCCGAATTGGCCTCTTTCTCTTCCGGCTCCCTTATTGAAGCCCTTGCCCTTATTCTTGACCTTGATTGTGATCTAGTATTTGATGTTGATTCATCAACTCCAGCAACTCTCGCAACAACACTCTATGTCAAGCTATTATCCTCAAACACCAATTCATCTTTTGCTTCTCAACCTTTTGTTTCCATCTCCCCAAGTAGCCATTCATTGCTTTCATCAATGTCTTTCAATGAGATAGGTTTAATTGTATCTCTCCTATCATACCGATGCTTAATATAATAGGCCAAAATACATAATTTTTACAAAAAACATGTATTTTAGTGAGGTGCGCGATTGATGCGCCTGGAGCCTGGTCTGAAGCGCGCGCCTCACTAAACGCGCTTCGCCTTGGCCCTTCTAAGGCGCTTTAGGTGTGCCTTGTGCCTGGAGCTTGATGCGCGCGCCTTGAGTACAGAGTACAAAGATCTGAAGAAAGTTGAATTGCTAAATTAGGGTTAGGGTTAGGTTTAGGATCAAAGAGAGAAAGAGAAGATGAGAGAAAATTGGAAGAAGGATGTCATGTGTACTTAGTCAAAATGACTCCATAAATCTTATTTATGTAGAGGAATTACAGAAAGGACAAATATACCCCTCAAGGGGGTATTTACAGAACTACCCCCGATACATATAAAATACATATTTCTACGTATATGATAACACTCCCCTTCAAGTTGGTGCATAGATATCTCTCATGCCCAACTTGCACAAGCACTTATGGAGTTGCCAATTGGGAACTCCCTTCGTGAAAACATCTGCAACCTGTTCATCAGTCTTCACAAATGGGGTACAAACTGCCCCAGAGATAATCTTCTCTCTAATGAAGTGTTGGTCCACCTCAATGTGTTTGGCACGATCATGCTAACGGGATTGTGAGCAATGCTGATGGTGGCCTTGTTGTCACAATATAAGCTCATAGACCTTGAAACTGGGAAACCAAGTTCAGCAACCAACACTTTCAACCAAAGCATCTCACACAAGCCATGAGCCATTGCTCTGAATTCGGCCTCTGCACTAGATCTGGCGACAACGGGTTGCTTCTTGCTTCTCCAAGTGACCAGATTGCCCTCAACAAAGGTGCAATATCCAGAAGTGGATCTCCGATCATCTTTGGCCCCTGCCCAGTTTGCATCGGTATAAGCCTCTATACACATGTGGCCATTCTTCTCAAACAGAAGACCTCTACTAGGGGCTGACTTGAGATACCTCAAGATCCGATGTGCTGCCTCTAAATGAACACCTCTGGGTGAGTGCATATACTGACTGATCACACTCACTGCATAGGCAATGTTGGGTCGAGTCAGGGAGAGATAGATCAATTGCCCAACTAGCCTCTAAAAGCTCCATACATCCTGTAGTAGCTCACCACTAGCATCTGTTAGATGGTGATTCTGCTCTATAGGAGTTTCCACAGGTTTGGTACCTAACCTGCCCGAGTCTTGTAACAAGTCTAAGACATACTTCTTCTGAGAGATGAAGATCCCCTGACTGGATCTTGCAACTTTGATGCCTAGGAAGTATTTAAGAGGTCCTAGATCTTTGGTTTCAAACTCCTCCGCTAACTGAAGCTTCAGTTTGGCTACCTCTATTGCATCATTCCCTGTGAAAATGATGTCATCAACATAAACAATGAAGGTAGTGGTGTTCTTCCCTTGATGCTTCACAAATAGGGTGTGATCGGCCTGACTTTGAGTGTAACCCAGCTTCTTCACAGCTAGGGTGAATCTCTCGAACCATGCCCTTGGAGATTGTTTAAGCCCATAGAGGGCTTTCTTCAGTCTACACACCTTGCTACTATGTCCTGGTGGAGTGAATCCAGGAGGAGGCACCATGTAGACTTCTTCATGTAGGTCCCCATGAAGAAAAGCATTCTTCACATCCAGCTGATGCAAAGGCCACTCTTGGTTTGCTGCCACTGACAACAACACCCTGATGGAGTTCATCTTTGCCACAGGTGCAAAGGTCCCCACGTAGTCAATCCCATAGGTCTGGGTGTACCCCTTGGCTACTAATCTCGCCTTGTACTTCTCAACAGACCCGTCTGCCTTGTGTTTGACTGTGAACACCCATCTGTAATCCACAGGTTTCTTGCCTCTTGGCAGGTCAACAAGCTCCCATGTCCCATTCTTGTCCAGAGCTGTCATTTCCTCTATCATAGTAGCTTTCCATCTTGGTTGAGCCAGCCCTTCTGCCACTGAAGAGGGTATAGGAATAGTGGAAAGGGAAGTGATAAAGGCTTTATAGGAGGGGGACAAGGCATCGTAGGAGACAAAGTGGCTCAGAGGATGCTGAGTGCAGCTTCTGACTCCTTTTCTTAGAGCAATGGGAAGATCAGAAGCATCAGTAGAAGGAGAAATGACAGGTATAGAAAGAGGTGGAGGATTACCTGGATCCAAGGTAGGAACCACTGGTACTGGATCGGCTGTGGCTTTCTCCCTTATGCTATAGACTTTGAGCTCCTTCTGAGCTCCAGGAGTACTATCAATCCCACTAGTAGTATGAGTAGGTAGAGAGCTCTCAAACTCTAAAGGAGGGGATAAGGATATAGCAGGAAGAGGAACTGTCCACCTCTCTTCATTACGACTCTCCCCTTGAAGAGATGTGGGGGAGAAAAAAGACAGCTCCTCACGGAAGGTGACATCCAGTAGACAAACTTCTTCCCAGAGGACGGATAGTAACACTTGTATCCCTTGTGGGTAAAGGAGTAACTAAGAAAGACGCAGTTGAGTGCTTTAGGATCGAGTTTTGTGCGATGGGGACCTATGATATGTACATAGCATACACACCCAAAGATGCGAGGAGGAATAGTGAATAGAGGAGAGCCAGGAACAAGGACTTGAATAGGAGACTGGAAATTGAGCACTCGAGATAGCATTCTGTTAGTCAAGTAGGCAGCCGTCAACACAGCATCCGACCAATAAGATTTGGGGACCTGAGAGCCAATCAAGAGAGATCGAGCTATCTCAGTCAAGTGCCGCATTTTCCTTTCAGCTACACCCTTCTGTTGAGGGGTGTAGCTGCAGGAATTTTGGTGACAAATCCCATGGTCAATGAGGTAATGTTGAAGACCCCCAAACATATATTCTCCACCCTAGTCAGTACGAAGAACCTTGATGGAGACACTATACTGGGTCTGGATCATCTTATGAAAACCCTGAAAGATGGAATGAACATCATCTTTGGTTTTCATGAGATACACCCATGTACACCTAGTATGATCATCAACAAAAGAAACAAAATAGCGGAAGCCAAAGATAGAAGTAGTGGGGGAAGGGCCCCATACATCAGAATGTACAATGTCAAAACAAGTAGAACTTCTATTACCTCTGCAGGGATAATTCGATCTACAATGCTTGGAGAGCTCACAAGTCTCACAGTGTAAAGCCGAAAAAGAAACAGAAACAAACAAACTTGGAAATAAAAGTTTAAGATACTGAAAAGAAACATGCCCCAGACGGGCAGGCCAGCTCAAAATAACATCTATCCTACTACTACTACTAGTAGAAGAATGTAGTGCTGTGGGCTCAGGAAGGCGTCCATCAAAAGGTACAGGCCATGCGCTTCATGTCTAGTGCCAATCATCCTCCTCGTCTCGAGGTCCTAAAAGACACAAGAAGTAGGGGAGAAAGTGACACTACAGTTTAGGGATTTAGTTAAAGCACTAACAGAAAGTAGGTTAGAAGTAAATCTAGGTACATGCAAAACAGATGAAAGATGTAGTTTAGGAGAGGGAATGATGCTTCCTTTCCCAGACACAGAGGATAAGGTGCCATCAGCTGTCTTCACCTTATCACGGCCAGAACAGATTGTATAACTGGAAAATAAGGAAGACATGCCCGTCATGTGTTTTGAAGCCCCTGAATCAATGATCCAAGTGGGACTGGACGATGGAAGAGACACATGATGAGCATGTCTAGGGTTACCTGACTGGGCAAAGGAGGTGGACGAAGTGGCAGAAGGACCATCCAGCTGCTGAAGCAAACGTCGAAGGCCTGCAAGCTCCGTGGCTGAGATACCACTAGGAGGAGCTAAAGTCGGAGAACTCGCCAGAGACTGTCCAGGAGGAGGAACAGAAGAATCCACACTGGCTGTATGAGCACCAGAAGACCCTGGCTGGCTAGGGCGACCATGTAACTTCCAACATTTGGCATGCACATGCCCTAACTTGCCATAAAAATCACACTTGGGCCTCTCTTTAGTCAAGGACTTCCCAGAAGAAGGTCCAGTAGGAGCATAAGAAGGTGTTGAGATAGGAGTCTGATAATGTGGGCTTCTCTGAGGCTGATGTGACTGCGGAGGTTGGTAGGCAGGAGAAGCAACTAGCGTTGATTGCTCTGGGAGGTGCTCACTCAGAAGGGAGATCCGCCTACTCTCCTCACTCTGAAGATGGGCATAGACCTCACTGAGAGAAGGAAGATCCACCCTGCTACTCAAGATCTGAACACGAGCAAGCTCATAAGATGGATTAAGTCCAGCATGGAAATAAAAAATCTGACCTTTCTCCATATACCGCTGGTAGGGAGCAATCTCTCCTGGGTGAAGAGGCTGATAAGAGTAGTAATGATCGAGCTCCTGCCAAATGGTGCGAAGAGCGGTATAATACTGAGAAAGGGACTTCTCCCCTTGCCTAAAGTGGGAGATACTCTGCCTCAACTGAAATGCCCTTCCAGCATTCTGCTACTCTGAGTAGGTCTTCCGTGTAATCTCCCAGACCTCTCGAGTTGTGCGCATGAATAAGAAACTCTGGCTGATATCCGGCTCCATAGAGTTGAGGAGCCATGACATGACAGTAAGATCATCTGTCTCCCACTGTCGATACAAGGGATCAGTCCTGGGAGGCTCAACTGTATCCCCTGTAGTATGGCCTAGCTTCCCACGGCCTCCAATAAATAACCGTGTAGCCTGGGCCCATCGTAGATAGTTCTTGCCATCCAACTTCACCGTAGTAATTTGTAAGCTCAGGTTCTCGTAGGCCAGATGATGCACCATAGGCCCTCCAACTCCAATGGGGGGAACTTCCGTGCTCACCTCTGACTCTGAGGGAGTGTCCGAGGGTGGTGGTGGTTTTTTTGTAGGCGATGGTTGTTTCTCCATAATGAACTAAGTCGATGGAGTGCCGATAAACCACGCAAGCAGCAAGAACAAAGGCCAAATCAACAATATAGTAGCATTGTGATGTCACAAACAACCACGAAAGAGATACAAGAGGTGTTGAAGATCAAACCGAGGGCCGGATAAAGCTAAGTAACCAAATCGAAGGCCAGAAAAACACCTGAATAAGTCCTGTGAAGCATATAGGACTCACATATTCTCTCATATAACCAAAGAAACTATCCACAAGTTGAAACAAAGGAGATGTGCTGCTAGACTGAAATCGCAACCCAATAACCCCATAAAAGTCGCCGGCGGTAATAAAAGAGTCCCGAAAAAACTCCAAAATCGATGAATGAAGTAGTGAATGCTCTCAAAGGGCTATAGATGCTCTTAACCATTCATAGAGAAGCAAGGAGGAGTAGAGATGTGGGTTTAGTACCCAATCGACAGCCAAAAAAACCCAAAAAAGGGTACCGGCAGTAACTTGGGAGGGGGGTTTTCAACCCAAAACCTTCAATAGGTCATGGAATCATGCATGGTTGGATTCAACAGGTTCCTGAGATTGGAAGGGACCAAAAACAACCAACAAACCCCATCAAGATGCCCTAATACGAAGGAGAAATCGACTGGTTTAAAAACCTAGGCGTCACAATTTTTTGAAGAAAGGTCTACAAATCCATCAAGAACAGCCCAAAAAATTCCACAAAAATGACCAAAAATCACGAAAAATCAAGATCTACTAGGAGGAGAAGTTCTTGACAGACCTTGAGTTGCGTGTCGAGACCTCGGGATACGTGTCCGTACGGCTTATGATGTCAGCCATACTGTACGGGAAGACATCAGCGCTGGTTCGTCAATATCCTCGGCGATCGATCAATCAAAGGCTCTGATACCAAGTTGAATTGCTAAATTAGGGTTAGGGTTAGGGTTAGGTTTAGGATCAAAGAGAGAAAGAGAAGAAGAGAGAAAATTGGAAGAAGGATGTCATGTGTACTTAGTCACAATGACTCCATAAATCTTATTTATGTAGAGGAATTACAGAAAGGACAAATATACCCCTCAAGGGGGTATTTACAGAACTACCCCCGATACATATAAAATACGTATTTCTACGTATATGATAACAAAGAACAACACAAATCAAGCTTTAATTTAGAATGAAGCGTATAAGTATCCACAAGAGGAATTCGGCCCAAAGATCCTCTACCGCAATACGGATCTTGGAGCATCTTGTTCTAGAGTTGGAATTCTTAAATTGGATGGGTGTTTTGCTTTGTTTTTCTCACTTGCTTTAGACTCAATTTTTATTTTTTTGCAGGAATGTAGGATAGTTCTTCGCTGTAGTTATGGTTTAGAAGTTGTTATTCTGGTTTAGGAAACTTGCAAAAACTGGAAAAACCAGCAGCTGTATTTTCACTTTGCAAAAACTTGATAACCTCTTACAAGAGCGTCCTTGCACTGCACAGATACGTAGGTTTTTTTTTTGGGTCCAGAATCGATCATTTTTTCATTGATCATACCCTTCAGGGATAAGTTGAAAGCTCATAGATAGTATGATACCACTCTCCAGGTTGTCGTGTGCCACCTAGGCTAACAGAGTTCGAAACATGGGTTATTTTCAGTAGGACAGAATTTGGTTCCAAAGCATCTTGTTCTAGAGCTAGAGCTGGTCCTATACCCCCTCATCAGACCCTACAAAGCTGAGCTGAAAGCTTACGTCAGTATGATATCTGTTGTTGTTTGAGGTTGTCACCAATATGCTAAGATTGAGAGAGAGAGATAATGGAGGTTAGGGAGAGAAGGAGAGATTAGGGTTTGAGAGAGAATGGGGAGATTAAAGTGAATATTCAATCTCCCATAAGTAATATTTATAAGTAGGGAAAAGCCCTTCTATAAGTAAAGGAGAAATCGTGCGGGTCAAGTGGGGGCCCACCACTTAACCCACTAATATGAAATAAAGAGATTGTGGATTAAGTAGATGGGCCCATCACTTAACCCATAAGCAACAGAGAATAAACCCCATGTGGGGTAGGGGAACGCAGCCCACTAAGAACACCCCCACGTGGGTGTACATAGAATCCAACACTCCCCCTCAAGCTGGTGCGAAGATATCTATCATGCCCAGCTTGGCTATCAATGTCTTCAGGATTGACTTGTTGACTCCCTTAGTAAGTATATCGGCAACCTGCTCCTGAGTCCTTACATAGGGTGTACAAATCAATCCCTGAAGCTTCTCCTTGATGAAGTGCCTATCAACCTCGATGTGTTTAGTCCTGTCATGCTGAACTGGGTTGTGAGCAATGCTAATGGCCGCTTTGTTGTCGTAATAGAGGCTCATTGGGTCTGTCACCTTGACTCCCAGTTCTGTTAACATGATCTTCAACCACAAGAGCTCACACACTCCATGTGCCATGGAGCGAAACTCTTCCTCTGCACTGGATCGGGCGACAACTTGTTGTTTTTTGCTCCTCCAAGACACCAAGTTGCCTTCAACAAAGGTACAATAACTTGATGTAGACCGTCTATCGGTCACTGCACCTGCCCAATCTGCATCACTGTATGCTTCCACCCTGAGGTGGCCATGAACTCCAAACAATATGCCTCGACCTGGTGACCCCTTGAGATACCGAAGGACTCTGTGTGCAGCCTCAAGATGTGGTGACCGAGGTGAATGCATGAATCGGCTAATAATGCTTACTGCATAAGCAATGTCAGGCCGTGTATGGGCAAGATATATCAATTTATCAACTAATCGCTGAAATAAGGCAGGATCACCTAGAAGTGTACCATCCTCGGAATTCAACTGATGGTTCTGATCAATAGGAGTATCTGCTAGTCGCAAACCCAAATACCCAGTCTCGTTCAGTAAGTCTAGGACATACTTTCTCTGTGAAATGAAGATGCCCCTCGATGACCTGGCAACCTCAATCCCTAGAAAGTATCTCAATGGTCCTAGATCTTTCGTCTCAAACTCAGACGACAAGAAGGCCTTGAGCCTTGTGATCTCTGTCGGGTCACTCCCCGTAATGACTATCATCCACATATACGATCAATGCAGTGATATTGGTCTGTAGATGTTTCACAAACAGTGTGATCTGCCCGACTCTGTGTGTAGCCTACCTTTCTCACTGCACTGTTGAACCGTTCAAACCAAGCTCAAGGAGATTGCTTCAACCCATATAAAGTTTTCTTCAGTCTGCATACCCTATCTTCACTTCCAGCAAGCTTCAACCGTGGTGGCACTTTCATGTAAACTTCCTCTGTAAGGTCCCCATGTAGAAAAGCGTTCTTTACATCCAGCTGATGTAAAGGCATGACCTGTTTGCAGCCAAGGACAGTAGAACCCTGATTGAGTTCATCTTGGCTACAGGTGCAAATGTCTCCTGGTAATCTATCCCATAGGTCTAGGTGAACCCCTTGGCAACTAGCCGAGCTTTGTACCTATCAATGGAACCATCTGCCTTATGCTTCACGATGAAGACCTACTTGTACCCCACTGGTTTCTTCCCCCTAGGTAAAGAAACAAGATCCCATATCTTGTTTTTTTCAAGAGCCTGCATTTCGTCTATCATAGCCCCTTTCCACTTTGGGTGACTAAGTGCATCTGTAATGGTAGATGGTAAGGAAACAGACGAAACAGTGCTAACAAATGTCTGATAAGATGAAGACAATGACTGGTAAAAAACGAAGTGAGAGATAGGGTGCTCGGTGCAAGTGCGCACACCCTTACAAAGTGCAATGGGTAGATCCTCCTCTGGAGTAGGAGTCTCTTAGGACTCATGAACTAAAACTGGGGTAGAAACAATACCTGGATCTGGATTCGATGGTAGACTGGCAGACACAGAATCAATGACTTGTCATTTCTTCCTGGATCTGGCATAAACTCGCATATCTGCCGCTGTAATAATAGAAGTGTCCTTGTCAATAGTAGACATAGATTCGACCATAGGCACAGGAGTGGAGATGGGTACAGGAATCGGCATGGGGACAGGGCTCTCGTCCACGATATCACACTCCCCCTGAAGAGAGACCCTATTGCCAAAGAACGGAATGTGCTCAGCAAAGGTGACGTCCAGAGATGTGAAACGTCGACGCGAACCCGGATGATAGCATTTGTATCCCTTATGAGTGGAAGGGTACCCCAAGAAAATACATCTCAAGGCCATTGCATCAAGTTTGTCACGAGAGTGATGATGAACATGAACATAACATACACACCCAAAGACTTTGGGAGGAACAATGAAGGCTGGACTATCAGGACGCAGAACAGACAAAGGGGTCTGAAAGCCAAGAATACGAGATGGCATGCGATTGACGAGATACGCATCCAGAAGGATGGATTCAAACCAAAAAGATTTTGGAATCTGCATCACAAGACGAAGGGCTCGCTCAACCACGAGAAGGTGACTGTTTTTTTTTCCAGCTTTCCCATTTTGTTGGGGAGTCGACGGACAAGAAGTTTGATGTACAATGCCATGAGAGGCAAAGTAATCTTTAAGGCTCCTGTCTAGGTACTCACCCCCATTATCAGATTGGAGAATTTTGAGTGGGGTACTGAACTGAGTGGTGACCATCTTGTGGAAGGTCTGAAAAATGGAAGAAACCTCATCTTTCGACTTCATAAGATATACCCAGGTAGAGCCACTGAAATCATCAACAATACACCCAGATAGAACCACTGAAATCATCTTTCGAATCGGAGATCTGATGATCAGAAAATTCTCACACGAGACTCTGTTGATCCCAGATAATCTACAGGGAGGTGCGGCTAGGGTAGAGAGCCCAAGCAGTGCACGAATCTCAAGAAAATAAAAAACCCAAAATCTGAGCTAGGGATCCGATTTTTGGAACCGGAGATCCGATGATCCAAAAATTCTGAAATAAATTTCTTTCGAACCTTACTGGCCCTATGAGGGGCGGTTTGGGTAGAGAGCCCAAAAATGACATGAATCTCGAGTAAAATCAAAAACCCAAAAAACCTCGATATACTTGTTTTTCTAAAAAACTGATAAAAAATCCTGAAGAACAGGGATAGAGATGATTTCTGATGACTGATAGCAGGCAATACACCAGGAATGATAGATCTCTGGTTCATTTGCTTCAGAAAAGATCCAAGAACTTCGCAGGAGGACCTTTTGCGATTTGCTCAAAACTTGCCCGGACTTTGGATGCCCACATATAAGATCTTCGATCTTCGTTGAAACTCTAGGGGATAATGATTTTGGCCCTAAAGTAACCATGCTCTGATACCATGTTGTTGTTTGAGGTTGTCACCAATATGCTAAAGATTGAGAGAGAGAGAGATAATGGAGGTTATGGAGAGAAGGAGAGATTAGGGTTTGAGAGAGAATGGGGAGATTGAAGTGAATATTCAATCTCCCATAAGTAGTATTATAAGTAGGGGAAACCCCTTCTACATGTAAAGGAGAAATCGTGCGGGTCAAGTGGGGGCCCACTACTTAACCCACTGACATGAAATAAAGAGATTGTGGGTTAAGTGGATGGGCCCACTACTTAACCCACTAACATGAAATAAAGAGATTGTGGGTTAAGTGGATGGGCCCATCAGTTAACCCATAAGCAATAGAGAATAAACCCCACGTGGAGTAGTGGAACGCAGCCCACTAAGAACACCCACACATGGGTGTACATAGAATCCAACAATATCAGTCTCTAGGTCCCCAAGTGGTCTGCCTTAACACCTAGGCCAGTAGAGTCCCATGCCATTAAATTGGTGGACTGTTTTTTTTAATCTTCATTAGTGCGTAATGGAATTGAAACTTGATAATTGAGAGACTAAGAATAAAACAGCAGGTTCCTAACACACCCCTTGTTTTTATGAGTAGAGGCCAGTCAAAATACTTGGGGATTAGTAACCTAACCGTAGTTACATCCTTTCAGGAAGTTCCTACCTAGGGTGCTGCTTCCGCTTCCTCTTGAAGACCTCAAAAACTCATTGCCCTAGTTATCACTACCATGATTTTTTCAAATCCATTATTAAAGCCATGAATACATTTTATTTTTAGCTTTTTATTTTTGTTTTTGGGCTTGTTAGCTTTTTCTTATTTGTTGTTTGATCAGGTCCGAAGTGTTAATTCTCTATTTTGTAAACTAGTTTTTTTGTGTTTAATCCAAAAGCCTAGGTGGTAACTCCTAACCTGGTTGTACACTGATAATGATTAAAGTATCAGTCAACCATGCGACTAACTCCATAGTCAGACTTAAATGCAATTCTTTGCCCCAAAACAATAAAATCTTGGAAAAAGTATACCATGTGTTACAAAGCCATATAAGTAGCAAATGAAGGTAGGGGTGTCAATCTAGGAAACCCATCCTCTTTATGTCACTCATTAAGGGTTTTTACGTAATTTACCTCCATTTTAGTTGATTAAGATGGTAAGGGGGAGAGTAGGTGATATGGTTACCTATCTCTAACCCTAATTTTCTCTCTTCTTTTCTTCTTCCTCTCTTACCTTTTTTTTCTTCCACTCCCCTTTAATCAATGAACTCTAAAACCTATCATTTTCAGTTAGAGAACTCTTATATTTTTGAACTATTATCTATCTTGTAAGGTTATTTCATGGTAAAGAACCCATATGTTGTTGTGATGAGCATCTATTATGTTTTTATTGCAGATCTAAAGGAGCTTGATTTGACAGGAAATTTGCTTTCAGGATGGCAAGTATGTTTCTTTGCGGATATTATTAATTGGCTTCTTTATCATCTAAGGCTGCGTGTAGAAATATGTTAAGTTGAATCAAATTAGAATTGCAATTTTATAAATAATACGGTATGTTTTTCTTTACTATGCAGCTTTTTGCCATTATTATGCACCTTTCATATTGGGACATCATTTCTGAAGATAGAAGTCATTGGTCTAGCTTGCCCACCACCATATGACTAGTATGCATGGTTCGAAGTCTTGGGATCAGCCATCGGATCGGCCACCTTCGATCCCGATCTGGATTGGTTGGATCGAACCAATCCGGCGTGATCCCGAGACGCATTTAAAAAAAATGGGGAAAAATTATAAAAAAATCAGGAAAAATGGTTTGACTCGCTACTTGGCTGGATCAGGCGATCCAACCGATCTGGATCACCCGATCTGTACCGAGATCGACAGATACTTTGAACCTTGCTAGAATGTGGTTGCAATAACTACTTTGCCTAGATTCTATGGTGCCTGGATGCGGATACGGATACGGACATGGATACGGGAAGCGGGGATATGACTCGACATTTTCCAAAATCAAGGACACGGATACGAGTATCCTTTTTTGTAGTTCAAAATTTTTATTTTTTCTAATTTTTATGAAGGATATGTGCATGGTTTAAAAAGGCTTTCTGAGGCTACACCTTGAGGCTATAGCCTCAATGGTCATTTTTGGGCTTAAGCCTCAATCCACTGAGGCTATAGCCTTGAGGTGCACATGAGGCTATAGCCTCACTTTTACATGTTAAAACCTGAAACCGTAACCCTTGATTTTTCATTTTTTTAATTTTTTCCACTCATTTTTCAAAATACCCTCCCCATAATCTTTTACGATGAAAATGACCTAAAAGGTTTTAAGTTTATGCTTATTTAAAAAGGTATAATCAATTCTAGAAAAATTAAAAACAGCATACCACGTGAAAAAAATAATTAAATAAGCATAAAAGTTACTGAGACCTTTTAGGTCATTTTTATCGTAAAAGTTTATGCTTATTTTCAAAATGCCCTCAGTAACTTTTATGCTTATTTAAGTTATTTTTTTCACGTGGTATGCTGTTTTTAATTTGTTTAGAATTGATTATACCTTTTTTAGAATTTTTCAAGTGTTTTTTTGAAAATGAGGCTTACGCCTCAACACCGCCTCGAGGCTACGGCTTGCCTTTTGGAGGCAAACCGCCTCAGTGCCCGAACTAGCCTTTTTAAACCTTGGATACGTGGGGATATGTGTCGGTGTAGTGTCTGGTGTCCGTATCCGTGTCGACACGACACTGGTACGAGGCACTAGTACAAGTATCCGAGTATCATAGCCTAGATTTCATTAATTTTGTGTACAACTTGCATGAAACTTCAGGAAATACAGAAACTTTTGTTTCTACACCTACTGAGAGAAATAACCGTCAAGCAATGGATGAAAGACAATTACAAGTTTTTTCTTGTATCATTTCAAAGAGGGTATTGATTTTGCGGATAGAAATAGTCTTTTTAGATACCTAGGAAATACCTAGGTTTCAATCAGTAGAGAGAGAAGAAATGTATATTGAGAGAAGAAGAAGAGAGAGAGAGCAGAAGAAGGGGAATTCGTGTGTTGTACTGCACGGTTTCCCATATTGTAGTATATATTAATATTATGAGGAGACATGCCAGGAATGCCTCTGGTACCCCATGTTACAATAAAGAAGCAAAAATAAGACATTCAACTCTTTCCCTCAAGCTAGTGAGAAGATATCTATCATGCCTAGCTTGGTTAACATGTTTTCTAGACAAACCTTACTAACATCCTTAGTTAATACATCAACAACCTGCTCTATTGTGTTTACATAAGGTGTGCAGATTTGACCAAGCTTTAGTTTCTCCTTAATGAAGTGTCTATCGACTTCAATGTGTTCCTATCATGCTGTACTGGATTATGTGCAATGCTGATGGAAACCTTATTTTCCCAATACAAACCTTTTGGCTTATGAACTTTGAGCTCCAGCTTTGTAATGACCCTCTTTCTAGCAGTATTATAATAGAGTTTTTATAATACTTTGAACTTAATATGTATGTCATTTTAAAGGTCTCAACAATAGCTTTCTATCGGTATCAAGTTTGTCAAAATCGGACTTGCGGGTCAAAAGTTATTGTACTTACATATGGGCAACATTTCAAGTTAAAATGCTTCAAATACATATCAAAAAAATTTAAAAAAAGAAATGTTCAAAATTTTAATCCCATATTGGAAAGGAGTGAAAAGTTATAGGTTTTGAACCTCTATAAATAGAGGTGATACCCTAAACTAAATAGATAAGTTTGGGTATTTACATTCTAACCCTTGAGGTAAGAATAATTGCAAAAAAACTCTTCAACTAGAAGAAATTCTAGAAAATTCCTAAGAATTCTTGAAAATAATCAAGAGGTTCTTTGAAAAGTTTTTTTGTGGGGCTATTGCCTCGAGATACGCACTTCTTCGAGATTCGTGCCGTACGAGGTTCAAGGATTTGAGATTCTAGCGTATTTACGTGTAAGTACATAGTTATTTATTTCATGCCTTTATTTATTTAATTAATTAATTAATTATTTAATTATTTATAAATATTATTTTATTTTGGAAATAGTAGAAAGTTCACAGAATATTGTAGAAAAATTCTATTATTTTTGGGAAAAATGTCTGAAAATTTTATTCTTGTTATCTGTTATTTTAGCAAAGAAAAATTCATAGTCTTGTATTTTCCATATGAAATGTGTAAATGTATCGATAATTTCTTGTAATCTTAAAAGTATGACATTATGATAGATGCGATCATGTGCAATTTTGTTTAGTCAGATAAATTCATGCTCAAATTCATTCAAAAAGAGATATATGCGTTTTTTACCCGTTTTATGTGTATTTACTTTCTAGAATATTAACAGGGCTTAAATGTTCTTATTTTTAGTTTCAAAAATGCTAGAATATGAATGTTATGCATATAAAGATGTTTCTACAAATATTAATATTTTATGCATATAAATACGATTAAGGACATGGAAAAGCACGTGATCGGGAATGTAGATTATCAGATTAGTTAGAATCATGTGTTATCTCATTGCTTTGAGACCCTTTGGGGTTCCAGTCCCCTAAAGGAGATGCTTTGTCTCATGCACGAGACCCCTCGGGTATTTATACCTTAAAGAAAATTAGGGAATCCGAAGAGAGGAAACCTAATAACACAACTAGTGTGCACATTAGGGAGTTTACTTGTAGGCTAAAAGTGTTGACATCGTACACTAGAACCGATGGAATGTTGGTGCCAAACACATCAGAATCAATAGTTTGATTGTATAGAAATGGTTACGAGTATTCTGATAAGAGAAATGTTAACTGTTATGTATGAGGTCATAATTGTTTTCAGAGTTATACATAAGTAATTGATAGAGAATTGAGTTTTATAGAATTACATGTGAAACTCATTTGCAAATCGTATTTGTTTAAAATAAACAAAAGTCGTTGATTTAAGTGGTTTTAAGCACGAGGAATGTACTTACTGGGCCCTAGCTCATCGTTTTAAAATGTTTTGTTTTTAGGAGGGATAATGGGAAGTTGGTCTGATGCTTCTAGCATTTCTGTTAATAGACATGTACTAGAGACGATGTTATATTTTGTTTAATTCTTCTATCTTGTAGAAGAATACATGAGTTATGTAGGTCTTTTGACTGTTAAGTAACATATATTTGGAAGTACGACATATACAATATTTTTTTTTATGGATATATTATGGTTATGTTTGAGGCATGAGATCCTCTGATATTATTAATATGTCAAAGTGCGTTTTATCTTATGGATTGTTTAAACAAAATGAAAAATTATCCGGTGTATTTCCGCTGCATCGTGATACTAGTTTTGTTTAATTGCGCGTTTGTATGATCAGATCGCGCCTCAAGATACGAGAAAGGTTGACATGACCAGATATCGGATTTGGGGGCGTGAGAAGCTCTCCCAGCATAATTTTCAGCCACAGTAACTCACAAACACCACGTGCCAAAATATTCTATTTTGGCACTCGATATGGCAACAATTGATTGTTTCTTGCTTTAAGAAACAACTACCACCAACAAAGGTGTAGTAACTAGATGTAGATTAGTAATTGAATAAACCCAATCTGCATTAGTATGTGTTCAATCTCAAGTGCTTATGCCTTCCAAACAGTAAATCTTTGCCTGGTGAGGCTTTAAGATACCTAAGAACTTTGTGTGCTGCTTCAAGATGTGATGTGCAAGGTCCATGGGTAAATTTACAATCAGACTAACTGCATACGCAAGGTTTGGTCACGTAAGAGATAGGTAAATCAACCTACCAACTAGTATTGGAAATTTGCCTGCATCAATAAGAGGATTCCCGTCCACATCATTCAGCCCATGATTTTGTTTGATTGGTGTGTCAGCTGGTTTGCCTCCAAGATTTCTATTTCACTCAACAGATTAAGCATATACTTTCTCTGGGAAATAAATATCCCCTCTTTGATTGAGCAAGCTCAATTCTAAGAAAGTACTTCAAGGGACTGAGATCTTTAACCTCAAATTTTGTTTCCATATATTCCTTCAATTGTTGTACTTCATCAAGATCATTAATTGTAACTACTATATCATCCATAACACTAAGGGTTTTGATTCTGTCTTGCTTATGCTTGATAAACTAGGTATGATTAAGTTGATTCTGTCTGTACCCAACTTTCTTGATTACACTGCTGAATCTCTTGAACCAAGTCCTTGGGGATTGTTTTAACTTTTAACCCATACAAGGCTTTCTTCAGTTTACATACTTGATTCTCACTAAACTGATGTAATGGCTGAGACAATGGCTGCGTGAGAGAGAACCGGAATGGAGTTCATCTTGGCAACATATACAAATGTCTCCTGATAGGCAATACCATAAGTCTGAGTGATCCCTTAGCAACCAAATGATCCTTGTACATGTCAATCGAACCATCGGCCTCATACTAGCAGGAGTGTGAATAAGCGATAATAAGCGAGTGATAAATAAGCGATAATAAGTCTGTTTGATTTATAGCAGGAGTGTAATCTGTCTATTAACATGCTGTACTAATAACAAGATAAATCAATACCATTCATTCATTTTCAAAAAGTAACAGAGTAGAAAGTATCTACGTAACACATTTGTATATAACATCTAAAGGATCATCATAATACATACATGTATAAGTAGGTTTGCATCTTTTTATATACAAGATATATAGAAGGACAAAGAGATAAGAGTATAACTGAGCATAAAGCTTCAAAAATACATACAATAAACACAAGATCACCTACACTAAAAGTCATTTGATTGCAATGATAATCAGAATCTACGAGCCTCAGTGCTCGCTCCAATTCCAGCTAGTGCTGCCCTCTGCAAGGGAAATAAATGGGGATGAGCTTTCGAGAAAAAGCTCAGTAAGTAGGGTACAATCTAACTACATGTCAGATTGCAAATAAGTTGAAACCACATGGCTAATCCAGAAGAAACAAGTACTAAAATGAGTAAGCGAAGAGTAAAATCATATTTGAAGTAAATAACGTGGAAATATGAAATATATTAAATCCACAGATGACTTGTATAATCTTACAGATAATTCATTATAGAAAATCATTAAAATCTGATTCAAACTCATGTATGCATGAGTTCATAACAAGCATCGGTAGTACTGATGGAAACAAGTTGTAACATCTTGTCCCATACTAGGGGTTACGCACGAGTCCACCTAATACATCGTGTAGTATAAGTATCTAGTTTTTTCATCTTCACTTTATAATTCAAGACCTAGTTCCACAAGTTGAATTGACCATTAGAGCTACGTTTGGTTTTACTACTTCCTAATCGGGGTCTCTCAATATAAATTTCTCCAAATTATGCGGCTGGAGTCTACCGTTAACTCATCTGGTGCTGATCAAACACAACCCATTTACATGCTAGGCTAAACGCCTTCATATGACCAATTCTACTGCTAGCCCAACGTAACCATTTCTACTGTTGGTCATGTTGTAAATAAGGTTGTAACCAGTAGATGAAGGTTGTAGAGAGAAGAGGGAAAACGTGTAATGGAGGCGGAAGGTGGAGAAGGAGTTAGAGTTAGTGAGAGAAGTGGGAAGAGGAGAGAATGAATTGTTAATTCATTCTCTCTCACACACTGTATATATATATATATGATGGGGACAAACCCTACAAAAGAAAACACTATTCACGCGTGGTACTGTTCACGTGACACTATTTATGCGACACTATTCGCGTGAATAGTGAAAACCCAAAAAGAGCCCCACGTGGGAAGTGGGACGCAGCCCACTTGGGACACCCACGTGGGTGTATTACATAAACTCCAACACTCCCCCTCAAGCTGGTGCGAAGATATCCATCATGCCCAGCTTGCCAGTCAAGGTATGAAGAATAGGCTTGTTCACCCCCTTTGTGAGTATGCCGGCAACCTGCTATTGTGTTCTCACATACGGAGTACAAATCAATCCTTGTTGAAGTTTCTCTTTGATGAAGTGACGATCAACTTCAATATGCTTGGTCCTATCATGTTGGACTGGGTTGTGAGCAATGCTGATGGCGGCTTTGTTGTCACAGTAGAGGCTCATCGGCTCTGTCATCTGGAGTCCCAGTTCCTCAAGCATGGTCCTCAACCAAAAGAGTTCGCACACACCATGTGCCATAGAGCGAAATTCTGCCTGTGCACTGGATCGAGCTACAACTGGTTGCTTCTTGCTTCGCCAAGAGACAAGATTTCCTCCAACAAGGGTACAGTATCTTGATGTAGACCGACGATTAGTAACTGAATCTGCCCAATCCGCGTCAGTATATGCTTCAACTCTAAAGTGTCCATGTCGCCCGGACAATATTCCACGACCTGGAGAGCCCTTGAGGTACCGAAGAAGTCGGTGATCTCTCTATTGGTCGAGCTCCCAAATACCCAGTTTCATCCAGAAGGTCTAATACATACTTTCGTTGAGAGATGAAGATGCCCTTCTGAGACTGAGCAACTTCAATTCCCAAGAAGTATTTCAGTGGCCCCAAATCCTTTGTCTCAAACTCCGAGGACAAGAAGGTCTTCAGCTGCTTTATCTCCTTAGGATCATTCCCAGTGATGAAAATGTCATCAACATAGACGATCAGTGCCGTGGTACTAGTCTGTTGGTGCTTCACAAACAACGTGTGATCGGCTTGACTCTGCTTGTAGCCCATTCGTGTGATCACACTGCTAAATCGCTTGAACCATGCCCTTGGAGACTACTTTGGCCCATACAGGGCTTTCCTTTACTTGCACACCGTGTCGTCACTTCCAGCAAGTGTCAACCCATGTGGTAGTTTCATGTACACCTCTTCTGTCAGATCTCCATGCAGAAAGGCATTCTTCACATCTAGTTGATGCAATGGCCAGGACAGGTTGGCAGCTAAGGATAGAAGAACTCTGACTGAGTTCATCTTGGCCATAGGTACAAAAGTCTCCAAATAGTATTAGGGTTTGAGAGAGGGAGAGAGATGGAGAGAATTGAGAAAATGAGAATTGGAGTCGAACTAGGTTGTTCGGCTTCCTCTTGTTATTATATATATGTGTCCCACTTAAGTGGGTGTAACTAAGAAGCTTTAGTTACACCCACTTATCACAACCACACACCCACACGTTACATAGACAAACTCTAACACTCCCCCTCAAGCTGGAGCGTACATATCAAACATGCCCAGCTTGGCATACAAAGTAGAAAAAGAAGAACGAGGTAAGGCCTTCGTCAACACATCACCCAATTGATTTGCGGAATTGATATATGGTGTGGTGATTCGTTTGCTCAAGACCATGTCACGGATGAAGTGACAATCAACTTCGATATGCTTGGTTCTCTCATGAGATTGGGTTGCTAGTAATGTAACTGGTTGCTTGATTGTCATAGTACATTGGCATAGGAGAAGGAACCACAAACCCCATTTCTTTAATTAAGGACTGAACCCACTCCATCTCACATGCCGTGTGTGCCATAGCTCTGTACTCTGCTTTGGCACTGGAACTAGCAACAACACTTTGCTTCTTACTACGCCAAGTAACAAGATTCCCACCAACAAACGTACAATAGCTTGAGCCTTGAGGTAGAGTGACGATTAGTGCGACTACCAGTCCAATCAGCAGCAGAGAATCCAGTAACAGTCACAGATTTGGATGGGCGATACAACAATCCATTTCCCGGAGAACCTTCAGATAATGCAATATACGGATAACGGCATTCCAATGGGGCTGTCGTGGGGCATGCATAAACTGACTAACCACCCCAATAGAAAACATGATGTCTGGACGCGTAACCATAAGATAGATAAGCTTCCCAACCAACCGACGATACCGACTAGGATCCCTATAACCTCCCCCTGTTCAGCATCAAGCTTAACCATGGGATCCATAGGTGTGTTAATTGGTTTGGAAGCAAGGGTACCAGTCTCAGAGAGAAGATCTAGCACATACTTGCACTGCGAAAGTGTGATGCTTGTCTAGGACCGAGCAACTTCAATGCCCAAAAAATACCAGAGGAGGCCTAAGTCCTTGGTATGAAACTGCTGCGACAAATAGGTTTTCAGATCGGAGATGCCTCTAGAATCACTGCTAGTGATGATGATATCATCCACATATATGATCAAACAAATAACCCTTAGAAGACGATGTTTTGACAAACACGAAGTGATCAGACACGGAGCGAATGAACCCATAACACAGCACAATCGAACTGAATTTATCAGACTAGGCACGCGGTGATTGTTTTAGTCCATAAATCGCCATTTTGAGATGGCAAACTAATGAGGGCTGTCCGAGATGTCTATATCCAGGCAGTTGCTCCATATACACCTCCTGTAAGCAAGGTTTAAAATTTCGTTTCGGATGAATGTCTCGGTCAAGTGAAAAACCGAGACAAACTCCAAAACGAAACGAAACATTCACGAAACATTGAAAAAACGAAAATTTCGAAACATTTCCGAAACATTGCGAAACATTACGAAATATTACGAAACATTCCGAAACATTACGAAATATTATTCAAAATCATTAAATTATATTTTTATTTATTTTTATTTTTTTGGATTGTATCGGATTGTCTCGGTTTGTCTCGGCGAAACAAACCGAAACATTACGAAACATACAAAACATACGAAATATTCAATGTTTCGTTTCGGTTTCCTTACGAAACGAAACGAAACATACGAAACATTACGAAACATTCCGAAATTTTAAACCATGCCTGTAAGTCACCATGTAAAAAGGCATTCTTGATGCCCAACTGGTACAATGGCCAATCACAACATACGGCCACTGAAATAAAAACTCGAACAGAGTTTAAACAAGCAACCGGGGAGAAGGTCTCCAAATAATCCACTCCAAACGTCCGAGTATAGCCCTTAGCAACCAAGCGCGCCTTAAGGCGCTCAACCCCACCATCAGGAAGATATTTGATGGTAAACAGCCAACGATAACCAACAGTCTTCTTTCCCGGGGGAAGAGGAGCAAGAACCCAAGTATCATTCGTAGTAAGGGCAACCATCTCCTCATCAATAGCAAGTTTCCAAGTAAGGGACATGAGTGCCTGCATATAAGTGCTAAGGACAAACAACAAAGAAAGACAAGGCAAAACTCTGAAAGGTAAGAGATACATAGTGCGGAGATACAAAATTAACAATGGGATGACGAGTGCAAGCACGAATACCTTTTCGCAAGGCAATAGGCATATCAACATCAGATGGCTCAGCAGGAACCTCAGGTGAAGCAGGAGATTGGTTAGAGGCAGAAGGAGTGACAGACATACTTGGTCCATACGGAACAACCGCACGCGATGTAGTGCATACATAAACACCTGGTGGCGTTGAAACGGTGGCATCTCCTGAAATAATAGGCATAGGGATAGGAGTAGTAGAGGGAGAAAGAAGCTCCCCCAAATGAAGAGACACAAGATCAATGTCATATGACGTGCCAAGATCCGAAAATAATGGAGTAGACTCAAAAAAGGTGACATCGGCACTGACATAGTATCGACGAGACGTAAGGCAATAACACCTGTACCCTTTGAATACGAGAGTAACCCAGAAAGATACACTTAATAGACCAAGGGTTAAGTTTGTTGTGACCTGGACCAAGGACATGAACAAAGGACACACATCCAAAAACACGAGGAGGAACACTAAACGGGGAGACATCAGGATATAACAAGGAGAAAGGAGAAGCCCCAGCCAAAACAGAAGATGGCATACGATTAATGAGGTGACATGTAGTGAGAACAACATCACCCCAATACGGCTTTGGTATATGCATATGAAACATAAGTGTCCGAGCAATATCCAACATATGTCGATACTTACGCTCTGCAACACCATTTTGTTGGGAGGTATGAGCACACGATGTCTGATGGATAATGCCATGGTCAGCACAAAATGTCTGAATAGAAGATTGCATGTATTCCAAAGCATTATCAGACCGGATAATCTTGATCGGCTTGCCAAATTGAATTGAGATCTTGTGATAGAAGGTGAACAAACCACGAGGCAATTCAGAATGATCCTTTAATTAAAATAGCAATGTCATACGAGAGTAATCATCCACAAAAGTCACAAAATAATGAAAACCAGATAAAATTTTATTCGAGACTGACCCCAAATATCCGTGTTAACTATATCAAATGGACTAGATTGACGACTATCAATGCGACTTGGAAAAGAACTACGGTGATGCTTCCCTAATTGACAAGCTTTACAATCTAAAATTGATGCAGGACTCAAGTGAGGGACAACTTGATGCAAATTAGACAAAGACGGATGACCTAAACGAAAATGCCACAGAAGAGGGGTCACGGAGGCGCTTAAGGCAGAAGTAGGAGGACCAGTAGCCAAGTAATATAAGCCGTCTTTTTCATATTCCGAATCAATCACCTTCTTCGTCTTGAGGTAATGAAAAACACAAGTTGTAGGAGAGGTCACAAAGCATTGTAAAGATTTTGTAAGCTGACTAACTGAAAGCAAATTAAAGGGAAACTCGTGAACAAATAAAGTGGAGGCTAAAGAAATAGATGGAGTAGGGTGAATATTTCCCTTCCCCAAAACTTGACGAGTGGAGCCATCAACCAACACAATATGAGATCGAATAGACTGGAAATCAGAGAAGATGGAGGAAATACCAGACATATGAGCACTCGCCCGCCCTTGAATCGATAACCCAGGAGGAAGGAGACTTGGCTGCCAGACACGCAGAGTTACCTGTATTAGCCATGGTGGCAGTAGGTGGCGCAGAGGAGTTGACTGTCAAAGACTGTAGCTGTTGAAGAATCAGGCCGAGCTGTGCAGAATACTCAGACGAGGAATCACCAATGGGAGCCGGATGAGGCTCAAAAGATGGAAGAGATGACTCATCAGAGACCTGATTAGCCCACGCAGGCTTGCCCCACTTGTCCCAACAAAATTGATCTGTACGACCCGAAAGACCACAGTAAGAACACTTCATATCACCACGGCCACCACCGCGACCACGACCTCTACGAGTACCACAACCTCAAAAACCACCACGGCCACGAGAGAATTCAGGAGGACCACTAAAGACCAATGCTGAGGATTCCTTGGGAGAAGGAATCACATATCCAATAGATGCACACTAAAGGCAAGAAAAGGCATTGGTTGCTGTAGGGAGGGACTCACAAGCCAAAATTTGACCCTTAAGAGCACTGTATTCAGGGTTCAGATTTGACAAAAACAAGGCTGCCTGAAATTCTTCACGTTGACGTTTCTGCTTATCCATATTTGTAGTCAACGATTGATACTGCTAAAGTTCCTCCCACATACCGTGGAGAGAACTGTAATACTCACTGAGTGATTTATCGCCCTGTTTCGTGGTGAACATAGACTCAAATAAATCATAGATATGCAAAACGTTGCTCTCCTAGGAATACATCTCACGAACTGTGTCCCAGATCTCCTTTGCTGTAAGGAGATAAATAATGTTGGAGGAAACATAAGATGCCATACTTTTCCACAACCAGGTTATAACCAATGAATTTTCACACTGCGAATCTTCATACAGTTTATCATCTTCTTTGGGAAGATCCTTGGTTAAATACTTTAATTTTTTTCTTGGCCGTCAGGAAAACTTTAACGGAGTGAGACCAGGGAAGATAGTTGGTACCATTTAATTTTACAGACGTAATCTGAGCACCAATATTATTGCAAACAGGTGATTTGCCATCACAAGGACCAGTAGAATAGCTTGAACCGGTCATCCGAAACTTCAAAAATACGTAACTTCACCACAGAAACTCAGAAAAGTCTGAAAATTGGAACACACACTCCCAGTATGATCTTACAGGGGCCGGCAAGCATAGAGGACCCTTCGGGGTTCCATATTTTGAAAAATTTCAAAACCCGTTTTTGTCTCAGCCGATCAAAATTTTCAATCAGAGCTCGGAGTCTCAAAAATTCGAAATGATAATCAAAATAACCCAAATAGGTCTATATGAGGTGCTCCAAGGGTAGAGAACAGTACCTGCTTCACGTTGATGAGAAACAACAAAACCCGAAAACCTCTCCCGGAGAGAGAAAACTTGAAAAACTACACCAGCGATCTTCAATCACACATATGGAGTCCCTTCAATCTCCAGACTGATAGAAATAAACATAAACACACCCTAGATGCACATCTAGGTGTAAACAAACTTCAAACGACGAATCCGGTAATATTCGTTTGTACTAGAAGAGATCTTTGTGAAAAAGTGTAAAAAATAGATGAGAGGAAGAGAAGAAGAAAAAAATCAGATTCGCTCTGATGCCATGTTAGTTTTCATAGTATTAGGGTTTGAGAAAGGGAGAGAGATGGAGAGAATTGAGAGAATGAGAGTTGGAGTCGAACTAGGTTGTTCGGCCTCCTCTTGTTATTATATATATCTGTGTCCCACTTAAGTGGTTCTAAAAAGCTTTAGTTACACCCACCTATCACAACCACACCCACACGTTACATAGACAAACTCTAACAGTTAGTATTGATATTTTATTAGTAGACATTAGACAGTGGATTTAGCTTAGTACCTACTTAGATTTGGTAATTTAGTTATGTGTTATATGTTTTTTAAGATTTTATTTTAGCATTCATGTATTCAGCTAGAGTTCCGACAACGTCACTCCTAAGGTAAAAGTTATAGCTTCAGTTACTTTTATGGTCATTTAAGTTACTTTTTTCACATGATATGTTTTTTTATTTTATTTTTGTAGAATAGATTGTAACCTCTTTAAATATTTTAAGCAATTTTTTTAAATGAGGCTTACGCCTCAGTACCACCTCGAGGCTGCGCCTCACCTTGCCATTACTAGAACCCAACTTTCCACGTCCACCAATATATATTCGAGTAGACTGTGCCCCATTCAGATAATTAGAATATCTAATTTAATTGTAGTAACTTGCAACCCTGGATGATGGTTACCATGGGTACCCATGTTCAACATACCGCTTATCATTCCAGAGGTAGCAGAAGATTCACTAATTGAACTTTCGGTAGACATATTTCAACTTACGGTTTGCACTTTCATAAAGACAAAAGAAAGTTACCTCAACATTACGAACATACAACAGTCACAAATCAACGGTACTAGAAGTCAAAAAAAAAAAAAATTGCGACATGCCCTGTGAACAATACTCCCATGAAAATACTTTGTGAGTAGTAACAATGAATAGTACTCTGAATAGTGTGATGAACAATTAGAAAGGGGAATAAACCCAAAACTAAAAAAACTTTGCACTTTGTCCTATGAGTAAGACCCAAGCATGTGGTTTGCCTTAGGAAAAAATCTCCACCTTGTGGCACCCACCTACCACATGTGGTAGCCCTAGAGTTTGAAACACAACACCTTAGGTGCCTGCTTTGATACAATGTTATCACATACCCATAGTTGAAAATCTTGTTTCATCTTGTTCCGGTAAGTTACCGAGACGATAGTGACACGTGGGGGAATGTATCTTCTCATGCCAAAAACTTCATCTAAGTCGTAAAATTGGTTTAGAACCTTATTTTCATAATATATGTACTTTTATAATACATAAAAATGCTAAAAAATAAATTTGTAATCTTATTAAAGTATTAAAGAAAGGTTTAACCTTATCGAAACATATAGTTTTTTTTTTCCATTGTCACATTTTGTCTCAATTGATACATCTCATTCCGTCAGCTTATCGAGACAATGAGATGAAATGATATTTTAAATCCTGCACATAGCTAGGAAATACCTACGTTTCAATCAATAGAGAGAAAAAGTGTCGGTTGAGAGAAGAAGAGAAAGAGAGTAAGAAGAGAAGGATTGCGGAAGGGGAAATCGTTTGTTGTGTTGCACGATTTCTCATGTTGTAGTATCTATTAATAAAAAGAGGGTAAATACCAAGATTTCTCTTGGTATCCCAAAGTTGCAATAAAGAAGCAAAGATAAGACATTCAACACCTTCCTCAAGCATCCAGCCATGTAAACCTCAATCTAGATCAAGACATTGTTGGAGCCTGGATGTTCAAACAGAATACTATTCTCACTTATCAAAAAAAAAAAAAACAGAATACTATACTCGAGTTGTCATGCATCCGGACCACCTCTTCCTTGACTACTATCGTAGGATTGTAAACTCTAGATAGTTTATTCTTTAACTTGAAAAGCACCTCTTTCAATTCATTGATAATAAACCCCCAACTCCTATCCTCCCACTCTCTTAACATATGTCAGCCATGTTTTTCTGTCATTTACTTTGTTATATTGTTCCAGAATTGACTTGCTAGACATCTATTCCCACGCTACAGAGCCAAGCAGAAATATGTAATGCCCCCTTCCCCACTCTAAGCCCAATTGAATTCCTAAAAGACTTTTTTTTTTCAATGTGTTATATAATATTACCATTCACTTAATGCAAATCATCATCCAAGCCTCTTCCCACCTTTGGGGTCGGTACATGAATCATGTTCTGCCATTCCTATCTGTCTGGGGATTTCCTCTCTTATTGTGCATAGGCCTTCAAAATCTTTATCACTACCTTGGTCCTTGTCCTTTTTGGCCTTCGCCTCTTTTTTGAGTCTTCAACCTGCAATATTGTACCCTTTCACTGGTGCCGTTATGCAGACACAGGTACTCATTTCAAGTATAGATTTCAGAATTCACTTCTAATCTTAACTGAAAGTTGCTTCATCCAAATTTAGCCATGTCAGAAATCTCATGAAGATGTTCATAAAAAAAATCTCATGAAGATAGTTGGTAGTTAGTTATTTCACATTCCTGTCTTCACTTGAAGAGATTTCTATATTATGTTAGGTTTTATATAAGACTAATTTGTTGAGTGGAACATGCACTGGTTGTTCTTGAAACTGCTTTACCAATTTGTATTTGTGGAAACCTGAATAAATCATTTTCAGTAACTTCAAACCCTGTTTTCTTTTTTGCAGGATGTTAGTGCCATCTGTGAAGAGTTGCCAGCTCTTGAAGTTCTCAATCTAACTAACAATTCTATGGCACATGATATCACTCGGCTTCCATCACTGAAAAACATCCGTGTTTTGGTTCTCAATAATACTGGCATAACATGGATGCAGGTACTCATTTTTATTCTTCTTTTGGATTTTTTTATGCAGTATATATGATATTTTTTTCTTCTTCCAAATTGGTAAAAGTCATTTTTTTTTTATTTGGACAGGTTGAAATACTCAAGCAATCAATCCCAGGAGTTGAAGAACTTCATATAATGGGAAATAAATTAAGGGCAATAATGGTTTGCACTGATTTCCTTCTTTCAATTCATTGTAAAAGCCCACCATATTCATCGTCTTGACTTGCTAATAGAGAATAATTGAACAATTTGCATAATAGTGTCTTCAATGTATTTAAGATACACTCGATTGGCATTGCATGCGAATGGTGCTTGTTGTTTCTTTTCCCAGAGGTAAGCCTCAAAGTCATGTGAGTTTGAAGATAGTCCTTTCAAAAATAATTGGCATAATCCTTTGAAGAAGGTAGGAAATCTTCCCCTTTAGAATATTGATGACTATGAGTACCAAAATCCAGTTCTGATAGCTATTAAGCACAATGGGGGCCAAGATTCACCTTTGTGAAATGAAATTGAGAACTAAATGATGATATTATGTTTCCATTATCTCAGCAATGCTGATTACTCTTGTAAGTGCTTTAATATTGTTTTAGAGATGTGTTGAACTTGAATGCGAATTTGCTTCAAGCAAAGTCTAGGAACAGTAGAAATCATTATTATATTCCATGCTGAAATATATATCGGCATTGCCAATTCAGTATGTTTTCTTGGCCCGTTCCATTGGCATCTAGCCATTCGTTCCTATTCTGCTATGCTTCTCTGCGATTCTTTCATGAATTTGAGTCACTCAACTAGAAGGGTCTAATAATTTGGTATTTGTAACCGTAGATCACTGAAAGAAAAAAAGAGAAAAATAATAATGGAATTTATGTTGTCCTAATTCGGTTCTGATTTAATGTTTTGTTTTTCGTAGTTCTGCTAGCCAACCTAACTCCATATTCTAGACGTACTGCATACATGTATTGTCAGGAGCATCATTTTTTTTCTTCTTCCCTGCAGCCTGCATCCTCCGACTATGTTCAAGGATTTGATTCTCTGCGGATTTTAAATTTGGAAGATAATTGCTTAGCTACATGGGATGAAATTCTGAAGCTTTCTCAGCTACGAAGGTATTGGAGGAAATTTGTGCTTCTTAGTGTAGGGTTGCTTGTAAAACTAGTGAAGTTTTGGAAACTGTTACTCCGTGGTTCCTGTGCTGGAAGCAAAAGGTTTTTGAAGATTGTAGGTCTTTGCCGGAAGTTTGTAACTCAGTTGGGTAGCTATGATGGGGTGGGTCATCATTTTGAAAAATTCTGATATATCAACATGGAGGATTTCTCTTGTAATTGGATGTTTATTATCTTTGGAGGTTTAGCCAAGAGCTTGTCTCTAGCTTTTCTTACTGTATTTTGTTTTTTTGTCTATTTGGGAATGCTTTTCCCTATCTTTGTACATTTCATATGCTTAAATACAATATGACACAGTTTTCGTACTGAGGAAAAAACAAACATGGTTCCTTTGTCCAGCTTGGAGCAGCTTCATTTGAACAAGAACAACTTAAACCGCATCTTTTATCCTGATTATGATTCGATGAATGATTCCGAACGAAAAGAGAAATGCTTTAGGCCTTTTGAAAATTTACGTTGTCTTCTTTTAGGTAATATTTTGAACACAGCTTGATGAGTTCATGCTTGCTTAATTTTGACCATCTTTTGTCTTTTTTTTTTTGTTGTTTGTTGACTTATTAACATGTTTCAGGTGGTAATAAGATTGCAGATCTGTTATCAGTGGATTCCCTAAATTCTTTCCCTAGTTTGACGGTGAGCTCATTTAGTATGAACCATTTCTCAAGTTTCTAAACTTGTGTGTTATATGATTAGGTGTAAGTAATATACCGAAAATTTCTATTTTAAGCGAGTGGTAAATTATTTAAATGTTATTGTTACTTGTACTAGAGCCACTCTGTTCTAGTTTGTTCTGACTGCTGGTGTGTAGATAGTTGTGTTTGTTGCTGATTGGAACATTATTTAGAAGTTGTCCAAATATTTAACACTATCCTCCCAATCAAGAAGCTGGAGATACCCTCAATAAATACACACACATGCAAATGCATGTATACACACACATAGCATGTGTGTGTAAGGATAGTATATGCTTCATGCACTCGAAATTACATATGATTGACAGGGATGTGTGTCATGTGGCACTTTACTATCAATCTGGGCATTCCACATTATAGGTTACCTCTTGGAAGGACAATGGCCTAATATTTGGGAAAATTACCTCCAGGGCCGTAAGTTTACACTTACTGCCCAAGGCAACCACCTCTTCATTATTGGGTCCAAAAAGGGCTGCCTTTTTAGAAATATGGACTTAAAACCCCAATGAGCCTATTTTGAACAACTTTTAAAAATGTATCCCAACTTTAACCTCATAGGTAGAGACGTAAGCTTAGTGGGTTCTAATAAAAAAAAACAAAAAAGAAAAAGGAAAAGGAAAGTAACTAAATACATTAAACAAGGAGAGACTGCAAACCAAAAATCAGCCTGATTAGTGATTTACAACCTTTGGATCTTTGTACCCACATAACGCTCAATAATACTCAAATTCCTACGATTAAAATCAACCCATGAAAATACCTTCAATTCAAAGCTTAGAAATCACTGATCGAGTTTATTATTGGTTTGTAGGTCCACCTAGTCATTGGCCAAACATCCATATGGTCAGTGTCCACTAGTGTGACCACTAAGAGTGTGACACGTGGCTTGTATTGTGGGCTGCGATCAGCTTTGCTCACAGCCCGATGTACTACCAATTTCTTTTGCAAAAGGAGGGGTAGTACTAAATTAGCCTAATAAAAAAAGGGATAAAGCTACGTCTCTAAGGGTAAATTAGGAATAAATTTTTAGAAGTTGCTCAAAATAGGTTGATTGGGGTTTTAAGTCCATATTTCTAAAAAGGCGGCCCGTTTTGGACCCAATAATGAATAGGTGGTTTCCTTGGGCTGTAAGTTTAAACTTATGGCCCTTGAGATAATTTTCACAAAATTTTATGACCTCTTGATCCAAATCTGCTGTTCAATTACTTGAACAGTCGCAAATAATTTGGATACTAGTCCATCCATCCATATGTATAAGCTGGTATCGAACCTGCGAATTCATTGATGCAGCTACATAACATCAGTCGATTGTTGAAAATTCTTCCTTTTGCCCTTTGTTGGGGAGTGTGGAAGGTACACAGTAGATGGAGTTTTTAATACAAAAGTCATTCCATTCCGAAAATTTGCTATGTTGTGTTGGATCTTCATTTGCAAAGAATTCTGAGAGCTTAATGTAGGGGACTTGTTCAGAAATTGGGGCAACATCATTATTGTGGAAGAAAATCATCATGGAGAAGACTGAGGGAAAGAAACCAGACTTTGGGTTGTTAAAGTGCAACATAGATGGCAGAACTTTAATAAGCAGTGTCATTTTCTCCATTTAGGAACAAAACCCATCCTTCCCATAACATAATAAAATAAATCACTCCACGTGATCATACTCCTTTGTGAAATAAATATTGCAAACCACCTTCCACTTCTTTTCCCAGATTCTAGAATCAATGCATTTGTATGCACCCCATCCAATATTTGTCTCCCTTTGCGAAAGCCCCTTGCTACAACGTCCCCACACATTCAATGTCCTTTTTCAAATGAGAAGGTAGAACGTTCGCAACTATTGTGTGAACACTAAACACAAGATAATGGAATAGAAGTTTCCTAGATCCTTCACTTCCTCTATTTTAGGAATGAGTAATAATGTTGCATTAGATCTTTATCCCACTTATCCCTATCATGATTCATCATACACCATCATAAATTCATCTTATGTTGTGTCTTAACAAGCCTTTCAGGAACGTCAATGTGAAGCCATCTGGCGGCTGGCCATGGAGCTTTATCCCCATCAAGGGCTTTGATAGCTGAAAGCACTTCCTCCTATTCAAACTTCTTCAATGCCATGTCACTCAATGTTTTAAAAGGCGTTTGAGGCTTATGCATTGAGGCTCGCCTTAGGGTGAGGTCTCCCAAAAATGCTCTAAGGCTTATTAAAGAAAGTGTAAAGGCTTGTGAGGCAGCCACCTTATCCATTGAGGCTTTAAAAAGGGCTTACACTTCAAGCCTTTTAAACTTTTTTAACGCCTCGTGTCAAAGGCATGCACCTCAGTTGCATACGCTGGTGGTGGCAATTTTGGGTTACCGCACTCTATAAAATTCCATTTACTTTTTTGTTTTTCCCCGTAACCCTTAGTTCAATAATAATAAGTTATTCTACAATAAATACATCAACAAAAACATCTTTTTCCCCATATGAATTACATTAATGCTCATAATTAAATTTTTTATTGGACTAATCATGTTATTTATTTATTTTTATTTTAATATTTATTTAAAAGGCACGCTCGTGAGGCTTAAGCTTCACGGTTTAGGCCATGGAAGCACCTTGCCATGCCTCCACATTTAAAAACATGGCCGCCTCATTTAGACCCAAAGAATTAAAGGCTATCCCATTAGGAGTAGGCCTATATAAATTTTATTTACATATAAAGTCATAAAAATTGGAAATTTCCTTTCGGGTTTCTCCTTCCTCTTTGGCCATAGAACCCTCACGGGCCCCACCTTAAATCTTCTAATGCAATTCACTCTTCTCCTCGCATTAGTAGAAAAAAAATGAAAGAATAAAAAGTTTTTATCTCTCGCATGAAGCCACTTATCCCTTAGTTTTACCTCCAATAAGTCTCCTCTTTACGGATTACCTCAACTAATTCCTTCTTAACTTCGTCCCTTTTATTGCTCTCGAAACTAGATTATGGACCCTCCTATTTCTTATCAAAGTAATCAATCTCAAGGAAATTTCCTATTTAGATCCTTCATGCCCAAACACCTCTTTGTTGCAAGTTGTCAAATTCTCCTTCAACTTTAGCTGGTATGTAGACTCCTCCCACCCCCTAAAGGAAAAGGATTTACTCCAATCATCTACCCTTTACTTGAATTTCCAACCGCATGTTCTCGAATCTAAATGGAGACGATTTCTTCATTCTTTCAAAATCTTGTTATGATTAATGTTGTATTCAATATCAAAGAAAGAAAGAGAACATGAGAATTAGGGTTAGAGAGAGAAAAAGAGAGGAGAAAGGGTGAAATCGTGTAGAGCGTTATGAGCTCCACGATTTCACCAATATTTATAATATTGGAACTATCACCATAATTACAAAGAGATCCCTGCAGAATATAAAGTATTACAAATAAGCTCTTGACAATACTCCTCAAGCTGGTGCGAAAATATCAAGCATGCTCAACTTGGATAACGTATTCTGCAAACAACCTTTACTGACACCTTTAGTCAACACGTCAGCCACCTGATTAGCTGTATTGAGATAATGTGTACAAATTATGCCAAGACGAAGTTTCTCCTTGATGAAATGCATATCCACTTCAATGTGCTTCGTCCTGTCATGTTAAACATGATTGTGAGCAATACTGATGGCCGCCTTATTGTCACAATACATGTTCATAGGTTCTTGTATAGGATAGTCTAGTTCACTTAGCATAGTCTTCAACCATAGCAGCTCACATACACCATGAGTCATAGATCGATACACTACTTCAACACTAGAACGGGTGACAACTGGTTGTTTCTTGCTACGCTATGAAACTAGATTGCCCCCAACATAGGTACATTATCTAGATGTAAGCCTTCTGTCTATAACCGATCTTGCCCAATCAACATCTGTATAGGCATCAACCCATAGATGTCCATGCTTGCCAAACAGAGTCCTTTTCTTGGTGAACCTTTGAGGTAGCATAGGACTCTTAGTTGCCTCAAGATGTGGAGACCGAGGAGCATGCATGAACTGATTAATAACACTAACTGCACAGGCAATATCTGGGCGTGTCAGTGAAAGATAGATAAGTCGTCCAACAAGTCTCTAGTACTGGCCTGTATCAGTAACTGGATCCCAATCATGATTAAGCCGGTGTTGCTGGTCAATAGATGTGTCAGTTTGTTTGGCCTCCAAATTGCCAAACTCACGCAGAAGATCAAGAACATACTTTCTTTGTGAGATGAACACTCCTTGTTTTGATCTTGCAACCTCAATATCCAGGAAGTATCTTAGGGATCGCAGATCCTTGATCTCAAACTCTGTCTCTAGGTACTTTTTTAACTTGCAGACCTCATCAAGGTCATCACTTGTGACCACAATGTCATCCACGTACACGATGAGAGCAGTAGTATGACTTCGACACCTTTTAATAAATGGTGTGTGTTCAGCCTGACTCTGTGAGTATCCCAGCTTCTTGACTGTAGTGCTAAATCCCTCAAACCAGGCCCTAGGTGACTGCTTGAGTCCATACAGTGCTTTCTTCAGTTTGCACACAAGTGCTTTGCCCCTAGTAAGGCTAAATCCATGAGGTGATGTCATGTAAACATCTTCTTCTAGATCACCATGGAGGAATGCATTCTTTACATCACATATTTGTTGCTAGGGAGAGAAGAACTTGAACTGAATTCATCTTGGCCTCTGGGGCAAAGGTCTCCTGGTAGTCAATGCCATATGTATCTGTGAATCCTTTTGAATGGGGAGGGTGTGTGACACACCCCAACATTATTGTACATGTATAATCAATAATATACATTCATAAGCTTAGATTAAAACTAAAACCTCTCTTAAAAATAGCCAAACTTGTCAAAAAATTCCCAAATTAGATTTGGGGCTTAGTTAGCTTGTTAGGGACCTAAATCAATCCAAATTCGTGGGTCCCACAAGCCTAGGTGGGCCATATCAGAAATACCCCTGAGAAAAACCCTAAAAAATAATTTTCTCCGATTTCGAAACTTCACACAGATATTCTAATTGTTAAATCATGTCATTTTGTGAATAAAATGTTTTAAAAGAGTACTAGAAATTCAAAAATGAACCAAAATACCCTTTAAGGGGTTTTCAGGGTTTTACAATATTCCATTATTATAAATATATATGATACAGATCGTTAGATATCCACTATCACATTATCCATTATTGTCCATATTTTTTAAAAGATAGTTACTTTGTTCCACATTATTTAAATTATATTGTTGAGTCCATGAATCCTATTTCTTGAATTTCATCGAATCAGACACTCCACACCTGTGTCGGACTCCAACACACATACCCATATTAATGCAACATAGACCCAAATAGATATTGATATGTCATATGAGGTTCTATCCAAAGCTGAGTATTAATATTCTAGACTTGACTTTCACATTATATTGCTATTGTCTTATGTTAGCTCCCCATGCTCTCACATCAAAGAATCATAAGACTTTTCCTACAAGAAAATAAATTCTTAAGAATAAAAAATAATTAAAATTGGGAAAATAAAGAAAATTCAAAGATGTAAATAATAAATTAAAAGTTAAAATACATACAACCAAAGTTCAATATGACGATTCATTTCCATCTCTAATCATGTGTGACAATACATGTTCATTAATCACGGAAGGGTCATGATTTATCAAACATGTAAGACTCCACACCCCATTTGTGGTGAATCATTTCGTCAATGATTCAATCATCTACATTTAGAGAAGTGTCGTACCAAAACTGAAAGAGAAGTACCTATATAGTCCAAAGGAAAAGCAAATATTAGTTCGAATCTTGGAATTCAATCGTGTCTTACTTTCTACCCCTCAAAAATAGTATCAAAGACAAAAGGAGAAAGAGAACTTATGTATGAAGGGTCGTAAGTTGAAAAAATCTGTTATAACATGTGTACGTGTTCTGTAATGGTCTGATGCAGAATTGGTAAAATCGATTGAATCGTGGGATCCAAATAGTGTCACAAGATTTTCAGTCAATTCTGCAGGGATTCTACTGCAATTCTAGCGCAGAAAGATTCTTTTATGGGATCTGATTTAGTTTCGATGATTTCGAATCCTGAATCATAAGATACAATACAACAATTCAATCCCAATTCTAATAACCATGGATACCATAGACTTGGATTCAAAAACCACCTTCATCCACCGACCACTAACTACTTAGTTGCTTGCCTACTCATAAAGAAAAGAATATACCAAATTAATATCATAGCACAAGTAAAGAAATAGAAAATACCACACTTCATGGCTTTAGGCCTAAATATGCATTCAAGGAAATAAATTTTGGTTTCGAGGTTTATTTCGACCACTGTGGAAATAATACATTTTTCATGGAAATGATGGAAATAATGCGGAAATGATGGAAATATTGTGGAAATGTTTGTGGAAAGTTTGGAAAATGATGAAACAAGCATAAAAACACACTCATAAGCTCTCAAACCATAATATACAACCATATGTAGTGTGGAAATGAATGACCATAATGGTCTATAATATGTCGCGGCAAGTATCTTTAATTAGTCAAGGTTTAATTTAATTATAGAACTATTATTTAATTGCTAATTATAAAAAAGTCATAAAGTAATATATTAACAAATCCTTATTCATTTACATTAATTTCTTAACATTATATGTAATTTTAGAAAACCTTTTTACTATTAACTTATAACATTTATTTAATTTTTTTAACGTTTAATTTTTTATTTGAAAAAGAAATTTAGGGTTAATTTTTTTTTGACCCAAGCAACTTGTAGCACGGGCTAAGTTATGCAACATATAATCAATTTATGCACAATCATGGATGTTTAGGGTAAAAACCAATGAAATTGGAGTTTTTCCCAAATTCCAAATTTTCACCCTAAACGATCTTTAATCCGTGCACAAATCTAGTGTAAATGCATTATAGATTTATAAATTTAATGAATTTACACCTAACCTATTTATTTGTAGCAAGATATTTTATCCTTATGTATATTTTAAATTTGAAAAAACTCCTAAACGGGATTTGATTATTCTTCACGATCAATCTACGAACTAAAATCTACAATGAATTGATCTTTTGTATAAACAAAATGTATGAAAATGGGTTAAATGGATCAAATATGAGATTTATAGCAGTTTTTAGCTCAAATGAGAATATTCCTACCTACGATTGAAATGTTTCCAATGTTTCCATACATGTCGAAACATTTCGACCGAAATAATACATATTTACACTGTCAATTGATCGAAATTTACTTTACACGCGAAATATTTCGACATGAATGGAAATATTTCAGGAAATTTAACATTATTTTGATGTTAAGTATTCTTTCCTGTCGATAACCTAGAAAATGGAAATATTTCACGAAATATTTCGATAATTTCGTGAAATTTATTTCCTTGTATGCATTAGATTTCAGAAGCCAAAATACCATACCCAGAAAGAGAGAGATGTTGCTCTTTGCATGGAGGTCAGAGGTCAAGGATAGGGCATGATGGTGCTAAACCCCAGATAAAGGAATAAACAAGCCTAAATGATGTTGCTAAACCCCGAAATACGTAATATCTCTCAACAAGCAACTTGTGGGATTTCAAAGCTTCTTGTAAGTGATCAGCTAATAGATCTGCCATATTTAGCTTTTGTAGAATTGATTTTTTGCTTCTTAAATTAATTGATCTGCTTGCTAATAGCCACTTTTTTTTTTGCTGATTTCTCTACTTGTGGTATTTATGTAAAGGACATTAGGCTTTCTGAGAATCCAATAGCTGATCCAGGAAATGGCAGTATCCCAAGATTTGTTTTGATTGCTCGATTAGCAAAAGTTGAAATACTAAATGGGAGTGAGGTAGAGACTGTATTTTTAACCAAAGTTCGTTTCTGATGCTGATTTTTGTGGTTATAGTAAATTGATTTACCCTTGCACACCTTTCAGGTAAGGCCTCGTGAGCGGCAAGAATCTGAGATCCGGTATGTCTTTTGTTCTTTAATTTAATTCATTTAATTTGGTTTCCTACTTTGTAGCACATCCAGAGGTCCATGAGAACTCTAGTATACTAAGGTATGAAGTGTAGGCATGGTGCAGGAGCTATTTCTTAAGCTTGCTTATATCTATAGTAAGAGAGCTTAGTGTCCCCCAGGACTAATAAGGGTGTCTTTAAGTCTTTATTATAAGTAGGAGGGTAGTTTGGGGATTATGAATTTACTACTCAATTTTTCCATAGCAGGTTAACTTATGCCATTTATAAGTAGGAGGGTAGTTTGGGGATATAAGCTAAAAAACATTGTGTCGCGGGTAACCGTGATATTCTAGGTGTTTAGGATGACTTTACCTTTCTGTTGTGAGCATATAACCCCGTCTGACATGGTGCATGAGGTAAGAAGGCGTCTTGCCGGGCGTACAAATCATGTTTTTACCTTTATTCATTCATGGGTTAAAGAGATGCTATTCTTTCACAGGTTGCACCGTTCTCTGATATTGCCAAGGTATATATCGTTGTGGGGGTCCATATCGTGGATTATTCTTGTGTTGATGTTGTACAAGTCATTTATGGTTTGTATTGTGAAGTCTCTTGCTTGCAAGGTTAATTTCCGCACACATGATTATTTAGGATGGGAAGATCTGTTTAGTTCCTGTTTTGAGCATTTAGTTATGCGTAAGGGAAAATTACCAAAGCGTTCATGTGGGGTGAATCTGGTTAGCTTGGGCCCTGTGTGGCTTCTCCTTCTTGAACTTATATTAAGTGGGTTTTCAATGAGGTTTGCCTCGTATGAGTTCTGATTCATCTTGTTTTGGGCATATGCCATTTGAGGGGAAACTGTTATTGCTCGGTTTCTTGATATAGCTGCTTGAGGAGTCATAACAGGAAAAGAACAAGAGAAGAGAGGCTGATCCTAGGAAAGAACTTCTTATTCTGGATCCTTCTACAAGTTATGGCGATTCACATTCAAGTACAATCTCTGTTCACAGAGGGTCATTCCCTTACATGGATCCCCTTTCCTCAGAACATGAAGAGCCTAACCAAAAATACAAAATGGCCATGGATGGCAGTGAAGGGTGGTGTCTAGGGCATCCACTGTCATGCACCAAGATTTTGTTTGCAAGAAGACATCCATATGGCGGAGTTGTTTTTCAAGGTTTTGCTTGCATGGGCTACTTAAATCTGTTGTCTGATAGAGATTAATTTTGTGTGTCACTTCTGCAATATGGGGAAGAAGACAAGGACTACACTTCTATACTCTAGTGCATACCATCCGCAAACTGATGGGCAAACAAAAGGGTTGAAAAGGGTAATATGCTTCAAAGTCTCATGGGGGATTGACCAACAACTTGGGATCTGATTCTGCCTTAAGCTGAGTACAACAGCTCCATGAATTAGATTAGGAATGAATTTGCAGCCAGTTATGAATGTTAGAATGCTCACAGATATTCATGCTGACAGCATAAAGAGTTTGATAATAGTGATTTTGTGATGATTTTTCTATGAAGGAAAGGTTTCCTTTGGGCACAATAAGCTGCAGTGTAAGAAGATTGGTCCTTGTAGAATTGGAAGAAAGTGGGACCAAATGCATACCACGTGGAGCTCTGCCTTGAAAGTCAGCCTCATGTTCAATGTTGCAAATTTGTATGCATACAAGGAGCATGATGGCGATGAGGAAAGTATAAAAATTATTGTTGACAATCAGGTGTGCATCATCCTACGAAGCTTGGGGAAGAGATTGAGAATGTCCTTGACCATCGGTTGGTCTTACTGTGGCATTGGGACAACCAAATATTTTTGTCCAGTGGATAGGTCGCCTGATGTTTGATAGCACTGGATCACTTTATGGGAGTTTTGCTGCATCAATCCAGATCGTTGTGAGAGGAAGTTGGCTCTTAACTGAACAGAGTTGAGATCTTCCCTGCAAAGGAGAGTTGATGCAACATGTTTAAAGGTCTGTACTCCAATATACTCAAAACGAGCAAAACTTTAGGTGTGGTACGGGGTATGTTTCTTAAATTGTTTAGATCTCTGTAGTAAGGGGGTGGTAGTACCATTTTATGGGTGGACAAGGGTGTATTAAGTCCTTTTTTCACTTGACCGAGACAAACTCCGAAACGAAACAAAACATTGAAAAAACGAAAATTTTGAAACATTACGAAATATTACGAAACATTACGAAATATTATTCAAAATCATTAAATTATATTTTTATTTATTTTTATTTTTTTGGATTGTATCGGATTGTCTCGGTTTGTCTCGGCGAAACAAACGAAACATTCCGAAACATTACGAAACATACGAAACATTCAATGTTTCGTTTCAGTTTCCTTACGAAACGAAATGAAACATACGAAACATTCCGAAATTTTAAACCATGGTTATTATATATTGTTTAGTGTCTTTATGTTTTTTATTTTCTCACTTATGTAAGGGCCTGTACACTTATTAATATAAATAAGATTTATTGGGGTGTGTAGGGTTAACACACAAAACCCATCTTCTCCATCTTCTCTCTCCTCTCTACAGAACTGAATATTTTCTACTTGGTATCAAAGCGAATCATCATCGAATCCATATCCAGACCTATGTACGAGATCGTGGGAGGCAAAGAGGAACCCTAAAGGTGTTGTCACTGTGAACAACCCGGCTGACGACATCAGCCGTACGGACAGGGTAGACACGGTGGTCTACTGGGATGATAGCGTCGATACCCCTTCTGAGTTGAGGAATAACAAAGGAAGATACAACGAATTGCCTTAGGGTCCAACTTTTCCTTCCTGTGATGAGAGTGGACATAACAGATACAACCGAACACTTTGGGGGAAACAGTGAACACAGGAAGGGATGGAAACAAGACGGACCTTGGGGACTTGTTGTCCAGGACACACGATGGCATACGATTGATCAGATGAGATGCCGTCAGGACTGCATCAACCCAATAGCCCTTTGGTACCCCAGTGCCAATAAGGAGTGCTCGAGCTACCTCAAGGACATGGCGATGTTTTCACTCAACAGTCCCGTTCTATTGAGGAGTGTCGGCACAAGAAGTCTGATGAAGAATGCCATGCTCCTCTAGATAGGTAGCAAGGCCACGGTACATGTACTTGCCCCCATTATCGGTGCGTAGAACTTTCAGCTTAGTGTCTAACTAATTGCACACCATTTTGTGAAATGTCTGAAAAATGGCACTAACCTCACTCTTGGATTTCATAAGGTAAATCTAGGAATAACAACTGTAATCATCCACAAACACAAAATATTGAAAACCAAAGAGAGAAGTGGTAGGGTTCGGACCCCACACATCAAAATGCACAAGTTGTAGTGGAAAAGTGCTTTTATTAAAACTGGTCAGGAAATGCACCCGACATTGCTTGGAAAGTACACACGTTTCACACTGAAACTCAAAATGGGGAACAGAAATAAACTGAGGGAACATGGTCCTCAAACTAGAAATCGGTAAATGACCGAGCCTGTTATGCCATCGCATTAATAGGTCTTTATTGATCCTAGATTTACTGACACTCGCACTGGACTGGTGCACAACTGAATGAGAAGTAGGCTGGCTGTCTAGCAGGTACAATCTACCATCCTCACGACCACTGTCGTCCGCCTCGTCTCCAAGTCCTGAAACACACAGTGAGTAGGAAAAAAGTCACACTGCAATGAAGATTTTTGGTAAGATGACTAACCGAAAGCAAATTAGACGTGAATTTAGGCACGCGAAGAACAGAGGTTAAAGACAGTGGGAGTGGCAGAGATAGAGCCTTCCCTGAGATAGGAGAGAAGGTACCATCTGCCACTCGAACCTTATCCTTACCTAAGCAGATGTGATAGGTGGAGAAAAGGGAGGGCATACCAGTCATCTGGTCAGAGGTACCAGAGTCAATGATCCAGGATGGACCAGTGGGTGCCGTGGACACATGGTGGGCCAAGTGGGGTGTACATGTCTGAGCAAAGGCTGAGGTAGACGTGGAAGGCCATCCAGTTGGGAGAGAAGCTGACGAAGGCGGTCAATATCCGTATCAGAGAGGGTACTAGTCGATCCTGAAGGTGTCACATCTGAAGTCTCCTGGCTAGCATGAGCAGCTGAGGTCCCTTGCTTTGCAATGTAAGGCTTCTTAGACGAGCCTAGTTTCCCTCCAGAGAACTGTGCAGGACGATCATGAAGACTCCAGCAAGTCTCTCGAGTGTGGCAATGCTTGCCACAATGATCACACCGAAGACGCTCGCGGTCATCGGGGTCTCCATCCTTAGGAGCGGGACGATTCCATTTCTGAGTGGCAAGGGCCAACTTCTCAGATAATGGAATAACAGGGTCCTGCTTTGAGCCCATGGCTTGTTTGCGACTATCTTCGTTCTGAATATAAGAGTACACCTGCGCAATGGAGTCTGGGGGTGGATCTCTACCCAAGAGATTCTCGCAGGCATGCTCATAAATCTGGTTTAGGCCACCGAGGAATGCAAAAATACGGTCTTGAGTCACCATCTTATGGAACTCTGCAGTATCAGTGGTAAAAGCAGGAATAAAGGTCTTGTAGTGATCTACCTCTTCCCATTTGTTGCGTAGTGCAGCATAGTAGGAGGCCAATGGAAGATCCCCCTGTCTGAAGTAAGCCATCTCCTGTCGGAGTTCATACATACGAGTAAAATTCCCGACTTGGGAATAGGTTTTAGAAGTCGAGTCCCATACGTCCTTGGCAGTCAAGAGGAATAGAAAGCCCTTGCTGATCAACGGATGCATGGAGTGAAGTAGCCATGGCATGACAGTTGAATTTTCTACTTCCCATTTCTCAAACGTGGCCTCTGTCTCATTCGGTGGTTTGATCCGTCCAGTGATATATCCGACTTTTCCCCGACCGGTGATGTACATCCTGGCGGATTGGGACCACTCAAGATAGTTGGTCCCACCCAAACGAACGGTAGTAATCTGCAGACCTGGGTTGTGATCACTGTGGCTCCCTGTAATTGGAGAAGTAGCAATAATCTCCGACTTAGTCGATGACCTCGTGTTCCTCTGATTGGCTCATGATGTCCAGAAGTGCTTACACTTCCCGGAGAGAGTCTGAGAGATCTTTGGTGCTTGCAGAGTTCGTAAACAGATGCGGTAGGGTCCAGGGGCAAATCTCCACTCTTTCGGAGGGTGCGGTTGCACTTGGGAGTAGATCTCCCTTCTTCTAGGTGCGGCAGAGATCCGGCGGAGAAGATCCGGGGATCCTGGAGGATTGCTGAAGGAGGAAGGTGAAGCCTGGGGGCTTCCTACCTGCCTCTGGAGGGGTGCGGTTCCCCCTGGAAGCCTGTGACTAGGCCCTGGAAGCATGCGGCTAGGTCCTGGAGGCCTGCGGCTAGGGTTGCGATCACTGTGGCTCCCTGCAACTGGAGAAGTAGCAGTAATCTCTGACTTGGCCGAGGAAATTTCCTCATGTTCCTCTGATTGGCTCATGATGTCCAGAAGTACTTACACTGCCCGGAGAGAGTCTGAGAGATCTTTGGTGCTTGCAGAGTCCGTAAACATATGCGGTAGGGTCCAGGGGCAGATCTCCACTCTCCCAGAGGGTGCGGTTGCACTTGGGAGCAGATCTCCCTGCTTCTAGGTGCGGCAGAGATCCGCCGGAGAAGATACGGGGATCCTGGAGGATTGCTGAAGGAAGAAGGTGAAGCCTGGGGGCTTCCTACGTGCCTTTGGAGGGGTGCGGTTCCCCCTGGAAGCTTGCGGCTAAGCCATGGGAGCCTGCGGCTAGGTCCTAGAGGCCTGCGATTTGGTCCTTGAGGGTCTTGGAGGTCTGCGACTAGGTCCTGGAGGCCTACGGTTAGGTCCTGGGAGCCTACGATTTGGTCCTGGAGGGTATTCTCCCTCTTCTGACATGTGCGATCTGCCCTGGAACCACTTCTCCAGCCTTCTAGAGTGGTGCGATTAGGGTTTTCTCCCTTCTGGTAGGTGCGGCTAGGTCTGGGAGGGTTTTCTCCCTCTTCTGGCAGGACCTGCTATTTTTGGAATCACTTCTCCAGTCTTCTGGAGTGGTTCGATTAGGGTTTCTGGAACCTCTAATGTCTGTAGCTTCCCATGGGAGATGATCTCCTACTTTGGTGAAGCTTTCTTTGCGGAATAATCAATTCCTAAGGTTATCTCCAACCACTAGGATTGAGCCATGGTTTCATAACCATGCTCTAAAACCATGTTATCGTTTAGAGTGTAAACACTAGCAAGTAGATCTAAGAGATTAGGGTTAGAAGTGTTTAGAGATGGGAGAAAGGAGAGAAGAGAAAGATTGGGGAAAGAGGGAATCATGTAGAGCTTAGAGAGAGACTACACGATTTCACCTTTTATATTAAAAAAGTGGGAAAACCCACTAATTACACTTAGGTCCCTGTACAATATAAATATTGCAATGAGGTCCATTACAACACTTATCACCGGCAGTAAGGTTGTTTTTGGGGTTATGTGTCGTCAACGCAACACATAACCCCCTATTTTGCCATCAAGTGCCTTTTTTTTTTGGACTTATTGATTTTTGGACATTGAATATGCTCCAGGGATGTTTTTCCCACTTTGTGGCTTCGTACTATTGGTTGTTTGAGTCTTGAGACTCGTTTCTTCATCTTTTTTGTTACCGCAAGTAGCACCGTGGCTTGTTTCTGCTGATTGTTATGTTGTTTTGACCTTCAAGGTCTTGTTTTGATTATTTTTGGTGATTTGACGTCCCTATGTCAATGTCAAACGACTCCGATGTGTCCTCGGGACCTACTGGTCATTCAATACCTAGCTCTTCAACAATTACTTCTCATATTCCAGCAACTACACCCTTGGAAAATTCTAGATTGCAGATTACTACTACAAAGTTGACCGGAAAAAATTACCTCGAATGGTCTAGAGCTGCCAAGATGTTCATTGGAGGTCGCGGGAAACAAGGATATATTACTGGCCAATTGCAGGCACCTGCATAGATAGGCCCATCCTTTGAAAAGTGGGAGACGAGCAATCTGACGTCATGTCTTGGCTCCTTAATTCTATGGAGTCCCACCTTAGTCGAGGGTTCATGTTTCTTTATCAGCGGAAAAATGTCTCCCGGATTTATCAGTTACACCAGAGCATTGCTACTCTCCATCAGGGAGACTCTTCTTTGGCGGATTATTTTGCTACGCTTCATAGCATGTGGGAAAACTAGATTATTATCAAGTTCTTACGCCTAGCTGTCCTGCAGATGGTCTGCAGTACCTTACCTTGGTTGATCAGTATCGTCTATACGAGTTCCTAGCGGGATTGAATGCAAATTTTGATTTAGCCAGCGTGCAATTACTTAGTCGTGATACTTTGCCCTTGCTGAATCAGGTATATACTTATGTTCAGAGTGAGGACAGCCGCTGTTATGTTATGTCACCCTCTATCGGCCATGAGAAGTAAGGCTGCAACTCGGGCGGGTTGGAGGTCAACCCGAGCCCAACCCGACCTTCAAGACTCCTAGCCCGAGCCTGAACCCAACCCGAGGTCGGGTCAATGAATCCTAGCCCGAGCCCAGCCCGATCGGGTTGGTCGGGTTGATCGGGTTGGCACTAGAAATTTACACCTCCATTAATGGCTGAAAACCCTTGAAAAAAAAAAAAATAGAAATAGAGAACTAACCCATTTGAAGCTCTCCCTTCGTTGGTGCATATGATTTTTACAGCATTTTCAGTAGAGAAACTAGCGATCGGATCTTTGTGTTTCAAAATTTGTTTAACAACAAAGTTTTTGAGTGGAGTTTTCAACAATAGCAGCCAACTGTCGCATATGATGACAGTAGAGAGATGGTACGGAGAGGGGAGGGGAAGGTAGGGTTGAGAGAGAGAGAGAGAGAGAGAGAGGGGGGGGGGAAGGGGGTAGGGTTTGAGAGAAAGGAGAAGGAAGGGGCAGTTAGGGTTTATAGAGAGAGAGGAGAGGGGTTGGGTTTGAGGAAACAGGGGAAAAGATTAGGGGAGGGGTGATTACTTATATAGGTCGGGCTCGGGTTGGGTTGGGCTTCTCTATGCCTCAGCCCGAGCCTATCCCAATTTCGATCGGGCTGGGGTCCTGCCCCAGTGATGTCTTGATTTGGATTTCGATATTTGTTACATTTGTTGATGATTTCAGTGGCTCTACCTGGGTATATCTTATGAAGTCGAAAGATGAGGTTTCTTCCATTTTTCAGACCTTCCACAAGATGGTCACCACTCAGTTTAGTACCCCACTCAAAATTCTCCGATCTGATAATGGGGGTGAGTACCTAGACAAGAGCCTTAGAGATTACTTTGCCTCTCATGGCATTGTACATTAAACTTCTTGTCCGTTGACTCCCCAACAAAATGGGAAACCTAAAAGGGAAAACCATCACCTTCTCGAGGTTGAGCGTGCCCTTCATCTTGGGATGCAGGTTCCAAAATCTTTTTGGTCTGAATCCATCCTTCTGGCTGCGTATCTCATCAATTGCATGCTCTCTCGCATTCTTGGCTTTCAGACCCCTTTGTCTGTCCTGCGTCCCGATAGTCCAGCCTTCATTGTTCCTCCCAAAGTCTTTGGGTGTGTATGCTATGTGCATGTTCATCGTCACTCTCGTGACAAACTTGATGCACGGGCCTTGAGATGTATTTTCCTAGGGTACCCTTCCACTTAGAAGGGATACAAATGCTATCATCCGGGTTCGCGTCGACGTTTCACATCTCTGGACGTCACCTTTGCTGAGCACATTCCGTTCTTTGGCAGTAGGGTCTCTCTTCAGGGGGAGTGTGATATTGTGGACAAGAGCCCTGTCCCCATGCTGATTCTTGTACCCATCTCCACTCCTGTGCCTATGGTCGAATCTGTGTCTACTATTGACAAGGACACTTCTACTACTACAACGGCGGATATGCGAGTTTATGCTAGATCCAGGAAGAAATGACAAGTTACTGATTCTGTGCCTGCCAGTCTACCCTCGGATCCAGATCCAGGTATTGTTTCTACCCCTGCTTTAGTTCATGAGTCCTCAGAGACTCCTACTCCAGAGGAGGATCTACCCATTGCACTTCGTAAGGGTGTGCGCACTTGCACCGAGCACCCTATCTCTCACTTCGTTTCTTATCAGTCATTATCTCCATCTTATCAGACATTTGTTAGCACTGTTTCATCTGTTTCCTTGCCATCTACCATTGCAGTTGCACTTAGTCACCAAAAGTGGAAAGGGGCTATGATAGACGAAATGCAGGCTCTTGAAAAAAACAAGACTTGGGATCTTGTTTCTTTACCCAGGGGGAAAAAACCAGTGGGGTGCAAGTGGGTCTTCATCGTGAAGCACAAGGCAGATGGTTCCATTGATAGGTATAAAGCTCGGCTAGTTGCCAAGGGGTTCACTCAGACCTATGGGATAGATTACTAGGAAACATTTGCACCTGTAGCCAAGATAAATTCAATCAGGGTTCTACTGTCCTTGGCTGCAAATAGGTCATGGCCTTTACATCAGCTGGATGTAAAGAACGCTTTTCTACATGGGGACCTAACAGAGGAAGTTTACATGAAAGTGCCACTAGGGTTGAAGCTTGCCGGAAGTGAAGACAGGGTGTGCAGACTGAATAAAGCTTTATATGGGTTGGAGCAATCTCCTTGAGCTTGGTTTGAACGATTCAGCAGTGCAGTGAGAAAGGTAGGCTACACACAGAGTCAGGCAGATCACACTCTGTTTGTGAAGCATCTACAGACCAGTATCACTGCATTGATCGTATATGTGGATGACATAGTCATTACGGAGAGTGACCCGACAGAGATCACAAGGCTTAAGTCCTTGTTGTCTGAGTTTGAGACGAAAGATCTAGGACCATTGAGATACTTTCTAGGGATTGAGGTTGCCAGGTCATCGAGAGGCATCTTCATTTCACAGAGAAAGTATGTCCTAGACTTACTGAGCGAGACTGTGTATTTGGGTTCGAGACCAACAGATACTCCTATTGATCAGAACCATCAGCCGAACTCCGAGGACGGTACACTTCTAGGTGATCCTGCCTTATTTCAGCAGATTGATATATCTTGCCCATACACGGCATGACATTGCTTATGCAGTAAGCGTCATTAGCCGATTCATGCATTCACCTCGGTCACCACATCTTGAGGCTGCACACAGAGTTCTTCGGTACCTCAAGGGGTCACCAGGTCGAGGCATATTGTTTGAGTTCATGGCCACCTCAGGGTGGAAGCATACAGTGATGCAGATTAGGCAGGTGCAGTGACCGATAGACGGTCTACATCAGGTTATTGTACCTTTGTTTGAGGCAACTTGGTGTCTTGGAGGAGCAAGAAACAACCAGTTGTCGCCCGATCCAGTGCAGAGGCAGAGTTCCGCTCCATGGCACATGGAGTGTGTGAGGTCTTGTGGTTGAAGATCATGTTAACAGAATTGGGAGTCAAGGTGACAGACCCAATGAGCCTCTATTGCGACAACAAAGCGGCCATTAGCATTGCTCATAACCCAGTTCAACATGACAGGACTAAACACATCGAGGTTGATAGGCACTTCATCAAGGAGAAGCTTCAACAGGGATTGATTTGTACACCCTATGTAAGGACTCAGGAGCAGGTTGCCGATATACTTACTAAGGGAGTCAACAAGTCAATCCTGAATACATTGATACCCAAGTTAGGCATGATGGATATCTTCGCACCAGCTTGAGGGAGAGTGTTGGATTCTATGTACACCCACGTGGGAGTGTTCTTAGAAGGGGTTTCCCCTACTTATAAATATTACTTATGGGAGATTGAATATTCACTTCAATCTCCCCATTATCTCTCAAACCCTAATATCTCCTCTCCCTAACCTCCATTATCTCTCTCTCTCAATCTATAGCATATTGGTGACAACCTCAAACAACAACACATGGATGTCACATTCCTTGAGTTAGTCTCTTACTTTCCAGGTCCTCGTGCCTCCTTTCCTATGGGGGAGCCTTGTTGTGAGGAAAGGCATCCTGTTACCTTGCAATTAGATATGGATACCCTTGATAGTGCTACTCTTGACAGTGCTCCCAAAATTGATACTATTGATACGGGTACTAGCAAGCAGGGGGAGCTGCAAGTGTACACACAGCGTTGGTTGAAAGGGACACAGACCACCACTGAACTCCAGGGCCAACAGCGACCCTCGATGGACTCAGGTAATCCCATTTCTATTTCTGCTCTCTGTGACTTTGATCTTCCTATCACTCATAGGAAGGAAAAGAGATCGTGTACTCAACATCCTATTGCTAGCTTTGTTTCATATGACAACCTGTCTTCATCCTACAAGTCCTTTGTTACCTCCTTGTCCTTTGTTGCACTTCCTTCGTCTGTTACAAAAGCTCTGCAGCACCCTAGGTGGAAAGAAACAATGTATGAAGAAATGAATGCATTGGAAAAAAAATAGCATGTGGGAATTAGTGGACTTGTCAAGAGGCAAGAAATCTATTGGATGCAAGTGGGTTTATACTATGAAGTGTAAACTAGACGGCTCAGTGGATCATTACTAGGCAAGATTGGTTGCAAAGGGCTACTCTCAGACATATGGGATTGACTACAATGAGACATTTGCTCCGGTGGCCAAGCTCAACTCTATCAGAGTTATTCTTTCCCTTGCAACGAACCAGTCTTGGCCGTTATTTCAGCTTGATGTCAAGAACGCCTTCCTTCATGGGGATCTAAAGGAAGAAGTCTATATGCTGCCCCTGCTGGCTTTCAACTCTTTGGGGGTGAACAGAAAGTGTGTAAGCTAAAAAAATCCTTGTATGGCTTGAAGCTGTCACAAAGGGTGTGGTTTGAACGGTTCAGTGGGGCAGTGAAGCGACTATGGTACATTCAGAGTCAAGCAGATCATACCATGTTCATGAGATGTGCCGAGGGGCATATGACAGTCCTGATTGTGTATGTGGACGATATCATAGTTACGGGTAATTGTGCTGAAGAGATCACCCGGTTGAAAGGGTTTTTGGCATCGGAATTTGAAATCAAAGATCTAGGCACATTGAAGTACTTTCTAGGGATTGAGGTTGCAAGATCTGCTAAAGGAATTTTTCTCTCAAAAGAAATATGTGCTAGACCTGTTACAGGAAACTGGTATGTTAGGGTTGCGACCAGTCAATACTCCTATTGAAGCAAATCACAAAGTCGATGGTCAGTCAGGGGAGCCTTTAGAGGGTGTGGGTAGTTTTCAGAGGCTGGTGGGGAGGCTTATATATTTAGCTCATACACGGCCTGATATTGCATATGTGAGCCAATACATGCATGTTCCTTATGCGATACATCTAGAAGTTGCTCACAGAATATTGAGATATTTGAAGTCATCACTAGGTCGTGGCTTGTTATTCACGTGTTATGGCCATATGCGTGTTGAAGGCTTTACAGATGCTGACTGGGCGGGAGCCCAAGATGATAGATGATCTACGTCAGGCTACTGTACATTTGTGGGAGGTAATCTGGTTACTTGGCGAAGCAAGAAACAACAGGTTGTGGCTCGCTCAAGTGCTGAAGTAGAGTTTAGATCTATGGCTCATGGTTTATGTGAGCTACTATGGCTCAAAGTGTTACTTGGAGAGCTTGGTTTTCTAGTAGAATGATCCATGTCGTTGTATTGTGACAATAAGGCAGCAATAAGTATTGCTTACAATCCAGTTCAGCATGACAGAACCAAGCATATTGAAGTGGATCGTCATTTCATTCGTGAGAAGGCCACCTCTGGAGTAATTTGCACACCCTTTATCCCTTCATCTGATTAGGTAGCGGATATCCTTACGAAGGGTGTTGCATCAGCTTCTTTTCATGAGTGCTTGAGCAAGTTAGGCATGAGTGACATTTATGCACCAACTTGAAGGGGAGTGTTGAAGGATGTACTTGCTATTTCACTATTTGTTATGTCTTTATTTTTTATTTTCTTATTCTATGTAAAGGCCCACAATAATTAATATATAAGCATTTCTTTGGAGTGTGTACAATTACCACATTCTCCCGCAATTCTCTCTCTTCTCTCTTTTACTCTTCTAGGGTTTTCTCCATTAAACCTAGAATATTTCAACTCATCATTCAACCCGAAACTCCATCTCTCGATAGAGTGTGTTTTTACTCTTTTTTGGTGATTTTTGGGGAATTATTTGGGTTGATTTGGTTGGACTTTTGTTCATTCTTCTTGAATATTGAAAAAGAACTCTTTTTTTCAAACCAGTGTCCGTCCCCCCCCCCCCCCCCCCCCCCCCCCCTCCACACACACACCTAATTCTAACCTTTATGTGGATAACACATTTGAGTGGATCCATGATGTATTGAAGAGTGGGAAGTTTTTTCCCTTCTCTAGTTACCGCCGGTAGCTACTTTAGTCCTATTGGACCTAACCGACTCTCGGTTAGGTACAAAACCTTCCCAATCTTGGTTCCAAGGCTTCTGCCATGGGTTGGATTGGGTCTATGATGTTTCCGGCTATCACGGTGCTAATGCCATTGCTCTTCGGGGTAAATAACCCTTCTGCAAGTACTTCTAATGCATTCTGAAGGTCTGGTTGTGTTTACAAACCATCGGTGCTCATTTTTTTTGTGAGTTCTTCGTCTTTTGTTCGTTGATTCGCTATGACTACTCCGTCACCTACCCCGAAACCTCCCTCGGGATCCATTTTGAGCACGGAAGCCACCTCCAGAGGGATTGGAGGGCCTATGGTGCATCAACTGGTCTAGAGAACCCCAGGTTGTAGATTACCTCCATGATGTGAAGAATTATCTAGAATGGGTTAGGGCTGCCCGCTTGTTTATTGGAGGCCATGGGAAGATAGGACAGGGCACAAGGCGTACAATGAACCTCTTGAGGATGATCCTACCAACGGCCAAATATGTTTGGGATGCAGTACCTCAAACATACTCCCAGGTGGGAAACTTCGCCGAGCTCTATGAACTAGAGGAGGAGATATCGTCTTCGTCAAGGGGAGATGAAACTTGGTACATATTACTCTTCACTTCAAAGCAAATGGGAGGATATTGATCACTACCAGAGCTACTCCCCAGTGTGTGCCGATGACATCAAATTCTTTAAGGCTATGGTTGAACGTTTCCGGATCTTGCAATTTTCTATCTGGCCTGCACCTTAGCTTTAAGGGAGCTCACGTCCATATTCTCGGTAGGGACTCTGCCCTCACTTCTCTAGCACAGGTCTATGCTTACATTCAGGGGGAGGACAGTCACCGCTCTACAATGCAACTCTGCAATGGGAGTGATACTCAGGACCGATCTGCCTTGGTTTACTGCCAATCAGAAGTGCCAGAAATCCAGTCCAAAGGATCCTGGGGACAGACCCAGACCCAAGTGTGATCACTGTGGTTGCATGGGTCATGTCCAGGACGCTTCATGGACGTCCCCCAGGACAAGCCCCGACTTCTCACCAGCGCCACTCGGCCAAAAAGTGATCCCATACAACGCACTCAGTTATTCAGGACACCGCACCTCTAGTGTCTACCTCCTCTGGGGACATGGACTCGTTCTCTCCTGCAGATCTTGAGCGATTTTGCCGCATGATAGCCCAACTCAATGGCCAGGCTTCCACATCTGCATTTGCTCACACAAGTACTAGGACTGCTTTTTCTGCCTCTACTGTACCTTCCAGCCCTTATTGGATCATCAATTCAGGGCCATCTGATCACATGACTAGTATGTCCTCCGTTTTTCTAGCTACTGTATATGTTCTGGTCTTAACAAAGTTAGGATAACGGATGGCCCCTATTCCTCTATCTTTGGCAAAGGGGATGTTCATGCCACACCAGCTCTCTCTCTCTCTCTGTCCTCTGTCTTGCATGTTCCTCAATTTACTGCTAATTTACTATCAGTCAATAGTCTTACCAAGAGTCTTAACTGCAGTGTAACATTTTTTCCTTCTCACGGTGTGTTTCAAGTTCTGGAGTCGAGACGGACGATTAGCAATCGACGTGAGGAAGGTGGCTTATACATCCTGGATCCTTCGGTCTCTTATGCACACCAGTTCAATATCAGTTGTAGTAGTAGTCGAGTCAATAATGACCAGTTAATGCTTTGGCATAATCGGCTAGGTCATGTCCATGTGTCTGTCTTAAAGCGTGTCTTTTCTGCTTTCTCTCCTCTTTCTATAGTTCCATTTCATTGTGGAACATGTGAAATTGCAAAGCATTGTCATTCTACTTTTCTAATTAGTGAGAATAAAAGTACTATTCCCTTTTCCATTGTGCATTCTGATGTGTGGGGCCCTGCTCCCGTGACTTCTTTGTTTGGATATCGGTAACTTTGTGGATGACTTCAATGGATGTACCTGGGTGTACCTCAATAGAACCAAAGATGCGGTGTTCTCTATTTTCCAAGAGTTCCATAAGATGGTTACCACTCAGTTCCACACCACTGTCAAGATTCTTTGCTCTAACAATGGGGTGAATATCTAGATGGGGACCTTAAATCCTACTTTGCATCTCATTGCATTGTTCATCAGATCCCGTGTCCCTCCACACCTCAACAGAATGGGACTGCTGAGCGAAAAAACCGTCACCTTCTTGAAGTTGAGCATGCTCTCCGGTTGGGCATGCAGGTTCCGAAACACTATTGGTCCGAGTCTGTCTTACTTGCAGCTTACCTCATCAATTGTATGCCATCTCGTGTTCTAGGATTTCAGACTCCCCTATCTCTCTTACTTCTTGATCGTCCAGGCTTCATTGTTCCTCCAAAGGTCTCGTGTTTGCATGTCCATATTCATCGTTCTTTGGGTGTGTTTGCTTGAAGTGTATCTTCTTGCAGTATCCCTCTAAAAAAAAAAGGGTACAAATGCTATCACCCTGCTACCCGTCGTCGCTTTATTTCTATGGATGTCACCTTTTGCTGAGTCGATCCCCTTCTTTGGTGAGCGGCCCTCTCTTCAGAGGGAGCATGACATTGCAGAAGAGAGTGTCCCCAGTCCTATGCTCGTCCTTATTCCTATGTTGGTTCCTATTCCTATGCCGGGACCTCAGTCTATAGGTGACAAGGACACTCTACTACTCCAGTTGATGTGCGTGTATATGTCAGAACCAAGAAGAAAGGACAAGCCACTGTCCCTGCGCCTGCAAGTCTCCCCTCGGATCCAGTTCCAGGTATTGCTCCTGTCCCTGCCTCAATTCCCATTTCAGTTTTAGTTTCTATTCTTGAGCCACATGCATCTTCTATTTCTGATGACCATATGAGCACTGATATTGATCTCCATGTTGCACTTCGGAAGGCTGTACGTACTTGTACAGAACACCCTATTTCTCATTATGTCTCTTATCAGTCTCTGTCTCCGTCGTATCAGAATTTTGTTAGTGTTGTCAGTCACCCAAAGTTGAAAGAAGCTATGCTGGATGAAATGCAGGCTTTTGAGAAGAATAAAACATGGGAACTTGTTCCATTACCCAGAGGAAAGAAACCTGTGCGGTGCAAATGGGTCTTTACAGTGAAGCATAAAGTTGACGGGTCAGTTGAACGGTACAAGGCACGGCTCGTAGCCAAGGGATTCACTCAAACATATGGGATCGACTATCAGGAGACCTTTGCACCTGTGGCCAAGATGAACTCAGTTAGAGTTCTTCTATCTTTAGCCGCCAACCTGTCATGGCCTTTGCATCAACTAGATGTGAAGAACGCCTTTCTGCATGGAGATCTGATAGAAGAGGTGTACATGAAACTACCACATGGGTTGAAACTTGCTGGAAGTGATGACAAGATGTGCAAGTTAAGGAAAGCTTTGTATGGGCTAAAACAGTCTCCAAGAGTATGGTTCGAACGGTTTAGCGGTGCGATCAAACGAGTGGGCTACAATCAAAGTCAGGCCAATCACACGTTTGTGAAGCACCAGCTGACTAGTACCACTGCGCTAATCGTCTATATTGATGACATTGTCATCACTGGGAATGATCCCAAGGAGATAAAGCAATTGAAGACCTTGTTGTCCTCGGAGTTTGAGACAAAGGATTTAGGGCCATTGAAATATTTTCTGGGGATTGAAGTTGCTCGGTCACAAAAGGGCATCTTCATATCTCAACCGAAGTATGTGTTGGACCTACTTAGTGAAACTGGGTATTTGGGAGCTCGACCAGCAGAGATTTCGATAGATTAGAACCATCAGCTGAATACTGAGGAATTCGACTCCCTTGAGGATGTTGCTATGTTTCAACGATTGGTTGGCAGGCTGATCTTCTTGGCACATACCCGTCCGGATACTGCTTACGTCATGAGTGTTATCAGTCAGTTTATGCACGCACTACGGTCATCCCATCTTGATGCAGCTAATAGAGTTCTTCGGTACCTCAAGGGCTCTCCAAGTCGTGGCATACTGTTCGGGGGGACATGGACACTTTAGAGTAGAAGCATATACTGATGCAAATTGGGCAAGTTCAGTTACGGATCGTCGGTCTACTTCAAGATATTGTACCTTAGTTGGAGGGAACCTTATCTCTTGGCGAAGCAAGAAGCAACCGGTTGTAGCTCGATCCAGTGCAGAGGCAAAGTTTTGCTCCATGGCACATGGTGTGTGTGAGCTCATTTGGTTGAGGACCATGCTTGAGGAACTGGGACTCCAGGTGATACAGTCGATGAGCCTCTACTGTGACAACAAAGCCGCCATCGGCATGGCTCACAACCTAGCCTAACATCATAGGACCAAGCATATTGAAGTAGATCTTCACTTCATTAAAGAGAAACTTCAACTAGGATTGATTTGTACTCCGTATGTGACAACCCAGGAGCAGGCAAGGTTTAAAATTTCGTTTCGGAGGAATGTCTCGGTTAAGCGAAAAATCGAGACAAACTCCGAAACGAAACGAAACATTCACGAAACATTGAAAAAATGAAATTTCTTACGAAACATTTCCGAAACATTACGAAATATTATTCAAAATCATTAAATTATATTTATTTTTTTGGATTGTATCGGATTGTCTCGGTGAAACAAACCGAAACATTCCGAAACGAAACATACGAAACATTCCGAAATTTTAAACCATGGGAGCAGGTTGCCGACATACTCACAAAGGAGGTGAACAAGTCTATTCACGAAACTTTGAAAAAACGAAATTTCCGAAACATTATGAAATATTACAAAACATTACGAAATATTATTCAAAATTATTAAATTATATTTTTATTTTTTTGGATTGTATCGGATTGTCTCGGTTTGTCTCGGTGAAACAAACCGAAACACGAAACGAAACGAAACATACGAAACATTCCGAAATTTTAAACCATGGGAGCAGGTTGCTGACATACTCACAAAGGGGGTGAACAAGTCTATTCTTCATACTTTGATCGGCAAGCTGGGCATGATGGATATCTTCGCACCAACTTGAGGGGGAGTGTTGGAGTTTATGCACCCACGTGGGTGTCTGAAGTGGGTTGCATCCCACTTCCCACGTGGGAAGTCTTTTGGGTTATTAGGAGGGTTAAGTGGGCCAGCCACTTAATCCACTATTTGGTCTTTGTGGGAGTTAAGTGGGCCCACCACTTAACTCCACGATTTCACCTTTGTAGGGGTTCTCCCCATCATATATATAATACAATGTGTGAGAGAGAATGAATTAACTATTCATCTTTTCTCATCCCACAAACCTCTTCTTCTTCTCTACCTTTACTTTCTTCTGCGTCCATTACTATTTTTCCTCCTCTCTAATCTTTTCTCTACTGGTTACAACCTAAATCACAACATGGGCAGGTGCCAAAGAGGACAGGAGATCTACCTTAGGGTGTTGCACATTTGTTGGGGGCAATCTAGTTACCTGGAGGAGCAAGAAGCAACATGTACTTGCTAGATCCAGTGCAAAGGCAGAGTTGAGGGCAATGGCCCATGGCTCTTGAGATGCTCTAGTTGAAGATGTTGGTTGCTGAACTTGGCTTCCCCGTATCGGGGCCTGTGAACTTGTACGTGACAACAAGGCCATCATCAACATTGCTCACAATTCAGTTCAGCGTGATCAGGCTAAGCATTGAGGTGGACCACCACTTCATCAGGGAAAATATTGTATCTGGGGAAGTTTGTACTCCTTTTGTGAAAACAGATGAGCAAGTTGCTGATGTTTTCACCAAGGGAGTTCCCAGTTGGCAACTCCATAAGTGTCTAAACAAGTTGGGCATGAGAGATATCTATGCACCAACTTGAGGGGGGAGTGTTATCATATACGTATTTTAGGCAGATTTCTATGTAAAGGGTAGTCTTTTGTAAGTACCTCTTGTGTGAGGGGTATATTTGTCTTTGTATTACTCTCTCCATATAAATAAGAATTATGGAGTCATGTGACACACACATGACATCCTTCTCTCTTCTCTCTACATTCTCTCTGTGAAACCCTAACCCTAAATCACCATTACAACTATTAATACCCTACTTCTGTTGTGGCGTTGATTCCACACCCAAAATTCAGACTTGAAGCCGTTGCTAACCATCAAAGCTGATAATTTTCTGCTTCCCACATCTTTTTTTTGGTAGATCGGCTTCACTCATATTATTTTTGCAGCTATTTCTATTTCTTACTAGCATTCTTTCTCTATTTTCTTCGTTAAATTGTGGCCTTCACAGTACGTCCCTTTAGTGCATAGATGTAAAACAATACTTTTTTAAGTAAAAAATATGGTAACAAAGAGGTTAATGTAGGTATTCTTGACATAGTTTTGTGTTGAGACGTGTCAAATGGTACTCTACACAGAATTTTCTAGAAAATGATGTTTTAGAGACAATCATTGACCCAGGATTTAGAAGCTTGTTCTATCATCAGGACCATCAGAAAGCAGTGGCACTGCTTTGAAATTTTATCCCCCTCTTTACATATTACCGATTGTTGATAGTCACATTAGATAAACAGACTGAATTGATTTTTTTTCCTTGTGTGGACTACCAAATTGCGTAGAAATTGAATCACTTCATATGATTATGCATCTAACTGAGCAGCTATTTTGCAGGTATATCCACTTTCTGATGTTGAGTTTCACATTATATGATATTGTATCTAACATAGAAGCTATTTTGCAGGTATGTCCGCTTTGTCATGACTAAGATGCAAGACAATCGAGAGGACATTAAGCAGATCCACCCTAGGTAATATTGAGTTGATAAGCAACTCATAATCCATTTTAGTGCAAGGATTGTGCCCCCAAGCTTATAATGCAGGATAAAAAGCTTCTCTCCATTGCACTTGTAAGGAATAGGGAGAAGTTGATAATGCCTGGATAAATCATAATGTGTTTAAAATTCTAATATGAAGAGAAGAATTAGATTGTGGGTGAGAACGAGGCATTCCTGGATGCATTGCAACTTTGCAAGAGGCCCATAATTTGAAATTTTATACCCAGATAAATTAATATGCCCAACATACCCAGACACGATACAATAGCAACACTAGTATGGATGCTGCATGGATATTTCTAAGTTACTATTTTCTCATTCCTTATCGAATTTAGTTATTTCTTAACTCCTAAGAATTTCCTTGTTTGTTTTGTCAAAAAAATTATACAAATAGTATATTGTAACAAATCTTATTGTAAAGGGCTTTGCAATATTAGGAGTTTCAGTACATTTGGCATAATGTGAATAGAAATAACCAGTACTTACCTTTAAAAAAAGGCAAAAATTAAACATGGAATATTGGATTGGTTCTATGTTACCCTTGTACAGGTGTTGAATACAGGTATGTGTCCGAGTGTTAGAATTGCTCAACCCCCAAAACCCTAATTTTAAAAAGAAAGTGAAATTTAGGATTTTCACTTTAGACAAAAAAGACACCGAGATTCAAAAATTCATAACTAAGTCAATTTAAATCCAATTTGAGTAAAGCTTAATATTTTGGAAAGAAGACAGTAGTTTTGGAATAAAATATCAGTGAAAAATTTTCGGAAATGGGGTACCCAAAACCAAAAACCCTATATACTGTCTGTCAGATATCTGAACCTTGAGTTTTACAAAAAAAATTATCCTAAATGAAAATGGGTGAATCCAAGTTTGCTGAAAGCCAAACAGGATGGGGATTCCAGATATTATTTTTGGGAATTTTTCCCTATTCAGTAACGCGTTTCTATTTGCAGACAAATGTCACCTCTTATGTTTTCAGGGTGTGCAGCCAACTGCCGGTGCACCCTGATAACATGAGTAGGAAAAATAGCAGTTGATCTCTGAAAATTTCCAGAGATGATGATTTATGTGTTATCTAATTAAAGCCGTTGATTTCGCCTCAATTAGAGTATTGGAGCATCCATTTGAAGAAGTCCCCATAAAAGATACTTTTTTTTGGCCTTTTATATTTGAGCATCCAGTCTTTAATGTAATCAAAAATTTACTGGGGAGTGATTCTGATCACTTGGTATGAGTTGGATCCCTTAAAAGAAAGGATCGAAGGGATCTTTGAAGTTAAGAATAGGAAGCAATTCATTTAACGGCATTCCCATGTCGTAGAGGGCTGACATGTGGGGTGGTGAGACCCACTACTTGATTATGTCCCATCTAGGAGATCTACCATGAGCAAGATTGACCATTTTAGATGATCATGATCGTGTGATCAATTACATTCTGCTGAACATGCATCAGTGAAAATATAGCTAGGAGTCCAGGAAAAAAAAATCTTCATAACAGATGGTTAATATTATCCTGATCAGCTCGGTCTTATGTGTTAAAGATCTCCTAAGTGGGAGCATTTAGATGGTGGAACCCTCCACGGCTATACCCCTGCATGTGCACATAGCCTTTGGTAGATTGTCCTTATGGTCTACTTGGCTGTTACTTAAGATTTACTCTTTTTTAAATTGCAATTAATGTAACAATGACACGAACATGTGTTGGTGTCCAAAGTACAAGTGTTTGACACGGCGCCTTTAAGAAGGTGAAAATACAGACATGTTTGTTCTCATGTATTACAGTATAAATTATGGTTATGTAAAATAAAAGTTCTTTCAAATAAAAATAAGAAAGGAAATATATGAAAAACAAAAGAAGATATTTCTATACACCATGGAGCTATCCGATGGGATGACAAATATAAGTAGATTTATAAGAGGGAAGACTATCAAACATCTATAGCTGTGTTTAACAACTTAACAAAGTGTTGCATGGAGAACGAGACATACCAATCCTTTTTGAGAATTATAACGATAAATATTAAAATAAAGGGTGACACGGCCGTATGTTACCCAGATACGGCTGAGACACAGCCAGGATACTTCATGGACATGACACTTACACTTAAAAAATGAAGTGTTTGACGTGGGTACGGCATCCATTTTGAAGTGTCCAGGTAACATAGGCCGTATGTGTCAGGATGTCTGTCGGGATCTTGTCAATACATGCTTCCATGTTGGTATGTGTCTGACATGGTAAAAAAAACCCAAAAGGCCATGTCCTTGTTATATGGCAATTAATATTTGGAGGTTGTCTTCTATCGAACTGGCAGTCAGCCCTATTCTGCCTGTGATGTATCTCACATCGCTAAGTACAGTTTTATCTCAGGGTTTCATCATTATTGCAATATTACTGATGCTTACCAAGTAATGTATTCACTTGCTGAGGGATGAAACTCAATTGCAGATTTGCTGAGCTTAAAGAACTGCATGGAATTGAATATGAGAAGCCATCAACTGGAATGGCAGGCCCACAGAAAATGGCTTCAGGACTTCTTTGTATGGATCTAACATTATTGAGATTGCCTTTTTCCGAGGCTTATAGTATCGATGCTCTTACAATTTGCTTCTATTTTATGCAGCTATCACTTTGAAATGCATTGGAGCTTCCATTGGGGAAAAGCCACCTCTGACAAAGAAATTGCCAGCTACCACTACGGTGATATGCCTAATCAAATTGCTAGAACTACCTTTCCCTGTATAAATGGATGTTGTGTGTCACTGGAAACTTCATCTAAATATTCTATAAAATTTATGGTAGGTTGGCAAGCTCAAAGTTTTGTGTGAGAACTTCTTTAAGCTGAAGTCTATCAAGCCAAAATTGTTTCTTCAAGAAGAGGTATATACTTGACACAATTAGTTTGCTACTGTTGATAATAAAGAGTAACTGATAAGATGTGATTGTTAATAGTAAAGTAAAAAGTAGTCCAATTAATACATCACATAGGTGAAATTAGAATGCAGAAGGAAATTATTTCAACTGCATGAACAACTCTGACATCTTTTTTATTATATTATTGATGCAGTGAAGAGTCTATGCAGCTTAGACACGAACAAGTGTTGCTGTTGAACACAAACTGTGGCAAACAAAACATGCTAAAACACACACATATAACTATATCATAATACTCAAAGATGCATTATTAATATAAATGGTACTCATGTAAGTTTCCAAAGATGAACATGAAAAATGGAGCTGGAACACAAAAAAAAAATGGTGCAATTAATACATCACATAGGTGAAATTAGAATGCAAAAGGAAATTATTTCAACTGCATGAACAACTGTGACATCTTTTTTATTATATTATTGATGCAGTGAAGAGTCTATGCAACTTAGACACGAACAAGTGTTGCTATTGAACACAAACTGTGGCAAACAAAACATGCTAAAACACACACATATAACTATATGATACTACTCAAAGATGCATTATTAATACAAATGGTACTCATGTAAGTTTCCAAAGATGAACATGAAAAATGGAGCTGGGACCCATCATCCTTGATGAACCATATCCTTTATATGCATGAACCACCAACTTAGTGGATTGAACTGTTCAATCAGTGGTCACTTTTTGGATTAGGCATAGCCTAAACACTACTGACGAGAGGATATTAACCTTTCGATCCAGACCTAAGACTTGGACATCTAATAAATTTAATGTCAAAGGTCAGGGAAAAAGTCAATGACTAGGACATATCCCACATTTCCTTAATTTTGGTTTAATTATCTATTAGGTGGGAGAGAGATTGAAAATGTTTCCCATAGGACTAAAGTTGGGTGGTTAGAAGTGGAGATCCCCGTTAGACAACATCGAATTGAACCATCATTTTTCCGTAGAGCCTTCCTGCCCCCTATTTGAATGAAAATACTTCTGGAGTGCTTGTGATCGACATATACCGATCAAATTTCAAGGGAAAATTTTATATGTGACAAGAAGACCAACTGTGCTTTATGGAGCTGAATGTAAGGTATTTAAAAAAAAAGAAAAAAGAAAAAAGAAAAAAGAAAAAAAAAACATTGTACATAAAATGAGCATATTAGAGATGAAGATTTTTAGATGGATGGGTGGGAAGACTAGTAAACACAATGAGAAATGGGCACAATTAAAGGAACCTTGGAGTAGTCCTAAAAGGTTATAAAATAAGACAGAGATGATGCAAGTCCGAGAGCTTCCATTGATAGAAAATACTTGAAATCACTAAGAATTTACAAATGGAAGCAACTTAAGTAAAGCATAATAGATGTGGAAGGGAAATCCACAAATAACTAGAGGAATTCTACATCTAGGGATTCAAGAAACGGCACCATAAAAAATTCACACGAATATCCAATGAAATTAATCACTGAAAAAACCCAAAGGGATTCTCTACTGCATATATAGAACCCCAGTCCTATTTATATACATAAATACTTCTAAAGCAATTCTAACTCAAAAAACCTTTACCTTAACAACTTCTGATTTCTGACAACTGTCCTAGACCAACTCAAATTCCTACTTTGACTCAAATAACTAAGAATACTTCCTTGACTCGAAGACTAACACACAAAACTCCTTTCAGAATTAAAATATAACCTTGTAAAATCCTAATCTAATTGTAAAACATTTATCATGTTTCCCTATGTTGCATTGATACGGGTACGGGTGTCAAAGTCCAACACAGTTATGGAGGATCCAATTCGGCAAACCTTGAAGAATAGGATTCATGGACTTGGTGGTATACTTTAGATAGCGTTAAATAAAGAAATTATAATTTATATAACAATGAGGATAATAGTTGACAACAAAAAGTTGGTGCAGGCCAATAAATAAATTATAAAACTTGTAATTGGATGATTTTTGGCGAGGATGGTCTCAATGGTGAGATCATCCTCACAAAAATTCAAATCATTTCGATATTCGTAGACTGGTTTAGAAGTTGAAGAATTATGGACCGTCTATTTTTACCGTTAACTTGAAAACCACATTTGATGGGGTTAGAAATTTCAGAATGGGCTGATTTTTTGTAGAGGAGATCATCCTCATAAAAAAATCAGCCATTGATTCATCTTCTATGTGGGCAGGCCAAAACTGCTGTCAAAATTGTTGTCCCCCGATCCTGACCTATATATAATGTCATATTTGTCGTATAGAAACCTTTATTGTAAAGGTAGAACTCGTTACCTATGGCAAATGTTAATTAGTATATTGCAAGCAAGTAAAGAATAAAACAAACATAATTTGGACGTGTCGCAAAAGAATCTATATCATGTCGGACTCTGACATGAGTCCAACACGGATGCTTCACCCAATTAGAAGATTCCATGCGACATATTGTTTCTTAATTCAACCATAACATTTGATTCCTCATAAAACCCAAATTGGTCACTTGCTGCATCAAGAGTCAATTTGGATGGTTTATTCATGTGCAACATGACCATTAGAGCACTTTAGTGCAGGAGGGCTCTAAAAAGAATTGGGGAAGGCCGAAAAGGATGTAAATTGAGGTATTCAGAAAAGATTTGAAGACACGCTTACACAGAAGATATAGCTGAATGGCAGACTAGGATTCATTTAGCGGACCCCAAATAGTTGGGATCTCAGTTGCAGGTTCCTTATACCCAAGGTGCTGCTCCGGAATTTCACTCTTGCTTCTGCTTCCTGAAATGATTAGAACATGTTTGCAACTGCCGCTTCTCTGCTCCTACCCACTCCCACATCCAAGGTTGGGATAAGACCCTGACGATGATGAGGTCAGGATAGAAGTCCATATATCTGCGGTTAAGATGTGATCAGTCTGATATTTTAGCCAACCATAATCTATAGCTGGTCCATTGATTGAAAGGTATGGACTGGTGATTTGGTGGGCCATATCTCGTGTTGGACTATTGTTTGTTGAGGATGATGGACCTTGGAGCTCAGGCCTATCATATATTTTCTCATAATGTACATAATACTTATCCACACCAAAGGAATGCTATAGAAGTGTGCAAATAGTGTACAAATAAAAAATACCAAAACACAAATAATGATAGCTTTTGTAATTATAACAACAATGTGCCTGACAGGACAATTTAAAGAAAAAAGTGTCCTAGCACATCATAAGACTGCAGTCGTGGGTTCAAAAGAAGGCGCCAGGTTGCTAAATTGGTAAAGTTTTGTGAGTGTTGATACCATAGAACTGGGTTCAATACCGGCCTACAGCTTTTGAGTTACTCTCGCTAAAAACAGGCTTACCTGACACCAAAAACTCTAACCTATCAAACAAAAAAGAACTGCAGTCGTGGTTATGATATTCCCAAATTTTCTTGGAACAACCAATCGATCTTCAAATGATTAATAACCAAACATAAAGAAACTATCCACCGGCACTATGAAGCAATCTCTAGTGGTTCTCACCAAAGAATAAACACTTAACAAATGATCGTTTTAGATGTTATACAAACGGTGACCTTGGATGCTTTGCAAAGCACCGCTTTGACAGTACATATTAATTGCTAATTAGATCTGATCATATCGTGACAACTAACTGCTTGGCTGGTATATAATTATCTGTTGTAGGGTTCTCCATTCCCGCTATTGCTCAATAATGAAATGGCTTCTCTGATGGACGCTGGAGTTGTCAATGAAGCAACCATTCTGGTGGATGAAGAAAGTTAGACATCTTAAAGTTCGATGGCTTGTCCTCATGGTCAAGATTGTGAGTAGAATTAGCAGATATCTTTTGAGGAACTTCTCTTGTGCCCTGCAACGTTATTCAAAATGTTAGCTATTATGTAAGTTATGGTAAGCACATTGAAAACTGGTTTTCTAAATAGAAACTGTGAACACATATTCGTTGGGAAGGAAGAATCACCCACAGGTTTTTTTTTTTTTTTTGAGGAATTGGCCATGATATATCTGATCCATGCATAATATCATGAAAAATGGATACAAAATTTTGACTGCTACTTAGCATCGGCATGTTAGAATTCTTATAATGGGTTAAATATATAATAGGTACCTGATAAACTTTACAAGTAAGGTGTCAATGGATGCCTGATTGACCAATACTTTGATAAGAACTGGTCCCAGTTATCTCGGTTCTGGGCCCAGCTATATTAGTGGCAGACCCAAAAGATCCCGAACTGAAATATATCATAGGTTCCGGTACTTGTGACACTAGTACCCTGACCAAATCGTAACTGACCTATATACAAGTGCTAATGGGAGGACTAGATATTTACAAACATGCGGGCGCCTGATTCCCAATGGGAGAACTAGATATTTATCGGTTCTGATTTTAGATCCACTTGTTTTTTACATTGGAATCGGAACCATCATATGCGATAGGTTCCGGATCTAGGTGCATTGGTACCCGAATTGGAACTGACCCATTGACACCCGTATTTACAAGGATAGGATCATCACTATTTGACTTTAAAACCGAAAGTTGTGAGGTTGACTCTAATAAAGAACTATTTCGTTACCATTCCAATGTATGCCCCATCTCATAGGTAAAGGTCATAAGGGCAATTAGGTCATCTAAAGAAGGGATTCATAGACTGAATAGGTGATAAAATAGAGTTGCTTGAGATGGTTTGACCATTTGTAACGAAGATTATTGAGGGCAGTGCTGGTGTACGTTAAAGGCTAAATGGAAATGACATGGTTGGAGGTAGTGAGAATAAATTTAAGGAAACATGTTTTAAAGGAATCACAACTATCTGGTGTCCAACTTACTTGATTGTGATAAGAGCTTACTAAGTTGAAAGGAGACCACAAGGCCGAGGTTGGCCTTTATATCTTCAAATATAGAGATGCTTTTTCAAAATCTAACTCTAATCGATCTCTATATCCAACCCCAAATTTGAAGCTGGTCTCTACATCTTTATTCTTTGACTTTAAATATAGAAATCTCTATTCTTGACTTCAAATATAAAGATCATCTTTTATACTTCTCTTACTTTTCATTTTAATATTTTTTTGTCATTTTGAAAAATTTTAATACTTCTGTTTTTTTTAAAAGCATCTACTTTTTACTAATAAATTTTAAATACCTTTTGTGTCCCTTTGAAAAAATTTGATATTTACTTTGTTTTGTCTTTTTAAATACCGTTTGTCCTTTTTGAAGAGGTTGGTTGGAGTTCAATGTTTTTAGAGGGTATCTATGTTTTCAAATTTGAAGAAGATGCATTTTTTAAATTGAAATGTGAAGATGGTCGGAGATGCTCTTAGTAGTCCAACTTTGAGCTGCATGTGCTAAGGCCATCAAAAGAGGGTTAGGCGTGATGTCGTCCTGAAGGCAAGAGAGAAATGGAATGGGTAACGGTCTGCTGATCCCAAATCTAACCCGTCTTGAATCTGTAGCGCCCACAGATATTCCTGCCAAAGTTTCTCCTAACGCTATGGATACTGCGGGAGCTCAAGTTGGCTTTAATTATAGTGCCATAGGTCCAAGTGATCATGTTGCTACAAACTGATCTTTGATATATGATGTGATATCGAAGAGCCGGTATTTTCTTCAACTTAGCCTTAGTGGGCCTTTTGAAGCCCACTTTTCACTATTGGCTCGTCAGGGACCTTGTAAAGCAAGGCCTTTTGTTATACTCGAGGTATTAAATTCCGATGTGAAGGTACATTTCGACCTCCTGAGAAAGGAAAACTTGGAAAATTTTTGACGCAATGTTAAAAAAAAAATACATTTTTAGGGAAATGATGGAAATATTGGAGAAAACTTTGTTAAAACTTGAAGAAATGATAAAATCAAGCATGAAAACAGACTCGTCATCTGTAAAATTATAATAAACAACCATATGGTGTGAAAATGAATATTCATAGCATTCTGTTACATACTAAAGTATCTAAAAACCTAAGTCCAATTATACATAAAAATGATTATAATCACTAAATCATGTCAGACATAAATGAGAGACAAGGGGGGTTGCACCAAACTTTGTATGAGGCCCGTCCCCCTACAATCATGGCTTTCATATGTAGTTTTTGATAATTAAGCTATCTCATATATATAGGGTTGGACTTTCTTTTAAGACTACTTATATAAATTGGCAAGGCTTGCAACAAGTTATTAGCATCTCTAAGGTACACAATCTATGTCTTCGTGTGATGTGAATCTCAAGAACCATCTAACGATGTAGATTTATAAAATGCCAAAAACGCCGCTTGTTTATAAACATCCCAAGGGAAAACATAGATTGTGCCCTAGGATGCAACCGCGTATATTTTTGTCCAATTATCCCGTTGGGTAGCATTTTCCTTATCTATACTACTTCAAAGCCAAAACCTGAGTTTGGGAACGCCCCCTCACACGGGCTTCACAAGACGCACACTCACGTGGACCTTATAGAGTTACTTGGTAATTAAATTGGTAAATTTGATCACGTGGACCTTATAGCTCTTTTGATATTTTTTAAATTGGTGGGGCAAATTTGAAAATTGTAATGATAAGTGCATGGTATTTTCAAAGAACATAAGTGACAGAAAACATCCGTCACAGTAGTAAAGATTTGTGCAAATATCATTATGACTTCATAAACCTACTTTCAATATGGATAAAAAAGTTCTATCCAACACGGCCAAAAGAGCACTAGTTAATTAAAGAAGGCCGATGAACGAGTAACTTTTTTAAGCGTCGATCATGCGCCAATGATCGTGCCCCACATGCACCTATGGTTACTTTTTAAAACAAAAAACCTAAACCCCAGGGTGCATGTGGCTCACGATCTCCGCTTCAAACTCTAAAAAATGTTTTAGAGGGTACATGACTTTTTTTTGTGTGTGGGAGATCAGCTTTTAGAGTCATGTCCCTTTATCAGAATGATTGGGAAAGCGAGACAGCAGATCTAACGTGGCTCCAATCAATGACGACCATACGTGCATGCTCAGCCAGATTAGATCCAGATGTACAAATAAGTACTCAGCTTTACAAAACACCCACCAACCATTCATACCATGTTTCCGATTCATGCATGCCTGATGTGCAGTGAATGAAATGTTCATCTAAGAGAATGTAAGCATGAAAAGATTCACTGTAGAACAACCGGAAAACGCTAGCGCCATCCATGGATCATAGGCTACAACTCTAAAAGGTACGAGTATGACTCAAAATCCCACCAACGGAAGATATATTCAACCTACAGATAAAAGTCACCAAAAACACCCAAGCCTGGTTCGCACTCGTCAGAGACTAGCATCAAAGCTATTGGTGGTGACCAACATACATCTGAGTTGAGTCATATTGACCATATACGGGCTGTGGTGATAAATTCTTGCCATAACCAACCGGTGCATTTCCAGGGACACCTCCGTACCCGCCTGATTGAGGCATTGACTGCTCATAGCTAGCCGGGTTTGAGGTCGGTTGCACATAACCTGCCTGTCCACTTGGTGCAACATAGGCTGATGTTGGAGCACTATTATAACCTGCATTGGCAGGCCCTTGAGACCCATAACTCACATTGTTCGAAACTGGTTGCTCACTATAACCCACTTGGGAAGATGAGTATGGCCCATAACCACCTGACTGTCCACCTTGAGTGTAACCAGGTGTTGGCTGTCCACCTGGTTGAACATAACCAGAAACAGACTGGCCACCTTGTTGAGGATAACCATGAGCAGATGCAGTAAGAGATGGTGGTTGATTGTACCCGTCATTAGCAGCTGGTGCAGACCCATACGGATATGTATGCTGTGTGGACCCACTAGACGCATGTCCATATGGCGCCGATCCATATGAGTGGGTTGATGAAACAGGACCTTGATACGGCACATCTCCAGGTTGACTAGTCTTAGGTAAGCCATAAGTTTGGGGAGGACCCTGTGATGGCATGCCATAATTCGGTGGCTTAGTAGTGTAAGGCTGTTGAGCATAGCCTGGCTGCATACTGATTTGTTGTGGGTAAACCCCTGGCTGAGAATTTCCATGTCCTCCATAGGCATGCTGTATCGGAACTTGGTTTTCATATTTTGGGTCACCATATCCATGCCCATAGCTCTGCTGGGGAGGCGCTGATTGCAAATAAGTGGTAGGCTGCCCATATTCTGGACCTTGTGGCTGTCCATAGTTGTAGTTCACTTGGGTGGGGAGAGCGCCAAAAGCAGGGGCAGACACAGGATTGGACACTGAGGCAGGAGCTGGAGCATTGGCTACATGGCTTCCTTGTCCATAGAAATCATTACCACCACTTTGGGGAAGAGGTGCCTGCGTGGGGCCTGAAGGCCTTTGATCCCAACCACCAGCATTAAAGTTACTTCTTGGAGCAGGTTGTTGAGGAGCATAGCCACCATATGTCGGAGGTGGATACTGTGACTTCTGAGATGGATGCATTCCTCTTTGTTGATAATCATAGCCTGTTGCCTGCGCAGGAGGTGGAGCATGGGAACCCCACTGAGGTGGAGCAGTGGGTCCCCGAGGACGATAAGTTTGCTGATTATAACCGCCAGAGAGAGGTGAAGGCCTCACAGTCTGATTGAAACATATTACCGAACAAAAGTCAGATACACGCATGCAAATTTTCTTAGGTAAATGGCATAATGGAAAAGAAGCACCTGATCAACAGTATTGGAAAGACCTCTGGTGTGGCATCTTTGTTTAAGAAACAGAGAGAGATAACCAAGTAAAATCAAATGACTAGTCATCATAACAAGATGTTCAAAGCTTAATTGACGGATATAACTTGGCTAGCAATAACCACTAAAATTAACAGTTAGCTATACTAAATGAAACATAAGTACTAAGAAAGATTAATCCTGTATGAACACACAAAGAAGTGTCCTAATTGCAGACCAGCAAGAACTTCAATAGTGAAAATGTGGAATATGATCAACCTCAATTGTTCTGTGAACAAGCCCAGAGATGCACAACATTTCTTATAGGAACAGAACTCATTTGGTCATTTTGCTTCCACCACAGGCTGATAGGCATTCTGAAAGATGGTGTTGACTTGGGAATCTTCAAGAGATTTTGTACCCAAACCTCATAGTTGATAGGTATCAAGAAAGATGTGTCTGTATTGACTTGGGAATCTTCAAGAGATCTTCTAGCAGTATCTGATCATTTAAGCGGGAATCATCTAAAGTTTTACTGCTCCCACACCTATAATCCCCGGATCACTTTCAGACCAAGTCCTCATCTCTAACTACAGCTAACAGATACAATGATTAAATACATTTAATTCCATACAATTTGTGGCTTTAGTCATAATAAGATAAACAAAAAAATTTAACGAAAGGAAAGAAAAGTATATAAAGAACACCTATGGAAAAGTTATTACATAAGACCACTTTTTTTTTCCTTTTTTGATAAGAAATAAAGGCTCGATGCCATTAGCATTTGTTAGTATGACTAATGAAACATCTAAATCCAATGATTTGTTTACTCACAATTCTCATTGACTAAACACAAATTCCCAATGTCCAGACTCTTCCCAGCAGCATACCTAATGGACCTCCTTCCGCAATTACAAGGCCGCCAAAGGAAATGCAAATAATTCAATTCCTTCAGCATGAATCCATACTACCTTATTTGAATCTTTGAAAAGACTGATCCCAGACATGTTATCTCTCTATCCCTTCTTGCTTCGAAATAAAAGAAAAAAAAGTCACCAATGCTAGGGAACAGATTTCTTAACAAGCTTCTGTCAAAATTAAGTTCCACAATACTCCAACACCAGATTCCATCTTCCAATCTCTTAAAAAGTCCAGTAATTATGGTCAATTTCAGAATGTAGAACTCAAGTTTCGATTGAATACAATTGCTAGTCAATTTCTCTATATCTCAAATAGAAGTACATACTTAAATTCTTTTAGGAATATTTAGTTGCAGCTCCAAGTCTCCCCTCTTTTCAACAGTTGTGTTTCCATTTATGAGTCTGCAGTTCTGATCCTTCCAAAAGCTTCAGCTGAGAAGAAAATTGTGATTCCTTCTCATTCAGGTTAGATCAGCTAAACTTGCCCCTGAGCATCGTGGCTTCCAGCATATGGGGGTGTAAGCTCAAATGCAAAACCTTGTAAATCTACATCAGCTTCCATAGGCAAAAGGAGATGAAATTGTTGTCATTTGTTGGGAAATCAAAATCCATGAAACAATGGGATTTTTTTTTTAAACTCATGGTATTGTCAAGTTTATAAGAATGCATTTAAGTTTGTTAAATCAGCAAAATAGGTATGTTTTTATTGAACTCTCCTGCCTTTTATCATTGTTATGAGTGTATATTTGGCCTTCAATAAGTCTTCTATTACATTTTGTTTCCAATCCATAAAATCCTTTTACTGGTTAAACTCAACTTGTTTACAGTTGTTTCTTAACATGAAGCATATATTCCCTCAAATGTATCTATCAAGATCTCCAATATCAGTTGACATCAAATTTTATAGAAAATTTCCCCAAAAAAATTTCGAAAAAATGTCAAATTGAGAAGACAATGGTATGAGGATCACAACATTACCAACTAGAATTGTGGGTGACTCTAATAAGTCTAACACTTGGTTGAAGCATTAATCATAACATGCTTATTACATGTTTATGTAAAATAAGTACTTTAAGGTGAAATAGGATGAGAACCTTTTTTTTTATAAGTGAAGGATGAATTTTGGCAAGTTAACATATAGATAACAAAAGGAAAATATGCATTTCAAAATCTTTGAAGCTCAAAACTGGAGAAATATAGAATGCCCAGGGGTCTTAGACACACCAGCTCTTTCCAGAATCTCAATCTTACCTCTGAAAATGCCAGGTCACACAAGATATGCTTAACATTTCAACATAGCATCACGTCATATAAGATATTTTTTCAAATTCTTAACATAGCATCACGTCACATGCTTGCACTGATATTAGATTGGACACCAACTCTTTCAACAGTTTGCACTGCACTGCACTGCAACGCCAATTTCAGGACACAAGATATTAGTGAAATGTTTCAACATAGCAGCAGGTAGCAATTTGGTGACGTAATGATCCCCATACAAACTTCAAAAATGATGACTTCACTAGGTATGACACGTTTCTTCTAAAGCATGGTTCATGCATTGAACATTGGGGACTAAAGAGCACTAAGACTATCACGATACAGTCTTATTACATTATGATTTTCAGTTCTTAAGTCTCAAAGCAATCTTACCAACTATAACATTCCGCAATCGCGAGGTTTAATGCCTGACATCTCTCCGGTGGATGAGAGTGAAGAATGGTTGTCTATTGCTACACCATGAAACCAATGTTGACCCCATGTGAAAGGCCATAGCCCAATCTGCCGTGCGAAAGCCAACCAATTCGAAATCGGCACCTTCAACATAAAGAAACCATGGCAACCGACATCTTAGACTAAACGTAAGATCTTCCTAACTACATTCAAGTGACCTTCACATGGATCATGCATCAATATGGCAAGCCCTCATTAAGTGTTATTCAAGAAAATAAGCTCTCATTACCCATGGTGGAATTATGCAAAATTCTTCCTTCATCAGATTCAAAAGTGTCATTTAGCAGTGACAATGTTGAGAACTCATCACATGTATTATGCCACGGTGTTTGGCACGGTAGTCACGCCATAGTTCATGCAAAAATTACATATTTCTTTGGCAAAAAAATGAAGGTATGGAGAACTATCTAACCAGACCATGGAAAAAATGTCACAAAACCAACTTCTACAAGATATTTGACTGAAAAAACAGTGTAACAATTCAAATTTCCGTAGTTGTATCTAGTTTTTGTGAAAAGCATAGTAGAATGATGGCCAGTTGCTAGAATACTCATTCTTGAACACAACCAAAATCCATAAGTTCAAGAGGCTAACAACAAATTTCAAAATTGTCAAACAACCAACCCAAACATTTTTTTCTAGTATTATTCTTGATTTGAACAAAAGTTAATTATGCCAGCTGCATCTGCCATTCAAGTAACGAGTTTTTCAATCAAGACTAAATTTTCAACAGACTTAATGGCAATCGCAAACTCAAAGCTATAAGATCCATTAAGCATCAACAACCTAGATTTTCAGTTGTCTTCTCCATGCCTACATATGAGAGATGACATCCTCATAGAACTACTGGAATAACTTTTACTTGATTGTAGTTGTACCACCAGGAATTCCCAGCAAATCAAGACCTTTTCATAACTAGATGATATTTCAATCAGTAACTATGGTAGTCCAATAATAGCGACCCACCTAACCTGAAGGTGGAAGTGAAAAAATACAGCTTAATTTCTTGAGAACACCTAGTTATAAATACTTCGAGATATTACATTCCACATATTCCATCATCAAAGCAAAGAGACCGTAAGACAGTGTTAAAACATAATAAGATATACTTTGGAGCTTGATAGCATCAGCTAGGATCAGACAGTATGGTTGGAAAGGCCGATTGATGAGGAGGAAGTCTTGAGGGTTGTGAAGGACCTTGGTGGTGATAGGGCTCCTGGGCCAGATGGGTTCAAAGATGTTGGGACATTATTCGGGAGGATTTTATGCGGATTATCAAGGAGTTTGAAAGTGAGGCCTACCTGGATAAGTATATGAACAGTACCTTCGTTACTCTCATTCCGAAGAAGGAAGGGGCAGATGGGTTTAGAGATTTTCGGCAAATCAGCCTAGTGGGATGCTCTTATAAGATTACTTCGAAGGTTCTTCCCTCTAGAATGAAGGAAGTTATGGGATCGATCATTTCACCGTTTCAAGTAGCATTTGTGAAAGGACGTCGGCTAGTGGGTGGGGTGTTAATTGCCAATGAATGTATTGACTCTAGGTTGAAGGAAAGGAAAGGGAGTATTATGTGTAAAGTCGACATGGAAAAGGCGTATGATCATGTTTGTTGGGCCTTTTTGGACCACATGTTAGAAAGGATGGGGTTTGGAGTTATATGGAGAGATTGGGTCAAAGCTTGTATTTTTACAACGTTTTTTCTCCATCCTTTTGAATGGGTCCCCATCAGGGTTCTTTAGAAGCTTGAGAGGTTCAAGGCAAGGAGACCCGCTCTCCCCCTTCTTGTTCTTGGTGATAGTGGAGGCACTTGGAAGAATGATAAGCAAGCAGTGGAAGGAGGATTTGTGGAGAGATTTCTAGTGAGCAATGGGGGTCCTTCGATCACTCATCTCCAGTTTGCAGACGACATGTGATCTTTTCAAGAACATCTCACAATGAGCTTAGATACCTCAAAAGTATTCTCAGATGTTTTGAGGCGGTATAAGGTCTTCGGGTGAACCTATCGAAGAGTGAATTATTTGGAGTGGGGGCCGTCCCTAATATCAGAGAGATGGTCATTAGTTTGGGGTGTGGAATCAGGAGTTTACCTACTAAGTATCTTGGACTGTCTTTGGTCACTAAGTATAAGGACAAATCGGTTTTGGCACTAGTGATCGAGAGGTTTGCTAAGAGACTAGCGGGCTAGAAGAGGAGGTACTTATCAAAAGGGGGAGCATTACTCTTATCAAGAGCATCTTGTTTAGCATGCCTATTCATTTTCTATCCTCGTTTACTATCCCAGCCGCAATTGCTCTCAGTCTAGTCTCTAGAGAAGGTTATCAGGGACTTCTTGTGGTCAGGAAAGGGAGATAGCCACAAGTTTCATTTGGTGGATTGGGGTAAGATTTGCTCGCCTAAGGAGGAAGGTGGTCTTGGTTCCAGACACTCATGATATGAATATGGCGTTGTTTGGAAAGTGGTTGTGGAGATTCGGAGAGATCTTGTGGAGGGGGTGTGATAGGGAGCAAATACGGATTATTGGAGAATGGGTGGGGTAATCATGTTCAGTCGTCTTACGATTTTAGCATGTGGAGAGGGATTGCAAGGTCAAGTGAGAAGTTCTAGAGGGGCATTATCAATAAGGTGGGAAAGGGAAATAGGGTAAGATTCTAAGAAAACATGTGTGGGGAGATTTCGTTGAAGGAGGCCTATCCTAATTTATTCTCTATCTTGAATTGTCACAGGGCGGTGATTAAGGATTGTTCGGTCAGGAGGGAAGGTGATTGCTCGTGAAATCTTGGCTTTAGAAGGAATTTAAATGACTGGGAAGTGGATGGGCTAGCTTCTCTACTTGGTAGGGTACGCGAAAACCCATGTTTAGGAGATGATCCTGATGAGAGGATTTGGAGGTGGGACCCTAAAGGTAAATTTTCAATTTGCTCTTTCTATTGCAATTGCTTACCGAGGAATATGGAGACCTTTGTAGTATCGGTAGCGTGGGGATACCCAATCCTTCTAAAGTGAAGTTCTCGCATGGACGACCTTTCATAATAAGATATTGATTGTGGATCACCTTATTAGTAGAAGTATGATAGGTGTGTTTTGTGTAAAGATGAATGTGAGACGGTGGATCATGTTCTTACGCACTGTCGATTTTCCTTAGCCATGTGTGGCAGACGTTCTTCGCTTTTTTCAGGATTCCTTATGTTGTTCCACACCATATGCGCGACCTTTTCCACGAGTGTGGGGAGGATTCCTTTTCTGGGAGAGGGAGGCTCATTTGGCCTTTTTACCCTTCACGGTTATATGGGCGATTTGGTAGGAGAGGAATCTCAGGATTTTTGAAGATAAAGCATAAGAAATGAGGGAAGTGATCTTGAACGTGAAATTCCCCTCTTTGTGGTCTTCTTGCTCCCCTCTTTTCCAAGGATGCTTCTTTGAGTCTTTTGTTTTCCATTGGAATGAGTTGTTAGGGGATTCTTCTCCTCCTATAGGATAAACAATTTTAAGAAAGTGCAAAGTCAAAACACATGCTGGATGCACTTATCAAGAAAAAATGCTGGATGCAAGTCTCAGAGATACATCCAACAAAAGAAAAATGGTAGTAGCGAGAGAACAAGATATAAATTTTGAAAACAAGAAAAAAAAAAAAAAACACTTAAGACATACATGCGTAGAATTTCATTCAAATCTTACGACCCCTTTTTTTATATCTCACTTCAAAACCATTTACTTAATTTCCACACACACCATGCTATTTTTCAAACCCACTGCTCATGCCTATTCAGAAAGGCAATTTTCGTTTTGAGAAGAACAGTAATGTATACGTAAGCCTTGGGATCCATGAGCCATTTTCTTCCACGAGTCTGAAAAGTTGAAAATCTTTCCCGTAATTTTCCCATCATCTCTTGCAAAGGAACATGGTCGCATACCCTCTTCTGAGAGCCTTTAAGAGAAAAAAGGGATGGCAGACAGTAGTTCGGTGTATTTCTAGTGTTCTTCAGCATGCCATTTTAGTTATTAGTGTGCGAGTAAAACTTACTGGTAAAACGTTCAGCTAAAGATACACAAGTCATGACAAAATAAATGGAAAAAAAGTCTGGACATATACTGCTGTTTTGTTCATCAGTAGTAAAACCACAAGAACCTGAGGTTTACGAAACAAACCTGGTTCATAACTTCCTTGATCATTTCTCTTGCCATCTCAATCTGCTTCTTATTGCCAGTCACTCGCACAGTTCTTTCCTTGGACTGGTCACCCTCAGGCAGATGTTGTAATATCAACTAGATGGAAAAATATTGTTAGTATTTGGACCATACAAGAAGATAGTCATCTTATGTATCTATCCATTTCCAGATACACCTAGGACGTCTTGTTATATCAACTACCTGGATTCGTGCTCCTGATTTCATCTGCAGATTTTTAATGGTCTCTCCTCCTTTGCCTATCATCAAACCCACCTTTATCACGATAGAGATAAGTATAAGTGGTCAACAAAGAAAAATCAAAATATACAACGACAACAGCCAGGAATACCAAAGTCACCTTCTCATTTGGTACTTGTATCTGAATTTGCTCTGCTACTCCACCAGCTTGTGCAGTACCAAAACCCCTAGCCACTAACGAAGGGGAACCCCCTGCATCAGCCTGCAGGAAGATGCAATGATTTTAGAAAATTTCAAACATATACCTCCAATAGACAAAATACTAAAACATATGGTTGGGCAATATCAAGACAACAATATAACAGAGAAAGAGGAAAAATTTAAATTGAAGCTCAAGTCCAGCAAACTGCATTCAACCAACCTCTGTAATTACATCCTTTATCAGCTTCTCAGCCTTATTTATGTTTTCCAGAGTTCCTATTAATTCCACAGGCCTGGTGGAAGAGTATGGATCGGTATCAGCATCCCTTGTGATCTGAATTTTCACCCCTGAATTGTATTGCAGGAACCGGATAGTATCCCCAGCTTTGCCTATAAGAACACCAACCTGAAACAGATATGCCGCAAGTGATCTGTCAGAAAACTCTTACACAAATAAACCTTAAGGAAACATTACAAGATGCAATCCAAGATAAAATTTGGGTACAGCTACTTCCTCTGAGCAGCAGGCAGAGATTGATAATTTTTTGCACAATAAGAGCTCATTCGGCCATTCTAGGACTACCTCATTTTTTTCCTTATTTGATTGTTTCTTCTCTTATTTAAATTTCAGAAGCTATCAAAGGTGTTAACATCAAAGAGTAAAACTGTGTTAGATGCTTTTTTATTTGGTTTCATAGTATGGGAGAGGAGGGTATATATACACAAAACACCTAACTGGAAGAAAAATAAGCAAAACAAACTGTACTTCTATGAATACCTTTCAAGGAATATTTGTAAAACTGCTTGTATTTCACCGCATACAATTGAGTGCGTAGTAGTTGGAGGATGAAGGCAGGTTTTAAATCAGGTTGTGGTATCAACACTCACACACCCTTTTTTGATAAATGTGTATGTATTATAAACAGGGGAGAACCCCAAATATGTACCAAGGAAACCGGATCTAGCTCCACTAAGGAGGATTAGGATCCGTGATCAACTCGCTCCTGCGGAATACAAAAGACTCAAAAAAACCACCTCGGAAAAGAGGGACGGGGACAAGCCGACCACATATAGAGGAGGGATTTCACTTCGAAGTGTAATAAATACCAAAGAAGCCTGCCTTTCCCTTCCAATGACTTCTCCTCCCATCCTTGGAAAAGGTCGCATACATGGTGTGGGACAATGTAAGGAACCTCGAACAAGGCAAAGAAGGTCTGCCACACTGCAAAAGAGAATCGGCAATGGATGAGGATGTGATCAACTAACTCTCCTGCCTCTTTGCAGTTTGCACAAGACACACCTGTTAGTGATCAGCATACCTCTGCTAATAAGATGATCCACAGTCAAGATCTTGTTGTGAAAGGCCGTCCACGCGAAGAATTTCACTTTGGAGGAAACCGGGTATCCCTCCAAGGATCCGAGTATCCCGTCAAGTTACTCTGAGAACAATGACGATAGAAAGAGCGGACTAACAAGAATAAATTGGGATAATCATCCTTCAGAGTTGTCTCCCCACACCACTTATCATCCCAAAATCGAATCCTATCACCTTTACCCACCTTATTAATAATATCCTCTTCAAACTTCGCACAAGCCCCTGTAATCCCTCTCCACATACTGACCCCATAAGGTGACTACATAGGATGACTCCACCCATATTCTAGAACTCCATATTTGCTCCCTATGACCCCCTTCTACAAACTATCTTCCTCCTCCCCGAATCTCCACAACCACTTACGAAGAAGTGTTGTGTTCATATCACGAAAGTGACGGAAACCAAGACCCCCTACTTCCTTGGACGAGCAAATCTTCCCCCAATCCACCAAGTGGAATTTATGACTCATCTTTGCTTCACCACAGAAAGTCCCTCGTAATCTTCTCCAAGCTGTTAGCAACAGCGGCAGGGATGGTAAACAAAGATAGAAAGTGAATAGGTACCTTCTCTTCTAGGTAGCTAATCTCGAGCCAAATCTCTCAATCACAGGCACCCACACAGATTTGTCCTTGTATTTAGCACCCAGAGGCAAGCCTAGGTACTTGCTGGGTAGCTTCCCTACACTGCACCCCAAACTTAGGAATATCCCCGACACCGAACACCTCACTCTTCGAAAGATTCACCCGGAGCCCAGAGACAGCTTCGAAACCTTTGAGAATACATCTGAGGTATCTAAGCTCCATGTGTGACGTGCCCAAGAATATCAACGAATCATAAGTGAACTAGAGATGGGTAACCACAGGAACCCCGTTACCCACACTGAAGCCCTCCAGAAATCCTCCATCCGACGCCTTACTAATCATTCTGACCAAGGCCCCCACAACCACCAGGAACAAGAATGGAGAGAGCGGATCTCCTTGCCTAAGGCCTCGTGAACTACTGAAAAAACCTGACGGGGTACCGTTCACGAGGATGGAAAAACGCGTTGTAGAGATACACACTTTGATCCAGTTTCTCCATTTAACTCCAAACCCCATCTTGGCTATCATATGGTCTAAAAAGGCCCAGCTGACATGATCATATGCCATTCCATGTCGACTTTGCATAGGATGCCCTTTTTACCTTCCTTCAACTTGGAGTCAATACACTCATTTGCTACCAGGTCCCCATGAACCATCTGCCTTCCTTTCACAAAAGCACCTTGAAATGGAGAAATAACTGATCCCATCACTTCATCCTCAAAGCAAGGATCTTGGAGATGATCTTATAAGAGCAACTCACAAGACTAATGGGACGAAAATCTCTCAAATCCTCTACTCCTTTTTTTGGGATGAGTAACAAAGGTGTTCATATATTCGTCCAAACACGCCTCGTTACAAAACTCCTGAATAACCCGCATAAAATCCTCGTGGATAATGTCCCAGCACCTATCAACACTCGCACACCTTACCAACTTAGTAAGTTAGCACCTTCAAAAATGTTTGGTGTTGCCACCAGGTAAGCCTATTTTTAACAAGATCAGTAACTCAAAGGTGAAAACAATTGAATTGAAGAATTAGGGTTAGGGTTAGGGTTAGGTTTAGAGAAGAGAGAAGAGAGAAGGAAAGGATGTCATTGTGCTTAGGTCACAATGACTCCATAATTCTTATTAATATGAATAAGAAAAGACAAGTATACCCCTCACATCAAGGGGTATTTACATAGCAACCCAAACAGTATAAATACGCATCTATGTATAGAATACGCATCTGATAACACTCCCCCTCAAGTTGGTGTATAGATATCCCGCATGCCCAACTTGCATAAACATCTGTGAAGCTGCCAACTGGGAACTCCTTTAGTGAAGACATCCGCTACTTGCTCATCAGTCTTCACAAATGGAGTGCAGACTTCTCCAAATACAATCTTCTCCCGTATGAAGTGACGATCCACTTCAATGTGCTTAGCCCGATCATGTTGTACTGGGTTATAAACAATACTGATAGCTGCCTTGTTGTCGCAATACAAGCTCGCCGACCTCGTGACTGAAAAATCAAGCTCAGCAACTAACATCTTCAACCAGAGCATCTCGCACAAGCCATGGGCCATTGCCCTGAATTCTGCCTCTGCACTGGATCTAGCAACAACAAGTTGCTTCTTGCTCCTCCAAGTAACTAGATTGCCCCCAACAAATGTGCAATAGCCTGAAGTAGAACGCCTATCATCCCTCGCACCTGCCCAGTCTGCATCAGTATATGACTCAACTCTCATGTGGTTATTCTTCTGGAAGAGAATGCCTCTGCCAGGGGCAGACTTGAGATATCTCAGAATCCTGTGTGCTGCCTCTAAATGGATCTTCCTAGGAGAATGCATGTACTGGCTGATAACGCTGACCGCATAGGCAATGTCTGGTCGAGTCAAGGAGAGATAAATCAACCTCCCAACCAGTCTCTGAAAACCCCCCACATCAGATAAAAGCGTACTACTCGAGTCGGCCAACTAGTGGTTCTACTCTATGGGAGTCTCAACTGGCTTAGCTCCCAACTTGCCAGAGTCCTGTAATAGATCTAGGACGTATTTCTGTTGTGAGATGAAGATCCATTGACTGGATCTTGCAACCTCTATGCCAAGAAAGTACTTGAAAAGCCCCAGATCCTTAGTCTTAAATTCCCCTGCCAAATGGTTCTTTAGCTTGGTCACCTCTTCTGCATTATTCCTTGTCAGAATGATGTCATCAACAGAAACGATGAGGGCAGTAGTGCTCTTCCCTAGATGCTTCACAAATAGGGTGTGATCGGCTTGGCTTTGAGTATACCCCAGCTTCTTCACTGCTAGAGTGAACCTCTCAAACCAAGCTCTGGGAGACTGCTTAAGCCCATAGAGGGCTTTTCTCAGTCGACACACCTTGCTGCCATCCCCTGGGGGGCTGAATCATGGTGGAGGTACCATGTAGACTTTTTCATGTAGATCACTATGAAAGAATGCATTCTTTACATCCAGCTTATGCAAAGGCCATGCTTGGTTTGCTGCTAAAGACAGCAACACCCTAATGGAATTCATCTTTGCCACAGGTGCAAAGGTCTCCACGTAGTCAATCCCGTAGGTCTGAGTATACCCCTTTGCTACCAATCTAGTCTTGTACTTCTCAATTGACCCATCTGCCTAATACTTAACTGTGTATACCCATCTACACCCAACTAGCTTCTTGCCTCTTGGCAAATCAACAAGCTCCCATGTCTTATTTTTGTCTAAGGCACGCATCTCCTTGACCATAGCGGTCTTCCATCTGGGATGTATCAATCCTTCTGCCACAGAAGTGGGAATAGGAATAGTGTCCACAGAAGTAATGAACGCCTTGTAGGAAGGAGATAAGGCATCGTAGGAGACAAAGTTGCTCAAGGGGTGTTGAGTACAACTATGAATACCCTTCCGTAAAGCAATGGGGAGATCAAGAGCACACACATCAGTGGAAGAAGAAATGATAGGAACAGAGATGGAAGATATGTCACCTGGATTCGAGGATGAAACCACTGGTACTGAATCAGCAATGGCCTTCCCTCTTCTGCGATAGACCTGAAACTCCCCCTGCGCTCCAGGAGCACTATCAGACACCATAATAGGCTGAGTAGGTTGCTCAACAACCAACGAGAATGGAGGAGTCATAGATACAGTAGGAAGAGGACAAAGATCAGACCTCTCTTCACTACGGCTCTCCCCCTGAAGAGAAGTAGGGGAGAAAAAATAGGTCTCCACGCGAAAGATGACATCCATGGAAACATACTTTTTGCCTGTCGAGGGATGATAACACTTGTACCCCTTGTGAGAAGAAGAGTAACCAAGGAAGACACACTTAAGAGCTTTAGGATCCAACTTGTTACGATGTGGACCCAGAATATGAACAAAGCAGACACACCCAAAAATGCGAGGGGTGATAGGGAATAAAGACGAGCTAGGAGCAAGAACCTGAACCGGAGACTGGAAGTTGAGAGCACATGAAGGCATCTGGTTAATCAGATAAGCAGCGGTCAAAACAGCATCAGACCAATAGGAGCTTGGGACATGGGCACCGATCAAAAGAGATCGAGCGACTTCTGTCAGATGGCGTATTTTGCGTTCAGCCACACCATTCTGCTGAGGGGTGTAGCTGCAGGAATTCTGATGGCAAATCGCATGATCAAAAAAGTACTACTGGAGACCTCCAAACATGTACTCTCCATATTGGTCAGATCAAACGACCTTGATGGAGGCGCCATACTGTGTGTGGATCATCTTATGAAAACCCTTGAAGATGGAATGAACTTCATCTTTGATTTTCATGAGATACACCCAGGTACACCGAGTATGGTCATCAACGAAAATAACAAAGTAGCGGAAGCCAAAAATAGAGATAACAGAAGAAGGACCCCACACATCAGAGTGCACAATATCAAAAGAACTGGCGCTTTTATTACCTCTAGATGGATAAGTGGATCTACAATGTTTGGAGAGCTCATACGTCTCACAGTGTAACTCAAAAAAAAAAATAGAACTAAACAAAACAGGAAATAAGTGTTTCAAGTACTGAAAAGAGACATGCCCCAGACGGGCATGCCAGCATAGAACAGAAGATAAACTACTACTAAGACTACTATGAGACTGCAGTGCTGTGGGCTCAGAGATACGTCCATCCAGAAGATAAAAGCTATCAACTTCACGTCCAGTGCTGATCGTCCTCCTCGTTTCTAGATGTTAAAAGACACAGGAGGAAGGAAAAAAAGTCACACTACAGTTTAGCTGACGGGTAAGGGAGCTCACAGACAACAAGTTAGAGGTAAAAATAGCAACATGCAAAACAGAGGATAAAGGTAAATGAGGGGAAAGAAGGATATTTCCTTTCCCAGAGATAGAAGATAAGGTACCATCTGTAGTTTTAACCTTATCCCAACCAGAACAAATAGAATGTGGAAAAAAGGGAAGACATGCCCGTCATGTGTTCTGAAGCCCCTGAATCAATGATCCAAGGAGAACTAGGAGGATATGGACACATGATGGCCAGGTCTAATGTTACCTGACTGGGCAAAGGAGGTCGAAGGGGTGGCAGAAGGACCGTCCAGTTGACTCAGCAACTGTCGAAGAACAGCAATCTCAGCAGTAGAAATACCAGCGGAAGCTACCAAAGGACTAGGCTGTGAATCCGGAAGAGGTACAAGAGCATCCACCCGAGCAGTATGGGCTCCAGAGGATCCTGGCTGGCTAGGGCGACCATGAAGCTTCCGGTGCGCATGAATAAGAAACTCTGGCTGATATCCGACTCCATAGAGTTGAGGAGCCATGACATGACGGTAAGATCATCAGTCTCCCAGTGTCGATACGAAGGATCAGTCCTGAGAGGCTCAATTGTATCCCCGGTAGTGTGGCCTAGCTTCCCACGGCCTCCAATAAATAATCGTGCAGCCTGGGCCCACCGTAGATAGTTCTTGCCGTCCAACTTCACCGAAGTAATCTGTAAGCTCGGGTTCTCGTAGGCCAGATGATGCACCATAGGCCCTCCAACTCCAATGGGGGGAACTTCCGTGCTCACCTCTGACTCTGAGGGAGTGTCCGAGGGTGATGGCTGCTTGTCTGGAGGCGGTGGTTGTTTCTCCATAACGAACCAAGCTCAATAACAAACAACAAGATAGCAATAGGAATGCCAATAACGCACACAAGGCAAGAACATAAGTCAATCAACAAGATAACAGCATCTTGATGTCCCAAACAACCATGAGAGAGGTATGAGGGGAGCTAAGGATCAACCCGATGGCCAAACAAGGCAAAAAAATCAATCGAAAGGTCCAAAAAACACTAGATCAAATCCTGGTAAGCAACTGGAACCCAAGGATCCTCTCAAATAGTAAGATAAACTATCAAGAGGCTGAAGGAAAGGAGAGGAGCTGCTGCTGGACTGAAATCGCAGTCCAATTACTCCACAAAAGTCGCCGGCGGTAACAGAGGAGCAAAAAAATCCTCGTAGATCCTTTAATAGGCCTCCAAATGACACATGGATAGATCCAATGTGTTCCTAGGTTTGCATAGGATCAAACACAAGCAACAAACCCCCACAAGAAACTCACCAAAGATCAGAAAATAAGCTGGTCTGAAAAACGTGAAATATGAATTTACGAGGAAGAAGGGTCGTAAAAACATCAAAACAGTCCCAAAAAATTTCCAAAAATATACCAAAAACAATGGAAAATCAAGATCTATCTAGTGGTGAGGGTTTCGGGAGACCTCGAGTTTCGTGTCCATACAGCTGATGACGTCAGCCGTATGGTCTGATGACGTCAGCAGACATCGGGTTGCCTCTGGTTTGTCTCCAAATGTGCTCCGGCAAGCCTCGACGGCAGATGTCTCTGATACCAAGTTGAATTGAAGAATTAGGGTTAGGGTTAGGGTTAGGTTTAGAGAAGAGAGAAGAGAGAAGGAAAAATAAAGAAGAGAGAAGGAAAGGATGTCATTGTGCTTAGGTCACAATGACTCCATAATTCTTATTAATATGAAAGGGAATAAGAAAAGACAAGTATACCCCTCACATCAAGGGGTATTTACATAGCAACCCAAACAGTATAAGTACGAATCTATGTATAGAATACGCATCTGATAACAAAAACGAGTTTTGAACCCAGGTCTGTGGTATCAACACTCACAAACCTTACCAACTAAGCAAGTTGGCACCTTCTAAAGTGTTGCATGGATGCAAACAAGTGTGTCGGAATCTGACATGGATACGAGGTGTCGGACTCGGCAAACCCCAAAAAATAGGATTTGGGGACTCAGCTGAATATTTTAATTTCGAATAGGTCCAGCCTATAATTAATAGATTTTTCATTATTTATAGAAGTGAGATAATCATTTATAGGAAGTTAGAAACAAAATCTTATCTTTTTCTCTCCCTACGATCCCTAAGATAAAGAGATCTTAATTTATACCTAAATTATAGGAAAAATCTATTAAGTATCTCACTTTTTATTGGAATGTTTTAATTATTCAAATATCGAAATGTATGTGGTGTGTCAGTGTCCGAATCCGTGTCCAAACGTATGGACACACAATTCTTCCACTAGTTGGAATTGTCCATGCAACACAGGGGAAAGCCTATTTTTAATGAGATCGGTAACTCATAGTAGAATGTGGATTTTGAATCCTGGTCTATGGTGTCAACACTCACAAACTTTACCAACTTAGCAAGGTGGCACCTTCAGAAAATAAAATAAATCCTATTTGACAGGTGATTGTTGTGATTTAAATTCATAAACAATGAAAAATTATATTATATAAGTCATAAAGCTGACTAACATCATTAATTGCCTACAAATACAAGAATCATTTTCATCTTGGTAGTGGTTGGCTTATCATCACAAGTTACTGTAATTAGTAATGACATAAGAATCACGTTCAACAGATAACATTGGAACATTAAAGGGATGTTAGAAATATCAATTAACAAAATGAATCAAATAAGCATTTTATGACATACTAGCAAGGTTAAATCTCGGTCTCATTCAGTGTTCCAATAAGCTGATGAAACAATACGGCTTTACCTAGAATGGAATAAGGCACTGGAAGAAAGAGATACATCACAATATGCAAAGTATGAATATATATTGCATGAAATAATTTTTAATGCATAATTAAGCTAAATATATATGTTTCTTATCTTTTATATTGTTATAGAAAGACATATCAAAACATGATTTAAATTACTTGTATTAGGGTTCTGGTACAAGACAATATATACCCCAACGTATTGTCTGATCAAGGTTTAAAAGGGGCTGTTAGCCCATTATAACGGTATAATGGACCGGGGGCATTACGTTTTTCCATTATAACGGATTGTAACGTACAAGACAAAAAACGGGAAAAGGGAAAATAACGGGGGTTTTTTAACAAATTTTTGCATAAGAAAACTATTATAATCGTTACCACGGACGTTATTTTCTGAGCGTTAAAACGATACGTAACGTAACAGGGGAGGTCCGTTTCCATTATAACGGCCGTTATTTTAGTTATAACTGCCATTTTTTAAATCATGGTCTCGATACCTTACCGGAATGAGACATCTCGACCAAGACAGTACGAGACTTCGAATAATGCATATTGGCTCATGTTTCAGACTTCTATATTTATGTATGACCAAATTAACTCCTTAGTATTTTGCTATCTTTCAATCTCTATGAGTTCTGATCACTTTTCCTGAACAATTCACCATAAAAAGCCATATTATAAGTTATAACATTAGGACAAGACAAAGGAAATGACTCCCAAATATAAGTATGTGGAAGTTTCCAAGAGAGCCCATAGAAAATTCTAGCTATCGGTTCCAGAATCACTATTTTTACATGTTAATAAATACCACTAACCAGAAATATTTCAATGTGAAAACATCGATCATGTAGCCAATCAATCAAACATGGAGTGATAGACAAATAAAGAATGTGGAAGTCTCAATCAGAAACAAAAAACTACAAATTAATTTCTAGCTATAGATTCCAAAATCATTTTTTATTTGTTAACAAATACCAATCACATACAAATGTCCAATAATTTTGATCAATAGAAAATGTTCAATATACGACATTATTGATTCCTAAATTAATATGTCATGTCAACTAAAAGCATTACTTAAAATTGAAACTTAAAAAAAAATGTCTGCATAGAAGGTGCATGCAGTCGTAACAGTCGATCGCATTCGTTCTTACTTATAATGATTTCTAGGGCTTAAGCTTGTACTGCAATTGGTGAAATTTTTTCATCACAACTATTAAGTCATAGGTCCGATCCCAGCTTGCCCCATTTTGCAGTTTATAATTAAATGTTTTTTTCATTCTAATGTGATAGACATAAGTGCCCCAAAACACTTGATGGTTTCCTACGTCCAGGCCAGTTTGACCATGGTTCAAAGTTTCAGTCGAAACATTACGCTCATTTTTTTTGGGTTTTACTATAGGATGAAACTACATACATGACGGTTGATTTCATTCAAAACTAGGTTTCACCATAGCAAAACAAAATTTGATAAGTAAAAGCTTCATTAAAGGAGGCAAGGCCGCTGGGATGTCCTTTGCTCTAGAGAAGTTTCACCATAGCAAATGTTCATTATGTTATCACCAGGTTTCAAACCGAAAGCGACGAAACAAAACCTACACCTTTAAACCATGGGTTTGATAGAAGTCAAATCATCATGGAGCTTACAGACCGAACTGCGACCACATCACCAGTTAAGGAAAGAAGACCGCTCTACTGCTTGGACGGGCAAAAGGCAAGATAGCAAAAAACAAATTTGGCATGAAAACGTTGTGGAGACCTAGCTTCCCTAAAGCCATTGTTTGGGGATCTAAGGTCCCTTCTAAAGTCGCTTTCTTTGTGTGGTGTGCAGCCTTGGGCAAAATTCTAACTGTGGACAATCTGATCAAGAGGAAATGGGTGATGCCGAACTATTGCTTCATGTGTAAAGAAGCCGGAGAGACAGTCAACCATCTTCTTTTACACTGCAGACTCGCTAAGGAGATTTGGAGTATTTTCTTCATCTCTTTTGGGATCAGCTGGGTTCTTCCTGAATCAGTCTTAGACACGCTGAGCAGCTGGTCATGTGGATGCTTTCTGCCTTGCGGCCGTAGACTGTGGAGCTTGTTGGCCTTTGCGATTTGGTGGGGCATTTGGAAGGAGCAGAATAAGAAGATTTTTGAGGGGAAGGAGGCCTCCATCTTCGACATCTCCGTCTATTAAGGCCCTTCTCCTCTTTTGGTTTAAGCTTTTAGAAGAATGTAAAGGTCTATCCTTTGAGGACCTAGTCTTTAGATGTGATTCTATTTTGTCTAGGGACTCTTAGGAGTTTCCCTTCCCTTTCTTTGCTTGAGGAGGTTTCCTCGACCTCCTCTTTTCCTTTGTATCGTCTCCTTCTTTTAATGAATTCACCTTATCAAAAACATTTGGCATGAAAACATTGGAGGAAAGAACAATATTTTGCTAATGCTATTTTGGAGTTATTTTGTAGGTGTCACAAATTACAGGGCATAAAGGGGGGCCAATTAAACACATAGAAGCCCAAAAGACAGTTGAAGCACATTCAAAAAAAAGCACCAAGAGAAATTATAGTGCTCACACAAATGGCCCACCAGTAAATGAAATATGCATGAATTTTGGACATGGAAATTCTTAACTCCATTTGAATGCTCGAAAAAGACCCATGGAACAGCTTCCCTGTTCAATCCCCTTATGGCGTTAGTCTTTGGAAAGGGATTGTGAATAACCGAGTTCTGTTCGATCAGGGCATTTTGTTAAAAGTTGGAAAAGGAGATAGAGTTTGATTTTGGGAAGATACGTGGAGTGGAGACATCCCTCTGAAGGATGGTTTTCCCGTTTTGTACTCCATTTCAGATCTCCAAGTGGCTCTCATTCAAGATTGCATTAGCCATAGCAATGGTTTATACTCCTGGAACTTTAGTTTTAGGAGAAACATCAATGATTGGGAGTTGAACAGTCTATCCACTTTCCAAGACCGGGTAGGCGCAAACCCTTGCTTGACAGACAAGTCAGATAAAAGAGTTTGAAAGTGGGATCCTAAAGGTTATTTCTCGGTCAATTCGATGTATAGGGGGAGCTTAGGGGAGAGGCAGGAGGATTTCCCCGCCAGAGTAGTTTGGAAGCCTCCCATTCCATCCAGAGTGAAGTTTTTCGTGTGGGCAACTTTGAAAAAAAAAATTCTCACTTTGGATCATTTGATTAGGAAGGGCATGCAGATGCCGAACAGATGCGATCATGCGAGATGTGCAAGTCAAAAGCTAAGTCGGTCGATCACTTGGTCCTTCATTACAGTTTCTCTTTTGACCTTTGGCAGTGCTTCTGGAGTCTTTTTGGTATACCCTTCGTATGCCCTTAGCAGGTGCAAGGCTTATTTCAAGAGGTGGCTCTGGACGCTTTCTCCAGGAGAAGCCGTCTCTTATGGCAATTTCTCCCCTTTGCGATTATGTGGACGATATGGAAAGAAAGAAACCGCGGAAACTTCGAAGGGAAAGAGATTGGGTTGACTAAAATGGTGTTGCACATAACAGCATACCTATTCCTCTGGTCATCTACCTCCCCTCTCTTTAGAGGGTGTTTTTTTGAATCTTTTGTTCATGGATGGGATAATTTACTTGGGGATCCCCCTCTTTTGTAAGGAGGAAGCCTCAGCTCTGTTTTTTCTTGGGAGTTTTCTCCCCTTCTTAATAAAATATACACACTTATCAAAAAAAAAAAGAGACCCATGCCTCTTAGGCATCTCTAGCAAAACTTGCAACTTAAACAAATTCACCAGGTGCACTTGCCAGTTCCTATTTTAACTTCAATCGTGAGGTAATCCACAAAGTGATATAAATTAACAAACTTTACATGAATCTTTCCAGGCCTCTTAAATGAATTTTAAAATTTTAAAAACTTTAATCTAGGTTAAAAAAACACAAAGAAAGTCGAATGCACAACGATCTGAGTCTTAACAGAAACTTTGTTCTTTTTGGGAAGATGACGAACAATAAATTAGAACAAAATGCAATTGAACCCATAAAATGATTTTCAGGGTGTTAATGGAGGGGATAAAAATATACAAGAAACAAATGTAACTTAAACCCATAAGGTTGCTTCACTAAGCAGAAAAAATAAAATCAAATAAATCAAAAGTTCACCCATTAACGCACCTTATTATTAGGGACTTCCATCTTACGAGACATAGTCTGAGGCTCGAGCATAGGCTGTTGTTGCATGGAAGAAAGATCTCCTTGTTGAGGAATTCCTTCAGTAGGTCGTTGAAGATCTTCTCCAGAAGAATTTTGGGTGTTTACCGTCTGACCATTCTCAACAGAGGGTTGTTGGGCATTCACTCTCTGAGGATTCTCCACAGAAGGATCTTCTGCATCCCCCATCTGAAATTTTTCCTCGGATGGGTGTTGGGCATTCTCCATCTGAAGATTCCCCATGGTTGAGTGCTGGGCATTCTCCATTGGTGGCACATCTAACTTGTGCACTTGGTGACCATTCTTTACAGCTGAGAAAAGAAAAGAACATTACTACTCAGACAAGATGATGAGTATTTAATTTTTCAGAACTTAAATTAATAGAAATTCAAATTTTATAATTGTAACTAGATTATAGCAGGCTCTTGCAACATCATATGCATGACATAGAAAATAAGAAGAAAAATTGCATCCACCTATTCATGAATGCATTAAGATATACGAGAGAGAGAGAGAGAGTTTGCATGTTTCAATATCCAGATCAACCACCGTCCACCCCATTGTTCTCGCTATTTTAAACCTCAATGCATGCATCATATGTGTAGATAATGAACATTAGGGTCAGTGTCCAACACAATTATTGGGCACAATTATATTATCATTACACAAGTATGGGTTCATATAAGTAATTAACATAGGAAATGTATCCATTTAAGTATACAATACCCTTTACTACAAAGAGATGAGAGAAATATACATCAAAGCCCGAAATCTCATGTGTGAAATGTTCTTGAATTCATTGCCACGATTAATTATGATTGAAACCCTTTCTCCGAAATCTCAGACATTTGCCCCTCAATGCCATCCAGACCAGGTTCCCTAAAAACCTCGGAAAAAAATCCACTTTTAGAATTCTAAGAAACAATAGGAACCACAAACCATTCGTCTTCGTACCGACTGACCCAAATATCTGAAACGGATAGAAATCTACCCGTTGAGGAAATCGAAAATCCCAAAATGCAACCTCAAAATCACATACCCTAAACCTAACAAAGAATCTCATCAAATTCTTGACAACACAATCTGCTATCGCGACAAATTCAAATGACGGAAAGACAAAATAAAAGGAAGGAGAAGAGCATCAATGACCTCTCAGAGCTCCTGTGTTATAGATGTAGGGAAGAATGAGATGTATTGCATTAGCATACCACCGGGACTATAAGCTCATCATCCAAGAGAAGCATACCTGAACCATCATCTGTGATTTCTTCCTCCAAACGAGGTCGCTTCACTTGGTGGATAGTGTTGTCAACCTCGTTCCCGATCGCGTTCGCATTCGAGTCCGCCAGGGTTTCGGATGGTGGAGGGCTCGAGACGGCAGGTTCTGGACCTTCTTTGGGCTCCGAATCGTCGAGCTTCCTCTTGTGATCCGAAGAAACAGGACTCACCGCTGCTGCAGCAACTTCTTCTTCCGCCATTGGTTTCTCGAGATTTTAAAAGGAGAGAAGAACTCGCCTTACCGGTAACGAACCAGAAACCCTAACCCTAGCTGGGGCAAACAAGAATACGAACTAGCGTTGTTTCCAGGGTTTTATGCGCTTGTGCCAGTCCGTGAGTGTGAGAGAGAAGGGGGAGGGAGAGAAGGGGAGAGGGAGATATAGGGTTTGGAGGAAAAAAATTCCTCACGCGTTGCATGACTGAAAGGGTTTACGCAAATGAATTTTCTTACACGGATTGCCTGTCGCAAATGGACGCTACGGGGCTCTGTACGCAGGATGAGTGTCCAAATAAACTTATTGGGTAGCATTATTTGCACCCATGTTTTCTCGAAGTGCACCTACCTTTCTCGACAAAAGCATCCCTAAATATACACCCATGTACCTTTCACAAAAAAAAAGGGAATTTTTGACATACCCCCCATGTTATCTTTGAAATTTGAAATACCCCCATACAATTTAAAAAAGCTGACATACCCCCCTATGACCCGGTCCTAGGTACGTTGACTGTTATTGACCCAAATTGACTGATAATTTTTGGAAAGATATGACAAAAATACGCTTCTTCAACCACAGAACAAATGGGTTTGGGTCAAAACCCTAATCCAAAATCAAACGTTGGTGGTGGAGGGCCCACCATGAAACTTCGGGAGTCTTGTGTCCGGTTGACCACTCCAGCAAGCAATTTAAAAACTAGACTCAAACTCTATTGCAACTGAAATTAAGAATGACGCTCAATCCTTCCACCCAACGATGGCATCAACCAAAGGATTCTCTTGCTCGATCATCACTTCTGCGAATGCCCCTTGTACTCCAACCAACTTTGGCCACACATTTTTACCGGTAACACATACATGAACACATTTTAGAGAGAACAATCTTAACATGTTATAATGTATTTTTAAATATATCTCTCTCTGACTTGTTTCCTCTAAGATCATTCCTTACCAGCACATTCTTATGCCATATTAATTTAGTTCTAGCTCCTCTCTTCTCATCGCTTCTCTTGATCATTTGTGATTAAAATGTCTTTGTGTAAAGATGGGTATTTATAGTGGCCTTGAGAGAGCTCATGGTTGGCATTTGTGGACGAACACAAGTTGTCTCCAAGTTTGAAGTGGGGTTTTGAAGGAGATAAGAATTAGACTTTTCATAAAAGTAGCCTCCTTTCTCAGTTTTCAACGACAACACTTAAAAGGATCGTTTGTGCTTCAAGCAATCTCCCAAGAAACAATTCAACCATTTCTTTCCTCCATGGATTAGAAAAAGTTAGACACGATTCCTGCCTAAATGTTCATAAACCCGAAGGAAACACAGCAAGAAGATGTGTAACTATGCAATCATGAAGAGGCTGCTCGACTCCAAAAAAAAAAGAAAAAATTGATAGGTAAACAGAAAATTTATTGATAAAAGCTTAGAGGACAAGACGGCCTCCAATCAAACAGGGAAATAACCAAAAGAAGAAAGAAGAAAAACCAAACTACACAACACCCCAACACCAACACAACAAAACCCACCCCGACCCAACTAACAAAAACACCGCCAAAAAAGTCGAAAAAAGACAGCAAAAACACTATAGCCTCTCTGCCATGCCTCAATAACTCAGCCACTACTCTCGGTATATCAAAGAGTCCCACTTGAATACCACCTCCTAAAAAAATATGCCCCTCCCCTCTTTGTACAGCTTGACCCAGAGATATATGAGACATTTGATCTCAAGGATCAAAGCTTCCATCGACGAACTTTTCCCTTCAAACACCATCTTGTTGTGCTCTCTCCATATACCCCAGAACACTGCAAGTGGAGACAAGGCCCAAAGTTTATTTCCAAGGTCGCTGAAACCTTTGCACTCCCACGAAAATAGAAAGTCCTTCGTATACTTTGGTAGAACCCATGCTACTCCAAAACTCCTCTAAATGTTAGACCACACCTCCCAAGCCCACTTGCAATGGAGGAAAATATGATCGCTTGACTCACCACTTTCCAAGCATAGAGGGCAATGATTGACTACGTGAATACCTCTGCTACAAAGAAGATCCATGGTTTGAATTCTACCCCTAGCTGCACACCACACCAAGAAGCGAACTTTCGATGGCGCCTTAGTACCCCAAACTCGTTTCGTCGGAAACTCCAAAGGCGGCCCTAATTTGGAATCTGACTGCTGGACAACTAATTAAATCATAAATCTTATTTTTTTAGGAACGTTGTTAAATTGCTTGCCAGAGTGGTATTCGGCCAGCCATTAGACTCCGGTGGGTTGATCGTCGGTGACGAGCGGCCAACCTATCAGAGTCATGGTGGACCATCCACCACCAACGTTTGATTTGGGGTTAGGGTTTATTAGACCCAAACCCATTTGCTCTAAAGTTGAAGGAATGGGCATTATTGTCCTTTATCTCCTAAAATTATTAGTCAATTTGGGTCAATAATAGTCAACGTACCTAGCACTAGGTCAGAGGGGGTGTGTTAGCTTTTTTAAATTGTGGGGGGTGGGGGGTATGTCAAATTTCAAAGATAACACGGGGGTATGTCAAAAATCCCCCCCCCATAAAAAAGGGTAATTTAGTATTTCCCCCTTGGTATGTAAAAATAATTTGTATTGCCCCCTTGCACTTTGCAAGTGCCTACCCTCTTGACCAAGTCCAGACGTCTTTGACTCACAAGTCAACCCACTTGCCGATATCTCTATAGTGACAAAGACTAGATTGCCCCTATCTTCAAACTTCGCAGTTTTGCAAATAAATGAAAACCTATTATCTCTCAGTTGAAGGATTGAAGAGTTGAGGATGTTCCCGCAACGTCCCTCTTTTCTCTCTCTCTCTCTCTCTCTCTCTCTCTCTCTCTCTCTCTTGTAAAAATCCATTGCAACTCAATCATTTTCAAGGCAATTGCCGAAGATAGAATAAAAACTCTGTTTTTCACCATTTGAAAGAAATCTCATCAAAATAAACAAGATTGTGTATCCAATTGACAAGATTGGGTATCTAATAAACAAGATTTGGATAGACAACATTGTTGGGGACTAGGTTTTTTGTTATTGTGACGACATAGCTCTTTGGTGCTAAGTTTTGCATCATAAGGAGGATTACGCATGTGCACTGCAGGTTTATTAGAATCAAAAGACAAGAATGTCTCACGCTCGTCAGTATTTTATTGGATTCTCTAATGTGGTACCCAATGAAGAAGGGTTCGGATCCACCATGCAACGAATCATAGAAATCTCTAAAAAATGAACTTTCCCAACCTCAACCTCCTAAAGCAACTCACCAAAGAAACCTTTAAACCATAAGTTGTGTGAGAACATTGATGTTGGGTGACAACCTCCCTTTCAATTTAGGCATGTTCTTTTCAGATGAATTGAAACCTATAGAAAAAAAACCTAAGTAGCATGTAACGGAAACCCTCTCGTTCAGCCTACAAAGATGAAGCATTGAGCTTCTTGACAACGACGAACTTCCCATCGCGGAAGATACCTCGGAACACAGTCCCGGAGCAAGTTGCAAAGACAGGAGGTTAATGTGTGGGAAGATAAGTGCAAAAATGTCTTTTACTATGACAGCCATGTGACCCTTGCGCATGCACAGTCAGTCAAAGACCGTGGACTTGGTCCAAGGGGGTCTTGCGGTAGTTCAAAAGCTAAGGGGGCAATACAAATTAATTTTGAATGGTAGGGGGGTATTATTAAATTACCCAAAAAGAAAAAACCAAACTCACGAAGAAGAGAAACCACCAACTTCTTCTTCTTCTTCTTCAACCACCACCACCACTACCACCACCAAGACACCCCCATCCTCCCTTAGTCCACCACCGCACCATCTCCCACCACCACCCTACCCTACCGTCTCTCTCTCTCTCTCTTTAAAAAAAATTGATATGCATGTTAGTAGGCCAGCCGACATGACTTTGGCTATGTCAACCCTGGCCCGCCAACCTGCATGGGAAATTTTTTTTTTAAAGAGAGAGATGGAGAGATGGAGGTGAATAAGAAAGGCATGGTGGTGGTGGGTTCCTCTTCTTTGTCGGTTTATTTTTGTGCAACTTATGGTGTGTGGAGATGATGTGTGTGTACACATGGAAATGGTGTGTGCAAATAATGCCACCCTTTGTTATTTTATATAAAAACCTTTTTTATCTTCTCTATGAGAAAGCCTGTTTTACATGCTCTTGGCCTCTCCTTTGAAAAACACATACAATTAAAATTAAATGGTTTTTAAAAATATGTTTTTACTTTTTTTTAAAACGAATAACAGACATCCTTTTAAAGGATGTCAGCCCATTGAGCTCGGAATGCCCTTAGTAGGGGCGTCAACGGGTCGGTTCCGGTTCGGTTCCTAAGGTGACCAGAACCGAAACAATCGGTTCCAGTTCTTATCGGTTCGGTTCCTTAACGGTTTCGGTTCTCAAAGTGATGGATCCGGAACTAGAATCAATATGTATTTATGTCGGTTCCGATTCCGATTCCGGGTATATTGGGCCAAATCTTGAGAATATGATAATATTTACACTATATTTATTTATCGGTTCGGTTCCATATTAGGCTACCCAGAATCGAAAGCGTTATTGTCGGTTTGGTTCCGGTTCCGGTTACTTTTTAATCTGTTCCCAAAAATGTGGAACATGAGCCGGTGTTTTCGGTTCCTGTTCCGATTCGGTTCCGGTTAAACGGGTAAAATTGACACCCCTAGTAGACGCCCTCAGACACCAACAAAAGTGAACTAATAAGTTCACTAATGATATCGACTATGGATTTCGTGAATCCAACCGTGGTTGCAAGCATTGAACTGACATTCATTGGATTCACTTTTGCCAAAGCACAACCACTGTTGGATTCTTGGAATCCGCACCCGAGAGCATTATTGCAAATTATTAGTGCAAGAAATTTGGTCCCTCGAGCCTGACCATCACTCAAACTAGTAATAATTTTTAAATATTTTCTAAGAGAGTTAATGTCACTCCCCAAGACCTAGCACAGATCCCGAGGTGTAACTGATTCTCCCAGTAGTCCTTCTATCCTCATGATTGCTAAACTCCAGAGTTGTAGTGCTAATTTTAGACTCTAATAATGCAGCGGAAAAGTCTACTAAGTCCATTAGGTTCAGTTAAGTAACAAATTCAAGGATGACACAATTGTTTTTGAAATCTAAACATTCATTCATTTATATATGTCTGAAATATGTATGTACATAGAACATGCTGAACATGATAATGTATGTATAGTTGTGAGGGTAATATGTACAGTAATCCAAAAATATAACAAAATGAAACCAACTGATAAATATTCTAGCCACAAAAAGATGTACTAGCTTCATGGATCTACCAGAATAACGGTGTTGCTCTAAAACTCCTCGTAGTCTGCAAACTCTGACTCGGGATCCTCGTCAGCTACCAGCTCTTCTAAGTACTCTGGCTCCTCTATAGGGAAATCTGATAGGGGTTGGGGAGTAGGAGTGAGCTTTTGGGGAAAAGCCCAGTAGTGGGGATGTGGTTTAAACTACTCATGATTTCATCTCCAAGTAAAAATAATCGATAAAACAAAAATAGAAGGCAATAACTGGCATAGTCTATTAACATGCAGCTACTAGATTTAGTTAAAATAACAAGTAATTTGCAGAATTAATATAACAATGTACGAAAGTTAAAACCAGATGAACAGTGTTAAAAATTAGGTTCTCCATAGTTCTTCAATATTTTCACATTTTCCACACTAAATATAATAGCAATTTGTGAATGGTATAGGGTTTATAGAGATCTACTTCAGGCTACTACCGGTAATCAGCCCCGGTCATAGCAATCATTCCAATAATTACAGATGTGGAATGGCATCGTTTGGCCTTTTTGTGTCGGCCAGGCGGTCTTCTCCTGTCCTAATTTTTCGGTCGGGTGCCCCACCGTTTGACCACATACTCAGCGTGGGGTCCACGCAAAACCCTCATTTTCCATCTTAGGTCGCCGTTAGCCTAATTATCACGTCGGCAAAGACGTTCGACATCTGCAGAGATTCTATGGATCCATGGAAAGTCCGGGCAGAGTACATCATGCCCCGCATCTAAATGCCTATCAGGCGTACAGTGTAACCGTTGGTTAATCCCAATAAACAGTGCATCATACTGGGTTCCTCAGAAGAACCGAAATTCTATGACAACTACTAATATCCTATGGTCCTAATAATGTCCCATAACCACTAAGAGAACACATATGTATAGCATCTATCTAAGAATTTCATAGCCCTTCTAATTCACCCTGATATATACATATAAATATATAGACCTAAGCCTTCTAAGGTTTTTATTTCTGATTTAAATCCTCTTTGTTTTGTCGCGACCCGAACCCGGGACCCATGACCCGACCTAGAAGAATATGGATCAAACCTGGTATCCGAGGCTAAGGCACGAGGTACGGATAAAAATAATTTTAATGAAATAGTGAGCATGCATTTAAGTCATCACACAAATCAAAATGAATCAATCTCATAACGAAAATTTGAAACTTATTTCCGATTACATTCCAAATGTCAAATAACAACCTACTGAGATAATTAGGAATTCAAATGACTAGAAACAAAACCTAAACATAATTTCTAGGAATGCAATAAAAGTGCTAGAATTCCCTAGCTCCCATCACTGAGCTGCTGGTCCATCTGGTATCTCTGCAAAAATGTTAAAATATAGGCATGAGTTATCAACAACTCAGTCGGTTCACTCCACCACCCATACTTCTATGGGGATGAGCAGTTAAAATATGATAAAAACCATACAATGATCGAAATATGCATCAATGCTATCGACAATCAAATATTGGACTCATCGGGTAAATCCCAAAACCCCTATGAGTCAAAATAATAATGAGAGTGCATGGTTGGGCTAAACAAGTGACTTTCTTACGGGCGAGCTATGCCGTTAATTCCACCACAAGGATCCAGGGATGTTTCAGGTCTTTCACCATTGGGAGTAGAATGTCCCCGTTGCTTTTTAGGCATGCTCTCGAAATTTGAGAGAGCATCTAAGGGGTCGTGGTCCTACGATACATCCAAACCCTCAAAATGATAAAAACAAAATAATAACAACCAATGCATCTCCAACAATAATTAACAATCCACGATAATATCCAATGAACGACCATGTTTCAATACATGCCGATAAATCAACGGAGATGCATGAGAATCGATATACATGCTTTTCAACATAGATTGAAATAAATTTTCTATTTTAAACACATACATTTAATAATATAATAATAAAATGCATCCATAAAAGTAAGAGATCGGGAACAGAATCCTACCTTAGTTCGCTATCCAATTAATTACAATCCCGCAAGTTGGTTCGCTTTGTGATAATTCAACTCATTATTAGACCTTCATTTCCCATGATTTGGCGTTAGATAAAATCCAATAGTGATTGTTCTAATATAAAAAAAAATGTCCTCTTTGGTTTGTATGTGGTGGACCAAGTGAGTTGGATGAAACTTGGATCAAGTTAGTGGACTTGGCGTGATGGTTGAATTGGGCCAATATTTCAAGGTTCAATTAGTTGGTACATAGTATTTATTTCATCAACAACATAAAGAATTAGGGTACGAGGATAACGTGGATAAGAGCACAACTCAAATTGTCAATCCAATAGATTGACCTAAACAAAAGCCATATTAAGTTACTAGCAAAAATTAACATAATTTATATATTAACTAAAAGTTCAAAAATAGAGCAAACTATAGCTAATGACTGTCTAAGCAAATATGATGTTCTAATGGTCCCGACCATGGCAAACGGTGGTTCATCCCATAAGCATTACGTTCCACACTCCTTAAGCCCACTGGTGTATCATGTTTGGTTTAGCATCGGTGAGCCTACAACCCATAATGAGACTCATTGAATTTCGTTTCCAGCATTTACTAGACGTCATTGATTAAGTTAACATTTGTCCGTAGGTACATTAATGATGAATTGGACGTCCATGGGTCAGTTCCAGAAGAGTGCCACGTCACAACTTGTGGGGGAAACTTCACCTTCTAGTGTCAAGCTGCTGCAACTAGCAGCGCTAACAAATGGAGAACCTAATTAGGTTGTCGTTAGGTAAGGAGTTGGGGTAGTGCCCCACATGTATCGACTATAGACGAGAGTCTCTATATAGGGATCAGGAAAAGTATGAAACCAAAGATGGTTTACTTGTTATGTGGTTGATGGCTGAAGGAATTGGAAGGGTGCTATCCAATGGTGGAGTCTCTTCAAGGATCGACAGGTGCAACATCAGTGGCTGCACTCTTATCACTTCCAACCTGATGAGAGATTAAGATCAAGGAATAGGAGATGATGGCTGCGGAAGTTTTTCTAGTGATGATGAGAAAGGCACCTTACAATAGTGTGTATATAATATATAGGCTGGGGTTTAGGTCTAGAAGAAGGTAGCAGTTATCTAATTAGGAGAGGTGAGTAAAAGGTTAAAATGACATAATATATTTAATGAAGAATAGTTGATCTGCACCATTCAATAGATGGCCCACATCTAGGAGTTGAGTAGTTCTTTGACGGCTTAAAATGGAGTATAGTAAGGATGATCTCACGTTATGGATCACAAGAGATGATAACATCATTGGTTTAAAAAATATATTTATATAATAAAGAAAGAAGATAGAAAGAAAAAGATAAACTAAAACTAAGATGGATGAAAGGGTTCTTACTTGAATCGGAGGTGTTGTCATTCGAAGAGGTGTTACCGGATGAAGGTCGGTGGAGAACTTGTCCTACGGTGCTGGAGATCCAAGATAGAACCAATAGGAGAGGAGATGTATCTATACCGGAGACGGTGGCAAGCAACACGAGTCTCGTTGATTCTTGATCTCAAAGCACGCTGGTAGTGGGCAAGGATGGAACGACCTATCTTTTGTTTTATAGGTTGGCTTTAGGTTAAAAGAGAGATGAGTTTATAGTGTTTTAATTTCAAAGGCTTGGTATTACCACTTAACATGGGAACACGTGGCAGATCCGATGGGGGAAACAAAAGAGACGTGTGAGAAGTTTGGTTGCTAAGTGGTTCAGTTACACCTAGAGTTCTTAAAGGCTTAGGAATATGTTGAGTGGTTGGTAGGAAAAGAAAAATATATAATTAATAAAGAATAATATTTAGGTTTGAAAAGGTTAGGAGGTAGAATTCTTTAATGGGTTTAATCAACCAATAGATATTTGGTGTATGTACGGTGATCTAGGTCCACCAAAATATTGGAATATAGTGTTCATATGTGGCTGGTATAGTTATAGGGTCCTGTGGGTACATAAAATAACACATCATCATTGTATTGAGGAGGATACACCGCGAAGCACTATATCGCTCCCCTAAACACTGGAATTCCTCTTGTATCGACACGTGTCGGATGAAGAACCCTATAAAGGAAAATGTGTGTAGAAGGAAAGGAGATCGGCTTTTGGGTGAATGAAGCTAGAGAGAGGAAGAAAATAAATAGAGAGAGAAGTTAGAGAGAGAACATATGTAGAGAGAAGTTAGAGAGATGTAACCTGAAGATTTTGATAAGGAAATTGGCCGGAGACCGGCTTCCCGTAGACGTAGTCGCCGGCAAGAGTCCCGGCGACGGACCATGTAAGTTTGTGTTGTGTTTTTCTTTTATTGCTTTGATTTTATCATATTGATTAATTGATTAATACTTATGATTATTGTTTGTGGAGGGTGGATCGGAGATCGGACGGCAAATCCATTCCTACCCTCTACAAAATGACGCCGTCTGTGGGAAAGGTTCACGACTGAGTGGAGAAGTTGCATGGCCCAATGTTGCTGGTGCACATGGTGATGGAGGAATTGAAGTGGGAACTCGGGTGTAAAACTGAATAGATTAACTCTCATATGATAGGACAATCAGATTTGCATGACCAAGATGAGCTGGTTGTTTGGGAGCATCTCCGGGTTGGATCAACGGCTGGGCAAGGCATACGATCGATGGCTGTTGGATTTGATATCTTTCACCTTGGGTTGATGGGGTGATTGGCAGATGGATGCATTGGAGGAACAGAAACAGTCGTTGAATCGCACATAGGTGATCATGCTAGAAGCAAAAGATAGAGGTAAGCAAAGCTTGATTGGATGCGTGGAGTCGAAACAGCTGCATGGCGTCGACGGAGTTGGGCAAGGTGCTTGCATGATCGTGATGTAACAGATCAAAGTCCGATGGAGGTCATCGTTTACAGGTTGGTGGAGAATGAAGTTACTGATGTGGCGTGTAGTCATCTTCCACGCAGAACCGTCTAATTGGCGTCATCTCCAATGGTTGGTGGCTGGATGGCGTTGAATGTTGGCTGGTTTGTTATGCTACTACTTGCTATTAAGGTTGATCAATGTTCTCCATGGTTACTGGCGGCTGATGGTATGGATTGGAATCATCTTCGTTGTCCAGATTTAGTTATAGGAGCTGTTATTGATGGAGTGTTTCTGATGTTGAGAACATTGGGAAATGGTTGGTTTGCGTTGTTGTTGACGGAGCCGTCGTCTCCATGGTTTGATTCTAACCGTTGGATGCCTGACTAGTGCCCGGCTGGACCATTGATGGAGAGTTTGGTGGCATGCCGTAGGATGATGATGGAGAAGTTGATGGTGAAACTCTAGAAATGGCCATGGAAGGGGAAGACAACGGCGTTCCTTATTGTCAAGCCTGATGTGGGTTTTTGGAATTTGTTGTTACTGAAGGCTGTGATGCCAAAAGCACAAGTGTCGGGCAGCTAGGTAAGATGGAATTGGAATTTGCTACATGCAGAATTTTGGTTGGCTTAAGAAAAGTTTGTGAAACAGAAGTTGTTTTGAACAAGGCATAGCACGTGAAGGCATGTGAAGAGAAGTTTTCATATTGGGAATGATCATATGTGTGGCACCACGCAGCTCACACAACTGATCGATGTTTATTTTGCCAAGCCACGTGGAAAGCTATGTCTCATCGTCATCAGGAAGGAAACCAAGATCAAAGAGGCTGATGCTCTCCTCCTTCCTCTAAATCTTCCTTCGAACTCATCTCTTATGTAGACTGCATGGAGGCTCTTAGTGTGACGACTTCCATGGATTTGCTGAAGCTGTATAAGAGATCAGAAGGTGAGAGTAGCTCCAACATCTTTGGTGCACCAGGAGACTAATAATAGTAATATAGGCCAGTTTAGTTGACAGGTGGATTGATGGCAGCAAGGCAAAAAGGAGATGGATATTTGATGACACGTAATGACCAGTGGTTGTTTGGGTAGCTTGTAGCAATACATGCTTGATATCCCATGAGTTTGGATAGCTGTTGGTTGTATAGTGGAACAATATATGGCAGAGATTCACATGCCGGTTTGATCTGGCGCAACAAAACCTCATAAACCTCCGATCGAAAGAGGGCTTGGTTGGTTCCATGTGGACCAACGAATGAAAGATCAGCATGATTGATGAGATCAATCCGTTGGATGAGAGTTTCTTGCTGTAGTGGATGGCTGGAGAGATGAACAGTTTGGTTGCTGATGAAGCTTCATATCGGTTCATGCTACTTGATCGAGTAGGATGGAGTTGTTCCATGGCAAACTTACATGGTATCGGTCAAGAACAAGTCGGTAGGCTGGCCAGCTGAGTTGCGTCGGGTACTTACTGCTGTAGGAGAAGTTACCAAACATCGGTTTGGAGCTGGTCGGCTGCTCAGGGTGCTAAATCTAGTCACTTCCCTTATGGACCATCTGATTGGTGGCGCCACATGGAGGTACGCACACCACCACTTTTTGAATTTTATATGTAAAGCATGTGATGGTATGCACACAATCACCATATAAATTAGAAAGAGATGGCAACAAGAGCAGAGGAGGGGTTTGGGATGATCCCACGTGTGGTACCATACGGTGCACACAACCCATTTATATACATTAGTTACATGTAACACACAAGAGCACCAAAGCACGATTTGGGCCTCAAAGCGGCCCGGTCATTAATAGATCAAGTGTGAAACTAATTTTTGTGAGACCCCGCAGACATGGGGTCCAATCGGCCCAAATGAGCAAGCCCGAATTGACCCATGAAGAGGATAAAATTGGTGGGCCATGGAATTGGCCCATTCTAGTGGATTATCCAAGAACGCTTGGATCAAACATAATGTTGATCCAGACCAATCTATATTGAGACCACCCTTGAGGGCCTAGATAGGCCCATATGTGAGATTATCATAGTGGGCCATGTAGTCAGCCCACCCGAGCATAGTAAGCTCAAAAGAGCTTAGATGATCTATATGAACATAGACTTTTAAGGGCCCAATTAATATTAATGGCCTAGGCTGGCCCTATTTGCATTGTAGATTTTGTGGGCCATGTAGTTGGACCATTAAAAACTTGATTGACCGCCGTCATGATATAGACTATTGGACCAATCAGTCATGTGTTAAGAAACCCAAAAGAATGTAACATATTTGACGCTTGCATAGGAGAGCCCATACCAGCCTAGACTCTATGGGCCAAAATTAGATTTGATTTGGGGTTGCGATTGGCCCAATTAATTTCATTAGGCCTTAGGGTGGCCTAGATTGATTATGATACTAGCTTTGTGGGCCATGACATCGACCTATCCAAATGTAGTTGATCCAATGGAGTGAAATATAAAAGATATGTGTATGCATGTGGATATAAAGAAATGAGTTAACATATAGACTTGCATAATATTGTTTAAAGTTGTGAAGCAGTTTTATTAAATGCTCATATTAAGTAGAATATTGTAGTATGATCACTATTGAGACCACGCGGGTGGGCCATGTATATTAAGACCAATTTATATTGAGACTATTCGGGTGGGCCATGTAATAGGCCCACCCAAGCATGATTTCATGAGAAGTTATTTTATAAGCCAAACTATCGGACTTGGGGGCTTGGCAAAGTTGACCCAAGCCCAAAACCCCGACTTGGGGGCTTGATTAGAGAAAGGGAGACAAGAGGAATAGTGGAGCCCAAGCTCCCCTGAGACCATGATACATTGATTAAATAAAATTGCATTATATTTGAAGCATATTAGTATATTGAAGTATGATAGTATGCTGAAGCATGTTAGTATATTGAAGCATGTTGAAGCATGTTAGTATATTTGAAGCATATTAGTATATTGAAGTATGTTAAATATATTAAAATCCATTAAAGTATATTGAAGCATATGAAGTATACCAGCCATCTCCAGAAAAGAAATCATGATCGGCCAATGAAAAGTCCAACCAATCTCAGTTAAAGGGATTGCGCTTGGCGAGAAAGTCTAGCCAATCTCAGTTAAAAGGATTGCGCTCGGCGAGAAACTTCCTAGGAGGTAGCCGAGAAGCCCCCACTTCCTTCGGGTTGTGGAGCCAAGTACTCTCTGACCGCGACCTCTAGGATTTGAAGGCCAACTTCCTATGAGGTAGCCGAGAGGCCCCCACTTCCTTCGGGTTGTGGGGCCCAAGTACTCTCTGGCCGCGACCTCTAGGATGCGCATTTGAATGCCAACTTCCTATGAGGTAGCCGAGAGTCCCCCAATTCCTTTGGGTTGTGGGGCCCAAGTACTCTCTGGCCGCAACCTCTAGGATACGCATTTGAATGCCAACTTCCTATGAGGTAGCCGAGAGGCCCCCACTTCCTTCGGGTTGTGGGGCCCAAGTACTCTCTGGCCGCAACCTCTAGGATGCGCATTTGAACGCCAATTTCCTATGAGGTAGTCGAGAGGCCCCCACTTCCTTCGAGTTGTGGGGCCCAAGTACTCTTTGGCCGCGACCTCTAGGATGCGCATTTGAAGGACTATTGCAGTTATGGCGTTATTCTTGTATGTCGATTATCACAGTATTATCGCAGTTATGTCATTATTCTCAGATATCGGCTATCGCAGTTATGACGTTATTCTCAAATATCGACTATCGCAATTATGGCATTATTCTTGTATGTCAGTTATCACAGTATTATCGCAGTTATGGCATTATTCTCAGATATCGGCTATCGCAGTTATGACGTTATTCTCAAATATCGACTATCGCAGTTATGGCGTTATTCTTGTATATCGATTATCATAGTATTATCGCAATTATGGCATTATTCTCAGATATCGGCTATCGCAGTTATGACGTTATTCTCAAATATCGACTATCGCAGTTATGACGTTATTCTCAAATATTGGCTATCACAGTTATGGCATTATTCTTGTATATCGGATATCGCATTATTATTTTCAAACATCGGCTCAGATATGATATCATTCTTGATTACACAAAGACAAAGGAGATCGAGCATTAATTTATCTTCTCGGAGGCGGACCGTCGTTTTTGGATCGAGCTTCACCTTCGAGAGGGGGCTATTTTGGGTACATAAAATAACACATCATCATTGTATTGAGGAGGATACACCGCGAAGCACTATATCGCTCCCCTAAACCCTGAAATTCCTCTTGTATCGACACGTGTCGGATGAAGAACCCTATAAAGGAAAAAGTGTGTAGAAGGAAAGGAGATCAACTTTTGGGTGAATGAAGCTAGAGAGAGGAAGAAAATAATAGAGAGAGAAGTTAGAGAGAGAACATATGTAGAGAGAAGTTAGAGAGATATAATCTGAAGATTTTGATAAGAAAATTGGCCGGAGACCGGCTTCCTGTGGACGTAGTCGCCGGCAAGAGTCCCGGCGACGAACCACGTAAGTTTGTGTTGTGTTTTTCTTTTATTGCTTTGATTTTATCATATTGATTAGTTGATTAATACTTATGATTATTGCTTGTGGAGGGTGGATCGGAGATCGGACGGCAAATCCATTCCTACCCTCTACAGGTCCTACCTTATTCTAATAAGATGTATTACAATAAAGGTGGAATATTTCCATATTTATTATATATATAAGGTTAATGGCTTTATGCTTAATATTAACACTAAGTACATTAATAAATATCCATTAACTTATAGCTAGATTAAATAGTTAGAATGTGTCACACAAATTTATGTATATACTTTATGTCAAGGTAATATACCTTATAAGTTAATTAATAGTGTAGGGTGCATTACCCATACTTAACATACATATATGTATATACATATACATATGAATAATAAATAATATAGGTTATATTTTATATTAAAATTAAATTAAACCTACATGCTATACTAAAATAACATTCTTAACATGTAGAACTCATTACGGTCTATAAAAATGCGCGGGTCTACTAAGCCCACGTGGGCCCGCATGAAACGGTCCAAAACCCTTAAAAATAAATTTGTCTCGGAATTGGCCGAAATTTCACGTGTGTGTCTAAACCATTAGATCGCGTTGTTTGGTGAAGAAAAACGTGTGAAAAAGGTCCTTAAAGTTCAAAACGGACCAAAATATCCCTTTTAGGGTTTTCAGGGTTTATAGTTAACTTTTCTAGAAACTTTTCTCTTTCAGTCTTTATCATTTCATTTGATCTCCTAACACTCTGACGTGTGTGTATGCTAGTAGGGGCCCCAATCTCAGAACCAACAATCAATCTATATCTGAAATAGCCAGTAACTTGGGTCCACGTAGGCACCCAATCCAAAATCCAAATCCACATATCCGGGGTAGCCTAAGCATCCCACACCCTCAGTCGTGTCAGAGATATCACAAATCAATCCATTTCCAAAATCCCCCTTGTCTTTTTCGTGGAAACTTTCTCAAGTCAACTTGTTATAAAAATTCACATTTTTAAGTTGCAAATACCCTAAATTAAATTTCCAATGAAAGTTCGGCGAAAATCAAAAGTCGAACGAAGTGTGTGTAGAAATTTTCTTTTTGAAAAAATGAAGAAATCAAGAGGGTTGTATGATTGATTTGAAAATGGTGTTGACAATTAAAACCTTCCCTAGGGTCGCTTTAGTTTGAAAAGTTTTTTATTTAAATCTTGCAAAATTTCTTATCTTGGAAATAGTATTTATCGGGGCATAACTTTTTTTCTTTCAAATTATAGATTTGTGTGGTGATATTCATACGTATGTACGGTGCATGGGTGTGCATATGTGTTTGTATAACTTTTTTAGTTTCGGTCGACTTCTTGTATTTTTCCGTTTACGCCTAAATGGCCATTACACCACAAATGTAATTTGGATTACTCATTTATGATACTAAATCATATAGTATGTGTACATATTTAGTATTTACTTGTTTTATTTGTTTATTTGGTACATGTGTGTATTGTTCCATCTAAGTTAGTTTACTCGTGGATGTCCTCACATGTGGTAATATGTGGCGACACCTACATGTGGCATCACTTACCCGTGGTAGCACTTAAACGTGGCAGCACCCTTTTAGATTTCTGACCCTATAGATGTTTGGCATAAACCCGGGTACATGAAGTGATCTAGTATGGTTCAGCCGGGTCGGTGATTTTTAACTGTTGAATTTGGGTCGCTTCAACCGGGAACTTTAGAGTTTGAAGAGTGCGTCATTGACCATATATATAAGGAGGGTCCACCAGCAAGTTTTTTTTTGAACTTGATTGGTGTTGTTAGCCATTGGATTTGGGCCTCTTAGACGGCTAGATCCCACTTGTCGATTTGAGCATCGATTGGATGTATCACACCCTATTGGAGACTTGACCGTATGGATGTTAGGCATATGTCTAAATGGACTTGCATGCTGAATTTTCAGCATGTTTGGTGAGTCTCAAACAATATGATTTGGGTCATCTCCATGGTGGTTGCGCAAATGGGTAATTAACATTAATTTGTGGATGAAAGGGCCCAATATTTGGAACCACCGAACATAAGGATGGTTGACCATTTTACCCTTTTTTTTCAAGTTTTATTATCATGCATATACTATTATAAATCTTTTCTCTTTCTTATATGTTCAATATTTTATTGTTTTTATATTGGTTCTTTATTACATTGTGTATTTATTTATGGGAAATTCTATTTGTGCCCCACAAATTCCATAAGCACCCCCTATTTGGGTCCTTTTTGGCCAAAAATGCCCTTGATACAAAAAAAAAACCCAGCACCCCTCTTCGTCCCTCCCTCTCACCCTGTAACAAAAAAAAAAATCAAAATAGAAAAAAAAAAAAAAAAAAAAAGAAGGAGAAGGAGGAGGAGGAGGAGGAGGCCATGAAGAAGAAGAAGAAGAAGAAGGAGGAGGAGGAGGAGGAGGATGCCGTCGCCGTCGCCGCCACTTCCTCCACAGGTATGTCTCTCTCTCTCTCTCTTATTGGCCCTATGGCTGGGCTGGCCGTGGGGACTGTGTAGCCCACGGCTAGTCCCCACGGCCAACCCAACCGTGTGACACTATAGAGAGAGAGAGGGAGAGAGAGAAATAGAGAGAGAGATAAATAGAGAGAGAGAGAGAGAGAGAGAGAGAGAGAGAGAGATACCTGTGGTGGTGGCGACGGTGAAGGCGACGTCATCCTCTTCTTCCTCCTCCCCCTTCTTCTTCTTGTTCTTCTTCTATTTTTTTTTTTTTTTTTTTTTTTGCAGGTGAGAGAGAGAGAGGGAGGGACGAATGGGGTGCTTGGATTTTTTGCAGGTAAGGGCAATTTTGGCCAAAAAGCACCCAAATTGGGTGCTTATGGAATTTGTGGGGTGCATATAGAATTACCCTTTATTTATATGTAAATGTTTTTTTTTTCTTTCCTCTCTTCATTTATTCATTCAAAAAAAATTTTTCTTTTCTTTTGGGACAACCCACAAGGTCGTTAAAACAGGGGTATCACATCCCTGCCTCCCACGCTCTCTTGTGGACCCCAAACAACCACAAAACCTTCATTAAGACCACCCCATGATCCTCACAGATCTTCATTTTGATCTAATGGGCGGTTTGTCCTCAAAACCCACTCCAAAAATGGTGACAATTCAGACTGGTTCACCATTGAAACTAGTCCGAGGCTGTCTTTTTTTTTTTTTCATTTTTTTTCTAGTTATTTAGCAAAAATGGATTTAAAACTAAAAGGAAGGGTTTTGAAAAATTTCTGTTCTTTACAGTAGAAAAATCTGATTTTTTTAAAGTAGATATTGATTTATATATATATATATATATATATATATATATATATATATATATATTTTTTTTTTTTTTTTTCTGAAATATTCACCTCAAGACAATAATCAGGAATATAATTACAACAACAAAATGATTATCATAAATTTGATAAGAAAATAAACGGGATAATTCTCACTGAGATAGCTTTCTTTAGATATTAGCATATTATAGAGGAAATATGAAATCATTTGAAGATTTAAACCACCTACTTGGAACATCCGGGTGCACAACGGGCAAAAGTCCTTTTCTTCGTGCTTCTCTACGCCTTCACCAGCTGAAATCCAAGTAATAGAGATCAATGGTGAGGAAATCTTTCAATTTTCTACCCTCTAATGGCTTCTCCCCTCTCTCTCTCTACTTCCTCGAGAAGCTACTAGTTTTCTCTAGAGTTTTGTAAATTTTTTTTGCTCTTCCCTATTTATATATCTAACTTTTAAAGATTTTTAATAGAATTTGGAGTCCAAATGACATAACTATGATGTCATGATGTCATACAAGAAAGGTGGAAATTCATCCACGTGCTTTACCCAAAAAGGTGAATTTGACCCTTTTTTTTTTGGCTCGAGACCCGTGGGTCGAGGTGTGGGGTTCTGGCACGACAGGTCGACATTTATGAAAATGGTGCCCCTAGGGTAATTCAACGTGGCGAGTGTAATGGCGGTGTCCATTTTGTCTGATTCTTTTTAGATTTAATTGTATTGGCCAATTACCATGTGTGTGGGTCTGACTCTGGGAATGTCTGATAGGGTATCGTGGCGCTCAATAGGTTTCGGATATTATATTACGTTTTGAAGCGGGTCTTTACATCCTCCCTCCCTTATAGAAATTTCGTCCTCGAAATTAAAATCATACCTCAATCGGCAAAAAGGTAAGGATGGGGCTCTCGCATATCTGATTCTTTCGCCCAAGTGGCCTCTTCTACATCATGACGTCTCCACTGAACTTTCACTAGGGGAATTGTTCGATTTCTCAAAATCTTCTCTCTACGGTCCAAGATTTGAATGGGTTCCTCTATGTACGAAACATGCTCTCAGATTTCCAACGGCTTCCAGTCAATGACGTGAGAAGGATCTAGTTCATACTTCCTCAACATCGACACGTGGAATACATTGTGGACATTTGCCAGGTGGGGTGGTAATGCAAGTTGGTATGCTACAGCACCGATCTTCTCCAATATTTGAAATGGCCCAATGTATCTTGGCATGAGCTTCCCACGCAAACCAAATCTAGTAATACCCTTTCGAGGAGAAACCCTTAGGAATACATGATCTCCCTCCTGAAACTCGAGAGGTCGGCATTGCCTATCTGCGTAACTTTTCTGGCGACTCTACGCTGCTTGTAAGCGTTCTTTAATGACCTTGACCTTCTCGGTGGTCTGTTGTACCAGCTTTGGGCCAAGCAAACTGCCCTCTCCAACTTCTGTCCAGCATAATGGTCTATAAGGTCGCCCATAAAGTGCTTCAAAAGGTGCCATGCCAATACTAGCCTGGTAGCTATTATTGTAAGCAAACTCAGCTAAGGACAGGTGAGACTCCCAATCTCCCCCAAAATCAAGGGCACAAGCTCGGAGCATGTCTTCCAAGATCTGGATAACTCGCTTGGACTGACCGTCTGTCTGCAGGTGATATGCTGTACTGAACTGGAGGTTTGTATCGAGCACTTTCTGTAGGCTTTGCCAGAATCGTGCCTTAAAGCATGGATCTCTATCAGAGACAATTGAGATTGGCACTCCATGTAACTTTACTATCTCATCAAGATACAGTCTACTCGGTCTCTCTATGGAATAGGTGGATAAAATAGGTAAGAAATGCGCCGACTTAGTCAGTCGATCCACTACAACCCAAACTGAGTCATGATTGTTTCGAGTCTTCGGCAAGCCCATGACAAAATCCATGGTAACATGATCCCATTTCCACTCAGCAATTGAGAGTGGCTGCATGACTCCTCCGGGTCTCTGGTGCTCTGCCTTGACTTGCTGACAGGTCAAGCACCTACTGACATATTCTGTAATATTCTTCTTCATCCTTGGCCACCAGAACTGTCTCTGAAGATCCTTATACACCTTAGTTCCTCCAGGATGAATAGTATATCTACTTTTGTGGGCCTCATCCAAAATCTCGTGTCTGATATGATTGTCTATCGAAACCCACAATCTATCTCGGAACCTCAAACTACCATCCGAGTGGAAAGACCAATCATTATCATAACCATCTGCCGCTCTCCGACTATGCACCTCAAACTCTGAATCTGACACCTGGGATGAAATAATCTTTTGAGTCAATGTCGGCTGAACTCTGAAATACACCGCAAAGATTGTGTTTCCTGGTGGACGAGCGATGAGGTCAAAGTCAGCTGCAAACTCCAACATCTCCCACTCTCGAACCATCAGATGGGCTAAAATGCCCTCCCTCTTTCTGCTCAACACATCTGCAACTACATTCGCCTTGCCTGGGTGGTAGTGTAAGGTGAAATCATAGTCTTTCAAGAACTCCATCCAGTGCCTCTGCCTCATATTCAATTCTTTCTGTGAGAATAGGTACTTAAGGCTCTTATGATTTGAGTATAATTGAAACTTCTCTCCATAGAGATAGTGTCGCCAAATTTTTAGTGCGAATACTATGGCAGCCAATTCTATATCATGAGTACGGTAGTTTTTCTCATGGTTTTTCAACTGTCTAGAGGCATATGCGACTACCCTGCTATTCTGCATAAGAACATACCCTAAACCTCTTTGAGATGCATCACTGTATATCACAAACTCATCCTCTAAAGTAGGTATGGTCAACACTGGCGCTGTCGTAAGTCGAGTCTTTAGCTTCTGAAAAGCCTGCTCACACTTCTCATCCTAATCAAAACGCACACCCTTCTGGGTCAATCGAGTCAATGGTGCCGCAATGCGGGAAAAGTCTTCTACAAAATGAAGACAATAGCCAGCCAGTCCCAAGAAGCTCTTGATCTCAGTGACTGTAGTGGGCTTGGACCAATTGAGCACTGCTTCCACCTTGGATGGATCTACTGAAATGCCATCTCGAGAAACTACATGCCCAAGGAATTTAACCTCGGTCAGCCAAAACTCGCACTTGCTCAACTTTCCATACAACTGGTGATCCCTTAGGGTCTGAAGTGTGATCCGCAGATGCTCATCGTGCTCATTTTGAGTCTGAGAATATATCAGGATATCGTTGATGAATACTACGACAAACTGATCTAAGTACTTTCTGAATACCCCATTCATCAAATCCATAAATACAGCCGGGGCATTTGTGAGTCCAAATGGCATCACTAAGTACTCGTAGTGACCATAGCGAGTACTGAAAGCCATTTTTGGGATGTCCTCCTCCTTGATCCTTAACTAATGGTAACTAGATCTGAGATCGATCTTTGAGAAATACTGAGCACCTTTCAGCTGGTCAAATAGGTCATCTATCCGAGGAAGATGATATCTATTCTTGATGGTAACCCTATTCAACTGCCTGTAGTCAATGCAAAGTTGAAGGGATCCATCTTTCTTCTTCACGAATAGCACTGGAGCTCCTCATGGCGAAGCGCTAGGTCTGATAAAACCAAGGTCCAACAACTCCTGTATCTGGGTCTTGAGCTCTCTCATCTCTATGGGTGCCATCCGATATGGTGTAATGGAGATGGGGGAAGTGCCCGGAATGAGGTCAATCGAGAACTCTATGGCTTTCATTGGCAGTAATCCTAGCAACTCATCTGGAAATACATCTGGGTACTCTTGACCCACAGGAATAGAATCCAAACTAGGTATCTCCTTTTTCTCCTCCCCAATGACGCTGGCTAAAAAGCCAAGATCATCATCATTTGCACGTCTTTTGATTGACATGGGATGGACTAAACGGGTCTTACGACCAAAGAATCTGACACTCGGCTGCCTAGGTATACGGAAAGTGACAATCTTCTCGAAGCAGTCCACATGTGCATGGAATGCTGCTAACCAATCCATTCCTAGGATGACGTCAAAAGCATGCATGTCGAGAACAGTCAAATCATATGGCATCTCTAGACTACCAATCCTGACTATGCATGATTTACATATCTTACCCGAAATTGTCTTATCTCCCAAAGGTGTCATCAAAGAAAGCAATCTACCAGTACGTGATACTACTAATCCCAAAGCCTCAACTAAGTGTGGTGCTATAAAGGAGTGTGTGGAGCCAGTATCTATCAAAGCATGCACGATACTATTTGAGATCAACAAGGTACCTTCGATCACATCATCTGTAGCCTCTGCATCTCTCTGGGTAAGAGCAAACACGCGTCCTTGAGTCACACGACTCTGATCTCTGCCAGTCTGTTGAGCCTCTCGAGGACAATTTCTCTTGATGTGCCCTGTCTATCCGCAGCTGTAGCACTTCAACTGATTAGGCACTATCGGTCCTGAGGGTTGTGCCTTCTGTGGCTACGGCCTTTGTGGGGGCAATGGTGGTCTTTGATACCCCTGGGACCTAGGTGCTGGAACTAGAAGCCTATGTTGCTGCGGTGGCCTAGGCTGCTGAGGCTGTACATATTGCCTCAGTTGCTGTGATGGCGGCGGCTGAGGGTGTCGTGTTGGCTGCCTCGATGATCCTGACTGATCCTCGATCCTAACCTTCTTGACCATGTCAGGTCTACTCTGACTGTCTGACGGGGGTCATCGCATAAGCTGTTGATCCCTCAGTCTTGACAAATCGCCCTCGCTCTTTTCTACCAATTGGGCTCTTTCCACTACTTCTGGATATTGTCTCAACCTCAGAGCCGCTAATTTGCTCCTGATAGAGGGACGAAGGCCTTGCTCAAATCTTTTTTCCTTCCTCTCCTCAGTGGAAAGTAAATCTTCTACAAATCTTGACAACTCTGTGAATCGAGCCTCGTACTGATCTACTGTCATACCCCCTTGTGTCAATTCCATAAATTCTATGTCCTTCTTGTCTCTAGCACACTCAGGGAAGTGTTTTTCTAGAAATAGTTGCTGAAACTACCTCCAATCGATTGGCTCACCTCCAGATGTCCTCTTGACCATTCTCCACCAATGGTCAGCTTCTCCTTCTAGCATGAAAGCTGCCAAAGTGACTCTATGGTATTCGTCACAGGGGGTTACATCAAATATTTTCTCCATCTGATTGTTCCACCTCTCGGCCTCCATTGGATCAATAGCCCCTCAGAACACTGGTGGGTGCAATCTCTTAAAGTCCTGAATTAAGTTGCCAATGCCATTCGGCTCTCTATGGGCCCTAGGCTCAGGGTAATACTACAGGGCTGGTGAAGGAAAATATAATAATCAGTAATATAATTACAACAACGAAATGATTATCATAAATTTGATAAGAAAATAAACAGGATAATTCTCACTGAGATACCTTTCTTCAGATATTTGCATATTATAGAGGAAATATGAAATCATTTGAAGATTTAAACCATATACTTGGAACATCCGGGTGCACAACGGGCAAAAGTCCTTTTCTTCGTGCTCCTCTACGCTTTCACCAGCTGAAATCCAAGTAATAGAGATCAATGGTGAGGAAATCTTTCAATTTTCTACCTTCTAATGGCTTCTCCCCTCTCTTTCTCTCTACTTCCTCGAGAAGCTACTAGTTTTCTCTAGAGTTTTGTAAATTTTTTTTTTTTTGTTCTTCCCTATTTATATATCTAACTTTTAAAGATTTTTAATAGAATTTGGAGTCCAAATGACATAACTATGATGTCATGATGTCATACAAGAAAGGTGGAAATTCATCTACGTGCTTTACACAAAAAGGTGAATTTGACACTTTTTTTTTTGCTCGAGACCCGTGGGTCAAGGTGTGGGTTTCGGGCACGACGGGTCGACATTTATGAAAATGGTGCCCCTAGGGTAATTCAACGTGGCGAGTCTAATGGCGGTGTCCGTTTTGTCTGATTCTTTTTAGATTTAATTGTATTGGCCAATTACCATGTGTGTGGGTCTGGTTCTAGTCAGACATTCTGGGAATGTCTGATAGGGTATTGTGGCGCTCAATAGGTTTCGGATATTATATTTAGGGTTTGCTAAAAATCTCTAAAACTAATTAGAGTTAGAGCATCTCCAGCATGTTGCTTTCCTCCTTCGCCAACGCCTATAAATCAATAATCAGGCTGATTTTTGGTTTATAGGTCCACCTAGGGATCGGAAAAACATCCATACGGTCAGAGATCCTCTAAGAGTGTGCCACGTGGCTCATTGATCCTGTCATGGGCCATCAAAGTTTTTTTCCTCCAGAGGATCACAAGTACACTGAACAGTACGTACTTTGCAAAGAATCACACGCATGCTATAGATTCTGGACCGTTCCAAAAAGTTATGGACGAAGTGAATACGGGCCGGGTTTGATGGATAAGGTTGTATGGTTAGTTAGTTAGTTAGTTATATCCTCAAAAGCCTATTGGACTTATCTAGAATATAATTTTCTTGTAGGACTGTCCCTCCATTTTTCTTGAGCCTTAAATACTTGTACCTTCTCACCTCACAGTTACTTGCAACCATGTCTGCGAGGCTTCTCTATGCAGTCTTCTTCCTCTCCCTCTCTTGCTCTGCCATCAAATTCTTCCATTTCATGTTAAAGCCACTGCTGTTGTACACTTCTATGGCATGAGTTTTCGTGATCGAGAAGTTTGTCTTCCTTAGGGTCCACGTTCTGGTCTGGTCTCCAGAGATTTCTTTCAAAAAATGTCACCGCGGTTACGGAGGATGTACTCCTTATGAGGATGCCATCAGAGTTGTTGTATTGATTTATGTGTTGATGATACGAAACTTGTAAACAAGTCAAGCAATCGTTTGGGTTAGGAATTGATTGGAAAAATATGTAACAAGGTATGCCTTGAACTTTTTTCAAATGCGGAAGCACTTTTTTTTTGTTACTCACCGCTGTCATATGGGCCCACTGACCGCATGGATGTTTATCCCACCCTTTGGCGGATATACACACAAAAAATCACCCTGATTGGTGATCTATAACCATTAGATTTTAGTATTTTTTAAGGCGTTCTTGTAGCCGTTGCATTCAATCATTGTTTTGAGTGCTAACATCAAGGGCTAAAAATCATCAAACAAGCTGATTTTTTGGTATGACTGTCTACAAAGGGGTGGGCTAAACATCCATGCGGTCAGTGGGCGCAGATGGCAGCGGTGAGTGACAATGGACCATGTACCATGTGATCATTACTCTTTAATAAAACTTAGTTTGATTGGGTGTTAAGTGCAACATTTTAATAAATTAAAACTTATTGATACCCTTTAAACGGACACCGTTCCCCCAAAAAGATTAGCTAGTGTGAGCAGTTGATGCTAATCTTGATTAAATTACTTAAAAAATACTCTGAGAAGTTGGACAGACTCTTGATCAAGCGGGAGCGCATGTGATAGAATAATTTTAGATGCAGAGGACTTTGGATGTAGTCACGAAGAGGGCTCTCGTGGCCCTACATTGCTCAATGTTTTGGGCCCACTAACCGCATAGATGTTTAGCTTACCTCTTGGTGGATATACATACCGAAACTTAGTTTGATTGATAATGTATAGCCGTTGGATCAAATACCCAAAAAAATACAAAAAAATGCTTGAATCAATGGCTAGATCATAAATCCTAAAAGGGTGCTACAATCTATGGCTAGAGAAAGCCAATCAAACTGATTTTTGGTATGTATGTCCACCAAGAGGTAGGCAAAACCAAGGTTTAAAAGGGGCGGTTATAACAGTTAACGGACTGGGGCCGTTACCTTTTTCAGTTATAACGGATTGTAACGCACAAGGGGCAAAAAATGAAAAAAAAAATGAGAAAATAACGGAAATAATGGGAAAAAACGGCTCTAATATTCAAAATTCAAAATTTCAATAAAATTTATCACAGAAAATAACGGCTGTTGTCATGCAAATAACAACCACTATTTTCTGAGCGTTAAAATGGTAAACATAACGGGGGATGTCCGAATCCATTATAACGGCCGTTATTTTCGTTATAATAGCCGTATTTTAAACCATGGGCTAAACATCCATGCCGTTAATGGGCCCAGGACATTGAACAGCCCTCTGCGTCACTGCTTCCAAAGTCCTCTGCGTCTGAGTAAAACTTGTCACAAGATGTTGTGACGGAAGCCGGTCACAGCACTCAAGACGAGCCACATGACACACGATCAGAGGGCGCTGACCGTATGGATGTTTGGCCAGTCCCTCGGAGGACCTACAAACCAAAAATCAGCATGATTAGTGATTTAAAACCTTTGGATTTTTGCACCCAAATAATGCTCAATAATGCTCAGATTCTTACCGTTAAAATCAACCCATGAAAATAACTTCAACCGAATCAGTTAGAAATCACTAATCAAGCTGATTTTTTGTGTACCAGTCCAACGAGGGACTGGCCAAACATCCATACGGTCATCGTCCACTAATAGTATGCCACATGGCTCGTATAAAGTGCTGTGACTGGCTTCCGTCACAACATCTTGTGACACAAGTTTTACTCGCGTCTTATGGATGTTGGGAACTTGGGAGTTGGGACCATCCCTAGATAGACCTACGGACAAAACTCAGCCTGATTGGTGAGTTTTAACCGTTTGATATTAGTCTTTTTCATGAATTACAATTCTGATCAGATTGATGTTTGGCCCATTCCTAGGTGGACCTACGTACGAAAATAACAACCTGATTAATGATTTTAAACCTTTGGATCTTTGTACCTAAACTAATGGTCAAATTCTGGGGTTAAAAATCAACTCATGAAAGCGACTCCAATCCAACTGTTAAAAATCACTAATCAAGCTAATTTTTGGTCTATTGAGCCCACCTAAGGTTGGGCAAACATCCATGAGGTTGGCAATCTCTAAGAGTATGCCACGTGGCTCATATGTGGTCTGTCATCAGCGTTCTACTCGTGTGTCATGGACGTTGCCATCAAAACCGGGATTAAAATTTGAGTAGTGAAGTGATGTCTCATCTCACACTAATTTCTAGCCGTTGAATTTAGTATCAAAAAAATGTTAAATCCAACGACTTAAAAAGTGCTAAAATCTAATGGCTAGAGATGAATATTTTTGGTGTGTATATCCCCGATCCACCTAGGGCTGGGCTGGGCTAAACATCCATGCGGCCTGTGGACCAGGCGTGAGTTCTAGTTGGGAACATCACTATTAAAATTTTGAGTAAAACTTCTATCACAGCGTTCTGACAGATACTTCTGCCACAATGCAAAATATAGGCCACGTGGCACACTTTTAGTGGTTGTTGACCGTATGGATGTTTGGCCAGTCCGTTGGAGGACCTATAAACCAAAAATCAGCCTGATTAGTGATTTACAACCTTTGGATCTTTGCACCCAAATAACGCTCAATAATGCTCAAATTCTTACAGTTAAAATCAACCCATGAAAATAACTTCAATCGAATAGCTTAGAAATCACTAATCAGGCTGATTTTTGGTTTAGAGGTCCACTGAGGGACTGGCCAAACATCCATACAGTCAGCGTCCACTAAGAGTGTGCCACGTGGCCTGTGGTTTTGCATTGTAACGCTGTGAAGAGGATTTACACTAAAATTTCCCCATCTTTATTATTAGGGAATTTTTGACATACCCCCCCACACTTTGAAAAAGCTGACATGCCCCCCTATGACTTGGTCTAAGGTTAGTTGACCAATGTTGACCAGAGTTGACCAGTATATTTTACATTAAAATACAAAAATACCCTTGTCTTCAACCTTGGAACAAGGGTTTAGACCAAAACCAAACCCCCAAATCAAATGGATGTGGTGTATGGCAAGCAAAATCAAATGACCGGAGTCTCATGCCGGTCATTTACCACTCCGACAAAAATTAAAAAAACCATTGGCCCATTGGGTTGTCCGATCATAGACTCGAGCTTGTATTGTTCAAAAATATCCAATCAATATATGGAGTGGGAATCTCCAATGCTAGTTGAGATACCAAGAAAAGATTCAAAGCTTAATATTTGTATTACAATGCCACTTCACCCTTAGAAGTTTTTATTTTTAAGTTGGTGTTCCAAAAAAAAAAAAAAAAGTTAAAACTCCAGATACTAGGTTTTTTAATTTTCGCCGGAGTGGTGGATGACCGGCATTAGACTCTGGTGGGTTGGTCTCCAGTGATGGACAACTAACCCATTGGTATCTCTTGGCTTGCCGTCCGCGACATCCATTTGATTTGGGGGTTTGGTTTTGATCAAAACCCTTGTTCCATGGTTGAAGACAAGGGTATTTCTATCTTTTAATATAAAATATTATGGTCAACTCGAGTCAACATTGGTCAACTGACCTTGGACCAAGTCATAGGGGGGTATGTCAGCTTTTTCAAACTATGGGGGGGTATGTCAAATTTCAAAGATAACATGGGGGGTATGTCTAAAATTCCCTTATTATTATTATTTTTGGTTGTAATCTTCTGCACTACTTTGGGAAGAACAATTTTCTCGTAGTTTGTAGGTGCTACCTACCTCCTAAGAAATACGTGAGAGTCAACGTTGAGGAAAAATCGGAGTAAATCTTACCTGACCACCCACCATATAAGCGACGTGGCAATTTCTTAGAGGACACTCTTATAGATGTTTGGCCAATCCCTAGGTGGACCTATAAACCCAAAATCAACCTGATTAGTGATTTCTAAGCGTTAATTGAAGTCTTTTCCATGGGTTGATTTTAACAGTATGAATTCGAACATTTTCACTAATCAGGCTGATTTTTGGTTTCTAGGTCCACTTAGGATTGGCCAAACATCCATGCGGTCACGTCATCTAAGAGTGTACCACATGGCTCATATTATGGGTGGAGAGGGCTTCCCTTATCGCTGGTCAGGCAAGTTTTACTTGAAAAATCATTAAATGGAGTCCGATCCCGACATCCTGTATGCTTTGTTCACCACGTGTCCACTTTAAATAGGAGAAATGGATGTACAAGATCTTAATCCAAGTTCCCAGAAATGGTTACTGATAATCTAACCATTGATTCAAGTCTTTTTTGTAGCATATGGGTCCCACTCTCCGTATTGCTGGCCCTATTTAAGTTGTTCGTAAGCACAACCAAGACCTGCAAGCCCCGGCAGTAGCTAGCAGCAGCACAGAAGAAGCCATGGCATCTCCTTGGTCGGTTCGTGAAATCTCGAGATGCAACATAAAACCACATCGTATGCCAGAAGAAGCCCAACAGCCTTGCTATTTAACGGCATGGGATTTATCCGTGCTCACCGCAACCTACATTCAACAAGGTCTCATCTTCTCCCAACCACATACAATCACCACCACCCTCCTCCTCGACAAACTTAAGGATTCTCTCTCATGTACTCTCCTTCACTTCTTCCCCCTTGCCGGTCGCCTCGCAACCAAAAAGGACGATAACCCACCTTCCTATACTATCTTCGTAGACTGCACTAATGCTCCTGGAGCTGAATTCATCCATGCGGTTGCAGCAGACATAACGATATCCGACATACTCACCCCGATCGATGTTCCAACCATCGTAAATTCGATGTTCCCGCTCCATGGAGTTATCAACCATGACGGACACACCATGCCGTTGCTCTCCGTTCAGGTGACTGAGCTGGTTGATGGCGTCTTCGTCGGGTGCTCTTTCAACCACGCTGTTGGCGATGGATCCTCTTTCTGGCATTTCTTGAATACATGGTCTGAGATTTGTAGATCTAGAGGAGACAAGGAGAGTGTAATCATCTCGCGCCCACCCATCATCAAACGTTGGTTTCCCGACGGCTATGGTCCTTACATTAATCTTCCTTTCTCCCACTCAGACGAGTTCATAGACAGGTTCACCCCGCCACTATTTAGAGAGAGAATCTTCCATTTCTCATCTCAATCCATGGCGCGATTAAAAGCCAAGGCTAATCAGGACTGCAATACCGACAAGATCTCCTCCTTCCAGTCCTTGTGTGCATTCTTGTGGAAGTCGGTGATTCGTGCGCGTCATCTACCTGGTGAACAGACAACAAGATGCTTAATGGCGATCAATAACCGATCGAGATTGCACCCCCCCTTGTCTCCGAATTACGTTGGCAATTGTGTTCATATGGTGTACGGGTCCATGACTGCGAGCGAGCTACTCGACTGTGATCTTGGTTGTGCTGCGTGGCTGTTGCACCAAGCTGTGCTTGGCCACAACGACGATATAGTGCGCAAGAAGTTTGAGGCTTGGGTTAAGGCTCCTACGATTCGCCAGATTGGCCGATTAATTAATAAAAGTGTGATGGTGATTGCGGGCTCGCCAAGGTTCGATGGATATGGGAACGATTTCGGGTGGGGAAAGCCAGTCGCGGTTCGTAGCGGGACTTCCCGCAGGTACGATGGAAAGGTTGCATCGTACCCGGGTCGCGAAGGGGGAGGAAGTGTGGATGTGAATGTGTGCCTATTGCCGGAGACGATGAGTGCTCTCGAGTCAGATGAGGAGTTTATGGGTTTTGTTGTATCTGAGTAAATCTGAATCCTATACCCAGTAGCCGAACTATGCTTAGCTCAGTGAGCTGAGCCGGGCTTCTTTCTCTTACTGTAATAAAATATGCTCTCAGTTGCAGTTCTTTTTTTTTTTTTTTTTAGAGAACGCTATTTTAGGGTAAGGAGACGTTGGGTCATAACTCCACGGACTCTACTTTTTTATGCACGGATGTTGTACTTCTTGAGTAATTGAAGGAGCCTCATCAATGTTGATGACGGACCACACAACAGGAGCCACGTGGCTCTCTCTTAGAGACCACTACGATAAGGATGTTTAGCCCATCCCAAGATGGACTTATACATACCAAAGTTTTGATTAGTAATTTCTACCCGTTGGATTAGAATCTTTTCCATAGTTTATTTTTAAACGTAGATAACGAGCATCATTTGGGGTATTCAGATCCAAAGGTTTGAAATCACTAATCATGATATTTGGTTTGGCCAAACATCGATCCATAGAGTCAATGGTCCCTTAAAGTGTGCCACATGGCTCATAATATTGTAGTCCTCATCATCATTTTTGTGCGAAAAAAACTATAAATTAAAGTGGTATTGTTCAAACCCCTCTCATCTCTTAATATCCTTTAGTCCTCTCTTCTACACCTAGCACAGCCATCGGCCGCTACCACCACCGCCTTAGTATGTACGTAGTTTATCTATTTGTACCGGTACCTAAATAATGCTCAAATCCTACGTTTAAAAAACAACCCATGCAAAACGTCTCCAATCCAACGCTTAGAAATCACCAATCCGACTAATTTTTTGTATGTAGGCCCACTTAGGGTTGGCCCAACATCCATACGGTAAGCGGTCTCTAAGAGTGTGCCACGCGGCTCATACTATGGTCTGTCCGTTATCAAAGTTCTACTAATGATACTCCATTATTGATTTTAAAATAGTTATATATATTATGAAAAAAATAATGAATATTGGGTGTTAAGAAGTGAAACATTAAAATAAAAGAGTAATGAAGACATGGTTTGCAGTCCATGGAGGTTATCATGGTGCATGTGGGTGTCAATTTTTGATTGGTCAAAATTCACTACCAAAAAAATGACTTTCCCCAGCAGACAAATTTACTTTCACCAGCCACTGTAACCGCCGACACATTTCGGCAGTTCAAAATTGCCAATGAAAACAAAAGAACCATTAGGGATTTATTTTTTGTTTAATTTTGCGAATGACATCCTCGATGGTTTAGAACCGCTGAGATATCAATAGCAAATTAGAATAACAGGGAGCGCGCAAGCAGAACGCACCATGCCCTAGCCCCTCTCTCTCTCTCTCTCTCTCTCCTTGTCAGCACTACCACCGCCAACCTATGCCGTCGTTCACCCCCATTGGATGACTGTTCAGTGCCTTCACCTGTGATCTTGGAATGAATAGAGGAAAGGTGAGAGGACGTGGTTAGGCCATGGACGAGAGGAAGAGGTAGGAGATCTGCTTCTTTATTTTTATTTTTTCGACGGATTTTAAAGGTAAATAAGGTTTGAAAGATTGGAAATAGGTTTTGATCGGCTGGTTTTGGTGTTCGACTGATTGAGTTACATAGGTTTTAAAAGGTTTTTGCAGCATATATAGTAATTGAGTTTCAATTTTTGTTTTTTATTTATCAATTGTATCGGATTTTAGTTTGTTCTATCAGGTCGGGTAAAATGACTCATCATCAATAGTATATATTTTTTCGAAAAAATTACATTCCCAAAAACAACGCATTGAGTGCGTCATTTTTTATTTTTTTATTTTATTTTATTTTTTAATAATCTCGACTAGAATCATCGGCAGTTATTAACCGACGGTAATAAACCGCTGCATAGACTGTCGAAAATTTGCTGACGACGAAGGAAAAAAGCCAACACCGGCGATTTTTGATCTGCCGGGGAAACAAATATACTTACGGCTCTAAACAGCTGGTGTTGGCCTTTTACCTATGCCGTCGGCTAATTTTTGGCGGTTTATGTGGTGGTTTATAATTGCCAGCTAAGGATATACCGACGGTTTAGAGTCGCTCGGAAAACTTTTTTAAGAAGTGATTGTAACTTTATTTATGACTCAAGTTACAATTTTCACCAATGAAAAAATGACAGCCCATGCATCATGACAACCTCAATGGACCTCAGACCATGTGATCATTACTATCTATATCTATATAACAAAACACATCGGTTGTCTCCCCCTCTTATAGGCTTCATATATCCAAGGGCCCATATTGCATAATATAAAATTTAGACGGTTGGATTAATTTAACAGAGAAATTGTCTCCCCACATATACCCTTCTTATCGGCTTCACAAAGGATGGCTGAGATCTTATCCCCCAAATGGACTGTGGATCTCAAACACTCACACACAATTTTGGGAAATGCTTTGTAGGGGAGTGTCGAGGGCACAGGCCACCCTCTATACATCTATATAACACAACAGAGAAGTCATTTATCCCCCCTCTTATCAGCTTCACAAAGGATGGCTGAGATCTTATCACCCCAAATGGATGGTGGATCTAAGCCACTCACACCCGATTTTGGCAAACATTTTGTCGCATAGTGCCACCTAGCTACTAGTCTATATAACAAAACAGGGAAGTTGTCTTCTCTTTTTATAGGCTTCATAAAGAAGGACCGAAATCTTATCATTCAACTCGAGGGTGGATCTCAGCAATTCATACCCAATTTTGACAAACACTTTGTGGAGGAGTGCCGTGGGCACGGGCCACCTACTGGTCTTGAATATAACTTAGTTGATTGTGGTACCCTTAAGACGAATGACACTGTTCCCCAAAAAGATTAGCCGTTTTAGGATATTTTGCTTCTTACAGGGTTACAGCTACTGTTTAAATTATTTTTATAAATACTCTGAGACAGCCCTCTAATCAAGGGGAGTGTGAGCTGTCAATGCTAATCTTGATTGAACTTATCTTAATCAAGTCCTTACTCCTTACACCGTCACCCCTACTGCCCTGTTTTTAAGTATCAAGCGGAAGCGCATGTGATGGAAAAAAACTTCTATCTAGAGGGCTCTCGTGATTTTGGAATTTGGACCCACTAATCTCATGGATGTTTAGCCCACATCTTTGTGAATGTACATACCAAAAATTAACTTGATTGATAATTTATAGCCATTCGATCAAAGACCCCAAAAACATACAAAAAATGCTTGAATCCAGTGGCTAGAATAAATCCTAAAAAAAGTGCTACATTAATCTATGGCTAGAGATGACCAATCAGACTGATTTTTGGTATGTATATCCACCAAGAGGTGGGCTAAACATCCATGCAGTTAGTGGGCCCAAAACATTAAGTTATGTAGGTCCCACCACGACAGCCATCTGCATCTAAAATGTTTCCCTATGGGATGTGTCTGCTACATTAATATCGCGGCTAAGTTGTAAAGCATGTGATAGTGTCTGCTGGAATTAATAAATATTTCATGACGCAAGGAAGTCCATAGAAGCCACGTGCCAAATTCTTAGGGAGAAATGATCTTATGGACGTTGGGAAGACCTACGACAGACCAAAACTCAGCCTGATTGGTGAGTATTAACCGTTTGATATTAGTTTTTTCGTGAGTTAATTTCAACCGTGTAATTTGATCATTATTTGGGTAATATCAACCAAGGTTTAAAGGGGCAGTTATAACGGTATAATGGACTGGGGGCGTTACCCTTTTTTCCATTATAACGACGGTTGTAACGAAAAAACGCTCAGGGGCAAAAATTTTAAAAAAAAACGGAAAAATGGCAAAATTTCAAAAACGGAAAATAAGGCCGATTTTTTTCACAAATTTTTCCAGAAAATAACTGTCATAACGGCTGTTATTTTTTTGGGGGTTTTAACGGTACATAAGGTAACGGGGTAGGTCCGAATCTGAAGTGCGTAGCCCACTTTTAGAGACAGACCGTATGGATGTTTGGCCTATTCCTAGGTGGACCCACTTACCAAAAATTATCCTGATTAGGCATTTCAACCCAAGAAAATGACACTAATCCAATGGTTAGAAATCACTAATCAAGCTAATTTTTTGGTCTAGATAGCCTACAGGTCTACCTAGAGTTGCGCCAAACATCCATAGGGTCATCTATAATACCGTGGTCTTTAAAATCACGTCTTAAAATGTACTAAAATTTAATTGTTAGAGATTACCAATCATGGTGATTTTTGGTGTTTATAACCACAAAGAGATGGCCCAGGTGAGAAAAGATTCACTGGCCCGGCGGCCTTCAAACTTTGAAGTCTTCCCACCCAAAATGTCTGACACGTACCCCAAAAACTACTGAAAAAATTCAGCCAGGATCGACTCCCGCGTCAGCTCTAACTCATGTTGGAAATCTTTATATGAACACTTCTCTTGATAATCAAAAACTACCGAAAAATTTTAGATGCAATGACCCCGTTGCTGTCGATGCAGAGGACTCTTGTGGCCCTACATAGATCATTTTTTGGGCCCAATGACTGTGTGGATGTTCAACCCACCTATTGGTAGATAAACACACTAAAAATCAGCTTACTGATGATTTCTAGTCATTGGATTTACTACACAAAAAACATGCTTGAATCGAACGACTAGAATCATGTCCGAAAAAGTACTAAAATCTATGGTTAGAGATAATCAATCATGTTGATTTTTGGTTTGTAGATCCAATAAGGAGTGGGCTAAAAATCCATGTAGTTATAAGTAGGACTTGGGGTGGACCTTCTCTCACCATGGGGCCTTAGGCCACCGCCTTAATGGCCTTAAGGTAGAGCCGACCCTGCCCACGTTAAGCCCTTGATTAGTGGTTAACAAGAGGGACAAATCTAAGTATGCAAACATTATATCCACCGTTAAATGCTCCTTGAAAAACGTGTTTTTAATTTATAAAACAATTTTTTTTAAAACGTTTAAATAACACATTTTTCAAGGACATCCAACAGTACCGACAATGTTACAGTTGCATACTAGATTTGTCAGACATTTTGGGACGGGGACTTCGACGTCCTTATGGAGTCCAGGTCCTGTACCCCATACACCTCTTTTTTCACCACGTGCCAACTTTAAATTAAGTTTTCAAAACTATGAGAGATTAGAGTACAAGATCTGAATCCAAGCGTCCAAAAAAGGTTAGCGATATCTGACCATTGATTTAAGTCTTGTTTTAGCAAATGGGTCCCACCCTCCACCGTATAAACTACAACCTCCCGCCCCCGCCCCACATAGAGGAGAAATTTTTTAATTTTGTGACATCTCCATATGGCGTCTCCTTCAGCGGTTCGTGAAATCTCGAGATGCAACATCAAAGTATCAAACCACGGCGTATGCCAGAAGAAGCCCAGCAGCCTTGCTATTTGACGCCATGGGATTTATCCCGGCTCACCATAACCTACATTCAACAGGGTCTCCTCTTCTCCAGAGTCCAAACCACATACAATCACTACCACCCTCCTCCTCGACACGCTTAAGGATTCTCTCTCATGTACTCTCCTTCACTTCTTCCACCTTACCGGCCGCCTCGCAACAAAAAAAGACGACAACCCACCTTCCTACACTATCTTCATAGACTGCACTGATGCTCCCGGAGCCGAATTCATCCATGCCGCTGCAGCAGACGTAACGATAGCCGATATACTCACCCCGATCGATGTTCCAACGATCGTAAATTCGATGTTCCCGCTCCATGGAGTTCTCAATCATGATGGCCACACCATGCCGTTGCTCTCCGTGCAGGTGACTGAGCTGGTTGACGGCATCTTCGTCGGGTGTTCTTTCAACCACGCTGTTGGCGATGGATCTTCTTTCTGGCATTTCTTGAATACATGGTCTGAGATTTGTAGATCTAGAGGAGACAAGGGGAGTGTAATAATCTCGCGCCCACCCGTCATCAAACGTTGGTTTCCTGAGGGCCATGGTCGTCACAACATTAATCTTCCTTTCTCCCACTCCGACGAGTTCATAGAAAGGTTCAACCCGCCACTGTTCAGACAGAGAATCTTTCATTTCTCATCTCAATCCATGGCGCGACTGAAAGCCAAGGCCAACCAAGAGTGCAATACCGACAAGATCTCCTCCTTCCAGTCCCTGTGTGCGCTATTGTGGAGATTGGTGATTCGAGTGCGTCATCTACCTGGTGATCAGACAACCAGATGCCTAATGTCGATCAATAACCAGATTGCACCCGCCCTTGTCTCCAGACCCTAGTCACAAAAATCTCCGATTTTTTTTAAAAATTTTCAAAATTCTCCGAATTTTTGAATTCACGAATCAATCGCGGATTAATCGACAAAATCAGCAAAATCTCCAATTAATTAAAAAACTCGCCGATTAATCAACGATTTTGCCGAATTTTGCCGATTAATCAAGTGCGACCCATTTTTTTCCACTTATGATTTCAATTTTTGCCGATTTTAAAATTATGAATGATATATCATGCTTATGAGTTATGAGTTAATGACTTATTATTATGGAATTATAGATGTGCTTTTTGCCATATAACTGTTTTTGTTAAAAACAACATTTATAACTTGAAAAATGCCATGATATATTTTTTTTATTTTTGTTGATTTCTGTCAATTTTTACCGAATTTATCCGAATTTTCCCGACTTGACCCCTTGCCGATTTATTGCCAAATCCCGACTTTGTGACTATGCTCCAGACTACTTTGGCAATTATGTTGATAGTGTGTCCGGGTCTATGACTGTGAGCGAGTTGCTCGAGCGTGATCTTGGTTGTGCTGCGTGGCTGTTGAACCAAGCTGTGCTTGGCCACAACGACGGTGTAGTGCGCAAGAACTATGAGGCTTGGGTTAAGGCTCCTACGATTCAGCAGATAGGCCGGTTGATCAATAAAAGTGTGATTATGATTGCGGGCTCACCCAGGTTCGATGGATACGGGAACGACTTCGGGTGGGGAAAGCCAGTCTCAGTTCGTAGTGGGACTTCCCGTAGGTTCGATGGAAAGATTGCATCATACCCGGGTCATGAAGGGGGTGGAAGTGTGGATGTGAATGTGAATGTTTCCTTGTTGCCGGAGACGATGAGTTCTCTCGAGTCAGATGAGGAGTTTATGGGTTTTGTTGTATCCGAGTAAATCTGAGTCCTGTACCCAGTAGCTGAAACTATGTTCAGCTCAGTGAGCTTGGTTTCTTTCTCTTAGTACTGTAATAAAGATATCCTCTCTCAATTCTCAAATCTCAATTGCAGATCCTTTGTTCACTTGTCTCAAAAGTCAAAAGTCAATAGTCAAAACTATGCTTCTTTCTCTTTAATACTAACTAGGCGGACATCTTTGGAAGAAGTGGCACACTCACAATCTATTAGAGACCACTGACCGTATGGTGTTTGGCCCATCCCTAGGTGTATTTACATACAAAAAATCAGACTGATTAGTAATTTCTAAGCATTTGATCGGAATCGTTTTCATGGGTTGATTTTTAAACGTGTAATTTGAGTATTATTTTTTATACAAAGATCCATTGACCTGTCAAGACGGGACGGATTGGTCGCAGCAGCATCTACAGTCACGGGCCAAGTCGGTCCAGGTCGGGTTGTGCATCTACAGTGATGGGCCTTGCCGGGCCAGACCAAATTGGCCCATGTGCATTTTTTAAATTCTAAAAAATTTTAAGGATGTGTGAACTTTACTGGTGTAAGATGGTACGTACTTAAGTAGTGTCAAGGGGGGGTGTGGGTATTCCGAAGAGAAGAAAGCTTGGTCGATCAGGTGGGCAGAATATCGTGATTACGATGTTGTTATTGCTCTGTGTGTCGTGAGAGTCATCTCGAGAGTAAGAGACATGGCCTTATGACCGACTTCAGAGCCTAGTTAGTAAATTCGCTATTATATGCGTTTAATACCCGATTTTTTTTTTTTAAGAAACGTTTAATACTCCCGTATAAAATAAAAAATCAGCAAATTCACAAATTTAAGCCTATACGAATAAAACACGTACTACTCGCATTTAATACACGAATTTTGTATTTTTTAAAATAAAAATGTATTAAATAACCGCATAAAATGAAAAAATTAGTAAAATTCAGGTTTTTAAGGCTAAATGAATATAACATTTTAATAATGACCGAATTTTTTTATCCCGAAACCGAATTAAACTCGAACTTTTCCCGTTTCGAATCTTTGCTGTATACTGAATTGTTAACTATGCTTCAGAGTGAGTCATTATGATCGTCTCGACTGGGCCACACGACCGGCTTTAGGGTATTTTAGGCTGTGTTTGATTGCAAAGTGAGAAAATTGCATTTTTCTTGGGAAAACACAACTGTCCCTCGTTAGATAGCCATTTTAAATCTGTATAATTTCCCTTACCAAGCCATTTAAATTTGGATAATTTTCCCTGCTAAGCCCAGAATTCATTTCCACCAGAAATTAATGCACCTTTATTTTCTCACATGATTGAAATTTGTGTTCTCTGTTGCAATCAATCAGCCATTTAAGGCATTTCCCAGATGTATTTTCATAGGAAAATTTCTGTGCAATCAAACACGCCCTTAGTAACACCCCATGAAATTTGAAAGTAATTAGTAATACCCCCTTATGCTTTCAAGCTGTTTAATTTTAACTTAAGTCAACCACTGTTAAACTTGGTCAAGTTCTTCAAGAACTCTTATGGAAAATTGGGAAAATAAAAAATATGTGATCTTTTTGGTTTGAGTTGTGGATTTTGAGTCCTTACCCAACTAGCACAATTTGCATGAGGCCTACCCATGAATCTATTAACAGCGTCCATGTGTGCAGAGCCGTCCCGATACAAGTTGAGGCCTAAGGCGAAAACTTTGTATGAGGCCTTTTTGTAATATTTAATATATTAATATACATGGTATTAATTAAAAAGTAAACTCTCTCTATTATTAGAAATCTTTATATAAAAACTATTCTTGATAGTAAAAAAATTACAGAAAAAATTTAGATGCAGAGGACTCCAGGTGCAGTCGATGCATAGGACTCTCGTGGCCCTACATAGATTATTTTTTGGGCACAATGACTGCGTGGATATTCAGCCCACCTATTGGTGGATAAACACACTAAAAATCAGTTTGATTTATGATTTCTAGCCATTGGATTAACTACCCAAAAAACATGCTTGAATTAACCCAACGACTAGAATCATGTCATAAAAAGTACTAAAATCTATGGGTAGAGATAATCTATCAACCGATAATCTATCAGGTTGATTTTTGGTTTGTATATCCAATAAGAGGTGGGCTAAATATCCATGTGGTTAGTGGGACCTGGGCTGGGGGCCTTCTCTCACCAAGGGGCCTTAGGTGACCGCCTTAATGGCCTTAAGGTAGAGCCAGCCCTGCATGTGTGCACTCCCTCAAAAATGTTTTTTTTTTATAAGACTCGCATTCGGCCCACCATAAGTCTAATGAATTTAGAGTGTGTTTTTCTTTTCCCATAGAAAATTTTCCCGAGAAAATACATCTGATAGGATTGTTTGATTATTGCACCCAAGAAAATATGAAATTCCCAATTATGTGAGAAAATAAGGGTGGATTTCGTTGAAACCAATTCTCACTTATGTGGAATGGAAATGAATTATAGGCTAAGATGGAAAAATCTCATTTTCTCGGGAAAATTTTCTCATTTTAAAATGACTATCAAACAAAAGAAAATTGGCAATCAAACACACCCTTAGTATTAAATGAACTTACAACATCCCCATGCCAATGGCAAGTGCACAATTGTCTCTAAATGCCATGTATTAATTGCCTGTAGAGTGGATAAATGCTGCTTGGGCCGCTCTTGAGTTGCATTTAACCATGATCGAGCGTATGCCTACCCTCCATATCCCTTCTTAGATGCGCAATCTTGCAAGCAAAGGCTTTCATGAATTGGTCCAAAGAATGATGGCCCTAACTACAGCAACACCAAAGTTTCCCCAAGCACACCCACTTGATAAAGGCTCCTCTTTAGATGGCAAATGACTTGAACAGTGTGCGTATATTGCAAGCAAAGTTTGTTATAAAGGTCTAATGTTTTGTTTATAAGTATGAAACTAGGGCCCTGCTTGGTTCACAGCAAATTGTGTGCAATGCACTCACTTGCCATAATTTTGGGATTGCAAGTAATTGGTTGGAGGCGTGTAAATGAACTGCCGTGCAAGTGGGTTCTAGGCCCTTGCAAACTCCTTAACAAAATAGATGCAAGCAAGTGCAGCCCAAAAACTAATGCAAGTGGATGCATTGTATTAGCTCATTTTTTCTTCCGAAAAAATATTAATAATAATAATAATAATTGTGATTATATTTTTCATTGTTATCTTTTTATTTTTATTTTAGTTTTTTATTTTTTTATATAGTTGGTTGGGACCGCTGGCGCCTAACACCAAGCTCTCCACTAAAAATAATAATAATAATAATAATAAAAACAACATGATAACAATAATAATTTTATTGTGTAATTTTTTTATAAAATCAAGAAATAAAATAATCCATTGCATTCTTTTGCAATGCACTACCAACCAATCAGCTAAACTTTGTTTGCATCTATTTACAGGGCGTGAACCAAACAGCTGTAAGTGAGTTGCATTGTAACTGATTACAATGCAAGTCGCTACATTTGCACTACAATGCAAAATGCACTCAAGTGTAGCGAACCAAACAGGGCCTAGGTGTCACATTAATGTTCTTACAGCAATGCAAAAGACTAAACAAGGGATCCTTAAAAGCTATGGGTGTTTTGCCCTAGGTAACTAGAGCGTGGAACGGGGCAGTGCGAGTGTAGGAGTGAGAATGTTGAATTCAAAAATATCCTTAGGGTTCAAACTTCAAAGTGCCTCCGGACAGTTTCACACACACATGCATACTACATCTATTTATGATAATTTCATTGTTATAAATTTAACTTATATATAAAAGAAAAAAATACTCCTAATTTGTATTCCAATTATTCAAAAACAACAAAAGGCGAAATAAAAACAAATGTCTAGATAATTTATCGGTCACTCCATATGTGGCCCTTTGCCACGTGTAATCTTCTAACATCTTCGTGCTTGAGTTAGAGTGGATGTTCCTTAAATTGGAGCTCAAGGAGACAAGCTACATGTCAAAGACGAGGGATGTTCAACATCATGTGAAGCAAGGTCATCTTGATGTAATAGATACTTTACCTCAATGGCGTCTATGTCATTCTCCATTTTTCAATCATCAACAAAGGCATCTTAGTTATTACATGCCAACTCATTGCAGTCGTTGTTTCTCAACGTAAGAACCTTTTTTCCCCATTACACAATCCTATAAACAAAGGCTCAGGCTCTGAGGACCCACTTTTTCTGACCCCTCTCGGTGTTCGCGTGTGGCCGTGGATTTCACGAATCCAACGGTGGTTGTCAGTGCCCAAAAAAGTGAAAGGTGATGCCAGCTCAGTGCTGACAACCACCGTTGGATTCTTGAAATCCATGGCGAGCACACGAACACCGAAAGGGGTCAGATAAAAGGGGGTCCTCTGAGCCCGACCCATAAACAAATAGGTAAACATAAAAACACAATATTTTATGCGGATATCAAGATAATGAAAGAATGTTCAATTAAAGTAATTTAGAGCGAGGCTCCAACATTTTGGGAGTACAGGTCATAAAAGGATTTGCTCTCAAACTATCGGATCAAGGTTTTGGAACGGGAGCAGCACCTATAGTAGGAAGTTTAAGTTACTAAGGTTTTACTTGAGGGGGTATCGTGGTTTCTCGTGGTATGTGATTTAGCTCCATGATGGGTAAGAGATTTGTCACACATAGCTTTGGAATAGCTAAGAGAGTTGTGTTTTGGCATATTTTTTTTCAAAAAACTCTTATAGCTGCACAAATTATTTATATGATCAGAATGTCTACAATAATGACACATGATATTCAACGTTTCATATTGTAAATTTTGACATGAAACCATTGTAGTTTTTACAGACACTATTATAGAGTTAGAGATTTTAGAAGATTTTTCAGTATATCCAAGCTATTATTGTTTGCTTTTCTCACGGTTAATAGATTTTCAAGTCAAAAATTTCCTTGTGTAATGGTTTTAATTAGAGTTTCATTCTTGACTTCTAATTCATTCTATTTAAGTCTTAACTTTCCATTCTCACTCTTAAGAGCTTGCTGTCTACTCAGAATTAATATCACATTATTATTTTTATCCTTCACATTGTGATATAGATTTTCCAATTCAATTCTTAGTGAAGTATTTTTAAAGCTTATTTCATTTCTTTCATTTTTCAAAAGATCACAAGATTTTGTCAAGTTTAAGCTTTCTTCATACAACTTTTTAAAAGCTTTCTGGAGACTTTCTTCACCCTCATCATCACTTATATTAGTTTCAAGTTCGATTTCATTATGGTTTGAGTGATGATTTTCTTTAAGGGTCGGGATCTGGGGGACAGAAGATGAAATCAATCTTTTCACCTAAACAACATAGACGTCGATCTATCAAAATCTAACGGCCCTCTTTCCATTCATTTACCACTAAAGTAGCCGAGCCGATTGGAGTAAACCAACAGTCGTTTGAAAAATGAGGGAAGGGAATTAAACGAACTGTGCATGTGGCACGTCCACAGTGGCAAAGCTTCTGTACGTCTCATGCACATCACGTATCCCCCTCTTTTACTCTACTGAACCTGAACCTCTCTTCCTCTTCTTTTCTACTCTCTGCAACTCTTCTTCTCTACTCCTTTGAAGGTCGATCCACTAGTAAACCTTCACTCACACCCCACAATATGAGCCACGTATTCTTAGAGGGCCCCGACCACATGGATGTTTGGCTAGTCCATCTGTCATGCCCTGCAACCTAGGTCTAGCATATCTAATACCAACACAGATCCCGATGTGCGATCGAGAACGAATCCCCAACACACACCATAAATATGTAGTGCAAGCCGATTAAATACGAGACATCTAAAGAATAAATGAAAGAAACTGAATATTCAAATTAATTCAAAACTTGAAAAAGGTAACCAAATGGTTTAAAGTAATACAACTCAGTTCTCACTACATAAATTCTCTCAATGTAAAAAAACTACTTTCTAAAAATCCAAGTGCATCTAAAAGATCCTGCGTGCAATCCCACCGTCTGTGTTGGCCTGAAAAGAGAGTGCCCACGAAGGATGAGTCCAACCGACTCGCAAGTAACAACTACATTAAACCTTCCTGGTGAACGTGCGTAGGTGTTCATAACAACATGCTCAATATTTTCTCAAATATAACTAATATATGAACATGTCATAAGAGATGTATGAAATATCAAAGAACGGGTCTATGAAAGATACACGCTAAGGAGATCAACAAATGACATCCACAACAATCATCTCATACCAATTTACAATTAAATCTCCGAACTTGAATAAGAATAAATAATTTAATTAACCGTATAATGTGATGATGATAGACACATGGACTGGTATGTACTGACTCGTAGTCTAACTTTCAAAATATTGCACGTGACTAACAGTGGGTATCTACACCCGATGGGTGACTTGGAGCTTGAACGAATCGTCGCTTGAGGCGCCCTCAATTTAGGGTTGAACGAATCGTTCCCAAGGATATATCTAAGTGTCTGTACCCCAACTAACACTATTGATACTCCTACAATTTATGATCATACATGACTATCTAAGAACATATCCGAGGTGCTCATGCACCAATCAACACTTCGGACGATTCTAGAATGCAGGTGTGTGTAACGTACTACAAATATCATGCCATAATATTTTCTAATAAAATATCAGTTGAATACACACTAATAATATGGATATATGACACATGAAAATTATAGATTAATAATAATTCAAAACTCGACATGCGTACTTAATAATCGGCAATAGACATCAACGAATGATAATTCTAATAATTATTGATCATCCGCAATGATAATTCAATATTTTCATATACCAAGATTACTTCAATTATTATATTATAACATTAAAATAATTATAACTCTATGATTCATTATCAAATCAATGATTTCTTAAATAAACATTAACTTATTTATTTTTAGAACTCTAAAATCTAACATTGAATTAAAATTATCTAGAAATTAATTAATACCGAATTGATATTTTGAATTTTAAGAATTATGTGATTCCTATTAAATTCTAAAAAAAATACCGCGTTATTCTACTCTTCAAAATACGTGATTTAAAAAAATAGAGCTAAAAAATATTAAGAAACGAATGAGATAAAATTCTGACAAAAATTACAATTTTAATAATGACGAGTAAAATAAATTTTTAAATTTCGGAACTCCAGTGATTCTTATTAAATTCTAAAACAAATACTACTGTATTCTACATTTCAAAACACACAATTTAAAAAAAACAGATCTCAAAAAGGTTGAGAAACGAATGAGATTAAATTCCTACAAGAAACCACTTTTCTATAATTTCAGGAAAATTTAAAAAAAATTAAAGATTATGGCATTTTTTTTTCATAGATTTACTACAAGTTTCTACATAATTTCTTAATAACAAAATCAAAGATTAAGCATGATAATACTATTAATTTAAATCTAACAAGGAAAATTTTTAAACATAATTAATCAATCAAAATTACATATTAGCAAGACAAATAAATCAAGAAAAGGTTTAAAGAAGTTCTACTCGTCTCGTAACGCTCCAAGAATGAAGAAAAATTGAAGAATATGATAAAGACCCAATCTTCTAGTCTTAATCTTCAACAAAGAACCCCAATAATAAAATCTTGATCCAAAAAGAGAATAGGAAAAGAGAAGAGGAAGGGAGGAAATAGGGTTTCTAATTTTTTGTCACTTTAAAAGGTCTATTTATATCAACCCTCAAGAAATCCTAAAATAAGTTACTAATGGGATAAAAATGGCCCTAAGGCCCATATATAACAACTAGGTACTAAACTGGATCATAAACAAGTCCAAAAGGCTCTAAAATTAGCTCTAAAAGCCCACCTAATTAAATGTAATAAATAATTATTAATTAATGTATCTCAAACAATCACATAATTTAATTATTAACTAAACAATTAATAATCACGAAAATAGGTCATTACACCCTCAGTGGACCTGTAAACAAAAAATAGCCTGATTAGTGATTTAAAACCTTTGGATCTTTGCACCCAAAATAATGCTCGATAATGTTCAAATTCCTACTGTTAAAATCAACCCATGAAAATAACTTCAATCCAATACTTAGAAACCACTAATCATGTATCTTTTTGGTTTGTAGGTCCACCTAGTGATTGGCCAAACATCCATACGGTCAGCGTCCACTAAGAGTGTCCCTCATGGCTCATCCTGTGGGCTGTGATCGGCTTCGCTCACCCGGAGTGTGAGCGAAGGTTTACTAGTCGATCCACCAGAAAAGTTTATAAAAGTGGGTATTGGCCAATCTCTTCTCCCCCTGATCTGATTGTTTGCCACAACCAATCCCTCACTCACAAAGCCAAGATGAGAGCTTCATTGTTGTAGGTTTTTGCTTCTTCAGAGTATATTTCAAGGCAGTCTCTATTTGGTTCTTGAAGGATTTCTCTTGCTCGGATTGAATCAGAAGCAGAACAATCTCGAGAATCAAAACCTGTCTCAAAGATCTAGATCTTCCAAATGGCTGCATTGTCGAGCGCCCTTGACATCGCCAGCCACGTAATGGAGGAGTTACCAGCAAATGTGAGCTTGAAAATAGAACCCTGCATGGTTTCATCATTGGAGGCTTCTTGCATCAAAACCGTAGGTTGATCATCTACCACTGCTTGCTCAATCAGTCGAATGTGAAGAAATGTATCTCTTTTGTATCTCTTGAATCAAAAGCATTCGTATATTTTTGCAAGCAAATAAAGGAAGTCGATCCACCAGAAAAACTTATAGAAATTAACAAAAAGAAAGAAAGTCGATTCATGTTAAAGGAGTTCATTTTGCTTGATAGAAATCGTTTCTTGTTTTGTTAATTAACTTTTGCCAAGACTTCTGGTTACTGGATGTAAAATCCTTCAACCTTTTCTTTTGAAATTATGGAAACTACCATTCTGGGTTCTTTGTTTTCAACTTGATTAATTTCACATCCCTAGCCTGTCAAACTTCATATTGAAGAAATATTATGTTCTTTTGAATGGACTCTAAGCCAGTAACATTCACTTGTCAACCCCAAGCATCTGATACTTTGAGCTTCCACCATATTTAGATACAGTATCACTTCAATTCTGGCTCTCATCTGTATTTATGCCAAAATTGCTTCTCCAAAGATCTTAAAACCAAACCAGTCAAATTTTAACTTCAGAGGAATCACTGGGATAGTAACCGTATGGATGTTTGGCCAATCACTAGGTGGATCTACAAACCAAAATCTGCCTGATTTATGATTTAAACCTTTGGATCTTTGTAAACAAATAATGCTCAAATTCCTATGGTTAAAATCAAACCATGAAAATAACTTCAATCCAACGCATAGAAATTACTAATCAGGTTTATTTTTGTTTTGTAGGTCCACCTAGTGATTTGCCAAACATCCATTCGGTTAGTGTCCTCTTGAGAATGTGCCACGTGGCCTATATTGGCTACAGTCAGTGGTGTTGTTGACTGTAGTATCATCAAAGGTTTACTCCTTACTCTTTAGTCTCAAGTAAAACTTCTGTCACAACTCACAACACGAGCCATGTGGCACACTCTTAGTGGACTCTGACCTTATGGATGTTTGGGCAGTCCCTCGGTGGACTCACAAACTAAAAATCAGCCTGATTAGTGATTCACAACCTTTGGATCTTTGCACCCAAATAACGTTCAATAATGCTGAAATTCCTACCATTAAAATCAACCCATGAAAATAACTTCAATCGAATTGTTTAGAAATCACAAATCAGTCTGAGTTTTGGTTTACAAGTCCACCGAGGGAATGGCCAAACATCCATACAGTCAGCATCCACTAAGAGTGTGCCATGTGGCTCGTATTGTGCGTTGTGATAGAAGCAATGACATTGTGACTGAAGTTTTACTCTTCAGTCCTTACTGAGATTTACTCAAATTTCAAGTACAAAGAAAATTTAAAAATGTGTTTTTGAAAGCATTTATTACCAACACGTGGAGACCTTCTTAAATGAACAACATCTCTTCTGTTTTTTGTACGATGGTTCATCGGTTGCAATCGGCTTGGCTTCAGCTCGTCATTCAATAAGAATAGTGTTGCTAGTTAAAAAGCAAAATAGTCGACATCGTTCGATCCTGTTTGCATCGACGGCATGTGCGTTCGGGTGAAAAGTTAGGTGAGAAGTTCTGTCCCCCGATCCCGACCTTTTCTTTAATATTAGCAATGGTTATTAATGCTTTAACATTAGACGAATCTTTGTCATCACTAGATGTGTTCGTTTTTGTACCAGATTCCTCACTGTCCATATCCCAAGCAGCAACCTTCATGGCTTTGGTCTTTCCTTCTTAATTCTATTGGGACAGTCAGTAGATGTATGACAATAACCTCTGCATTTATAACACTAAATTTCATCTTTAGTGTTGTCTTCCTTTTTATATTTGTCTATTCATTCAAAAGACTTTTTATCCCTTTTACACAAAATTTTTCCTATTTTTGTTTCTAAACTCATTTTTTTAGCAAAAAGGGCAACTTCTTATTCAAGTTTATTGGATTTGTCAGAGTCAGTTTCTTCTTTCATTTGCTTCGTAGAGGTTTTTAATGCCAGTCCTCTTTTCTTAGATGTTTAAAGTTTAAGTTCAAATTTTGATTAGACCTTATTAATTCTTTCAATTTGACAAGCTCGACATTTTTACTTTTTTCAATAACAGTTATCGTAGGGTAAAATCTATCAAGTAAAAATCTTTAATTTTTCTAACAATTTTTGGCTTTAGGATGGCTTCACCAAGACCCCACATGGAATTGATTATTTCACTTAGCTTAGAGTAAAAGTCTGTGAAATTTTTATCCTCAGTCATTTTTATGATTTCAAATTGTGTTATAAGCATTTGAAGTTTGAATAATTTAACTGAATTAGTTTTGTCACGGATCATTTTCAAAATGTCCCATGCTTGTTTTGAAGTTTCACATGTAATTATTCTTTTTGAACTCATCAGGTGATAAAGCACAGTGTATATCATTTAGGGTTTTGTTAGGGTAATTTTAGTCGCACCCCACAAAATGTGAGGGCGTACCCGACCTGTTGAATGCACCCCACTAAAATCAAAAAACGCTATTACAGTAAGACGTAAATTTCTTACTCACTAAAAAATGCTAATACAATAAAACAAAAATTTCTTACTCACCAAACAAGTAGCTTCCCCTTCCAACATCTTTACTCTAATGGGGCATTTTAGTTTTCCCATAATGGACATCTTTACTCACCTAACAAGTTCTTCTTTACTCACTATATTAGGATTTTTTTATTCACCAAATTTTTTACTCACTAAACCAAGTTCTCCTGTAGCATTTTTTACTCACTTAACATGTATATACAGCTAAATGAGAACTTGTTAGGTGAGTAAAAAATGCTAATACAATAAGCTTTTGGAAGACTTCTTAGGTTGTAGACTCTGGCATTGAAGGTCTACTGTGATTAACTATCCATAAAAAACTCTTACATTATTTTGAGGCTTCAGAAGAGGTTCTTGATAACAGATCTTGATCCTTCTTTGGAGTATTTCTTCAAGGTTCCTATTTTTGGCAGCACAAGGGAACTTGGTGTCTGGGAAGCTAAATGTGTCACACAAGCACCAAATGGAAACTTTGTTCAGCTTTAGATGAAGAACTTGGAAAGCAGGAGCAAGCTTTGATGGTTCAAGCCAATTCACAGAGATTCAACCAACTCAAGACCACTCAAAGCTTCGGTTATTGGAGGATATCGGCAAGAATGATGAGTGCCACTTACTGCCTTGTCCCATGGAGGTTGTACCTTTCATGTGCACATCTATTCCTCCTGCCACACTGAGCAAATCTGATGGGACCTAAGAGGTACCAAGTTCTAGTGGTAATAAGCAATCAGTGGAGAGTAACTATGAGTATTGCGTGTGGGTGATCAGATGGTTAGAACATGAATGGCACATGGAGAAGGACTTTCGGGTGAAGTTTCTCACTTGGTTCAGCTTGAGAGCTACAATGTAAGAGAAGAGGGTGGTGAGTGCATTCGTGGACACTCTGATTGATGATCCTCTGAGCTTAGTCGATCAGCTTGTCGATACCTTCATGGATGAGATTTGCAATGAGTAGAAGCTAGTTCCTCAAAATGGGTTCTGCCCACAATATGAGCCAATCATAGCCCGCAATATCAGCCTGATTAGTGATTTACAACGTTTGGATCTTTGCACCCAAAGAACGCTCAACAGTGCACAAATTCTTACAGTTAAAATAAACCCATGAAAATAACTTCAATCCAATGCTTAGAATTCACTAATTAATTAGGCTGATTTTTGGTTTGCAGGTCCACCGAGGGATTGGCCAAATATCCATACGTTCAACGTCCACTAAGAGTGTGCCACATGGCTCCTATTGTGGGTTGTGACCGTTGTGACAAGTTTTACTCATAGCAAATAGTTGGTTTGCACAGTATACACACACACACACACAAAGAGAGAGAGAGAGAGAGAGAGAGAGAGAGAGAGAGAGAGAGGATGAGGGAATCATATCGAGAGCACCAACAGCGTCGATGGGAGCAAGTCGTTGCCGGCATGAGGAGAGAGTTTATTGTAGTAAAAGGAGAAACGTGAAGATGAGAGGGTGCGAAAATGATGAGAGGGTGCGAAAAAAAGAATTCGAAAGAAAATGCCCTAGCTTAATAGGGCATTTTTGTAATAAAAAAAAAGTAAAAAACACAAGGGTTTCGGGTGCCCTCTCATTTTGTGGGGTGCGACTAAAATTACCCGCTTTGTTATTATAGGTATATGCTTCATTATCACCTATGCTCCATTCCAATTTAGCATTAACAATAATGATAGTTAATTCGTCAATAGTAGTTGCAACAATAGGGGATGTTCATCCCACTTCCATTGATTCCAAAATCCTTTCATTAAGTAATTTTAAGAAGATCACCATTTTAGCCTTCCTGTAGGGATAATAAAAGCGATCTAGATACATAAAATTTCTTTTGACTCATAGCCATTTCAAGGGAACTAAGGATCAAACTCAGGTTGTTAAACCCTCTCAGAGTGACCTATGCTTTGATATCAATTTAAATTGTCTTTTAACTACCACAATACGTCCTAGAAAGGGGTGAATATGACAATAAAAGCTCATCTGCGGATTAATGTGTAGATTTAGAATTGATAATCATGCAAGGCGAAATTAGATCAAACATTCAATATTCAAATCATTTATCCACAATTACTGAGATAAATATATGAGACAAGTATATACAAATCAAGTTTGATGAACTCGCACCTACATCTACTTTCCAACACTCAACACTGGGCAATTTATTATTCTTTCAATCATACATTATATCATATCCAATTGAACATAATAAACACAACTAAGTATCCACTTAGTCTAAACTTACGATAATCATTTCTCGTACACCTAGAGAGTCAACTAGGCCAGTAGAGTTAGAGAAAAATATTTTTCTCAAGGATCTATATTCCACAACTCAATACCAATGAGTAAAAACTCATCAACCAAACAAGAGTTCAAGTTTTTGATAGATATAATCCAACTTATGTTTTTTTTGTAGAGATACTTTCAGATGAATTCAAAACAAACGGTTGAATCTTTGAAGAAGTTTCACCACAAATGCCACACTTACAGTGATGATCCTCAGCTAGGTAGAAGATGAGGCAGTGTAAAGAACAGAATGTAGCCTATCAAATAGTAGAGCCTTCACATAATGATGTAGTTTGAATTGCTCAGGTGAAGCTCTCAAAATATCAAAATCTGTTCAACTCAAAAGATATCAATGAATGAATGAGAGTAAAAGAGTTGTTGATTGGTTATTTGTCTTAGGGTTTATTTTCATTTATATAAGAAGCTATCAGACAAGAGAAATTGACTTAAATTGGGATGTGCCCAACAAGCCAAAAATCGCGGTGGAGGGGTGGGGGTGGTCGATCATTCATTTTGGTCGGTTGACCGCTCAAATACAATTTTGTCTGAGGGGTGGTCAGCCGCACAAAGTTGCTGGTCGGCCTATAGAACATAAAAACCAAGATTTAAGGGGGCGGTTGACTGCACCTTTTGGCGCGATGGTCGCCCGCTCAGAGTTAGAACTAGGCGGTCAACCACTCATATTGGCCGGTCAGTCTACTCCATGTCCAAAAAATGTGTAAGTCCAAATCATCTAGAGGTCCGATCAGTCGCATGAATCGGTTAACCCCTTGATGTTCACACAAATAAAATACACACAAGATTCCGTTGTTTAATGTCCATTGAGTAAGAACGTTTGCTAAGTTGAGTCCCAAATCTTCATGTTGATGTGACTTAATCTTTCATTGAACCGCATTCATTGGGTTGATCTTCTTTAACTTTGATCTTCTCTGAGTCATTGCTGAAGTCAACATTTGTTTGTTGACGCTTCGGTTCTTCAGAAGACTACTATCGAACGTAATCATATACTAACAACAAAGTATTTCTGGTATTGACAACAAAGACTTTTTAATTCATACTAAAAATAGTATGTTTAATGATTTTTAACCATTGGATTTAGTACCTAAATGGTTGAATCAAACCTCTTGGGTCACGCCTTAAAAAGTACTAAAATCATATTGTGGGTACAAAATCTAGGATATAGATATAGCCGTCGATTATCCTCGAGATTCACACACACATCAACAAATAAATAGAAACAGATCAAGAAACATAAAAGAATCTGAAAAATGAGGAAATAGACAACTATTTTAGCGAAGTTCACCGTCGGAATCCGGTCGACTACGTCCTCGGCCTCATCGGTGGAGGCAATCCACTATTTCTTTTCAAATGTTATAGTTCTCTCTTTCTTGTTATAGTACTTGGGCTCCAAAGAAGATGAAGAAGAACAAGAAGAATAACCAACCTCTTCCTCCATCGGTGGAGAGCTCTATTTATAGAAAAATATATTTTTCCAACTGTATGGAATTCATGGAGTTGAGTGTAACTGTAAGTGGTTAAGAGAATTATTCTAGTGTGTCTCAGTAGTGTTACATTGTAGTTGAGTGTACGTTAGAATTCGAAATATCCACTTCGAGATATATGCGCATCAGTTCTTGAGATTCGTGTGAAAATTATGGTACCCACACTAATGGTTAGAGATTACCAATGAGGCTGATTTTTGGTGTGTACTAAACGTCCAAGCGGTTCAGTGGGCTGGCAGCGGTGAGCAACAAAAATAAGAGTACCTGTGTGTTACACTTTTTCCTATTGAAAACAAAAATAAAAACCAAAACCAAAATAACGGACAAGATTTTTCGTGAGACTTTATAAAATCGCTTATCGGCGCACGACCGAAACGCTGTTACAATTAAAATAGAAAAAAGAAGAACGCAACTGCCATTCTTCTTCCGTCTCGCTGTCACTCGGTTGTTCCACCTGACATTCAAATGCCACTGATCTCTCTCTCTTCCTTCTCGAATCAGCTTTTATTTTATTTTTCCTTTCCATTCACTGTTTTGCAGAAATTCACGCAGGTTAGGGTTTTTAGTTAGTATCTTTACTTGATTCCAAGAGTACCGACCAAGTTTTTCTCGATAGATTTCTTTAAACATCGCTTCCGGATTGGTCTCTAAGCTTTCTTTTCTTCTGTGTCTTACAAATTCCTGCAGATCTCTGCTGAAAATGGGGTTTCCAATTTGTTTCTCTCATTGAATTTCGGCAAAAAATGGTCTCGGTCGCTGTTTCGATCTTTTTTTTGTATAGATTTTGCAAAGTTCTTAGAATTTTGACTGAAAATTTGGGGTCTTAAGCTCATATTTGATCAAATTGAAGAGTACCCACTTGTTTTTTAATCAGTAGAATTGCTTTGGAATCGTCTCGATGGCGGATTCCGAAGTAAATTCTGGAGTATCAGAAGCTATAGGTTCCTATGGGATTGAAGAAACATCTCCCGATTTGTTAAAGAACACGCCTTCAAACATTGCGAGGTTGGAGGATGTGATCGAGCAGTGTAAGGGTCGGCAGAAGTATCTTGCACAGACTAGGAGCCCTTCTGACGGGGAAGATGTCCGGTGGTACTTTTGCAAGGTTCCTCTAGCACATAACGGTGAGTTCGCGCTACCCAGAACTTTATCACTGGCGAATTGAGTGACTTTGGCCTTGTTCTTTTGTTTGGTTAATTTGGTTAGCTTTTTGTATGTAGCGTCTCAGGCAAATTCCTGACTTGGGTCTTTCAATGAGAATAATGCTAGAGCCTAGAGCCACTTGATTAACCCCTACTACTCTCAGCACGTTAATGTCAATGTTTTAAAATTTCGTATTGATTTCACCCGGGCCCTGGAGCAATTAAGGTAATTTCATGTGGAACTCGGATCAAGTTGAACAATTCAGTTCAAATATGGTAAAAATTTCCAAAAAATATGTAAGAAACACTGACAATTAGGAAAAAGAGTAGCATTCACTATCGATGATTGAAGCAAATTCTTCTATAAGGTTACAATCTGTGTTGATGCTGTTCTTTTCTTCTGGTTGACGTGGTGAGACCTTAGAAGCCAGGAGTGGAGCAAGAGTTTGGAAGCAGGAGCCCCAAGATGGGAGCGCGTAGGAACATCAAGGATATTTTCTCGTATATCTATAAATGCATATATATATATATATATATATATATATATATATATATATATATATATATATATATATATATATATATATGTATATTAATTGTTATTAAAAGATAATATTGCTAGTACATACTATTTATTTAATTTTTTTTTCATTGAAGATGCTTTGAAAAACTAATTGGAACATCCGACAACCAAAGTCCTTGTACATTGAAGTTGCAAACATTCAAAGCTTAACTAGACTATCCTTGCATAATAAGAGGTAGATTAATTAACCCCTGTTACATTCTATACATATGGATTTTTATTGTAAACGATATTAGAATTCAGTACAATTTTGTTTAGTTTAGGTTAGCTATAAGCGTAACTAATGAATCAGATTCTTTTAGATTTCAATTTATTTGATAATAATACTAATATGAACAATATAATATATGGATCATACATTCACAATGAATGCCCCTTTATTTGTCATGTGCATGTTGCAACACATTCTGTGATCAGTTGTTAACTTCATATAGTAGTTCATGTTGGAAATCGAAGTTTTCAGCCATCTCAAATTAAACTCAAGTAGACAATTACAAAGCAGTCCAAATTCTTGATACAGTTCTAAGTAGGAAGAAGAAGGAAGAAGAAAGAAGAAGAAGATCCCTAAATAGCATCCCTAAGTAGCATACCTATTTTTTTTTTGATAAGTAGCATATCTAACTGGCGTCGCACAAGAAGCCGACAAGGCCTCTTGAAGCAGAAAAAAATAAATAATAATAGCCATCCAAGTGGATAAGAAAGTAGCTCTCCAAGTACCCTATACCTCATCTTCTTGTTCCCTCTTTATTCTTCTTCATCTTCTCTTTTTTTCCCTTATTTCTCTATTCTTGCGAAAAAATAAAAAAGGAATAGGAGGACTATTGAGCACTACCACCACTTCCAACTTTTCTTCTCTTTGCAAGAAGTTCAATTTTTTTGTTGTTCTCGGCTTTGACTCAATGTGAATCGGCCTTGGATTGTTTGGATTGGCCAAGTCACCTTGGTCTTGGTCCCAGACATCCATATCTTGAGACGGAGACCCAAAACCATGGTATTTTTGTCGATTTCTGCAGATTTTTAGCGAATTGAGTCGACAACTTGACCCTTTGCCGATTTATTGCCGAATCCCGACTTTGTGACTATGGTTTTGGCATAGAAGATAAATGGGAATGGTATTTACGAAATCAGTGGGAAAAAAACAAATATTATGTTTGGTCCATATATTTGCTTGCACAGTTGAGATTTGTGCCTTACATCTCGAGCTTCAAGACGTAAGCCTCGACTGGGTGAGTTTTAAGCCTCTTAAAAACTAGTCGTGGCTTAAGGCTTGAGGTCAAGACCACGTGCCTCGTCTCGAGTCGTAAGCTTCATGTGCCTTGAGGCGGGATTTTTAAAACATTTGTGATGAGACTTTGCTTTGTATCTTATCTATGTATTGTTTTTTTTTGATAAGTATAAAAATTATCATTAAAACCGAAACATTTACAGAAGGGTCAGTTAAATAGGTCGAGTTAACCTACTTTAACTACCATGAGGCAAACAACACTAGGAAAAGCCTTAAAAAACTGAAAAAATTACAATAAAGTCAAACATCTCTCGAGCATAAAAGTTCCCACCGACAAACGAAATCTTCGAAGAATAGTCCTCTGCATTCTCTGGATAACTTGGATCACACATATAAACTCCCCTTTATAGACAACACAATAGATGCCACCTCTAGACTCTTTCCTTCAAAAACTCTCCGATTACGTTCCTTCCAGAGGTCCCATGCAATCGCTAGAGGTAGCATCCGCCACAAAATTCGTCCTCTAGTTGAAAAAGCTTTAACCTTTCAACTAGTCAGTATTTCCCTCAAAGACCTCGGCATAACCCACTGCATCCCGAACTCCGATAGGAAGGATGACCAAACCTTCCTGGCTACGTCACAATGTATCAAAAGATGATTAGCTGATTCTCCGTGATGTTTACACATGGAATAGTAGTCAGTAATCATGATTCCTCTTGTTTTCAACTTATCAATAGTTAGGATTTTCTCCAGCGATGCCTCTCAGACAAAGAATGCAACCTTAGTTGGGATTTTGGATTTCCAGACCAATGCATCTGGGTAGCTAATACCGTCTGAAAACTGTAACACCTCATAAAAAGAACTCACCGTAAACGTCCCACCTTTGGTCCAAACCCACAGACGTTTGTCCTGATTACCTAACTTGAATTGAATTTCTTGCAAACGACTGAGCATTCTGGCCATAGGTTCAATCTCCCAGTCATTAAGGTTACGCCTGAATCCGAAATTCCAAACCATAGATTCCCCTTCCCCCGTATAACAGTCCTTGATAGACCAAAACTTTCAAACAGAAAGGCTATAGAGATCCGGGTACTCTGTCTTAAAAGAAACATCACCACACCATATATCCTCCCATAATCTAATTCTGTTACCTGCTCCGGCACTAAACCGAATGCATCTCGAAAAAGTCTCCAAGATTTTCATAATGCCCCTCCAAATACTGCAACCATATGTGCCTCGAGCCATTCCACTCATCCACCCAAAAATCATTGTGCCGTACTTTCCTACAATTATACTCCTCCACAAACTGATAGTTTCTTCCCCAAATCTCCAAAGCCACTTGCCCAATAGAGCTTGATTCATGGCTCTAATACTCTTAACCCCTAGACCACCTTTCTCCTTAGCTTTACATACAGAATTCCAATCTACCAGATGGAATTTACGTGCTTCCAGCGTGTCGTTCCACAAAAAATTTCTCATTATCTTTTCAAAGATTTGAACCACTTTACCTGGAACTGTGAATAACGACATGTAATAAATAGGCAAGCTAGATAGAACACTCTTAATCAGGATCAGCCTGCCCCCTTGAGAGAGATATCTTGCTTTCCATACTGCCAATCTTCTGTCAAAACATTCAATCATCGGATCCCACAAAGCCTTGGATCTATATGCTGCCCCCAGAGGAAGACTCAGATAAGTTGTTGGAAATCGCTCAATACTGCACCCAAGAATGTCAGCCAGTATAGAAATATTCGACACCTCGCCCACCCCATATACTTTGCTCTTCGCCATATTAACACGCAATCCTGATACAGCTTCAAAATAGCATAATAGACCTCTAAGAAATCTAATTTGAGCAACTGAGGGACCAAGGAACACAAGAGTATCATCTGCGAACTGCAAGTGAGAGATAGTCGGAGTTCCCTGTGCGACCACAAAACCCTCCAATTCGCCGATGCTTACTGCTCTTCTAATCATTCTACTCAGAGCCTCTGCCACTATAATAAATAAGAAAGGAGATAAGGGATCCCCTTGTCTCAACCCCCTAGAACTCTGGAAATATCCTACTGGGGAGCCGTTCACTAGTATAGAAAATGACGCGGATGAAACACATTTTCTTATCCACAATCTCCATTTCTCCCCGAAACCCATCCTGGACATCATATAGTCCAGAAAACTCCAGTCCACGTGGTCATAAGCCTTTTCCATATCTATCTTACATATAATCCCTAGCTCCCTCGACTTCATTCTTGAATCTACACATTCGTTAGCAATAAGGACCCCATCGAGAATTTGTCTACCTCTAACGAACGCCCCTTGAGTCGATGAAATGACCATGTCCAACACCGTACGGATCCTAGAGGCAAGCATTTTGGCGATGATTTTGTAGGTGCTGCACACTAAATTGATAGGTCTGTAATATGAAATATCATCCGCTCCTTGTTTTTTAGAAATCATGGCCACAAAAGTACTGTTAGATGTATAATCCAAAAACCCCTCCTCTTGAAACTCTAACACTACTTTCATAAAATTTGCCCCAATCGTCTCTCAACATTGCTTGAAAAAAGCAATTGTGAAACCATCCATCCCCGGCGCCTAATTTCCCTCTAAATCCAAAATAGCCTTAAGCACCTCTCCCTCATCGAAAGGTCTTTCTATGTACCCCCTATCCTCAACGCTAATCTGCTCAAAGGATAGTCCATCTAAAGATGGTCTATAACTAGAGGATTGCGTATACAAATCGGCATAAAAACCCACCACCCCTTTTCTGATACTTTCCTCTGTTTCCATCCAGGTGTTTCGAATCTTGAGACGGGTAACATGATTGAATCTTCTATGAGCATTAGCCATTTTGTGAAAAAATTTGGTGTTGTTATCACCTTCCTTTAACCATTTTATTATGGATTTTTGTTTCCAGCTGATCTCCTCCATCCTCACCACCTGTTGATACTCTGCTTTAAGTCGAACTCTCTCCATTTGATCCGTCATAGACAAATGATCCACTTCTTCCTTTCTATCAAGAATAGAAATTTTCTCCAGCAAAATACCCTTCCTTTGGTCGACCCTACCAAACTCCTCTCGATTCCACACTTTAATTCTTTCTTTGATTGCTTTAAGTTTGCATCTAAATACTACCCCTGCCTTACCACCTAGTGTAACTGATTTCCACCATTCGTCCACCCTGTCTTTGAATTTGGGATTAAGGAACCACATATTCTCAAATCAAAATGGCCGCGGTCGGGAACTTTAATCCTCCACAATCGAGCAACAACAACATATGATTTGATATAGGTCTAGGAATCGCACACATTGATGCACCTTGGAAGTGATCTTCCCAGCTTGCTGATACTAGGAATTTGTCCAATCTGCAAAGCGTTGGGTTACTTTGATTATTGGATCACGTGAACATCCCTCCTCCCATTGGTAGATCCATCAATCCGTTCTTATTAATAAAGCTTCCAAAGTCCTTCATACTTCTGGTAACTCTGCCCCTCGTGTTCGTCTCATGAATGTGTCTGATAACATTGAAGTCTCCTCCTATACACCAAGGCTCCTACCACACCCCAGCTATATTGTCCAATTCCTCCCAAAATTGTTCTCGGTGTTGGCTGATCGACGGACCATAAACCCCTGATAATGTCCAAATCAACTGTTCTCCCACACAACTACACCGAATAGATATTGAAAACGCCCCAACTAACACATCATGCACTTCAAGACATCTACGGTTCATATAATCACAATACCTCCCGAAGTTCCAATCGCTGGAAGATCTTGCCACCTGCATTCCATAAACCCACACAGTTCCCTCACAATACTCAAGTCCAGCTTCTCCACCTTTGTCTCTTGTAACACCACCACATTAGCCCCCCATCTTTTGATCACGCTTTTAACCACCCCCCTCCTCTCCTTAGAACTTAGAAGACATGTTGGTCAAAATATGTGAGAATGGTTGGGACAAGGCTATATAGGTAATAGTGGAAGATTGGGGAGTAAGCAACAAGGTTGAATGTTTTGATTTATACAAGTCAATTGATTTTTAAAGTTCAGAATGCTTTAATCTTCCTTTGTTTGTAATAGATGCTGATTTGATGAACATTTATAAACTTGAAAACTGTAGATGTTGACATGAACTACTTTCCTGCATCTTGATTACATATTTCTAAATTTGTATATCTACAGTGCTAGCGGCCTCAATTCCTCAAACAGAGATAGTGGGGAAGAGCGAGTATTTTCGATTCAGTAAGAGAGATTCTCTTGCATTGGAGGCTTCTTTCTTGCAGGTCATCTTATTTGACTTCATAGCTTGTTGTTTAAATGCTTAATGTTGTCATCCAAGTTAATCTCTAATGGTAGGATATCCTTTATAATCATACGGGGAGTTCTTTACTCCTTGTTAACTTCATATTTTTACGTGGAACTGATAAAGTTTTGTTTAGTTATTCATGTTTATGTAGTGAATAAAGCTTTTATAAGCATACGCTATGTTGCTATGAGAAGCTCATGTTCATGGAAATAAGGCTACAAAAGTTATTTGGTATTGAACGTTTGAGCTCCAAACATGCTTGAACATGAATTCCTAAATGCATTAATCTATGGTGCAACCGGTTTATTTTATTTTATTTTTTGAAAACTTGCTGAGTGTTTATCTATATAATTTCTCAAATTATGCATCATCTACAGAGAGAGGAAGAGTTACTATCTAGTTGGTGGAAAGAGTATGCAGAATGTAGTGAAGGACCAAGTGGGCACCATATTAGTTCCGACACTAAGTTGGATATGCAACTAAAACCGTCCTCTTCTGAAAGTGATCATTCAACCCAACTATATGAAGCCGAGGAAGAGAGAGTTGGTGTCCCTGTAAAGGGAGGACTCTATGAGGTATTCCTTTTTCCTATTCACTTTTCTTAATGATTTAAGGCCTTGAGGTAAAACTTTCCATAGGGACGTTGTTTAGATTTGGTTACTAAGTTTCTCTTTCTTGTTGAGTGTAACTTAATCCATTCTTTTATGAGCCAAATTGTGGCATTTATTGATGAACTGCCTCTTAAAATCTATAACTTAATTTCTACCATCCTTTTAACTGAGGTTCAAGGGCTACTGCAAAGAGGTAAGATAAAAACCTGCAACTAGTCTCTTAGTGAGACCTACGCAAAACAAGTAAGGAAAATCTTGAAATACACTTATAAAAAAAAAAAAATCTTGAAATACATCCATGCATGTCTCTCACTTAGCGCTGTAATCACAACTAGGAAGATCTGTGCTCATAACTACAAGTCTACCATGAATAAGAACAAAATCAGACAGTGGCCCCACTTTTTGTTTGGTTGAAAAAGTCTCGAAATTCTAGTTCATATTTTGAGCTCTCCAATTGAACAAGCAATAATGAGTGGATGGGGCTAAAAATCTAGATATATATTCTTACAACAAAAAATGATTGTGATTGACACTTTAAAAGCCCATAGAATTCCCATCACCTCAGTTCCTACACCAAACAATGCTAATAAATCATTAGGTATGTGTTTAACTAATGCAAATTGGAGAGTTGAGTATTTGAACACCCTAATTCCAAAATTGAAGCACATATTGTTAAGAGATCTTAACAAACCATTTTTTTTATTAATAAGAAACAAACCATTACGACATGCTGAATTTATTTTTGTAATAATACAATGTAAACAGATAAATGAGATCTAGAACTTGGAAAAGATATTCGATTCTTTTTATTTATGATAGTCACTTTAAAATACAAAGCAACATAGCTAAAAGCAATATTAAAGAGGAATTCATGGCATCCGAGTCTAAAGTTCTGCGGACTGGACGGTTGTAAAGACCATAAAGAAGGAAGATGAAGAGGAGAGGCTAAGAGGAAGGGAACATGGTAGAAGATTAGGGTAACACATTGGTTATTGCATCCTCTTCTTTTCCTTCAACAACTCTTCTATTTATAGTGGAGAGTTGAAGGTTAAGAGGGCACGATTGTAATAAACTTGGCAATTCTCATCGTGCGTCCGTACCGTGCAACGTGGATCAGAGATGGCACCATCGTATTTGATTACGACCCTTTGATTGAACACGTGGCATGTTACGGTGCCTTCGTGCTGCCCAGACGACGGTCGATCAAGCGAGTATCCCGTTCTCATATGTTTCAGTGGTTTTGCGAACAAGATTGCCTTTGATCGATCTCTCATACCCTTGCCCCGGCAATCCTACGATTTATCTTTGACCCCCCTGCTAGTGCGCGACACTTGCTTGCGTGGCAAAAAATGGAATTCCTATTAGCGGGCACGTGACCCTTGTGCGAGCAAGAGTACTGTCTTAACGCCATATGCAAGTACCAAATAGGCACTTTGTGAGTGGAAAACATCGGTATACAACATTATTTTATGTGCGTGTGTTGTCTGATAGGTAAGTTGCACGGGCCACCGTCTAATGTGCGGGTGCTGTCTGATAGATAGGTTGCACGGGCCACCGTCTGACGTGTGGGTGCCGTCTAATAGATAAGTTGTACAGGCCACCATTTGACCTGCGGGTGCCGTCTGACAGATAAGTTGCACGGGTCACCGTCTGACATGCGGGTGCCGTTTGACAGGTAAGTTGTACGGGTCACCGTCAGAGACGTGCAGGTGCCATTTGACAGATAAGTTGTACGAGTCATTGTCTAACGTGCGGGTGTCGTCTGACAGATAAGTTGCACGGGTCACTATCTGACGTGTGGGTGCGTCTGATCTATATTTGGGATATCTACGCACAAGGTATGTATTGTATATAAAATATTAGAAGGTTAGGGAAAAACATTCCTAGCGTGCACCGATTCTTTATATACACCACTTCATGTTGGGTATTCCGCAACATAATTCACACTTTTAAGCATGTGAGAAATGACGATCTACCCTCTAACTAATTCCTTGTGATTGAATTTTGTGAGTCTCCAAAGATAGGACTCATTTCCACCAGCACACTTAATTGCATTTGATGATTGTCATTAGATGTTTCTGGAGGTTTGTAATGCTCTCAAGTGGCTTTTGATAGAATGATTGTCCATTTTGAAAGATTTCCTTGACATCAAGATGGAGGACTTGACTAGTAATTGGGAGTATGTTATTCACTGATGCTTAACTGATAGTTAATCCATTAGCTAATTGTTGTATTTGTTTGTTTATTTATTTATTTTTGGGAATGCTTCTTTTCTCTGTACTTCAATATTATGCATTATCGATATTGATAGAAAAAAGGATAGCCCTAATTTAGTTCTTCATTGGAGTCCACCATGATGATAGGACCAGTAAGGGTTTGATGATCTTGCCTCACTCATGGAATACTGATCCGTGCCACATGTGCTTTCTTTTGCAAAGGCATAGTTTCCCCCCACCATATAAGACAATCCCAACATGCTGCTTTACAGGAACTAACCAATATTTTTTTTTACTAGCTCATATTTTCAGGGCCTAGTCCAGTCCTAGCCTAGTTCGGGGATGGAAGAATTAGTTTGATGTTGTGACCTCTTATCAAAAACCAACTCTGGTTCTTTTCTAGGGACAAATTTGAAAAAGTGGGGCTCAGGAAGGGGCCCCCACATGGTTACCAAATACAGACAAGAAAAACTGGACCTAGACTGACCTTGGCTGCCCCATTTTTTATGGGTTTCCAAACATGCCCCGTGACAAATACTACAAGGTCTAACTCCACACAATTCATCTGCCCAAAACCTCACGGGGTCACCACTACAAACTTTGAAATGAGTACCATGAATGGAATCTTCAAAGCTTCTCATAATTAATTTCAATACCCCCATCCATAGGATAGATTGACTTCTTGACTTTGCCAAATAGCTCCCTTTCCTCCTGGTATCTCCCCAATTAGAAGCAACTTTGTTTATTGATAAGTAATGAGAAAGTATACTATGTAAGATAAAACCATACGAGGGGGACCTTGTACAAGCTTAAAAATACTATACAGTCACTATCTTTAAGAGGAGCCTTTTAACTAAGGCTTCCAAGTTATAAAGAAAATCCACATAGGTGAGTCCCTTGATTTCCTTGAGAATGGATGATCCATGGTAAATGAAAGCAAGAAGCCTTTATATTCTTGACTACCTCACTCTTAGTATTATATTTGTTTAAAAAAAATGATTGTTTATTCTTTCCATATGGACCAACCTATGGGCTATGGCATAAGGAATCATCCTCTATAAAATCCTTCTTGAACCAATACCCTCCAATTTCTAGTTTTGAATAAAGCATGCTTCTAGGAGTGACTTAATGTATAACACATAGGTGAGGAAGATGCTCCAAATGCCACTATTAAACTCACACTGGAGTAGAAGTTGATTTATGTTTCACCATGTGCTTTACATAGGAAGCACATATTAGGTATGATTGTCCTGCTAATCAAAAGGTTAACTATGAGAATCTTATCAAACATGGCAGTTTGGATGAAGAAGGCCACCTTGAAGGGGATTGGGGTACTTAACTAGAATGGAAGAAGGTAGATTACCTTGATTTGACAAGGAGAAAGAAGTGAACGCATCGTGAAAGTACCTTTTTACCCCATTTCTTGACACATTTGTTAACTTCATTAAAAGAAAGGCAGGTTCTTTTTGGATTCCCAAGGAACTCGGGTGATTGGTCTACTACCCAATCAAAGCACCTATAAATGAGAATCCTTTTTTAGTTTGCCATCCCATCTACATAAGGGTTCTTCCTCACAAAAAATGTCCTCCCAAATTATTTTCTCCTAAAGCCTCCTTAAATTTAATACCCTTTTAGAAGTCATCATAGACTTTAGAAATGCATTCTCAAATGCTAACACCATAACTGCTTTGGACTTCATTGGACTCCCAATCATGATTTTTGAATTTGATTACTGTCCTCCAAATATGGTCGTAAGTCTTGGCAGAGGTTGAGCTGACTCACTTGAGTCATCTCGGTTTTGATAGTGATCCTATTGTGAGTCTCAACTCACATTAGATTGGACTTGTATTGCCTGGATTGACTTGTTTGTCTCGAGTTGCCTTAAATGACTCTGTTGTGTCTTATTGTTTGGGCAGAAAGGAATCTTTTGGACAGAGAGGTAGAGGAGTGTGCCGTTTTTTTAATCGGCTTGATGAATAGGTTATCAGTAACGAGGAGTTAGATACTTGGATATAGAAAAGTGATCCAAAAGGGAATTTCTCAGTGCATTTCTTCTATGAGGTTTTGGCGCCGGAGCGGGCTACGTCCAACTGAAGGAGGGCAGGTGGGCTTATTAAGGTTGTTCAAGTTCATCAGATGACGCTCCCTTTCCCGTGTCTATGATTTGGGGTTCCAAGATCCCTTCTAAGGTGGCTTTCATTGTTTGGGAGGCTTCCTTGGACAAGATTTTAACAATGAATCACGTGATTTCTAGAGGGTTCGTTAGGGTTGATTATTGCTGGATGTGGAAGCACAGTGGGGAATCCGTGGATCATCGGAGTGGCTAGGGAGGTATGGGCCTTGTTTCTATCGAAGTTCGGGATGAGCTGGGTGATGCCGGCCTCTCATTTGACCCTCTTTCTCTGTTGGATGCCCCAATCTTTTTCATCCAGAGGTACCATTTTATGGAGGATGCTCCCCTTATGGGGCTTTTGGAAGGAGATAAATCAGAAAGTCTTCGTAGGCAAGCAAGATGACTTGAACGCCATCATTCTTAATATCAAGGGACTGATGTTCATTTCCGCAATCTTCATTTCCGAAATCCCAAGCACCCGAGATCAAAGGCCCTTTCTTTTCGGAATTAGGCAGGTTAGGCACAAAGTTATACTGATTTTGACACTTCCCTAGATACCAAAATTTTCTGTTGACTTTACAGTTTTGAGTGACTCGACATTGGTAATGAGTAAAGATATCAGTTAACCTAAATTTTATTCAAGCACCCCTTTAACTATTTTGGAGAAATTCTATTCATTTTGGCTGGGAGATTTTTTGGTACAAACACAAAAGTTCTCGGGCCAAAGTGGTAATGGAAAACAAGACTCACTTCCATCTACTCAACTAAAACACAATTTTCATTCAGTCGGTCAACGACCTCACCCAACTCTCGTTCGACCTGAATATGTACATTATCTAGAATATTAAATTGAGTCCTAACCATGGTTTAAAGTTTCGGAATGTTTCGTAATTTTTCGTATGTTTCGTTTCGTTTCTTAAGGAAACCGAAACAAAACATTCAATGTTTCATATGTTTCGGAATGTTTCGTAATGTTTCGGTTTGTTTCGCCGAGACAAACCGATACAATCCGATACAATAAAAATAAATAAAACATATAATTTAATGATTTTGAATAATATTTCGTAATGTTTCGTAATATTTCGTAATGTTTTGTAATGTTTTAGAAATTTCGTTTTTTCAATGTTTCGGGAATGTTTCGTTTCGTTTCGGAGTTTGTCTCGGTTTTTCACTTGACCGAGACATTCCTCCGAAACGAAATTTTAAACCTTGGTCCTAACTCAACATCCACAACTATACTAGGAGCATTCCTAGGAGCTGTTCTAGTGGCCATGTGATTTTATGCAAAATTACAAATGAAAAGTAGTCAGATGAGTGGGCACCCCAATTGACTAAAATGCCAAGACTGACTCTATTTAACTGCTTCCCCGAGTCTGATTATGATCTCACTTAAATAGTAAACGTATATGTGGAAGTAAAAAATGAGGGGCCACCCCTATTTATAGGGGGCAATGATGCATTACATGTGTGATGTGTGGCACTGAAAAGATGTAATGTTCAAAACTCGAAGAAGTGGAAATGATGTGATGTTTCGAACCTGCCAGAGGATGACACCTGTTTCTCCGAGCCCGAGTCAAAACTTAGAAAATCAGAATTTTGTTTATCATCTAAGAAGGGGCGAAAATGTAAGCTATGTTACTCGAGTATGAGTATGGGTGTCAGATATGGGTATGTGTCTAAGTGTTGCACTTGCTCAACCCCCAATTTTTTGAGGTACTTGGAAACATCTACATAGTTAGTATTTTAATATTATAACAATAATATATATATATATATTATATATAATTTTAATATTATAACATTCTTCTTCTTCTTCTTACACAAGGGTCTGTGTACCCGTGTCCAAGTGTTGGACTTGCACATGGGTGCATACCAACGCATCAAAACTGAACCTGAAACTTCGGACACGGATTTTCAGGTTCCGACACTAATCCTGTACCCATACCTGTGTCGTGTCGTGTCAACATGGGTGCGTGGGTAATATGAAGGGTTTGGGTATTTGAGAATGTGAGGACAATTTGAACGTTACATCTCAGCTGTACGTGTCTTAATCCAAATAAGCACGAGTTCATGGATTAACTAATTCTCTAAGGGTTTTGAGGGAAAGTAATTTGTCCACTCTTAACTAATTCTCTCATATGCGTCGAAAAGTTCATGGACTGACATACACAATGAATAGTTCCATTACCAATGGACCTGAAATATTCTCTAAAAATGTCCAGACTTTAAGAAGCATTCTAATATTTGCCTCATTAGAATCCACTGCACTAATATGACCAGAAATGCTTTGAGCATCCTGTGATGTTCATCTCTAAACACCCCCCAAAACCCGGTTGGACCTGAATTGCCAAGAGAGATACCATCAAAGTTAAGCTTGATGAAGCCTCTTCCTGGCCTTTCCACCTTGGCTTTAATTTGACCTACCAAGAACCTCCACTAATAACATTTCCCAGTCACTGAGATCTGCCATTGTGAAATGAAAGAAGTCTTCCAAAACAAGCACCCTCTTAACAAGAGCCCTTTGGTTACAAAAAAAAAAAAAAAAAAAACAAGAGCCCTCCAAATTGAGTTGTACACTTCCTAAATCAACTACGATACATCTTCAAAGATCCTCGGATTTTTTTCCCTTACAAAGACCACAAGACAAAGCATAGGGAAGAATTTTCTTGTGAATGTTTCCCCTAGAACCAAAAGGAGCAAGAGAAGAACCCACAAACAATTCCACCACTTCTTTAAGAGTCAACTGATGATCATAGACCTATTTGGAGTGAATATCACCCAATAAATTAGCTTGAGGATGGTCCATCATCTCCTCTCATACTTTAAAAGCTGCAATGATGTCGCTGATTCTTTGGCTTAGGATGGTTTATATGGGAACTTCTTGTATATAGGGAATTCTTTTCCCTAATTATGTTAATCGTCTTTTATGAATTAAATATCTTGTTATCTATATAAAGAGGTTGGGTTGTGTCAGGTGTATAGGAATATTATGGGAGATGGAAACCATGGACAATGATCATGACTGGGGGTAGGACATGAAGTGGTTTAGATCTGGATCCGACTTTGTAATGCATGAGCAGTTCAATCATCCATACCAAGCTCAAGATCCGAACATGGTCCGACCTGTGAATCAAATATGGATTGTATACATATATCTACTATCAGGTATTCCCCCCAGGATCTATTATTTGGAAGGCCCATGTTCCATCTAAAGTGAAGTTCTTCATGTGGACTGCTTGCCTTGACAAGATCCAAACGATTGATCATCTAATTACGAAGGGGATGATCCTTCCCAATAGGTGCGCCTTATGCAAGTCAGCTGCTGAATATGTGAATCATACGTTGATCCATTGCAGATATACTTTTGAGGTTTGGCAGGAGTTCTTTTCTCTCTTTGGCGTCAATCTTGTGGTCCCAGATCATGTGGGGGAGATGTTGCTTTTTACCTCGGAGGCCATCTTTTCGGGGAAAGGCGATTCCTTTGGAAGATCTTTCCTTTCGCTTTGATGTGGGCAGTCTGGAAGAAAAGAAACTCTAGGATCTTCGAGGGGAAGGAAGCTTCTATGTCAAATATGATTCTGAATGTCAAAGCTTTGATGTATTTAGGGTCATCTGTTTCTTCTGAGTTTACATGAATTTTTTTCGAATCTTTTGTATTTAGATGGAATGAGATTCTAGGGGATGCCTCTCGAGTTGTATAGAGAGAGGGGTCTGCCTATTTTTTGTTTTCCTTTTGGGATTCGTCCCTTTCAATGATATTTACTATTTATCAAAAAAAAATATATCTACTATCAAATATCCACCCTTTAGTTAAGGCACATATTAAGGATCTGATCAGACCCAAGACCTTTATCTGAAATTCATCACCGACCTTAAGGATCTGAATCCAACACCCTTGACCATCCCTTACTATTTTGAAGGTGGATCCTATTTTATTGATCCCATATGCAATACCAAATGGATAAGAGTTAGGTAGGATATTTTTTTGATCAGGCACCGTGTCATGCCCTAATTGGAGAAGGGGACAACATTAATAGCTTGGTTGAGTGCTAGAGTAAAATTTAGCAAGGATGTATGGACTAAGTGCTTGATGCAAGTGGTAAATGGATTGTACTGCACATGAGCAACATTTGGAGCAATAGAATTTTAATGTGGAGAGGAATGTAGGATGCTAAGAATTTGGGAGGAATAAACTATGCTTCAGTCTATGAGAATGGAAATAATGTAAGGGAGGAAGAAAAGGAGCACATATCGCTGATTTAGAAAGAAAATGCATTAGTAAATATTACTGTAGAAAAAGGAAACCTTATTAGTTGTAGTTGTTTCCAAGGAAATAAATTTCATGAAACTACCGAAATATTTCGTGAAATATTTCCATTTTCTAGGTTACCGACAGGAAAGAATACTTATGTCGAAATAATGTTAAATTTTCCGAAATATTTCCATTCATGTCGAAATATTTCGCATGACCCGTAAATTTCGATCAATTGACAGTGTAAATATGTATTATTTCGGTCGAAGTGTTTCGACATGTATGGAAACATTTCTATCGTAGGTAGGAAACATCTCATTTGAGCTCAAAACTGATATAAATCTCATATTTGATCCATTTAACCTCTTTCTATACATTTTGTCTATACAAAAGATCAATACATTGTAGATTTTTTTAGTTCGTGGATTGATCGTAAGGACGAATCAAATCCCGTTTGAGAGTTTTTTCAAATTCGAAATATACATAAGGATAAAATTTCTTCCTACAAATAAATAGGTTAGGTGTAAATTCATTAAATTTATGAATCTATGATGCATTTACATTAGATTTGTACACAGATTGAAGATTGTTTAGGGCGAAAATTTGGAATTTGGGAAAAACCCCAATTTCATTGGTTTTTACCCTAAACATCCATGATTGTGCATAAATTGATTATATATTGCATAACTTAGCCCGTTCTACAAGTTGGTTGGGTTAAAAAAAATTAACCCTAAATTTTTTTTTTTCAAATAAAAAATTAAACGTTCAAAAAATTAAATAAATGTTATAAGTTAATAGTAAATAGGTTTTCTAAAATTACATATAATGTTAAGCAATTAATGTAAGTGAATAAGGATTTGTTAATATATTATTTTATGACTTTTTTATAATTAGCAATTAAATAATAGTTATATAATTAAATTAAACCTTGACTAATTAAAGATACTTGCCGCGACATATTACAAATCATTACAGTCATTCATTTCCACACTACATATGGTTGTATATTATGGTTTGAAAGCTTGTAAGTGTGTTTTTAAGCTTGTTTCATCATTTCCCAAACTTTCCACAAACATTTCCACAATATTTGCATCATTTCCGCATTATTTCTGTCATTTCCACGAAAAATGTATTATTTCCACACTGGTCGAAATATTTCGTGGAAATATTTCCATTTTTAGACTAGTCGAAATAAACCTCGAAACCGAAATTTATTTCCTTGGTTGTTTCCTATTAGATTCATACCCTTGCCAAAAATACCACAGCTGTAGGTTATGTGTCCTCACTGCTGGGAGAGCAATGTGTGTGTATGCATCTATATAAACTTGTAGTCTATGGAGAAGGAGAAATGATGAAAATTTGTGCAAAGGAACCAAATCTCTCACTATCTCCCCCTCCTTTTCCTCGTTCTTCAGAGCAGCAGTTCTAAGTTCCTAATAGCAGGAGGCCTTTTTCAGAATTTTCTTGTGTTAATTGTGATAATTGAACTACTCGTTTTCTACAGACTACAGATTCATTTCAGTGGTACTATCCTGTCTATAAGTGTTGTCACTTCCTTTTCCTTCTTAGAAGTTAAAATTAGTTGAAGCCCTCACGGTTGCTGAGAGAGTGTGCTGTTTTGTCAAATAAAAAACTTTGCTTTTAATTCCATAAAAATCTTGGTTATTATGCATTTCTTTTCTTTTGGTGGGGGGGGGGAGGGATTGAATGTGTTTCTATAATTAGTTCTGAGAAAGTATTACTGACAAAGGATTGGTTCGTATCTGTCTGTTTTTACTAGCACATGTTTTTTTCATATCCATTTTCTTAATTGTAAATTCATTTATTGTTAGAGTATCCCATACACATCTCCATATTTTGAACTCACACCCAAATGTTTTGGGGTTTTCTCAGAGTCTGGTCTCTATTTCTTTAATTCTAAGATGTGAATACTTTCTGAAATTGAAGTCCATGGGGGTATTGCAGGTAGATTTAGCTCAACGTCACTGCTTTCCCGTATACTGGATTGGAGAAAATCGGCGTGTCTTAAGAGGTCACTGGTTTGCTCGTAAAGCTGATCTCGATTGGCTTCCTCTGCGTGAAGATGTTGCTGAACAGTTGGAGTATGCATACCGCTGCCAGGTATAGTGGAATACAAATTCTATAATCTGCTATTTTTCATGTTGATGTATTTTCTTTAGTAGATTACTTCCATGTTGTGCAACTTTTAGTATTATTTAGAATAAATAAATGCTTGCATGAAATTTACTTAAATCATACATAGAAGCTTGAGGGCATGGATATATATATATATATATCAGGTATCAGAAAGAAATAAAAAATCTATGCTATATTATAGATCCATGTGATGTTCTTTGTGGCATTCCCTGCTGCTACTGGCCTAATCCACTTTACATAGGTCAAGGCATCAACTGGAAGAATCAGTTTGCATGAGCCCAGTAATGTTCAACCTCATGCTCCTCCGCCACATATTTATCCACAAGAAGAATAACTCAAAAAGTACCACTTTGTGTATATAGAGAAATAGTCATCTAACAAGGACACGACACTTTTAGGGTTTTTTTCCATGTCGGACATGTCGACACACATACATGAATATCGACACATCCTGACATACATCAGGACAACTAAGGCCATATTACCCTTATTTTAATAATTTTCATTATATTATTGATTTCTAAAGGAGGGTTGGTGTGTTCCATCCTCCATACAATACTGTTTTTTTAAGTTGTTAAACATAGCTATAGTTGTTTGATAGTTTTCCCTTTTATAAATCCACTTATATTTAATATATTATTGGATATCATTTTTTTTTTACTTTTTATATATTTGTTTCCTTATTTTTGTTTTAAAAAAACTTATGATTTAAATAGAACTAAAATATTATATTATAATGGATGTGTCCATGTATCAGACTTGTCGTGGTATGACCCAAACCACTGTAACAATGACACAACATTTTTAGGGTTTTTGGCCGTGTCAAAACGTATTGACATGGATACGCGTGTCCAAGACGGGCTATATGGTTACTCCTCTTGTGGGCATTGAAAATTTTGTGAAAAAACTTAGTATTGTTTCTCCCTCCTTCAACCATCTTATTCTAGACTTCTGCTTCCAACTAATTTCCTCCATTTTGGCCAACTTCTGAAATTCTGCCTTCAAGTTAACTCTCCTCACTTGGTTCTCTTCAGTATTCTAAGAATGTTAGCACATTCATTTGGTTCTTTATTTTGAAATACTTTATGATATTGAAATTTTATTCATTAAAAGTTAAAAAAATAGAAAATGTATACACGTGCTTGAATATAGTAGTTGATAGTTTGAGTATTTGATGGTGAGAGCGTTAGTGGTTGTTCATCCTCAACAATATACGTGATACATCCTTATACGTCTGTGATTATTAGAATAGTCTCATAACATCATGTTGTGGGTCTAGTATTGTAGTTATATAGGGCATTAGTTCTCTCAGTGTCCTAGTCTTGATTTTGATGATGGGGTTTGAAGGTTAATTGATTGTGACCTTCCCATGTGTCATGTATACTTTTATTTTGATATAATATAGTATAGTTAATGTGACATGATTTGATGAATATAATCATTTCCATGTATAATATAGTTGTTTTTAGCTGCATACCCTTAGTTATGAGTATTAGCATGTAATGCTTGTTTTATCTTTTCCGAAAAAGCTACGAATCTAGCCCTCTTGGGCAAATGGTTATGGAGGTTCGGGGAGGAGGACTCCAGCCTTTGGATGAAGGTCATTGCAGGCAAGTACGGGGTTTCCTTATTTAGTTGTGCGAGCCAGGCGGTGAGAACCTCGTACGGGTGTAGTGTGTGGATGGGGATTTTAAAGGCATGAGAGGAGTTTGGCAGAAGAGTGCGGTTCGAGATTGGGGCCAGGGACAGGATCAGATTCTGGGAGGACACCTGGTGTGGAGACAAGCCATTTTGTTTGGATTTTCCGGAGCTTTACTCTATATTTGTGCGGAAGAACAAGTCTATCCAGGATTGTTTCTAGAATGAAGGGGAGGATGATGGGTGGAATCTGGGTTTCAGGAGAAATCTCAATGATTGAGAAATTGAACCGTCATCTAGATTGATATCAAGATTGCCGGTTATTCACCTTCACCCTTCAATTCAAGATAAAAGGGTTTGGATAAGGACGAAAGGAGGCTCGTTCTCAGTGAGATCTTTTTATGAGGCGCTTCAAAGCCTTGATGACACAGTCTTTCCGGTTTTTGGTTTGGAGATCCAAGATCCCCACTAAAGTGGATTTCTTTGCTTGGGAGGTTTCTCTTCATAAAATTTTGAAAGTGGATCATTTAAAGTCAAGAGGGTTCATCTTGGTGGACTACTGTTGGATGTGTAGAAACAGTGGAGAATTAGTGAATCATTTTTTGTTACAATGCGACATGGCTAAGGAAGTTTGGAGCTCGTTTCTCTCTGAGTTTGGGATGTATTGGGTTATTCCAAGCTCTATTATGATTCTCATGCTCTGTTGGAGATCTAAAGCTTTCTCGGCCAGAGGTAGTGTTCTTTGGAGGATGCTCCCTCTTGCGATTATTTGGGGCCTTTAGAAGCAGAGAAATCAGAGAGTTTTCGAGGGCAAGCAAGCCGACTTGCATGCTATTATTCTCAACATCAAGGGGCTGATGTTTCTTTGGTCTAAGAGGTTTCTAGAATGCAGGGGTTTGTTCTTCGAGGACTTTGTTTTTCGTTGGGGTCTTCTATGTACTCGGGATGGTAGATAGTTTGATTCTATTTGTAGTTGCTTGTTTAGCCTTTGCCTTCTGTAGGCCATCTCGACCTCTTTAGCTTTGGCTTTGATCCCAATAAAGTTTTACTTGTCAAAAAAAAAAAAGTTTCACCATTTTTTCATCATTGCAACGACATTTCAAATATTCCATAATTTTCCATGGAAATTGTCTTATTTCCACACTGGTCGAAATGTTTTTATTTCTAGGCTGGTCGAAATATACCTTGAAATTAAAATTTAATAACTTGCTTAGGACCTGGTTTGTCAAACGAGGAAGCATAAACATGAACAAAAATAGAGAAAGAGCAAGACCATTATCCAGAACTTTGAATGACATTCTATTGATCAAGTAACTTGTAGTTAAAACTGCATCACATAGAAATGTTTTTGAAACATACATCTCTAATAAACGAGAACATGTCACCTTTGGAGCTATCAATTTTCCTTTCAGCAACCGTTTTGTTTGGGTTTTTGAGGGCATGAAGTTTGGGAAAGGGTCTCATGGTTCGTTAAGTAGAGTTGGAATTCACCGGACAAATACTCATCGCCATTATTAGAATTAAATGCTATAATGTTTGCATTGATTTGATTATAGATCTCCCTATGTAAGATCTTTAATGTACTAAACAATTCACCTTGGTTCAAAATCCTGTTTTGTCTTTGGCAAGACATCGCGTTTTGGTAAGGTATCGAGATAATACATTCAGGTATGTCTTATCTCGTACCTAAACCCTAATTGAAGTAAGTTACATCTTGTTTTTATGGTATATATCTTTTATTACATAAAAACATACATTTAGCGTAAGTTAGCATTAAAATTATAGATGTATAGTAGATTCATATTTTTAAAATCAAGACGTGGCAGTTTTTTCTTTCTAAGATCTCATTTCGTTGTGTTTCGTCTTGGTTGTGATGTCTCGTTTTGTTAGCTTACCGAGATGTTGAATGAGACCGAGATTTTAAACCTTGCAATTCACTTTGATGCTTCGTAAGGTAAATTCATTTCATTCTTGAAGAATCACCAACAAATGCAAAACCTCTAAGCCTAACGTGGAAGTTATAGGAACGACCCCATATCCATGAACTAATGCAAAAGGAGTTTTACTCCTATTATAGCTAGGAGGAAATGAAGTGTAGTGATGCTTGGCATTTCACAACTCGACACTTAAAATAAGCAGTGTTTGATAAACAAGTAATAACAAAATGAAGACTAGCTAAAGAGGGTTGCCCTAAACCAAAGTTTCATCAAATAACATACTGTTTATATGAACTAGATAAAGAAAAAATCCTTATGATAGCTAAGAAACACTGAAATTCAACTATACAAGCCCCTGCACTCGTGACCGCCACCAATCTGCCTCCTTGTTATGAATGACATGATGAGTAGGAAAGAAAGTTACACAACAGTTTAGGGATTCAGCAAGACTGCTAGTAGAATATATGTAGTGAAACTTGAATACATATAAAACAGGTGAAATCTGAAGATTATTAGAGGCTAAGGCAATGCCTACAAGATGAAGTGCCATTTGCAAGGGTCACTTTTCCTTGAGAAAAAGACTGATCAAGTGAAGTAACGGAACTAAATATACCTATCATACTCTACATTGAATGGCAACATGACACATAAAAAGCAAATGAACGAGTACTTGATTGAGACGTAGTAGCTTCATAGGAAGGTGAATCATCATATGCCTTTTTGAGCATTGGAGAAGCATATCATGTTTGTTTTCAGAAATAGATACTGTAATACCAATAATCAGCTCATGAGGAGTATGCTGAGTATGTAGACCACCATGATCATCTGTCTGGAAAGTGATCTGAGAAGTGATGTCACATTCCAGTTTCACATAAATTTTCCAATATCTATCAACTGTATGGTTGGTTTTGCCACAGTTTGTACACTTCAGATTGTCAGCAATGAGTAGTATGCCCACCATTATCTGGGGTGGCCCAATACTCTCAGATTTCTGAACAAGACTTTCTGACAACAAATCTTTTTCTAGAAAACTTTTTGTTGATCACCATACAGAAACTGAGTTCGTGGTAGTAAGTATTAATCCGTGAAAATCAATATTATGATTGGTTACTGTAGACTTAAAGTCTTCTTCCATACTGTTGTTTGGGAACTCGTGGTACAATAGCCCAAATTTCAACAACACCAATCAAGAGAACAGAATAGGAGGGTCGCACACATAATTCACCCTGCCCCCCTTAGAACCACATCTTGAAATTCTGCTCTGAGGAAGAGCATAGACCCCACAGATAGGAGTCATGACATGATTTGAGAAATTAATCTGATTTGATGTACTTGGATGTTCCCTCATTCAGTCCAACTTAATTTTTCCTGTATCTTCCCTTTGTTTCCTTACCATCTCATGATCAGTCCTCCCACATACCTAGCAATTACTGTAATAATTACTCAAAACTCTTATCTCCATGCTTTAGTGAGAAAAATATTATGCAACAACTGATATAACAATATTAGTTTCCTTCGAATACAACTCTTTCATTGTTGAACAAAATTCCTTTAGTGGTTAAAAGTCACATTTGTACTAATATGGGACTCCAAACTATGTAAAAGCCAAGACATTACTTAGTAGCTTACTGATGCTAATATTTAAATTTTCGGTCTATTGCCACAGCCACAGGCATCTCATCTATTGAAAGATTTAAGTTCTAAGAGTCACTTAAAAAATACTTCACAGATTGAGCCCATTGAGTTTTTGTTTTGGCCACTAATTTTTACGGTGATAATATTTTAATCTGTGAGGATCAACAATATTATGATTAGTTACCATAGTACTAGTAGTGCTCTAGATGAGAAACCACGAAACTCTCATAGTTGAAGCTAATTCACCGAAAATATGTAGTCCATAAGAAGAAGATCTAGAGTCCAATCATATTGTTCTGATGATTAATTATCTCTTACCCTGTAGGCGTGTAGCTGTACTTGAGGCAACTGAGAGAGAGAGGGGTAATATAATTAAGGGACATAAAAGAAGGAAACTTACAAGAATGCCCTATTTAGAAATCAAAATATATACTTCTACAGAGTCCATGATTTCTTGTCTTTGTTCATTGAGTTATAAAAATGGAGGAACATGATTCGTGTAGCAGACCCATATCGTTGGGATAAGGCTTATGATTATGATGATGGAGTTTCTATCCCATCCAGGTTTGGCATCGGAGGACATTTCAACCATCAGGTCTTTTTGCAGCTCGAATTGATTTACAAGGCTTTACTCCGGTATGCATTTATATTGCTCTTGTGATGAGGGGAAGATTGTTACTTTGATCAATTAATGTCGAGGCACCTATATTTATGTGGGGTTTGTGCATGCAGGGTTTGCATGCTCTTTTCACAGGAGAGGATGATACTTGGGAGGTTTGGATGAATGTTGATGCATCTGGTTTTTCTAATGTCATCGGTTTAAGAGGAAATGGCATTAAATTAAGGCGCGGATATTCTTCATCGGGCTCTCCAAAACCAACCCAGGTTTGTCTTACTGTTACAATATGACTTTCCTTCACATATGCATATACACGTATAGAGCAAATGGAGCCTAACATGACATTTAGTTTTTAAAGCTCTACGCATTATTATAAATTGTTTATATGACCATGTTGTCTTTGATCCACCTAATATGTGTCCACTTTTTTCCATCGCTTTTTTATTAAGTTGGGCACACACTCGCTACTTTTGAATGGATTCTTTGGAAATAAGGGAAAAATATTTCAAAAAGTTATGCTTTTTTTTTGGTAAGTGTAAATTTTATTAAAAGCCAAAAGCCATCGGAAAACAAGGGCACAGCTAGTGAGGTCGAGATGACCTATACAAGCAAACAGCCTAGCAAAAGGAAAACCCCGATCCCCAACTAGGATTCATCCCTACAACAAATGAGGTCCAATCGGAATACAAAGTCCTCAAAAAACAACCCTCTACAAATAGGAAACACTTTAGACCGTAGGAAGACGAACCCCTTGATGTTAAGGACTATCGATGCCAATGCTTCACTCTTGTCTTCAAAGATGCAGCGGTTCCTTTCTTTCCACAACCCCTACAAAATCGCAAAGGGGAGTAATTTTCACAAAATTCGATCTCTCTGAGAAATAGAAAATAACCGTTTACTTTTGTATATTATTCTATTATTTAAAATTTAGAAAGTACCGTGGATAAACTGCAATCACGGTTACATTTCCAAAAATGGATAGAAAAAGCTGACATGCTATCCCTTATTCCTTTGTCATACTTATCTTTTCTACTAGTAAAATATAGTAACTCTTTTCAAATTCCAATTAAAATGTTTATTTGCTTCTAGGTTACTCTTCCCTAGGAATAAAATATAGAAAATGATGCTGTCACAGTACAGCTGTCATAGTACAATAAAAATATATTAACTTTCTACAAATTCCCAGATCAAATTTATTGCTTTGTCTAGAACAACTTTCTACCATGTGTCTGATCTGATGTGTAATTACTGTTCAAAATAGTGCTACAAGTAAGGCACAAATGGGCCAAATAGTGCTACAAGACATAAAAGGGCAGCTTTTTTGTGACACGTTCATATTGGCCAAAAAAATATAACATGATCCACTTAAAAAGACATTTATAATATGATATCATTAGTCTACCTATACAAAGACTTATACTATGTTTATAATTAACATTATCTATGTTGATCCATATCATACCTATTTACATAAATAGGTAATATAAAATATATTATTGATTGTTGGTCATACATAGACATGGAACAAAATGTGTCTAATTTAAAGTAGTCGAGTCCCAAACCGAAGATTTGGGGATCAGGTGGATCCGACTCCTAGACTCATACCCATACCCGAACCTGTGTAAAATATTTCACGTCCATTGCACGTGCCTCCTGCTTGTTTTGATTTTAAATCCATGATTCCGCCTTCTACTGGTCGCTTTATCAGATTCGGTAAGGCCTTAGGGGTATCCTTTGATGGGGTGGAAGATAAGTACAAGGGACTTTTTAGGTGCTTAGAAGTTCCAGGAAAGGATCGATCCATGCTAGAGGCTCCTGATAAGGGGGTAGTACTGGCCCAGGAGAATTCTTCGCCCAACATTGTATTGAATCATGTCGGGAGTAGGGAACAAGAGGGTGAGGAACACATTGGGAGTAAGACGACCAAATCTAAGGGGGGCAAGTTCAACAAGGAACTTAGTAAACTGGTTAGTAATATTAACTACGATGGGAAGATTCAAGAGAGGAGAGTTAGCAGGCGATCTCGGGCCCTTTACCAGTCTCGATGAAGCCCAAAATCTTATCTTGGAATGTGAGGGGACTGTGTAATAAGGTGAGGAGATATTCAATTCGAAGTCTGATAGGCAGGTGGAAGCTTAATTTGATGGTCATCCAGGAAACCAAGTTGTTTGGTATGACGGATAGGGTGGTGTTTGAAGTCAGTGGTAATCGGGAGTATAGATGGAAAGCTATTCCAGCGTTGGGAACTGTCGGCGGAGTGGTGGTGATTTGGGATCCAGAAGCCGTGTTGGTGGAGGACGTGCTGTTAGGATCATTCTCCGTATCTATTTTATGCAGATGTAAGGATGATGATTTTGTGTGGGTTTTTTTGGGCGTGTATGGCCCCAATGATAGTTCTGTTCGTGACCAATTTTGGGGGGAATTGGACGGGGTGCATGGCATGTGGAATCATCCTTGGTGCATCGGGGGGGACTTTAATATCATCAGATTTGCACACGAGAAAAAGGGGCGCAGGAGAAGCAGAATCACGACTAATATGAGAAATTTCTCCGATTTTGTTGCCAGACATGATCTTATGGACCTCCCTCTCACTGGGGCATCTTTTACTTGGTCTAACCACCAATCGCACCCCATCTTGTGTAGGTTGGTTAGATTCCTTGTGTCGAGTAGTTGGGAGGCCCACTTCCCAGAAGTCACTCAAGCAGCGGTCCCTAATCCGATTTCTGACCATTGCCCTCTCCTTCTTGACTGTGGGGGCATTAGAAGACGTCCATCTCCTTTCCGGTTTGAGCTAATGTGGACGCAAGAGCCCTCTTTCTTTGCCAAGTTAAAGGATTGGTGGGAATCCTTTGCCGTTTCTGAGAAAGTTGGGTTTATTTTCTGGAGCAAGCTCAAGGCCCTTAAGAAAAATCTGAAGATCTGGAATGTAGAATTCTTCGGGAGAGTCGATAAGAAAATGGGGGAAGTGCTCGAGGAGATTGCTTGTATCGATAGAAAGGAGGAGGATGAACCTCTCGTGGGGGAGGATTTCAACAGGAGAGTGAATTTGAAGAAAGGGTTTCAGGAATTGGCTTGGTTGGAAGAGATCAACTGGAGGCAAAAATCCAGGGTGAAGTGGCTCAAAGAAGGAGATAGAAATACTAAATACTTCCATAAGATCGCCAATGCTAGAAGGAGAGCCAATAATATCGCTTGCCTTAGGGTGAACGGGTCGATAATAGAAGAGGAGAATATAATTAGGGAAGCTATTGTTTCCTTCTGCTCTACTCTTTTTTCTGAGAGAGAGCCGGATAGACCCAAGCTGGATGGGCTCGATTTCGACATGATTGATGCTAATCAAAGTAGTTGGCTGGAAAGACCGTTTGAGGAGGAGGAAGCTATCAGTGCTATCAATTCCTTGGGTAGTGACAAGGCACCAGGGCCTGACGGTTTCCCCATGGCTTTCTTTAGTAGATGCTGGTCCATCGTTGGTAAGGACTTCATGCGTGTTATGGAGTTTCATTGGGAGTCATGGCTAGACTGGAGAGCCAACACTACATTCATCTCCTTGATTCCCAAGATTGAAGGGGCTGTTTCTCTCACTGACTTTCGTCCGATCAGCTTGATCGGAAGTACGTATAAAATCATAGCCAAAGTGATGGCATCCAGAATGAAAGGGGTGTTGGGGAATCTTATCTCATCCTTCCAAGGGGCTTTCATCAATGGCCGGCAGATCCTCGACGGAGTCTTGATTGCTAACGAGATTATTGATTCCAGAATCCGAGAAGGAATCCCAGGGATTGTGTGAAAAGTTGATTTGGAGAAAGCGTATGACCACTTCAGTTGGTCTTTTCTTGACTATCTACTGGGTTGCATGGGGTTTGGATCCAGATGGAGGAGGTGGATTCAGACTTGTGTCTCGACTGTTCATTTCTCGATCCTTGTTAATGGTGCCCTGGAAGGTTTCTTTAGGAGCACGAGAGGACTTCGCCAGGGGGACCCTCTGTCTCCATACCTTTTTCTTATAGTTGCAGAAGCTCTGAGTAGGCTGCCATCCAAAGCAGTGAATGATGGTTATCTGGAGGGTTTTAGAGTTGGTAGGGAGGGCCCAAGCTGTTGGAGTTGATGTAATACACCCAGGTGGGTGTCTCAAGTGGGCTGCGTCCCACTTCCCACGTGGGGCCATTTTTGGGTTTTCACTATTCACGTGAATAGTGTTACGTGAATAGTACTACATGAATAGTGTCACGTGAATAGTGTTCTCCTTTATAGGGTTTCTCCCTATCATATATATATATATACAGTGTGTGAGGGAGAATGAATTAACAATTCATTCTCTCCTCTTTCCCCAACTTCTCTCTCTAACCTTAATCTCCTTCTCCATCTTCCGCCTCCATTACACTTTTTTCCCTCTTCTATCTACAACCTTCATCTACTGGTTACCACCTTATTTACAACATGGTATAAGAGCATGGTAGCTCTAGGGCATGTGTCTTTGTCCCCTAGAGACTCCATTCCGATTTAAGATGGTTATGTGAGCATCCGGAGCTGATGAGAACTTTTGAAGAAATCGTAGAGATCATTCCTGCACTATCTGGGGATTAATCCTGAGGCAAAACACCAGAAGCTCTTATTTCCTTGTTAGTTTTTTCCTTCAGCCGCATTAGAGATCCAGTTTATTTTCTTCACAAGCTTCTCTAGCGTTTTTTCCGGCCAACACGTTTTTCGAGGATTTTTGGGTTTTGGTTTTTTGTGATATTCGTGTAACAGCAGGCCCCTCTGACCTTGCCGCCCTCTTCAGTACTGCTCGTGGAACAGTTCGAAAATTGATTCGACAAATGCTGACCATTGGAACCCTAGTTTCCAAAAATCATCCGGATCCCCCGCTACTTTTTGGGTTTTGATTTTCATTCAAAATCAGACCTCTCTGGGCCCTCCTGTCCTAGCGCACCACTCATTGGGCCTTTAGGGATCCTCTAAACCTCGCTTCGGTTTTCTGGGAGCCTCTGGTACACTACCTGCTATTTTTGGTGGTCCTGCTCCGATGAGTTCTCTCGAGACCACATCTGTGATTTCTAGCTCTTCCTCTGAGGTCATGGCTCTCATGAAGATCACAACCCTCAGCTCTGCATCACCACTGTGAAGCTCAATGGCACCAACTTCCTGGAATGGAAGACTTCTGTTCTCATGTACATTGGGGGCCGTGGCTACAATGAGTATCTGACAGGTGCTACTAAAGAACCAGATCCGAAGGACAAATCTCATCGGATTTGGGTTAGGGAGAACCTGACTGTCATGTCCTGGCTTCTTCATGCGATGCAAACCCAGATCAGCAAAGGGTTTATGTTCCTACCAACAGCCAAAGATGTTTCGGATGCCGTATCTCAGACATACTCCCAGGTGGGCAATTTCGCCAAGCTCTATGAACTAGAATAAGAGATATCTTGTCTTCGTCAGGGGGAGATGAAACTTGGTACATATTATGCTTCCCTTCGAAGCAAATGGGAGGAGATCGATCACTACCAGAGTTACTCCCCCAAGTGCGCAGATGACATCAAGTCCTTTAAGGCGATGGTTGAACGTTCCCGGATCTTCCAGTTTCTCTTCGGCCTTCATCCGAGCTTTGAGGGAGCTCGTGTTCAAATCCTTGGTAGGGATCCTACTCCTACCTCTCTAGCACAGGTCTATGGTTACATTTAGGGGGAGGACAGCCGCCGCTCTGCCATGCAACTCCGCAGTGGGAGTGATAGTCAGGACCGCTTTGCCCTAGCTGTTACCAATCAGAAGGGCCAGACATCCAGTCCGAAGGAGTCTGGGGACCGACCCAGACCCAAGTGTGATCACTGCGGTCGCATGGGTCATATCCAAGCCACTTGTTAGAAGCTCCATGGACATCCCCCAGGACAGGCCTCAACTTCCCGTCAGCGTCAATCAGCAAAACAGGGACCTCACTCAGCGCACTCAGTCACACAGGACACCGCACCACCAATGTCTACCTCCTCTGGGGACACAGACTCGTTCTTTCCTACAGATCTTGAGCGACTTCGCCGCATGATGGCCCAACTCAATGGCCAGGCCTCTACTTCCACGTCTGCATTTGCTCACACAGGTACTAGGACTGCTTTTTCCACCTCTACTGTACCTTCCAACCCTTCTTGGATCATTGATTCAGGGGCGTCCGATCACATGACTGGTATGTCCTCCGTTTTCTCTAGTTATGGTATTTGCTCTGGTCGTGACAAAGTTCGGATAGCTGATGGCACCTAATCCTCTATCTCTGGAAAAAGGGATGTTCATGCCACACCAGCTCTCTCTTTGTCTTCTGTTTTGCATGTTCCGCAATTCACCGCTAATTTACTATTCGTCAGTAGTCTTAACCGCAGTGTAACGTTTTTTCCTTTTCACTGTGTGTTTCAGGATCTGGAGTCGAGGCGGACGATTGGCAGTGGACGTGCGGACGGTGGCTTATACATCATAGATTTTTCGATTTCTGCATCTGCACACTAGTCTAGCATCAGTGGTAGTAGAAGAGTCAATAAAGACCAGTTAATGCTTTGGCATAACCGGCTAGGTCATGTACCCGTGTCAGTCTTAAAGCGTGTCTTTCCTGCTTTCTCTTCTTTTTCTGCAGTTCCCTTTCATTGTGAAACATGTGAACTGGCCAAACATTGTCGTTCTGTTTTTCCCATTAGTGAGAATAAAAGTACTCTTTTTTGTATTGTGCATTCTGATGTGTGGGGCCCCGCGCCTATGACTTCTTTGTTTGGATATCGGTACTTTGTTACCTTTGTAGATGACTTTAGTGGTTGTACCTGGGTGTACCTTATGCGAACCAAAGATGCTATATTCTCCATTTTCCAAGAGTTCCATAAGATGGTTACCACTCAGTTCCATACCACTCTTAGGATTCTTTGCTCTGACAATGGTGGGGGGGGGGGGGGGGTAACCATCAGTTCCATACCACTCTTAGGATTCTTCGCTCTGACAATGGGGGGGAATACCTCGATGGGGGTTTGAAATCCTATTTTGCTTCACATGGCATTGTTCATCAGACCTCGTGCCCTTCGACACCTCAACAGAATGGGACTGCTAAGAGAAAAAATCGTCACCTTCTTGAAGTTGAGCGTGCTCTCCGGTTAGGTATGCAGGTTCCTAAACACTATTGGTCTGAGTCTGTCTTACTTGCAGCTTACCTCATCAATCATATGCCCTCTCGGGTTCTCGGATTTCAGACTCCTCTATCTCTCTTGGTTCCTGGCTACCCGACTTTCGTTGTTCCTCCAAAGGTCTTTGGGTGTGTTTGTTATGTCCATATTCATTGTTCAAGGGACAAGTTAGATCCGCGGGCCTTGTAGTGCATCTTCTTGGGGTACCCCTCTAATAAAAAAGGGTACAAATGTTATCATCCTGCTACCCGTCGTCGCTTCATCTCTATGGATGTCACGTTCGCTGAGTCCATCCGTTTCTTTGGTGAGCAGACCTCTCTTCAGGGGGAGTATGATGTTGCAGAAGAGAGTGTCCTCAGCCCTCTGCCTGTCTCTATTCCTATGCCGGGACCTCAGTCTAGTGACAATGACACTTCCACTACTGCAGCTGATGTGCGTGTATATGTCAGAACCAAGAAGAAAGGACAAGCCACTGTCCCTGCCTCAGTTCCTATTTCTGTTCTTGAGCCACATGCATCCTACTTCTGATGATCATATGAGCACTGATATTGACCTCCCTATTGCACTTTGGAAGGGTGTATGTACTTGTACGGAACACCCTATCTCACATTTTGTCTCGTATCAGTCTCTGTCTCCGTCATATCAGAATTTTGTCAGTATTGCCTCCTCTGTTTCTTTGCCTTCCTGTGTTGCAGACGCACTTAGTCACCCAAAGTGGAAAGAAGCTATGATGGATGAAATGCAGGCTCTTGAGAAGAACAAAACATAGGAACTTGTTCAACTACCCAGAGGAAAGAAACCTATGGGGTGCAAATGGGTCTTTACAGTGAAACATAAAGCTGACGGGTCAGTCGAAAGATACAAGGCATGACTCGTAGCCAATGGATTCACTCAGACATATGGGAGAGACTATCAAGAGACTTTTGCACCTGTAGCCAAGATGAACTCAGTCAGAGTTCTATCCTTAGCTGCCAACCTGTCCTGGCCATTGCATCAACTAGATGTGAAGAATGCCTTTCTGCATGGAGATCTGACAGAAGTGGTGTACATGAAACTACTACTTGGGTTGACACTTGTTGGAAGTGACGACAAGGTGTGCAAGTTAAGGAAAGCCCTGTATGGGCTAAAGCAATCTCCAAGGGCATGGTTCGAGCAGTTTAGCTGTGCGATCGGACGAGTGGGCTACAAACAGAGTCAGGCCGATCACACGTTGTTTGCGAAGGACCAGCAGACTAGTACCATGGCACTGATCGTCTATGTTGATGACATTGTCATCACTGGGAATGATCCTAAAGAGATAAAGCAGCTGAAGACCTTCTTGTCCTCGGAGTTTGAGACAAAGGATTTGGGGCCACTGAAATACTTCTTGGGAATTGAAGTTGCTCAGTCTTAGAAGGGCATCTTCATCTCTCAACGGAAGTATGTATTGGACCTTCTGGATGAGATTGGGTATTTGGGAGCTCGACGAGCAGAGACTCCAATTGATCAGAACCATCGGCTGAATTCTGAGGAGGGTGACACCTTTGAGGATGTCACTATGTTTCAAGGATTGGTTGGCAGGCTGATCTACTTGGCACACACCCGTCCGGATATTGCTTACGCTGTTAGTGTTATCAGTCAGTTTATGTATGCGCCACGGTCATCACATCTTGAGGCAGTTCACCGAGTTCTTCGGTACCTCAAGGGCTCTCCAGGTCGTGGAATACTGTTCGGTCGACATGGACATTTTAGAGTGGAAGCATATACTGATGCAGATTGGGCAGGTTCAGTTACTGATCGTCGGTCTACGTTAGGATACTGTACCCTTGTTGGAGGAAATCTTCTCTCTTGGCGAAGTAAGAAACAGCCAGTTGTAGCTCGATTCAGTGTAGAGGCAGAATTTCGTTCTATGGCACATGGCGTGTGCGAACTCCTTTGGTTGAGGACCATGCTTGAGGAACTGGGACTCTAGGTGACAGAGCCGATGAGCCTCTACTGTGACAACAAAGCTGCCATTAGCATTGCTCACAACCCAGTCCAGCATGATAGGACCAAGCATATTGAAGTTGATCGTCATTTCATCAAAGAGAAACTTCAACAAGGATTGATTTGTACTCTGTATGTGAGAACACAAGAACAGGTTGCCGACATACTCACAAAGGGAGTGAACAAGTCTATTCTTCATACCTTGACTGGCAAGCTGGGCATGATGGATATCTTCGCACCAGCTTGAGGGGGAGTGTTGGAGTTTATGTAATACACCCACGTGGGTGTCTTAAGTGGGCTGCGTCCTACTTCCCATGTAGGGCCATTTTTGGGTTTTCACTATTCAAGTAAATAGTGTCGCGTGAATAGTGTCACGTGAATAGTACCATGTGAATAATGTCACGTGAATAGTGTTCTCCTTTGTAGGGTTTCTCCCCATCATATATATATATACAGTGTGTGAGGTATATACAGTGTGTGAGGGAGAATGAATTAACAATTCATTCTCTCCTCTTCCCACAACTTCTCTCTCTAACCCTAACCTCCTTCTCCATCTTCCGCCTCCATTACACTTTTTTCCCTCTTCTATCTACAACCTTCATCTACTGGTTACAACCTTATTTACAACACAAGCGTCTCCCATCTGCAGTTTGCAGATGACACTATCTTTTTTCTAAAGGCCTCTAACCCGCAAGTCAAGGTTTTGATAGGGATTCTTAGAAGCTTTGAAACGGTCTCAGGTCTCCGAGTTAACTTATCTAAGTGCGAAGTTTTCGGGGTGGGAGAGGTGGTTGTTGGGACTCGATTGCGGCAAGCTTGACTTGTAAAAAAGGGAAGTTCCCAACGTCGTATCTGGGCCTTCCTCTTGGGGCGAATTATAGATCCAAAAGCATATGGGACCCGGTTATTGAGCGTATCCAGAAGAGACTGGCCTCATGGAAGAAAATTTATCTCTCCAAGGGTGGGAGAATCACCTTGGTAAAGAGTACTCTCTCCAACTTGCCGATCTACTTCATGTCTCTTTTTTCTATACCGGTAGGGATCGCCAAGAGGATGGAAAGCATTATCAGAAATTTCCTTTGGGATGATAAAGACAACCACCACAAGTTTCATCTTGTTAAATGGTCAAGGATTTATAAGGCCAAAGAACATGGTGGTCTCGAGGTCCGTCAAATCAAGCTCATGAACAACGCTCTTCTTGGGAAGTGGCTTTGGAGATTTGGAGAGGAAAGAGAGAGCTTATGGAGAAGGGTAATCTCGGCTAAGTAGGGTTCCGATGAGTATGGGTGGGAGAGTAGAGTCCCTTCCTCCTCTTATGGTATGGGGGTGTGGAAAGGAATCTCCAAGTTACTTGGGGTGATCAGGATTGGTAGCAGATTCAAAGTGGGCATTGGTAATAGAGTGAGATTCTGGGAAGATAGATGGTGCGGAGATAACCCCCGTAAAGACGATTTCCCTTTGATCTACGACATATCGAATCGAAAAGGCGAATCGGTCCGTGATATTGCTTCCTTTGACAATGATACCTGGGACTTGGGCTTAAGAAGGCGGATCAACGACTGGGAGATGGATTCTATGGCAGCTTTACTCACGCGGCTTGAAGGGATCAAGCTTTCGGATAGTGAAGAAGATAGTAGATGGTGGATCAAGGATCCTAAGGGCAAGTTCTCTGTTAAATCCCTCTACTCTTTCCTCCAGGGCCCCAACCTTGTCTCATTCCCAGCTAAGCATATATGGAAGACTCCTATTCCCTCTAAAGTTACTTTCTTCACATGGTGTGCGATGCTGGATAAGATCCTTTCAGTAGAGAATTTAAGGAAACGAGGTTTTCAGCTGCCTAGCAGATGTATCCTGTGTTGTGCAGACGAAGAGACCACCAACCACCTGCTTATTCATTATAGGGTTACTAAGCAGATTTTGGAGTGCTTTTTCGGCCTCTTCGGCATGTCTTGGGTTTTCCCCAATATAGTGTTCGATACTTGCGAAGGCTGGTACTCCAAAGGCCTTTCTGCTAGTGGGCGTACGATTTGGAGAATGGTTCCGTATGCTATCTGTTGGGAGCTTTGGAAAGAAAGGAACAACCGAACATTTGAAGATAAGGAGAAGGAGTTAGAGGAGATCATATTGAACATTAAAGCCACCTTGTTATTTTGGGGATCAGTAATCCCAGTGCTTCAAGGCTTTAGATTTGAAGATTATGTTTTCGGGTGGGACCGCCTTTTGTCTTAGTCTCTAGTCTTTTGAGGTTTCTGTTTTGGTTTGGGGGGGCTTGCTGTTTTGTTGGCTTAGCCTTCCCTTTTTTTGCTGCTGTATTGTTCCTCTTAGGGCTTTCTCAGCCCCCTTTAATTTAATATCCTTTTATCGATAAAAAAAAAAGAAGAGCTTTTCCTAGGGTTTCAGCTTAGAATAGTGAACCTTTGGTTATTATTAATTTCTAAAGGGAGCATACTTCTGAATGTTAATGTGCCATAGGAGAGCTCTTGTGTCTATCAAGATTTATCTGAAACGTCATTGTTCATGTTGTTGATGAAAATCAGGCATCATTCCTCGAGTGTTAACAATTATTTTCTTTTCTTTAGGATGAATTACGTCAGCAGAAGGAGGAGGAAATGGATGATTATTGTTCTCAGGTATCTGGTCTTGCCTTCAGCACTTAAAATGACTCGTATACTTTAACAATTGGTTCTAATAATTTGATTTTTCTCTGACTTTTGTCAAGTATTGATATGAATCTTGCACTAAACTGTTACGGAATTTCATTGCCATATCAACATATTCTTCTATACATAATTTAAACTATCCTTTTTAGTTTTTACCTTGTTCAATGCGCATGTCGACTTCCCTCTCTGATTGAGATCTACAAGGTTACATATCCATGTTTTCTTCTTTTTTGACCCATCTATTTCCTTCTATAAGCATGTGCTTGGGTCACATTATCATTTCATCATGGAAATAACTCAGAAGCATTATTAACAAGGTTGTAAATTTTTTTTTTTTTTTTGATGAGTAATGGGAAATCTTGTATTAATTGGAATAGAAAAGGTACAAAAGGTAGGAATGAGGATTTTCTATATATGAGAGATTGAAATTATGCAGAATTGGGAAGTGGTTCCCCAGTATATAACATGTTTCTATGTACACCGGCTTCGGCTAGAGAGTCTTCTTAGTCATTTGCAAGTGAGTGGGCAAGGAAATAGATTTCACGAAATTATCGAAATATTTCCATATTTTTGGTTACCAACTGGAAATATTAGGTACATGAAAAAATGTTAAATTTTGCGAAAATATTTCGTGTGAACAATAAATTTCGACCAAAAAAACAACAAAAAAATCTATTATTTCGATCGAAATATTTCGACATGTATGGAAACATTTCGCTGAAGTTAGGAAACGCCCCATTTGAGCTCAAAACCACCATAAATCTTGTGTTTAATCCAATTAACCCCTCCATATCTATTCTTTATAAAAACAACAACCAATCCATTGTAGATTTCTTAGTTAAAAACCTCGGATTGATCGTGAGTATGAATTGAAGCCCATTTTGGGTTTTTTTTTTTAAATTTGACATGTAGGTATCGTGGTTCTTGTTATTAAATGAAATTTTTGTTGTTTCTTGCGACAAATAGACAGATTAGGTGTAAATGCATCAAATATATGGATATATGATTCATTTACGCCGGATTTGTGCATGGATTGAAGATTGTTTATGGTGAAAATTCTAAATTTCCGGATCTATATTCCATATCTGAGCGAAAAAATTAGTCTAGGATTGTGCTCAGGAGGAAGGGGAGGATGAGGGGTGGAATTTGGGCTTTAAAAGATATCTAAATGATTGGGAGATTGAACCTTTATTTAGATTACTCTCCAAACTGCAAAATATCCATCTTCGGTTGTCGAACCCGGATAGGAGAGTTTGGACCTGGACTAAGGAACATTCTCAGTCCGATCCTTCTATGAGGCCTTACAGAATGTAGATGGTTCCTCATTTCCGGTGGCCCAAATTTGGAGATCCAAGATTCCTACTAAGGTGGCTTTCTATGCTTGGCCTGACGACCCGTTGGTATACATAGTTGTTTCGCCTTTCCCCAACAAGTTGATCCTTTGGGGTAAATGGTTGTGTAATACTCTATATCAACTTTATGAAGGATACTGGGTTCTTTTTTTTTTTTTTTTTTCTGATACGGGGTTCTGCATCTTGAGTTCTAGCATCTAAGCATTCATTTGCTATTAAGTTTGTCGCCTCCTTAACAAAAGTGCCTTGGTGCATACACGGGATTGGCTTGAAAACTTCTTTGAGTCTTGATGGCTATGGTTTACCAATAATCTTGTAGATGCTTTTGACCAAGCTAATGGGGAAAATCCTTGAGCTCCTCCACCCCCCCTTTCTTTGAATTAAGAATGATGAGTTTTCAATTAGAGCTCCTTTCTAGGTATGCTTCCTTATAAAACCATGACCACCTTTATAAAAGTCATCCTTTATAATGCTCTTACACCTAAATGATGCAAGAGAAAAACCATCTGGGCCTTGAGGCTGATCTCTACTCAAATCAACGATGGCTTTAAGAATTTCTAACTTCTTAAAAGGCCTTTCCAACCAATCGCAAAGTGGCTGGAGAGATATGCTAAACCTAATCCTATCTGGTCTAGGTATATTTGAACTTGCTTTTGAGTAAAGCTTTGAATTTTTTTTCCTCTGCTTATTTTTTACTGTCATCCTTAGTCGTGGCATTCATCCATCTCAACGTCCTCATCTCAGATACGCTCATTCTATGTGGATGTTGTTTCTCGATTACCCAACATTCTGCTCCATAAATCATAGGTGATAATATCTACACTCTACTTATCAATATATATATATATATATATATATTATTTACCACCTTTTGTACCATCCTCAGTCATCCTAGAAATGATTGAAGGAAGATGTGTGCGGACACAAAATTATCTCATTGACATTGTTGTTAAAGGAGAGAAAATATGTCAGCTTGTTTGCCTCTTTCCATATCTCCATATGTGGATTACCCTGCAGAATTCAAAGACTTGAAGAAGATGAGCAAATGGACTTTTAAGGTTCTTCAAACTAGCCAAATCTGTTTAATCTTGCTTCTAAAACTTTGAACAAAATGAGCTCCTCTGCGTCATTGGAGTTCAATTCCCACTAGACCAGAAGAGGCCTTGACAATGGAACTCATACTGTTCCTTAAGATATTACCTGTTCGAGCCACTATTGTTTTGCATTCTGCCTTTTGTTTGTTTTTTTGTTTTTCCATCTTTTACACTCCTAGTTTGACAATGAATATTGGTCCATTCTTGCATTTGTTAGCAAACCAATGTTATCCGTACGATCATGTATGATACCTTCATATCCACTTCGGTTTGGAGAGAAAGAGCCATCAGTATGCTATCCCAAATATCCTTGTGCTTTTTCTTATTATACCATCACGCAAGAGAAATGGGTTAGTCAAGTATATACTTGATTTCTCAAAAAGATCTTTGCTGAGGTTGTTATCAGGCTCTAACATCCATAGTCTTCTACATCACAGATAATTTTCTTAATGATTATAGAGCCCAAAGAGAATTTATTTTGGATGTGCTAATTTCTCTCAATCTGTTGGTGATAAATTGTGCAGAAGGGCCAGTTTGCAGAGACCGGAGATAAGTTGTACTCAAAAAATTATATAAACTATGGTAGCTCATATTGCACCCTGGATCTTCTTTCCAAACCCACCAGTTCATTCATATGTTTCCGAATTCCAAAACTAGTTGGACATTGGATTAAATATGGACTGGAGCCTCTATAGAATTACAGCAGAAAAACGCATTGAATTCTCAAGACACCGATTGAGACTAAAAACGTAAAAAATCCTGAGATAAAGGTTCCTTCGAACTGCCATCAAAGCAGTATAACTTTATACTGGATTCCTTGTCTTGAACTTAGGTGAGGGGGGCCAACTGAATTCTTGGTTCCTTCACACTCATTACTTCTCGGCTGATTATGTTGAGAATAACCATTGTTTTGAGGTTTCCAATCACCATTTCATTAGTCTGAAATATTGTTTCTTCCTTGTCATCTTTAATGTGGAGGCATGGATGAATGAAACACAAAGTTCACGTAAGTGGAAGATGTCATGTGTCCTTTTATCAGCAGGTTCCATTTCCTTGAATATTTCTATTGATATAGTCGATCTGAACGAATGTGTCTTCTCCTACTTTTAGCCTTTGATAGTTACAAACTTACAACAAAATATTCTCATCCGTTGAGGTGGACACTTATCCACATCTGGGGTAAAAGTATCTGCTTTGAGCCTTCGAACATCGTCTTTTGCATTGTTATATTTATTAATTGAATAAGTTGTTGGAAGCTTTGTTAGAACTTCTTGTGAAACTTCATATTTTTTAATAACCTCACATACATCTGAAGAAAATTTTCTAAAGTTGGAAACTTTTTATCTGTTATTTTTCTAGGTTCCAGTTCAGCATTTAGTATTTATGGTTCATGGTATTGGTCAAAGGTTGGAGAAAGCTAATTTGGTTGATGATGTTGGAAATTTTCGCCATATCACGGAAAGTCTTGCGGAACGACACCTAACTTCATACCAACGCGACACTCAAAGGATTCTCTTTATTCCTTGCCAGGTAAACAGAAAATTCTTTTCATACAGTAGATAGTTCTTTGGTTATATGTTTTTAATACGATTGCTTACTCTTATGCAAGGAAATAAATTTCACGAAATTATCGAAATATTTTGCGAAATATTTCCATTTTCTAGGTTACCGACAGGAAAGAATACTTATGTCGAAATAATGTTAAATTTCTCGAAATATTTCCATTCATGTCGAAATATTTCGCGTGAACAGTAAATTTTGATCAATTGACAGTGTAAATATGTATTATTTTGGTCGAAATGTTTCGACATGTATGGAAACATTGGAATCATTTCAATTGTAGGTAGGAAACATCTCATTTGAGCTCAAAACCGCTATAAATCTTATATTTGATCCATTCAACCCTTTTCATACATTTTGTTTATACAAAAGATCAATCAATTGTAGATTTTTTGGTTCGTGGATTGATCGTGAGGACGAATCAAATCCCGTTTGGGAGTTTTTTCAAATTCGAAATATACAGAAGGATAAAATTTCTTGCTACAAATAAATAGGTTAGGTGTAAATTCATTAAATTTATGAATCTATGATGCATTTACACTAGATTTGTGCACGGATTGAAGATCGTTTAGGGTGAAAATTTGGAATTTGGGAAAAACCCCAATTTCATTAGTTTTTACCCTAAACATCTATGATTGTGCATAAATTGATTATATGTTGCATAACTTAGCCCGTTCTATAAGTTGGTTGGGTTAAAAAAAATTAACCCTAAATTTAATGTTTTTCAAATGAAAAATTAAACGTTCAAAAAATTAAATAAATGTTAATAGTAAATAGGTTTTCTAAAATTACATATAATGTTAAGAAATTAATGTAAGTGAATAAGGATTTGTTAATATATTACTTTATGACTTTTTTATAATTAGCAATTAAATAATAGTTATATAATTAAATTAAACCTTGACTAATTAAAGATACTTGCCGCGACATATTACAGACCATTATGGTTATTCATTTCCGCACTATATATGGTTGTATATTATGGTTTGAAAGCTTATGAGTGTGTTTTTATGCTTGTTTCATCATTTCCCAAACTTTCCACAAACATTTCCACAATATTTCTATAATTTCCGCATTATTTCTATCATTTCCACGAAAAATGTATTATTTCCACACTGGTCGAAATATTTCCATTTTTAGACTGGTCGAAATAAACCTAAAAACTGAAATTTATTTCTTTGCTCTTATGTAACAAAAGCAGAGTATTATTGTGTAGGACTTTGAGATTAACTTTGCTGCTTGAATTGCATATTATTTTAATGAAATGGTAAATTATACTTAGTTGTTTTCTTTTAGACATTTAATTTGTACTTGTTGAGAAATATTTTATTTCCCTTATATGTATGTTCTACACTAGGATGGGAGGCATAGCGGTCTTTAACTTATGTATGGGGCATACTTGGTATTGTAAAATTTATTTTACTATAAAAGAGCTTGGGAGGGAGTCTTAGAACTCTAACTCCTATTCCCCTCATCTTTCTCTTCTTCCATCTTCCTCGTTGCTCTTTCCCTTCTCCTTCTTTTCTGTCTTCCCACTTGGTATCAGTGTAGGTTTAATAAGGAGAACCCAGTTGTAGATAATCACACCCATGTAGCTCGCTTTTGGCCGTAGGCTCATGTAGATAGCCGTACGGCCCCTCCAAGATCTACATCTTTCAAAGTTACATCCATGTGTTTTTAAAAGAATTATCAAATTTTTGTGGGATTTCGGTGTGATTTAGGGCATCGAATCTGGGATTTTTTGAGAAAATCACATAAAATTTAGTTTCAAGTTTCTCTCTTCCCCACTCCAAGGGAGAGTTATTTGTCATGCTTGGCTTGTAGGTTTAATCCGTGGCAAAAATTGGAGTCCAAAGAATCCATCCATGGTCCATTTTGTGGAGTTTTGAGCGAACGAGAAAGATTTATCCCTGTGAATAGTACCTGTGAATAGTACTCCCTATTTTTGGCTGCCCTAGCTACTCGAGTTTACTTGCGCATTGTTAATTGTCCTTTTAGGGGCTTGGTTGCTGCAATCTACTACTTCTTAGGAGCAGTTGCGCCCATTGCCGAAGGTTTCGAATTTGGATGTCGTCTTCGGGAGGCTTGAAAGTGACCTCACTAGGATTGTCTCTTATGCGTAGCCAAGGGGACCACCTCAACTTGCTGATCACTGAGGTCAAGTTAGATGGGAGTCATGGGACAAACTATTAATGGTCTCAATCCACTAAGCGATATATACACGGACGAGGAGAAGCCGGTTACATAATAGGAAGATTAAAGCACCAGAAGCTGATGATCCTCTCTTTGAAAAATGGGATTGTGAAAACTCCCTTGTTATCTCATGACTTTTGAACTCCATGTATCCCGACATTAGTCGAGGCCTATTGTTCTTGGAAATAACCAAGGAGGTATGGGACACTATTGCTCATACCTATTTTCAATGTCGTAATATTGCCAGGGTTTGACAACTGCATCAAGAGGTTGCATCCCTTTGTCAAAGGGACAATAACTTGGCTGCCTATTTTTTATCTCTAGGCTAAATGGGAGGAACTTGACCATTACCGGATTGTTCAGTGGTGGTGTATGGAGGATGCCAGTATTCATAGCAAGATCATTGAGGAGGATCAGGTAATTAGTTTTCTGGTAGGTTTGAACCTTTGTTATGGTTGATTCGGGTATAGATTCTAAGTAAAGGAGAGCTCCCATCTATTAGTGAGGTTTATTCACTAGTGTTAAGAGAAGAAAGTCGTTAAGGCCATTATGGTTGCACATTCTGTGCCAGATCACTCTGCACTTATCTCTTCCTACTTAACCATTAAGGTAGGCAAAAGTGGTCCCCGTAAGAGTGGACAGGAAGGACCCATTTCAGAGAACAAAAGCAAGCTCAAGTGTGATATGTTGTGATTGAGATTGTAACTAGTAGAGAAAGATTAAAGAGAGAAGAAGAGAAATAGTTGTGGATGAGAAAGAAGGTGGAGAAAGAGATTAGGGTTAAAGAGAGAAGTTGTGGAGAAGAGAAGTTGAACTTATTGTTCAATCTCTCTCACACTGATATATATATATATATGATGGGGAAAACCCATTACAGCTAAAAAGCCAAAAACGTGGATGACCCACTTAACCCTCCTACACCATATAACAATGCACATCCCACGTGGGAAGTAAGATGCAACCCACTTAAAGACACCTACGTGGGTGTAAAACATAAACTCCAACACTCCCCCTCAAGCTAGGCAAAGATATTCATCATGTCCAGCTTGCCTATCAAAGTATGAAGAATTGCCATGTTCATCCCCTTTGTTAGTATGTCTACAACATGCACCTGGGTTTTTACATAAGGAGTACAAATCAATCCTTATTGAAGTTTCTCTTTTATGAAGTGACGATCGACTTCAATATGCTTGGTCCTGTCATGTTGGAATGGGTTATGAGCAATGCTAATGACGACTTTATTGTCACAATAGAGGCTCATCGGCTCTGCCACCTTGAGTCCCTGCTCCTCAAGCATAGTCCTCAAGGACCTCAACCAAAGGAGGTCACACACACCATGTGCCATAGAGCGAAACATAGCCTCTGCACTAGATCGAGCTACAACTGGTTGCTTCTTATTGCGCTAAGAGACAAGGTTACCTCCGACTAGGGTACAGTATCCTGATGTAGACCGACGATCAGTAACTGCACCTGCTCAATCTGCATCAGTATATGCTTTCACTCTAAAGTGTTCATGTCGTTCGAACATTATGCCACGACCTGGACCTGGCGAGCCCTCGAATATCGAAGAACTTTGTGAGTTGCCTCAAGATGCGATGACCGTGGTGCGTGCATAAACTGACTAATGACACTCATATCATAAGCAATATTTGGCTGTGTGCTAAGTAGGTCAACCTGCCAACCAATCGCCGAAACATAGCAATATCATCAAGAGAGTTGCCCTCCTCAGAATTCAGTCAATGGTTCTGATTTATTTGAGTCTCTACCGGTTTAGCTCCCAAATACCCAGTCTCACTAAGTAGATCCAATATATACTTTCTCTGAGATATGAAGATGCTTTTCTGTGACCGAGCAACTTCAATCTCCAGAAAGTATTTTAGTGGCCTTAGATCCTTTGTCTCAAACTCGGAGGGTAAGGTCTTTAGCCGCTTTATCTCTGTTTGATCATTCCCAGTGATGACAATTTCATCAACATAGACTATCAACGCAATTGTACTAGTCTGCTGGTGCTTCACAAATGTGTGATCGGCTTGACTTTGTTTATAGCCCACTCATCTGATCGCACTGCTGAATTGCTCGAACCATGCTCTAGGGGATTGCTTTAGCCCATATAGGGCTTTCTTCAACTTACACACCCTGTTGTCACTTCTAGCAAGTTTCAACCCAGGTGGTAGCTTCATGTACACCTCTTCTGTCAGATCTCCATGTAGAAAGGTGTTCTTCACATCTAGCTGATGTAAAGGCCATGACAGATTTGTCGCTATAGAAGAACTCTGACTGGGTTCATCTTGGCTAGTGGTGCAAATGTCTCCTGATAGTCGATCCCATAAGTCTGAGTGAATCCCTTGGAAGGGTACCCCAAGAAAATGCATTTCAACGTCCGCAGATCTAACTTGTCCCGGGAAAGACGATGAACATGCACATAGCAAACACATCCAAAGACTTTTGGGGGAACAACAAAGCCTGGACGATCAGGGAGCAAGAGGGATAAAGGAGTCTAAAATCCTAGAACACGAGATGGCATACAATTGATGAGATAGGCTGCAAGTAAGATAGACTCTGACTAGTAGTGTTTTGGAACCTCCATGCCAAGCTAGCAGGCACTCTCAACCTCAAGGAGGCGGCAATTTTTTCGCTCAGCAGTCTCATTCTATTGAGGTGTGGCTCATGGAGCTCCCAGCGGATAAGGCCCATGCTACCACAATGATCACAATTGGGTCGTTGCCATACTTCACCGGGCTTCTTCAGATCCGATTTTTGGCCCTTCCGATATGCAGAAGCAAGGACAAATCAATCATGAGTATCACTCCCACTGCGGAGCTGCATAGATGAACTACGCCTATCCTCCCCTTGAATATAAGAATAAACCTGTGCTAGAGTAGTGGGGGAGGGATTCCTGCCAAGAACTTGAACACGAGCTCCCTCAAAGCTAGGATGAAGGCCGCAGAGGAATTGGAAGATCTGGGAACGTTCAACCATAGCCTTAAAGGACTTAACGTCTGCCGCACACATCGGATAATAACTCTGATAGTGATTTATCTCTTCCCATTTGCTTCGAAGCGAAGCATAATAGGTACCCAGCTTCATCTCCTCCCATCGAAGGCATGCAATCTCTTGCTCTAACTCATAGAGCTTAGAAAAGTTTCCCACCTGGGAATATGTCTGAGATTCAACACCCCAAACATCTTTGGCTATTGGTAGGAACATGAACCCTTTGCTGATCTAGGCTTGCGTTGAATGAAGAAGCCATGACATCACAGTTGGTCGGAGAACTGCTGAAATAGTTTGAGAAGAAGATAAAATGGATCGCTGATACTGCTGAAGGATAAAACTAACCAGGAAATCAGAACCTCTGGTGTTTTTCTTAAGGATGATCCATAGATTGCGCGGGAACACTCTACAATTTCTTCAAAAACTCTTGCCGGCTCCAGATACCTACATAACTGTGTTAGATTGGTATGGAGGCTCTAGGGGACAAGGACATGCGCCAGATGGATGGAAGGCGTGATAGTAATCCAACTCCCACATGCTTTGACGAGCGGGAAAGTAATCAGAGAGGGACTTCTCACCCTGATGAAGACAAGAGAAGCTTTGTTTCAGCTGAAAGGCCCGGCCGATGTTTTGCTGCTGAAAGTATGTCTTGCGAGCAGTTTCCCAAACCTCGTGGGCAGTGTGCAAGAACAAGAAACCCCGACTGAACAAGGATTAAAATTTTGGTTTTCTTTGCCATCTTGGTGAGTGGCGAAACCGAAATTTCGTGTGAAACTTTGGAAAAATGACGAAACGAAGAAAATTCTAAAATTTCGAAAATTTCGTCCATATTTCGAAATTTTGGGTGAAATTTTGGAATTTTGATCGAAATTGCACAAAAAAAGCCATAAAATATTTTTTTTTGTAATTTATGATAATTAACAAGTTTTGCAATAATTCTAGAATACTAAACAAATTTCAAAAGTTTTAATATATAATGAGTTTTGTAATAACAACTACAATAAAATTTATAACAATTACATCTAGAATACAGTGAATACTTAATGAAATTTACAATAACAAAGTTCAAACTCCAAAGTACTTGATAGAATTTAGATAAAAACAAAAAACCACCTCTATCATTCAAAATCTAGGCGTGGGTAAGGGTACGGGTACGGGTATGGATATGGATACGGATACGGAGGAGGAGGAGGAGGTGGAGGAAGGTATGGTCCATATGGATATGGATGCTGGCTTTCTTGTAAAAGATAGATAGGACCATACGCAGGTACTTGTCCTTCGTGATGTGATTGCTGCCCTTAGGTGGAGGTATTAAATGATTGAGCTCCTCGATCAACTCCGTAATGACCAAAATTAACCGTTTACAGTATAACCAAATATGCTAAGTACGTATAAAATACGTATCTAATAACAGGCGGCGTGCTACTAGGATATTTTTTCACCTACCTTGTAGCTTTTTCTTGCAACTTCAATGGTTCCATTCTATTTGGAAAATCAATTTTGTAGCTTTCCGATGTTTGAAGTTTTGTTTGTTGTTGAATTCACCAACTGCATGCAACAATTTTTGCACTTACATGGCCTTGTTTATTATCTAGAGTGCTTTCTCTATTCTTCTAATTCCAAAACTTGCTAATTTTCTTCCATTTAGAGGATGACTAGTTCTTAAGCTTACCAATCTTGTTTTTCTGGTTGAGTTTGAGCTGGAATTCCTTCAGTTCCAAGAGTTGGCCAAATTATTTCATGGATTAAGTTCTTTCATTCGCACGTTCTAAATTACTGGGTTTATCTTTTTTAATAATTACCCATTGTTATGCAATTAGCTCAATTTACTAGTTCTTTCACTTTTATGATGTTAGTTTATGAGATTGCATATTATACACACGCCCAAAATTTCTCTGATAGAGTTTCTGCATTCTAGTGGAGGAGGGGGTTGAAGCTTGGGGGTGAAAGTGCAGTCGAAAAATGTACTTTGGATGGTGTGCGGGGTTTGCGCGTCATGTTGAGTGCGACTGTTCATGATGTATTATACTACATGAGCCCCATCTACTGCCAGGATATAATGAACTCGGTACTTTCATATTTTCATCATAACATTCCTAGCAATTTTGTTCGTCTTATTTTAACTGTAGTTTCACTCTGTATGTATTTATCAATGTTAATGTTTATTTGGATGTGGAAATGGGAATGGAGATGGATTGAACATAGATGCTTCGAGATGGTTCATCTTGTTTATTTTGTTAGTTCAACTGAATTGAACTTTTACACAAATTTCAGTGAGTAACTTCAGATTTAACTAATTATATCGGAAATACTGTGCATAGTTTTTGAACATGGCTTGTTCGTTGGGTTTTGTCCAAACAGAATAATTGTCATTAGTATTGTTTGCCGTAGAGACTCTTTTTCACTTCCTCTCATGGTATCCTTTCAAGGGTTCTCACAATTTGTTTTTGAATAGCATTTCTCCCAGTTGTAATGAGTGGTTGACTCTAGATTTAGCTCAATCACGCTTTCATCTATTGCTAGGCAATCTTGATGTGTTAGCACAAAGGGTTAGAAATTTTTAAAATAAAATTTAAAGAAGAATATTTATGTAAAAAATAATTTAATCCGATTTAAGTCATATTTCGTGTGTAGCTACACAACATATAGATAATTCATGGCAATCGTAGTTTGGGTGAAAACAAAAGAAATTGGGTTTTTCCAAATTTTCACCCTAAAAAATAAAAAATGTGCCTATAATTCTTGGGTGAAGGCAACATAGATTCATAGATATGATGCATTTACAACTATAGAGCCTATTGCTATCATGAATCCAGAAAGAAAAGAAGGTCTTAATGGAAATTCAATCATTACCTTGTTCCTGGGCGATGTTTAGGGTGAAGTCAAAGTTTAGTACCTTGATTTTGATATTGCTCCCTGCATGTGTCAATATCAGAAGTTTCGAAATTTTAAACATTGCTCAAAGCCTTAAGTGGTGATTCTTACCATTGCCCTTGGGATATATTTACATGCTTTCTCTTTTCAGTTTTAGTGCCTTGTGCAGAACTTATTAGATCAAGATGTCTTGAACTCAGCTTTGCCAAAGACCAAATTTGTTTGTTCCGTCGATTTCTTGTAATAATTAGGGTATCACCTACTTCCCATCAAATTTCTCCAGCTCGAACCCTGTGTTCAAAGCCTTTACAAATTACAACCGTCACGAAATCGTAATCTCCTTGCTTTGGTAGCTATTTGTTGCTGAATACGAAGATTGACTAGGTTTTACAGCAATGTAGAATAGAGTTGAATAGAACAATCACTTGTGAACACACAAGACACACAATTACGTGGTTAGCCCACAAAGGGCTACATCCACGGGCGAAGATGATCTTGAGTTTCCAATATACGAGTCAAACATAATAAAAAAAACACACATACAATAGGATTAAATAGTCCCAAATTCCAATCTCTGTGGAATAGCCTTGCTCCTAAGCAACACTTTTTTAATGACGATAAAGCCTTGATAAGCACCCCAAAATTTGGGTCCACAAAACCACAGTATGCCGATATGATGCAAGAAATTTTGTACAGCATTATTGAATTGATTGTTGTCTACTGTCCTCAAGATAAAAGTAAAATTTTTCATCTATTAGAGGAAAGTTCTAGACTTAATACATATGGCAAGGATCTATTTGGTCTGGAACTATAAATCCAATACTTCTCTTGCTTTCAATTAATATATGCATGTGGTCTTGGGTTTATTGTGTACATATAACATGTAGCTTATAATATTCTATCGTAAGAATAAATTTCACGAAATTATCGAAATATTTCGCGAAATATTTTCATTTTCTAGGTTACCGACAGGAAAGAATACTTACGTTGAAATAATGTTAAATTTCCCGAAATATTTCCATTCATGTCAAAATATTTCGCGTGAACAGTAAATTTCGATCAATTGACAGTGTAAATATGTATTATTTTGGTCGAAATGTTTCGACATGTATGGAAACATTGGAATCATTTCAATTGTAGGTAGGAAACATCTCATTTGAGCTCAAAACCGCCATAAATCTTATATTTGATCCATTCAACCCTTTTCATACATTTTGTTTATACAAAAGATCAATCCATTGTAGATTTTTTGGTTCGTGGATTGATCGTGAGGACGAATCAAATCCCGTTTGGGAGTTTTTTCAAATTCGAAATATACAGAAGGATAAAATTTCTTGCTACAAATAAATAGGTTAGGTGTAAATTCATTAAATTTATGAATCTATGATGCATTTACACTAGATTTGTGTACGGATTGAAGATCGTTTAGGGTGAAAATTTGGAATTTGGGAAAAACCCCAATTCATTAGTTTTTACCCTAAACATCTATGATTGTGCATAAATTGATTATATGTTGCATAACTTAGCCCGTTCTATAAGTTGGTTGGGTTAAAAAAAATTAACCCTAAATTTAATTTTTTTCAAATGAAAAATTAAACGTTCAAAAAATTAAATAAATGTTAATAGTAAATAGGTTTTCTAAAATTACATATAATGTTAAGAAATTAATGTAAGTGAATAAGGATTTGTTAATATATTACTTTATGACTTTTTTATAATTAGCAATTAAATAATAGTTATATAATTAAATTAAACATTGACTAATTAAAGATACTTGCCGCGACATATTACAGACGATTATGGTTATTCATTTCCGCACTATATATGGTTGTATATTATGGTTTGAAAGCTTATGAGTGTGTTTTTATGCTTGTTTCATCATTTCCCAAACTTTCCACAAACATTTCCACAATATTTCTATAATTTCCGCATTATTTCTATCATTTCCACGAAAAATGTATTATTTCCACACTGGTCGAAATATTTCCACGAAATATTTCCATTTTTAGACTGGTCAAAATAAACCTTGAAACCGAAATTTATTTCTTTGATCGTAAGAAATTCATCTGCATGCTTATAAGATATGGATCCTGGCAGTATGATCAATATAACATACAATAACATGATATCAAATATATAAATGTATTCATCTTGGATGTTGCAACAGTTTTGAGGACCTACGGTCAACCTTTTCCTTTTTTCAGGTTTCTAACCAGTTAAACCGGTTATATATGAAATTTATCAAGCGAAATCCGGGTTATGATGGAAAGGTTTGTAGTTGATTGAACACTCCAGATTTGTCTTATTTTGTTATTATAAAATTAATTCAAGGAAGCCATTGAGCAAAATTCAAAATTTCTAAGCAATTCTACCATTTTATAGGTTTCTATTTATGGTCATTCTTTGGGAAGCATTCTCTCTTACGATATCCTTTGCCATCAAGATAGTTTGTCCTCTCCATTTCCGATGGAGTGGCTGTACAGGGAACGTGTTAGAAATGAAGAATCTCAGCATGATGGAACCAATCAACCTTCTCAAAGCAGACTCTCCATGAATTTAGAGAATAAAAACTCTACAAATGCTGAAAATTTAGAGGAATTCGTGGGTGTCGTTGAGGAAGACAATTTGAGTTCACAGCCAAAAGCCATGGTTCACGAGGAGGAAAACACTGAAGATTCTTCTGTTTCTGTAGATCATTCTCCCACATCAGAGTTGGAAGAAGCTTGCTCAAGGACATCCAATGAGCAAGCTCATGCCTCGCCCCAACATACGACTGAGTCTAAGCAACCTAGTGCTATATCATTGAAGGAAGATGACCAAGAACCTGATCAGGGTTTCAGTGACATGGTTTCTCAAGAAGTGAATGACCTGGATGCTACCACAAGCATAAGTTGTGGAGTTCCTGGCAGTGACAAATTGGTGGAAAATATATCTGAAGATTCCTGTGATAAGGAAAAATTAATCAATTTTTTGAGGGAAGAGGTAAGGATCTACTTGGAATAATTGATCTTTGTTTCATGGCTGGCAATGGATAACGAGTTAACTTGTCTAATGGAACTTTTTCCATTGCAGGTGGATTCCCTTAAAGAAAGAATAGCTGAACTAGAATCACGGTGTTGTGGTGAAGATAGAAAGGGAATAATTCATCAAGGTAAGGGTTAATCTTGGCACTTCTTTTTGATCTCTATTGAAAGAATTCATTATAGAAAAGAAAAGGCTATGGAAAAGCATCTCTTATGTACCCAAAGAAATAAAATAGGCTAGGGAATAACATTTCCTATATAGGAAAGAGCCTAATAGCACCCTCTCTAGCTCATAGTCACAAAGTCGGGATTCGACAATAAACCGGCAAGGGGTCAAGTCGGGAAAATTTGGATAAATTCGGTAAAAATTGGCAAAAATAAAATATATATATAAAAAAATGTCATTGCATATTTCAAGTTAGAAATGTTGTTTTTTAACAAAACACAATTATATGATGAAAAACACATCTATAAGTCCATAATAATAAGTCATAACTCATAAGCATGACTCATCATTCATAATCAAAATTCCAAAATTCCAAAATTGGCAAAATCGAAATCAGAAGGGGGGAAAATGGGTATTAGCCGGTTAATCGACAAAATTGTAGAATAATCGCCGAATTTTTCGATTAATCGGAGCTTTTGTTCGTGAATTTGAAAAATCGGCGATTTATGGAGATTTTTTCAAAGATTCGTAGATTTTTGTGACTAGGCTCTAGATAAGATGTTCATTTCCATGTTAGCACTTCTAAGAGTACAAAACATCAACGTTACCCACAATGCCTTTGATGTGGTTGGAGAATCTATTCACAAGCCTCCAAAGACCCAAAGCTTTGCCTAAGGCCCAAGACAAAACTTGTGAGGAATCTCCTTCAATTTCAAGGGTACAAAAAATGGTGTCAAAATCAAATAGGGTCGTAAAATCGTATGGAATAGGATTCAAATCAAATCTGGATTCAAATCGTTGGATCATAAAATTCATATAGTTTTTTTATGATTTTATAAAATATGAAATAATATCCAAAAATTTTAAAAAGCATATATAATATGCTTAACTACTCCATTACCCATCATAGAATCACAAGGTTTTGTACAAATAATGACATAACATACATGGAAAAACTGATATGCACTATACAGACACTATTTTAAGCTCATAGTGTTGTCAGTATGAGGTGGTATATGATATAAGCTGTATGGTGGCTGGAGATATTGAAGTGGGTGTAACTTGTTTCAACCTATTGATATAAATAATAAGTGTGGGACGTATGGTATAGTTTACACTCTCCAACTCTCTTCTCTTCTCTTCATGTAAACCCTAAATTGCAACTTGGTATCAAAGCAGTGATTTGATCCACATATACCCAGCATACGAAGATCGTGTATGCATCAAGAGGCATCTAGGGACTGCCATCATCACTAATGTTATTGTTGACGTCATTTAGCCGTACGACTGACGTCATCAACCATACGGACGGGGTGACCATGGTGGCCCGAGTATTCCTCACCCAATGAATAATGATTTTTCAGATTTTTTGCTGAATTTTTGAGAATTTTTTGGAGCCTCGTTGGATGAGTTTTGGCCGATATTCAGAAAAATTGAAAAAACTCAGATTTGGTTCGCTCGGCCCTGAGGAACTATTCGGCAGTTGTTCAAGGGCCTTGTTGCTTCGTTTTGGTCCACCTCTATCCCCTCTATACGTTGATATGTGGTTTGTAGGGTTTGGTGTTGATTTGTGAGGTGTGGCTCGATTTCTCCGCCAAGACGTTACCGCAGACTTCCTTTTTGGCCCTATTGGGCTCCCACATATGCACACGTCTTCTCCATCTGCCTTTGGCTCGTCTCTCCCATGGTAGCGACCATGTGGCCTGACAAAAACTACTTGGAATGGTCTAGGGCTGCCAAGATGTTTATTGGTGGCCGGGGGAAACAAGGGTACATCATTGGCCGATTACCGCCCCCTTTGAAACATGGGAGACAAGCAACTTGACGTAATGTCGTGGCTCCTTAACTCTATGGAGCCCCACATTAGCCGAGGATTTTTATCTCTCTCCACTGCAAAGGAGATCTGGGATTCTTCAGCCCAGACCTATTCTCAACAAAAGAATGTCGCCTGTGTGTATCTATTGCGTCAGAGAGTCACTACTCTCTGTCAGGGGACTTGCCTATGGTAGATTACTTCGCTAGGATTCGCAGCATGTGGGAAGAACTTGATTATTATCAAGTCTTTTACAAATCTTTTGCTACCTCCCTGTCTTCTGTTACGCTTCCTTCTTCTGTTATAATGACTTTGGAGCACCCCAGGTGGAAAGAGGCAATGGTTGAGGAAATGAATGCTTTGGAAAAAAAACAATCCATGGGAGCTGGTTAGATTTCCACAGGGTAAGAAGCCGGTTGGATGCAAGTGGATTTATACAGTGAAGTGCAAACTGGATGGATAGATGGACAGATACAAGGCACGGTTGGTGGCGAAGGGTTATTCTCAGACGTATGGTATTGATTACAAGGAGACATTCGTCTGTAGCCAAACTAAACTCTATCTGGGTTATTCTATCACTCATAGCAGATCAGTCTTGGCCACTGTTACAACTTGATGTTAAGAATGCCTTCCTTCTTGGTGACTTGAAATATGAGGTTTACATGCTGCCACTCCGGGGTTTCAAGTGTCTGATGATATACAAAGAGTGTGTAAGTTAAAAACAACTCCGTATGGTTTGAAACAGTCACCAAGGGCATGGTTTGAAAGATTCAGTGGAGCAGTTAGGCCGTTTGGATATAGCCAGAGCCAGGCACATCATACACTATTTATCAGGCGAGTCATGGGGCTACGACAATCATGATTGCATATCTAGACGACATCATTGTCACAGGGAACTGTGCAATAGAAATTTCCAGACTAAAGAGTTTCTTAACAGCTGAATTTGAAATCAAAGATCTTGGCACCTTGAAGTACTTCTTGGGCATTGAGGTTGCAAGATCAAATGAGGGAATATACATCTGTCAGAGAAAATACGTCTGGATGGTCAATCAGGAGAACCTCTAGAGGATGTAGGCAGTTTTCAGAGACTTGTGGGATGTCTCATCTATCTAGTTCACACGACCAGATATACCATATGCTGGGAGTGTGGTGAGTCAGTACACGCATACACCTCGCACACCACTTTTGGAAGCTGCTAACCGTATCTTGAGATCCCTGAAGTCATCCCCAAGGTAGGGATTGTTATTTTGTCATCATGGGTATACGAGAGTAGAAGGTTTTATAGATGCAGATTGGGCTGGTGTCCAAGATGATAGGCGGTCTACTTCAGGCTATTGCACATTTTGGGAGGCAATCTAGTAACCTGAAGGAGCAAGAAGCAACAAGTTGTAGCTCGGTCAAGTGCTAAAGTAGAGTTCCGATCCATGGCCCATGGTGTATGTGAGTTGTTATGGCTCAAGATTTAACTCAGAGAACTAGGTTTCCCGGTGGAAGGATCTATGTCACTATATTGTGACAACAAGGCGGCCATAAATTTTGCACATAATCTCGTGCAACATGATAGAACCAAGCACATCGAAGTGGATAGACATTTTATTCGTAAGAAAGTTACATCGGGGGTAATCTGTACACCGTTCGTGACTACATCAAAACAAGCGGCTGACGTTTTCACCAAAGGTGTTGCAGCTGTTCCATTTCGGGCATTTTTGGGCAAGTTGGGCATGATTGATATCCATGCACCAACTTGAGGGGGAGTGTTGTCAGTATGAGGTGGTATATGATATAAGCTGTATGGTGGGTGGAGATATTGAAGTGGGTGTAACTTGTTTTAACCTATTGATATAAATAATAAGTGTGGGATGTATGGAAGAGTTTACACTCTCCAACTCTCCTCTCTTCTTCATGTAAACCCTAAGTTGCAACTCATAGTAATACAAACAAGAGATCATTTCACAAAAGAAAAATCAAACTCATGTATCGTCAATTCATAGTCAAATTAAACTCTCTTACAACTATCTCAATTCTTTTTTTTTGACAACTATCTCAATTCTCACTCTTTCATTGTGAGCATGGACATGCATTTCTTGTCATATATGTTAGGTGGTGTTTTATGTAGAAAACACTACCATGAAATTGTTTCCTACAATAAATGTATTATGATGATCTTATGTTTGTGTGGAAAGATAGAACAAGAAACATGCTATAAATTTGATTAATTAGTGTAGGCACCCATTGATTTTCTTTTTTATTTATAGTGTTTAACATTTAGGTAAAATCATAAGTACAAACATAAGTCATTGTATTCACCTGAAAATGTGTCCCATGTTTTTATTTAAATCGTAAGATTCAAGTCTTGAATCGTACTCAAATCATAAGATTGATATAGAAACGATAGGATATTTACCTAAAGGGATTCAAACGTAAGATTCAAATTGTTTGGGTTTAGATTTGATTTGAATCGTAGGATTTAAATCGTAAATCATTGGATTTTAATAACACAGTACTAGAGAACAATGCTCAAAAAAGTTTCGACCCTTCCAATAATGCTAACGGCTCCCCTTTATTTGAATTATGATACCTACTGAACCATACAATACTTAAATCTTAGATCATTTATCATCTTGCAAAATCCCTTCAATGCCTACCATCCTCAGATTCCCAAAGAAGCACCCACAAAATTTTAATCTTGTTCAATTGGTTCATGATTCTTCAAGCAGGGTTGGATGATGTTTTTTCTCCTTATACTGCTGGTAGGGTTGCAACTTGGGCGGGCTCAACCCGAGCCCGACGGGTTGAACCCGACATTAGGGTTGGGTTGGGTTAGCCCTTTCAGAACTTGGGTTGGATTTTTGGTAACCTGATCAAATTGGGTTGGGCTAGGGTTGAGGCTCGGCCCAACCCGAGCCCGACACACAAACTACATATATGCATTAGTATTACCGACAAACATCCACGCTACATTTTGGCAAATGTAGCAACATGGATGTTTGTCCTTAGCAAACTACGACCCTTGTGTGAGGTTACAAAATGTCCTTGAAACTACATTTTGACATTTTATGTGATCGGTTGATATTGAAAATATCACATTTCTTTGACGATTGTCTTTTGTTATTTCTTTATTAACTTTTATCATGCATTTGAGTTAATGACCTTTTCCTTATCATGAAAATATCATATTTTCTTTCATGAGGTGTTGGAAATGAAGCTATTATTTAATGGTTAGCATAACGGTTATTATATTGACCAATAAATTATTTTAATATGAAAAAAAAAATTAGCAATCTTTCCAACCAATAAAAAAAATTTAAAAATTGACCAACCCGACTAACCCTACCAACCGATGGGGTTGGAAAATCTAGGCCCGACCTTGGGTTAGGTTGGGTTAGGGTTCACAGCCTTTAAGGTTGGGTTGGGCTAGGGTTGACCTCCAACCCGACCCAACCCGCCCAAGTTGCAGCCCTAACTGCTGGCACAAATTGCTTCCCACCCATTCTCCAAATCTGAAAATTTTATCCTATAGAAATGGTTTAGAATAGATGTGCACTTGATTATCTTGCACCTAATTTCTTCAAATATTTGAGACGCCTATTTGGTGTTATCTTTCCAAGCCAAATGCTCGAACAAAAAGCAAATTTTGGAAGGATCCAAAGCCGCCTCCATTTTTTTTTTTTTGATAAGGTAAAGGATTTTTATTGATAAAAGGAGAAGAAGCAAGTCAGAAAGGAGGATGAAGGACAAGAAGCCCAACAATTAACTGTCCCTACTAATAATTCTCTCCCATCTAAAGACAAAGTCCTCAAATTTCAATCCTTTACATTCTTCAAACAGCTTAGACCAAGAAAAGAGAAGCGCCTTAATGTTGATGACGATGTCTAGGGTGGACGCCTCCTTGCCTATAAAAATCCTCCTGTTACGCTCGATCCAAAGACCCTACCAAATTGCAAAGGGCAAAAGCTTCCAAAGTTTACTCCCACAGGGATAGAACCCATTAAAAGACCAGCTCCTGATGGTTTGTATGACTGTATCGGGGAGGGTCCAAAAGATCCCAAAGCCACCTCCATCTTTAATTGAGGTTCCGCTGTATGGTCACTAAATAGTTCCTTTATTCTCTTTGGCAGCCCAAGCTATGCCAGACAAGTTTAAAGTCTTGGTCTAGTTCAATGTCTCGATAAGCTGACAGAACGAGATGTCTTGACAGAGATGGAACAAAACGTGATGGGAGATTGGAAAAAAAGGAAATGAATACTAATTACATAAATGATTTCAATGCTTAATTAAGCTAAAACTTATATTTTATTTGTTATAAAATCCATATTTATGAAAACAAGGTTTAAATTAGTTACATCATGTTTTTGATACGAAACGATACATATCCTAATGTATTGTGTTATTGCCTTACGTGAACGAGACATCTCATCTGAGACAAAACATCAGAATGTGACTTTGCACTGTGATGCTAGAAAGAGCTAAGTAACGGCTCCACATTTCCGTAGAAATTGAGCAATGTTTGAGTAGTTTGTATTTCTTGTAATCCTATATAGTGCTTGTACATAACAAGAGCTTGTATTTGATGATTTGGTTGGGGACTTCCATCATGTATTGTAAACAGATGACAAGGAGGTAAATTTCGATACTCCAAAGCAATCGCTTTCTCAAAAGCTTCCCCCAGAGCAAGATAGTACGCCTAAGAGTTACACACCTCATATCAAGTACACAAAGCTTGAATTCAAGGTAATAATGTATGAGGTCTTTTTATTGATAAGTAACAATTTTTATTAGTATATAACAAAACGACAAGGAAAGGGTAAAGGGAAAAGAGAGAGGAATTCCCTAACAAAAGGAGAGGTCCAAATAGAATATGAGGTTTCTCTTTTCACTTCATTCATTTCTTTTTTCTTTGCCTTTTTTGTGGTATAAGTGCTTGTTCTAATGGTAAAGGCATCCCTATGTTTATGATTGGGACAATATCTTTTTTGACTATCGTAAAAAATGATATTGTTTTTTTGAATCTGTACATATAGTTATATTTTACATGGAACATCTTATTCATGTATCCCCATTCTTGTTAAACATTGTTTTCTGTCTATCAGGTTGACACATTCTTTGCAGTTGGATCGCCTCTTGGTGTCTTCCTTTCCCTCCGGAATATCCGAATTGGGATAGGTAATTTTTAATTTTAATACTAGCTTCTGAAACCTTTGCATCCTCGCTGTTGTGCTCCTGGCTTCTCACTGAGAAAACAAGCCTTCTCACTGAGAAAAACAAGCCATCAATGTGACTCTTAGGTTTTTGTATGGATTTTATAGTCTGGTGTGTGTGTGTGTGGTTTTTTAACAAAACCTTCACCCAAGAGTTCATGCTGAGTCCTCTTTCTTAGATGCCATGTATGTTAAAGCCATTTTGTATTTTAGTAGTTTGATAGGCATCAAACCCATGTCTAGTTGACCTACAGCTTTAGAGTATTGTATGATCTAGGGTTTCTGTTTTTTCTTTCTGATAAAATCTTAAATGTTATGAATCGGTAGAGTAGCACTCAAAATAGGACAGGTGGAAAATCAAAAGGAAGAGTCATAGAAACACTTCAAGGTTCGTGCTATTTATAATTGTTTGTTCAGTATGTAACTTACATAACTTACAATCTTGTCGTATGGTTGAACTTCTATATATTTTGATCTGTTATTAAAATTACTTTGACATTATTCTAAGAATGGAATTTCAAAGATTATCGTTGTAATTCGCAGATTGAATCCGTAAAGTTTCTGATTTCAAATCATAACCAAACCTTGAATTTTTATTTTATTGTAATCTTTTTTTGATCCGTAACAAAATTTATTTATCGATTAAAGAGATATACAGAAAAAGGGACATGGTGTCCTTGAGAAAAAAAAAATACAGAAGTTAGGGAAGAATGTCCCAGAGAAAAACAAAAATACAAAAGTTAGGGAAGGTTTGGGTACCCAAGCCTTGAAACTGTTCAGCACATTTACTGCATTAGCAGTTCCAACTATGAATTTCTTCTGTTCAATGCTTCAAATATGCAAGTCCGAAAGATGCCTCCTAGCAAAGATACTTTTTGGATGCAATATGTGCTAGGTAATTGGAAATTGAGACAGGGAATGCATAGACAGTGGATTCTCTCATTTGTTCGTTCTTGATCAAAGCCTTTTCATTAGTGTCTCCTATTGGCCTCTCCCAGTTATTGATTTCCCTAAACCATTGCTCCTATGGCATTGTGTCATCTTGCATAAATTTGGGAGGAAGGCATGTGGAGATTTGGTAAGGAGGGAAAGCTTTATATGGCATAGCGTCATCTCGCATAAATTTGGAAGATTCGCAATTGGGATAATAGGGATATAGGGATGTAGTTTTGTCATATGGGGTAGCATATGGACTGGAGTAATGACGTAATTTGACGATTTTAGTAAAAAGGCTTCATTAGAAAACCGACAATGGTGAAAGAATAAGATATTGGGTAGAAAAATGGTGTGGAATTGGGAAGCTTTGTGACGTATGCAAAGGTTACATAGATTGCTCCCCCATAAAAGAATTATCAATAAATCACTACTTTGTAAGAAGGAATGGGGAGATCGAGTGGTTCCTTTGGTTAGAAGAAACCTTTTGGAGAGGTAGATTGTGGAATGACTTGTCTTAAGGAACCTTGAAGAAGTCTTTATTCCATTGGAGGTGATTATCAATGAATTTGGAAGTGGGATCCTAAAGGATGCTTCTCAGTTCGATCTTACCGTAAACTTTTGGAAGGCTTCTCCAATAATAGCTCGTAGGTTAACTAGATTTGGGGACATCCTATTGCCCTGATTCCTCCGCCAGGATTCAGACAAGTAGGGGATGATAGGAGAGTGTGCAGATTGAAGAAGTCCCTGTATGGGCTAAAGTAGTCTCATAGAGCATGGTTTGAGAGGTTTACCCAGGCAGTGAAGAACATGGGCTATACCCAAAGCCAAGCTGACATGGTTCAAAGTGACTGGTTTCGTTTCGGTGGTTTCGGTCCGAACCTGACTGAAACCAAAGTAGTTTCATCCACTACCGAAACTTGAAACCATACAAGTTGATCATACTACGTTTGTTAGGTATCATGGGAAGAGCACCAATGCTCGCATCGTCTATGTGGATGACATCATTGTAACAGACAATTATGTTGAAGAAATGTGAAACTAAAAAGGCATCTAAATGGCGAGTTTGAGACAAAGGACCTAGGACCTAGGACCCCTAAAGTACTTTCTGGGCATAGAGGTTGCAAGATCAAGTCAGGGAATCTTCATCTCTCAAAAAAAGTATGTCCTTGATCTGTTAAAGGATGCTAGAAAATTAAGGGTTAGGCCCGTGAACACCCCAACAAAATAGAATCACAAGTTGGGTGAGGCAAGTGGTGAGTTACTGAATGTTGTTGAAAGCTTTCAGAGACTAGTCAGGAGGTTGATATATCTCTTTTTGACTAGACCGGATATTGCAAATGCAATTAGCGTGATCAGCCAGTATATGCACTAACTTAGAGACATCCACTTGGAGGCAACACAGGATTTTGAAGTATCTCAAATCCTCTTTTGGTAGGGGACTTCTCTTCAAGAAAAATGGTCACATGAGAGTGGAGTTATACAGTGATGGAGACTAGGCAGGTGCCAAGGTTGACAAAAGATCTACATCAAGGTATTGCACATTTGTTGGGGGCAATCTTGTGACGTGGAGAAGTAAGAAGCAACCCGTGGTTGCTCGATCCAATGCAGAGGCTAAGTTTCGAGCTATGGCTCATGGCTTGTGCGAGATGTTGTGGTTGAAGATCTTAGTGGCTGAACTAGGATTCCATGTTACTGGCCCCGTGAGCTTGTATTGTGACAAGGCAACAATCAGTATTTCTCATAATCTAGTTCAGCATGATCGAGCAAAACATATTGAAGTAGACAGATACTTCATATGGGATAAGATTATTACTAGGGAAGTCTGTAGTCCTTCTGTGAAATCTAAAGAGCATGAGGAGGATGGAGGATCTATTCACTAAGGGATAAAAATCTGTGTCTCCCTATATCCTAGATACCTAGAAGGGGGGATGAATAGGTATTAAAAATTAATCGATTAACTAGCAACCTAATTCAAATTATTGGGCAGGGTAGGTTTGAATCGCATGCATTCGCTACCATGGTTCAAAATTTCGGAATGTTTCGTATGTTTCGTTTCGTAAGAAAACCGAAATGTTTCGTTTCGTTTCGTTTCATAATGTTTCATTTCGTTTCGTAATGTTTCGGTTTGTTTCATCAAGACAAATCGAGACAATCCAAAAAAATAAAAAATATGATTTCGTGATTTTGTAAATATTTCGAAATGTTTCGTATTGTTTCGCAATGCTTCGTAATGTTTCGTAATGATTCGGGAATGTTTCGAAAATTTCATTTTTTCAATGTTTCGTTTCGTTTTGGAGTTTGTCTCGGTTTTTCACTTGACCGAAACATTACTCTGAAACGAAATTTTAAACCTTGTTCGCTATTGATTAATGAATATGATTATCACAATCGAATAGGTTGAATAAATCTCAAGGATATATTGTCTCTAGGTCGTTTGCTATAATCTCAATAAGGTGCGGAAATAAAAATTAACAAACCATAACATATGTGATTTCCCTACTCAGTGCCCCTGACCTCTTCTGTAGGTCACTCATTTTCTGAGAAATTTTATTTTGGTTCCCTATAGGTTTTCTTTTGGGTGGAACCTCATTCTTTTTCCTCAATTTGAGACAGTCCTAGACAAAATGACCATTTTCTTTACAGTACGCACAAATGCGATTGTTCTTGGCAATTTTGGCATGGTCAACTTTGGGTGTGGGTAAGATAGCTTTTACAAACTGAGTCTTCGACGTTGATATAGAGTTTTGATTAGCTTTGTAGCCCAGTCCACTCTTATCACCATGGTATTGACCTACTTGAAGTATTCTATCAAGCTTGGCAGTGCTCGATGAGAAACAAGATATATCCCTTTCCAGATTAGAAATTTGCTTTTGAAGGGATACCTTGTCAGTATTACAAGTTTGGAATTCACATTCCAAAAACTCGTTTCTTTTCAACAGAGACTTGTTCTCTTGTTCTAATTGTCCAACTAGCACCATCTGTTCTTCAGTGTCTAGCTGCAAGGCCTTTTTGTCAGAGTCCAGACTTTTGACTTTGTCAGATAAAACTTTATTGGCCTTGATAATATTTAAAGACAACTCATACAACTCCTTGAAGGCTGTTCTTGAGTTGTCTAAATCCACATTGCATGAGTCATCAGAACTCTCTGTATTATCATTGATGGTCTCATCCTCTTGAGGACCATTTGGACTAACCAGTCTGGCAATGGATGCTGTGAAGTTACTAGCACTTTCATTGTCACTAGAGTCATTAGATTTCTCAGTTTCAGACTCATCATCCCATGTGGCATTCAATGCCATGGCTTTGCCCTTGTATTCATCTTTGTTAGGACAAACATTAGCAAAATGACCGAACCCTCAGCATTTAGAACATTGGGGTTCTTCAGATTTAACAACCCTCTTGGGGTTTTCAATTTTACCAACCTTCTCATGGGGTTTAGATCGTTCCCTCGATCTGTCAGAAGATTTATTGTGATTTAAGTTTATCTTGCCTAGGGCGAAAGAATTTTTTAAACTTCTTTACAAATAAGGCAATGTCTTATTTGTGACGTAGGACGAGAGTACTGTTCCGCGATTTGAGAAGGAATGAAGAGGGAAGGTTATTATTCACGTCACTATTCACGCTGCACTATTCACGCAGCACTATTCACAGTGTTGTGGTATGATTTGGGTTTTCTTAGGTAAGAAATTGACTAAAAAGTAAATGGAGATGGAGAAAGAGAAAAGAATAAGAGAAAAGAGATAGAGAAAGAGATAGGGATAGAAGGATACCTTCGGCTTTGCACCGAATTAGCTTGGTTTCTCACCAAGAGAGGATGGTTTCACATCACGAGAGAGATTTCTCAAAGAGATATCTATTTATTCATTCATAATTTTTCATTCTTTAAATCAAATGGTATATCACCTTTTATAGGACTCCCTACTTGAACTTTCTAATTCTAATCTAATTGGAATTAGAAACTTCTAATACAAATCAACTATTGCAATCAATAATAAAATCCTAATTGAAAATAAAATATAGTTTTAACTGAGAATCCTAATTAAACTAAAACAAATCTTCATGGGGCCCACATATCTAAAGATAGTTCAATCAAAATTTACTATAAATAGTAAGTTCGGGGATTTACTATAGATAGTAATTTCGGAATTTACTATAAATAGTAACAACGGAATTTATTATAAATAGTAAAAGCATGGTCCACTTGCTTGACCGGGCACTGATTCGGTGTAGCGCAGAATATCGTAGTAGAATGCTCCCGCATCACTATGCCTTTGTTTTTTTTTTTGTTGTCTCATATTTAATTCGAATGTTTGTAGAGATCTAACCAGCTCATCAATCTTGAGGGAGTCAACATCTTTGCTTTACTCGATTGTAGTAACCTTTGCTTGAAACCTCTCAGGTAGAGATCTTAGCACTTTCCTGACCACTTTGAATTTAGGAATACTCTCGCAAATTATGGGCAAAGTTGACGATATCACCGAGTTTAGCGTAAAACTCAATGAATGTCTCTCATTCTCCTCCATTCTAATGGATTCGAACTTGATAGTCAGCATTTGCAGTTTAGAGATTTTAACTGCTGACGTACCCTCGTGGGTGATTTCCAGAATATCCCACGCTTCTTTGGATAGTGTGCAGGTAGAAATACTACGGAACTCATTTCTATCCACTGCATTAAATATGGTGTTTAAACCTTTGTTGTTCAAATCGCATTCTTCAAGGTCTTCCCTTGTCCATTGAGTTTTAGGTTTAGGGATGTCTTTATTATCCACTATTGAAGTGGGAGGGGTCAAACCATCCAAAACTACCATCCATACTCATTCATCGATTGATTTTAGGAATGCACGCATCTTGGCTTTCCAGTATGTGTAATCCTTTCCATCAAATAAAGGAGGCCTGGAGGTATTACCGCCTTCTCTTTGCATCTTTACAGATATAGAAGAAAAATAGATTCTAAGCAAGAACTCACTTGGGTGATTAAACCGGTAAAGAGTGAACCGCTCTGATACCAATTGAAAATCTGTCTCCCTATATCGTAGATATCTAGAAGAGGGGGTTGAATAGGTATTAAAATTAACCGATTAATTAGCAAGCTAATTAAAATTACTGGGCAGGGTAGGTTTGAATTGTATGCATTCGCTATTGATTAATGAATATGATTATCACAATCGAATATATCTCAAGGATATATTGTCTCTAGATTGTTTGCTCTAATCTAAATAAGGTGCGGAAATAAAAATCAACAAACCATAACATATGTGATTTTTACGTGAAAACCTTAGCCAAGGAAAACCACGGGACCACGTCCAGACGGTATCACTCACTGAAAAGTTACGAGTTATAGAAGTTACCTACGCAGCACCGTTTCTATACAGCATACAACCTTAGCCAAGGCGAACTACCGGTGTTTCCACGTCCTCTGGCTCCACGCGACGAATTAACGAGCGCCCTTCTAATCACGATCCCTTTGCCGTTGTTCAGTTTGGTACGCCCTAAACCTAACGTCGATCGGTACACCCCGACCCTTTTCCCACTCATCGGTCCAGCCCCGGAGGTGAAGGATTCAGTACGCCCTGAACCTAAACGCTGCTCAAATGGTGTTGAGTCACATGTGGTACTCACGAGCTTATTAGGTTGGGTTTCTGGTTGGTAAACTAGGCAGAGGTATGGATCAAGCAAGAAGTTATGATCGCTAGAAGAGAAAACCTTAAGGAAAGGAATTTGCCGACTAGGTTTTGCTTTTCTGAGGGACATCTCTAAATGACTCTTGATAGCTTGGGTGCAATTACTCTATGAGTAGTCTGTATGTGTTGTGTGTTTTCTAAAGCCAAGGGAGGCTTTATTTATAGAAGCGTTGAAGCCCTAGGTCTAACAAGTGATGCGTGCACGATTTTGAATGTTTCCTATTCGGTCAAATCGATTAGTCTAGTGTCCAATTGATTGGGCACTAGGTCCAATCGATTGGTGCTCAAGTCCAATTGATTGGACTGCTCCGTGGGTTTTTTGTTCGTCAGTCCAATCGATTGGTCTACAGTGTCCAATTGATTGGACTCTTTCGAATTTCTATCTGTAATGTCCAATTGATTGGTCTATAGTGTCCAATCGATTGGACTCTCGGGAAGTTCTGTCCCATAAGGTCCAATTGATTGGTCTATAGTGTCGTAGACCAATCCCCTTAGTTTAGATTTTTATTGCCTCCTTCGGCCTTAACCTAAGTCTTGTCCAACGACGAAGTTTAGCCTAAGATTTATTAATTATCATTCTATTCCTAAGCCCACTAAGTCAGTTACCTTCCTATGCGAATGAGCACGATCGTAAACGGACAATAGAACGGTTCCTCAGATGTATCAGTCTTCAATCTTCTGAGTCTTTGGTCTTCGTCTTTTAGTCTTCAGGCAGTCAATGAGATATATGTATCACGACATTCTCAAGGCCTCACTATCACTCGTAGGAACGGTTACAAACATGTTCTATGTCATACGGAATTACGCCAACTAGAATATGGATATATTTTTTATAAGGGAGTCCTTAGTAATCAGCTACACAGGTGTCTCAGCAAGTTGGGCATGATAGATATCTGTGCACCAACTTGACTTGAGGGGTAGTCAGGGTAGTTATGTAAATACCCTTTATGTTGTAAGAGCATACTTGTCCATGTAAAGTTTCTGATATAAATAAGAAGTTTGGAGTCATGTGACATACACATGCTCTCCTTTCCTCTCTTCTCTGTCCTTCTTCTCCTCTTGTAAACCTTAGAAGCCCTAGAATAAACCCCAGAATCACTTTCAACTCTTTTATGTAATTGTATACATTAGTATTTTTCAAAAAGAAAAAAAATTCTATTTGTAATTCAACGGTTATTTCTCTTCTAAGATTCTTAACAGTTGTCTGTTATGTTTGGTCCTGTATATTAAAATCTTTAATTCTATTTCTTATGAGCTCTTCTGTTCTATCTCTTTTGTAGGCAAAGGGCAAGACTATTGGGAAGATGAAAGAATAAGTGAAGAAATGCCAGCTTGTCGGCAAATGTTCAACATTTTTCACCCCTTTGATCCTGTGGCATATAGGTGTGTCTGAGTTTCTTTATTCGAATTTAAATATTTATGTATTTCCATTCTTATTTGGATCCTTAACTATATGTATATGGGGGTAAAATATGAGGAATACTTGCCTCCTCTTGGTAGGGAGATAGGACTGGACCTCCAACTAGTGCCGTCATGTGACAAATGCAAGGGGGGAATCCATTAAGTGATGTGTCCGACCTATGAGATCTCGTAAGCTGAAAAATGGCCTGATTAAATGGTTGTCATCTTCAACCTATCACTTTCTTTCGAATGACTTGAAAAAATATGGGGACTGTCTAAAAGGAAGGTCTCATTATGGATGGTTATAATGGTCCGATAAGGTCATTTACTTCTGTAGGATGTCTCCAAGGTGAGACTCATTGACTAGTGGTCCACCCTCTCCCCCTCTCTATCCTCTTGTTTGTTCAGGGTCATGTAGGATAGGGATAGCATGTACTGTCTTTCTTGGAAGATGGAAAATATTCTTATGTATACTATAAATTTATAGTTGTTCCATCTTTCATGCTTAAATCTCTTTTGGATATGATTAAGTTCTATCTTGAAGTGAGAACACATTATATGAATCTAGAGTGGGCTTTCATACAGAGTGGAACCACTTATCTGTAAAGAATACTTCAGCAAACGCCCTGTTATAATCCCTTATCACAGAGGTGGAAAGAGGCTGCATATTGGGTTTCAGGTAAGGTGCTGTAATTATCTCACAATAATACACCAGACTAGTTTTTTTGGTGTTTTGGTAGTTTGGCACTCATTTATTTTTCTTAGATAAAAATATGTTCTCTTCTTCATGATATATGTGATGCAGGAGTTCACTGAAGATCTAGCTGCACGTTCTCAAGTAGTTATAAATCACCTACACTATATGAGGGTATGCTCCATATTGAACTTCCAATGTTAATGTTATATGGAAAATTAATTCAAACTTCTCCTTATAGTATATAAATTGCATTCAAAATGTTCTCAGCATTATAGTATTTGTTTTTTTATTTACTGCAAAGAATTTTCAGTCTTCTTATTATTTTTTATTTTATTTTTGATAAGCAAGTGTTCTTAATGTTAGAGCTGTTTGAATAGGTCAAAGTGCTCACTGCCTGTCAATCGAGAAAAAATGATAACATGGAAGGTTTGTGAAGCTTTTCTGTTACCTATTCTTTCCTTTATGTTGCTATCTAGATACATTTTAATTATGGGTATGGATAGTAGAAGCCACAGAAAATGCTCAAGAAACAGAAGAAAGATCATATGGTTCAATCATGATGGAGAGATTGACAGGAAGTAAAGAAGGTCGAATCGATCACATGCTTCAAGTGAGTAATCGTACCAAAGTGGTTCAACCATTCAAACCATTTAATAGTTTGTATGTATATGTTAACCTTACCTTTCGTTGGATACATTATTACAGTTTTCTATAGGAGCATGATACATTGCAAAATATGAAGCCCGTGATCTTCTTTTAGATCCATTGTTGTACCATTTTTAAATTATTCTTGTCTATCCCCGTCAACCAACTTGGCCTATATTTGTGTCCTGCTCTATAACCTTCACGTCTTAAAACCATATTTGAACTCAAAGGCAGTTTGCTATTTCACCCAACATGCAAGGGTCCATCACTTGGCAGCCACAGGATGGTTGAGATGCATCGTGCGATCTCCTCTTGAAAAATGGAGCTCAAATACAAATATTGGAGCGCAGGTTGCTCATTGAGTGAATTCTTGAAAGCTATAAATCCATTGCACCTAAAATCTCACTGATCATCCCTTGGAAGTACCTATTCATTCTCAGAACCTGACTGAGTCTCCTACTTTGGGATGTAATGGTCAGGTTTTGGACAGGGAGTGCTTGTCCTACGTGTTCACCCCATGACTCTCTTGTAGCTCTTGTAAGATGCATAGACATGTCTTTGGTGCCATGACAGGGAGCTCGTGCCATGGATCTCATTTGCTGAAGCCAACTTGGTTGCCCAAGTCTTTGGAACAACATGAGTGGTTTAGCAGGGGTCGTACATAAAACCTATGAATTTACTTGTTGGCCCAATTGAGACTCGCTTGGGTGAGCCGCAGTGTTGTCTTGTATTTTGTCCCTTCTTCACTGAACAAGGTTGGGAGTATGCATCCACTGCTAGACATGCTTTGCACAGACACATTTGTGTAGTCCTCATTGCCTCCTTGTGCAATACATGGAGACGAAGCTAGTAAATCTAAAACCTTCCAACAGCTCCAAACTGCTAAACATTGTTGAGGTGAATGAGGAATAAATTTAAGAGGGTACTTCATATTATGTCGCATATCCTGCTATTCTGAGCTTCAGGCTGTGTGTAAGTACCAAAATAATATGTGTATTAAATGTAGAACTAAGGGGAAGACAAGGGGGGAGAGGAGGGGCTAACAGAAAACTCCAATAAAGTCTCACCCAACAACTCTCTTACAACTTGGGTGTGGGATTTAGGCTCCGCTTCCAACTTGGGCTGGCTGCATTTTGTTTGGCCGGTAGTGGCAGGAGGCGGTTTAAGTCACATTGTATGGCTCACCAACTCATCATGGAGCAAATGATTATCATCTAATATTAGTTGAAGACTTCAAAGTCCCAAACTGAACCCGAGAAATCAATTCTATTTAATCTTTTTGATAACTCTTGTAAAGTTCAGTTTGGTGTGGGATTTAGGCTCCACTTCCCCTTACATTTGTTACACAACCTCTTGTTCCCTATTATAGAATATAGTCACATGTCATTCACCTCTCCCTGTTGAGAGCAGCGCATTCCTGTGTTTCCCTTCTAGTCTTGGTTGCCCTACTCCTTTCAAACCTATACTGCTTGTATTCTTTTTAGCTTTATGCATATTATCTTGCAACAACTTTTGATTTCCCCTTTAACGCAAGTTTGCACATCAATCATGCAGGATAAGACATTTGAACATCAATATATATCAGCCATCGGGTCGCATACGTAAGAATCCATATCCATCTTCTTTGGAAAAGTTGGTATATGTTTTCTTACTAGGGCATTGATATAGTAATGTGTTCGCATTGTTTGAACCCATGAGCTACCTTACTAGGGAGTTCTTGAGATTCCTATCCTTAACTTATTCCTTCTGACTGGTAGAATTATGTTTGCAGAAACTACTGGCGGGATTATGATACTGCTCTTTTCATACTCAACCACTTGTATCGTGATATACCTGAATATCCCAACTCATCTGAACAGTCCAATGGCGGTAGTTCAAAAAATCAGACTGGGTCCACGGGCAGGTTTTATCAAAATGAGACTGTGGATGAAGATCTTCCTTTAACATTCTCCGACAGGGTACTGATCAAGGATTTCTCAAGGAAAGTGAAGAAGGCTACGGAGAACCCTTAAAAGGATCGCGTGGTTTCTGCTTCACATTGTACAGGAGGTTTCAATATGATTGCAAATTTGGTAGAACGATTTGTAAAATATCTTGCAGTTTGAAGTTTTTGTATTTCTTCTTATCTGTAGCCTAAATATCTCTCTACTTTTTCCTTTTTCTCTGTAGATTCGATATGTATCTTAAGGATAGAGGTATTGGTGCATATTTAATATAATTAATGAAAAATGTAGAATAGGGTGCAACTGTTGTGCCCCTCTTTTTGTCCTCTTTATGGAATTTCATGCAACAGCTTTGATTAATCATACACTGACCATTCCTATTCAGGGAAGTTGGTAATGTGTTATGTTGAAGGAGTGATGTTTGAATGTTGGATACAATTATTAATAGAAGTAATTTTAAACTTTTAGGCCTTGCTTGGTAACACTACAAATGTTTGCACGCAAACATCTGCGGCATTTTGTATGTGCTTGGTGGCGCAACATCCAACAAATATTTGCATGAGACCCAATCATCTTTTGCCAAGAAGTGGTCTAATGTTTGCAGCCAAAAAGTGGCTACATACAACTTGAAACAATAGGCAAATGGCTCTCTCAGCCCCACTGGTCTCCCCCAAGAGTTCTCCCCTCCCCAACCATATGATTTTCAAATATTTGCATACAAACATTGAAGGGATGAGTTGTCTCCAAAGGCAAGAGGAGAGAAAAAGTCTCCACAGCTACTTTACAAGTGGAAGCTAAGGAGGTGGGATTGAGGGGTCGATGTGTTTGCTACCACACCCTCTTCCCATGTCTAATATTTCAGCCCCAGGGCCTTCAATCACTTGGCAAAAAGAAGCAAGTCCCTACATGTGGGAAAGGAAATAGGAAAAAAGAAGATAAATGAAAGCTGCCTCTTTTCACCATGTGGCAAAGGCCTTTGGAGCTGAAACTTGCTGGAAAAGGTAAGGTAACAAAGCACATAGACGCCGTTTTGGCTGCTAACTTACCTGCCAAGTGTAAGAAAAACTCGATGGTAGTGAGTTTTTTTTTTCCTCTGGAGAAAAACATTTCCCTAGCTTTAGCAAGGATATTTAGAGAACAGGGAAATTTTTTGGACCCTTTTTCATGTGGAGCATGTAGACCTAGTTTTAGCAAGGATGTCCTCACTTACAATATACTAATGGCAGCCCCTGATTAGGTCGACAGCTCCACATTATCCTTACCAAGCTGGCAAACTTGTAATTTTTGCTTTTCTTACATATAATTTGCATGAGCTTCTTTGTCGAAAGGAAGTCAAATATGGGTTAGGTGAGTGAGACCCATATATTAGGTCACTCGATCCAAACATTCTCATTTTTATCTTTCTATATATTAAAAAACTCATTTTTATTGACAACAGCAATTTTCCCACGGAGGCTCATTTGGTTTAAAAATATTTACTAGGTGTGGGGGAGGTGATCGAATATTTTCCTGCCGCCACAAGCAAATTTGAGGGCCCAACTAAATATTTGGTGCGGGCAAATGCGTGCCAAACACGCCCGGGCAAATATTAGCGCGCGCAAACATTTTATTTTCCCGCCGCTAAATATTAGCTCGCACAGACATTTTATTTTCCCGCCGCTATGGCCTACCAAACAGGCCCTAAATATTCATAAGAAGAAATATGGATTTATAAACAAAAAATTAATTCATTGGACAATTCGAAATGGTTATGAAATTTCTATCAAGCTGACTTTCTAGCACAAGGATTTCTTACATCGGGTTCACAGATTAGAATACGAAAGCAGAAAACAATTTGAAGTAATGAAGATGGTCACGAGTTTTAGCCGATCGGAGTTAACCAGCTTGGCAGGCAAAATTTAAATTTTGCCGAAATTCTCCATTTCGGCCCTGCAATTGAAACTCACAGAATCCCAAATTCTCCATTTCAGCCCTGCAATGGAAACTCACACAATCCCAAGTGTTATTACATTTTTTTTTTCTCTCGTGGCAAAACAAACACAAGCTCAATTCCGCTGTTCTTACTCTATCTAGTTACAGACCCAAGATCTCTTCCTCAGAACCAGATCTAGAGTGACACGGAATGATCTTCAGAAAGGTTACATAAAGGGGCACCAACTCTTCAAAAGCAATAGAAAAGTAGGCATAAATTAAGATTCTCTTATATTATGGGAGATTAGATAGAGAGGGAGATAATATTTTGTTTATATTAATAAAGGATATTAATTAAAATTCGCTTATCATTAATTTTTTTTTTTCGAGATTTCGCAAACGTTTTGGTTTATTTTCGGCCCAAGGCCAATACCAAGTCAAAATTGAAATATAAATTCTTGCCCATATGCAACCAAACAATAAAAATAAATAATAAAAAAATAACAATTGAGGGTTAGGGTGTTCTTTTTTGGTTGGCAGCATAGAGCACCAAGAAGATCAATTAGGTCTGGGGATAGGATTTTACGGTGACGGAGGATGAACTGACGACAAACTGAGGGTGTCAGGGCTCTTGAGCTGGTCGAGCTGTTTGGTACCCCGACGGAGCAGGTACTCAATGTAGAGGAAGCTCTTGCGGTCAACGAGCTTGGCATTGGTCCGGAACTCGGATGATACAATGGACTCAATCCTCCTCCGCTCTTCGGGGCCCTTCGAACGAGCCGCTCTCAGAAACCCTCTGTACAGTCCCAACACCTCCTTCTGTAATCCCGTCAGCTTCTTTGATGAGGATCCCATCAGAGCCAGATATCTAATCGATTTGAGCTAGTTTTCTCTTTCAGGTGAAATCGCATATTATAACTGCACCAACAGCGAGAGTGTATTTTAGCAAGACCAGTTGAGGGAGGAGAAAACTAGTATAGACTATAGCAATCAATTAAACATATAGAAAAAAATGCAATACAGGAATTGTAGTTCAAGTATAATTCGGAGTTGTCATTTGTAAAGTCATTCAAAATTTCAGCTAGAAAATGGAGAAAGGCAAAAATGCAATACAAGAAAAGTTCGAATTCGGATCCAGCATTCAAAAATTTGTTCAAAATTCAGTACAAATGTAAAATGCATGCATAAGACTAACTTTTTTCAGTAGGTTCTTACATATATTCGAAAAAGAGAAAAGATGTAGCAAGGTAATGATTTTTGTTACTCACCGCTGCCCTCTGGGCCACTGACCGCATGGATGTTTTTTCTTTTTTTTGATAAGTAAAGCTTTATTAAGAAGAGAAGGAAGAGTACAAGAAGCCTAAGAGGTCGAGAAGACCTGCAGGAGGCAAAAGCCAAAAACCAAAGGGAAAGAAAAAACCAAAAGGATAGAGAAAAACAAACTAAGGGATATCTCTATGACAAATAAGATCCCATCTTGGTGGAAAGACACACCAAAAAACACCCCCGATTGGTAATCTCTAGCCATTAGATTTTAGCACTTTTTAAGGAGTGATTCTAGCCATCGGATTCAACCCTTTTTTGGGTACTAAATCCAAAGGCTAGAAATCATCAAACAAATTGATTTTTATGAATATCTACCAAGAGGTGGGCTAAACATCCATGAAGTCCGTGGGTCCAGAGGGCAGAGGTGTGTAACAAAAATTGCTAAACCTGACGTCATTCTTGTTACATCCCGACTCTTCGAAAAAATCTTTCCTTAATAAATTTTCATTACTCATCCGAAAAACAAAAAGCAGAGCATAGAGGAATCCCTACATTTTGTCAATCTAGAAAAATAATTGTTATGACTGTTCCAAATGAAGAATCCTTACATTTCAATAAACGAGTTCAAATTAGCTTTTGTGATATTCTAAGAGAATTGATCAACTTTTTTTTTGATAAGTAATTAATCAACTATGACTTGGATTCATCACCTTTTCTTTCCTCTGACTGCAACATCACCACCATATTCTAGGGAGATCCTTAAGTACTGGAATAAGCACGGATGCATAGAAGGTGAACGAGTTGAAGCTTTTCATCGCACAATGCAAATCCAGCTGAGATTATAAGCCAGCCTAGGGGTAAGGTGTTAAAGAAGGGAATGGAGAAATCATCTGTTAAGATTCAGAAGAAAAATTCAGAGTTCCTTTGGAAAAGAAACAAAGAATTTACGACTAAGGAACACTCTGCTTTCACCCACCGTTGGCTAGAACTTGACGTGGGTACATTAAATGGCTTGTTCAAGTTCTCCTCGAAGCCATTGATAGCATTTCAGGTGGATACTGGTTTAGAAGATATTGGGATGGGAAGTCCTCGTGGCTGGCTGAGTACCGATCTAATCGTTTCGGGATGTTCCTGTCCTTGTGCGAGTTGCAGTCCCATAACATTATTCAGATCCTGGCTGGAAGACAAAACGAGGGGTGGAAGAATGTGAGAGAACTGGTGACTAAGGTGCTGAGGCTCTACAGGAAAAAGATCACGGTGAAAGCCATTGCAGCCATTCTTATCAGTCCCGATACGGACAAAAGTACCCATGGAGACTTGCCGGTGATAAGGGCAGATATCAACCTTGTTAGAGGCAGACCGGCGACAGTTGACGACAACGTCATATCCATCCCCACTGAAGCTCTTACATCCCAAGATCCAGTCAACCCAACCATCTATACCCCTGCTATTAAGCCAAAAATTTAATCCTATCAGATGATCCCAACCATTCAATTTATAGACTTCTGTTTGAACCATTTGTTTGTCTTCTAAACTTCCAGATGAATCCAATAAAAGGAATTGTTCCATTCTAAGACAAGATATTCCTGATGAGATCATCTGACGACTAGTGTGTCTATGGTCTTGGCACCCTAAATATCTGCCACCTGTACAAAAATACCAATTTTAGACCATATGTAGAGTTTAACTAAGATAAGCGGCATGTTTACAGAAAATTACAAATCTACTGTCCAAAGAAAAGAAAAAACCCTTAAAAAAACAATACCACAATACATAGAAGTAAACAGAGAAGTTTATGTAGAAATGAGGATGGAAAATTAGAATTCTAACAGTTCTAAACAACATAATGATCATGATTCTTAGAGTTCTCCAGTGATTTTCTGAAATCGCAGGACAAAGACATTAAAAATAAGGAGTTAAAAGATCAATCAGAGTTAACAGGTCTTCAATCAATCGAAAATAGGGTTCAGAGACGAAGTTTCTTTGAAAATCACCTCTGCAGGATCTTCAGTCCTTTTACCAAAAGTAATAACCGATAACAACAACACTTGGTTGAAATTTTTGAGTAAAAACAATCTGAAAATACTACAGATTTTGCATTTTCAACCTAAGATCCTCTGAACAGAGGTTAGAATATCTATAAACATTGAAACCTAATGAAAACATGAAGCGTGATGGATAAATTTTGAATTCGACCACAAATTATACCTATATTGGAAACAAATGAAGGATGTCTAGTTGGAGCTCAAATTTAACCTGATTCGCGCGGCTGCGGATTAAGGGATCAGACTTCTGAAACCTAATTGATGCCGATGAAACTCAACAATGGTGACGACGAATGCAAAGGCATGTTGAAGGAGGAACAGATTTGTAAAGATTTCACACCCTTTTAGGGTTTGGGAACGCAGATCTGCATAGCAAAATGACTTCCCAAGCTCACACTCTCGACTCTGAGAGAGAGGCGAGGTTTTTTTCTTGTGTTTTATAGCTTCAATGTTTTTTTTAGTGTCATTTATTTGCAATTTTTGGTGTAGTGGCACAATTAGAAAATGTTTATTTTTTAAAATATTCTCCTCTCAAGTCACATTTTTCTCCTCTCTGTTGGGAAAAGTTGGGTATTTTTGGAAAAACCGGTAAGGTATTAACGCATTGAAGTTGGTATTATCTTCCTTTCACAACGAACCAGTACCATGTGCTCTCACTTTTGGGTGAAAGCTCAGTGATCACAAGAGTCAAATTGCTTAAAGACTATAGAATGAACCATAACTTATGGGTGAGTCACGATTCTCAGATTGTGACGAATAGGCAAATCCTATATAGATGATATATAAATGTTAAAATAAAGGATACATGCCACACTATGTTAAATAATGCCAAATTTCTTTTACCTCACCTTCCAGTATGGCAAGTCAATTATGATTGATTTCTTTGACCATGCAATAGAGCCATCCTCATCATCCGCACACCTTTTTTCTTCTCGTGCGACTTTTTTCCAAATTTTGTTTGAAGATTTTCTACTTTGCTTAATACTACTTGAGAAATAGTCAAACGTCGGGGAGCCCTTGCATGTTCTTCCTTCCCATTAAATTGCGATTTCTGGTTTCCTAAAAGGATGATCCATTGGTAGGAATCTTCTATGGCCCATGTAAGCATTCTTATTTCCATGTTTAAGCCTTATCAAGTATGTCCCTTCACTACAAATAGGACACGCATGCTTTCCTCTGGTCCTACAACCCGAAAGAAGGCCGTATGCTGGAAAGTCACGTATAGCCCATAGTAAAATTGCTTTCATAGTGAACTAGGTCTTACTATGAGATTCATGCATTCTGGTGCCGATGGACCACAATTCATTCAACTTTGACACTAATGACTGTTCTTTCCAAGAATCAACAGTGATAACATGGTGAACTCCTTTCGCATGCATAAAGATGGTGGGAGATTATAGGGAACTATCATAACAGGCTAGCAACTATAAGGATTGCTTATGTTACCAAACGGATTGAAGCCATCCGCTGCTATTCCTAGACGAATATTACGTGGCTCGGCAGCAAATTCAGGCCACTTGACATTTACTTGTTTCCAGCTCGAAGAATCCACCTGATGACGCATACAACCATCTTGGACAGCTGATCTAAAATGCCATGTCATAAACTTCGCAACCCACAAGACATTAGAAAGTATAACAAAATAGATTATTCAATGAGCTAAATCTAAAAAATAGAATTCAATCATTCATGAACACTAACCTATACAGCCTTTGCAACCTTGGTTTTAAGAGAAAGTATCTTAATACCATTGGTGGTACATGTCTACCTCCCCTCTTCATAAGACAGTCAGATTTTCATCTACTCACACCACATGTACGACAACTTTGCTAATGTTCATGCTCTCTCCAATACAATATGCAATCATTGGGGCATGCATGGATGATCTCATAGTTCATACCCAAGGAGTTGATGATCAACTTCTTAGCATTGTATGTGCTCTCTAGTAAGGTGTTCTCCCTTGAGAACATCTTTTTGAGCATTTGTAGCAATTCTATGAAACTATTATCAGACTACTGATGTCTTACCTTCATGCTCATCAACTCAACCGTCATCGACAACTTCGTATGCTCTTTTCGACATGAAGGATCCAAGGGTTGTGTCGCATCCTCTCTCAATTTTTCATACTCGATATCCTCTTGTGGATCATTCTGATTCTTAACATCATGTTCATGAGGAACATGGAAATCTTCATCACAGTCAACTTCACACGCATCTAGGCCTTCTAGACGAACTTACCCTAATACATCATTCACCAAATCGATCATTTTAGAGTATGCATCTTCAGTCTGGTTACTAGTAGATGTACCAGGAGCCCCAATGTTGGCATCTTGATTTTGAAATAATTTATCCATGACAGTACCATGTTGTGTACGACTGGTCTATACCATTGCAAATCAAATGCTCAGAGATTTTTTCTAAAGTGGTTTGTCGATGCACATTACGACAATTGATGCAGCGGCAAGAAAAGCAATCAACATTCCCCGAATTCTCTTTTGCAAATATGATGAATGACAGAACACCTTGAAAGTATTCAACAGTCATCCTCTGTGCCTTCATCCAATCCTTGCTTGGGGGCGTCGAAGACATCCCTAGGATTTTTCTATGCATGAAGTTGTTAATCTAGGCAAACTGAAATATATAATGCACCTAGACTATGGTTAGTGAACAAGAGATATTAGAGAAGACTTGACATAGTGATTTTTCGTGAAAATATATTGAAATTTCATAACAAATACCAAGTATCTATAACAATGTAAGTAAGTTTCTGTTCTCTTTCTATTTTCCCATAACTCAAAAATAATCTAATATAGTTATAACCAAGGAAATAAATTTCGGTTTCGAGGTTTATTTCGACCAATCTACAAATGGAAATATTTCGTGGAAATATTTCGACCAGTGTAGAAATAATACATTTTTCGTGGAAATGATGGAAATAATGCGGAAATGATGGAAATATTATGGAAATGTTTGTGAAAAGTTTAGAAAATGATGAAACAAGCATAAAAACACACTCATAAGCTTTCAAACCATATGTAGTGTGGAAATGAATGACCATAATGGTCTATAATATGTTGCGGCAAGTATCTTTAATTATTCAAGGTTTAATTTAATTATATAACTATTATTTAATTGCTAATTATAAAAAAGTCATAAAGTAATATATTAACAAATCCTTATTCACTTACATTAATTTCTTGACATTATATGTAATTTTAGAAAACCTATATACTATTAACTTATAATATTTATTTAATTTTTTGAACGTTTAATTTTTATTTGAAAAAAAAATATAAGGTTAATATTTTTTTAATTTTTTTTAACCCAACCAACGTGTAGAACGGGCTAAGTTATGCAACATATACTCAATTTATGCACAATCATGGATGTTTAGGGTAAAAACCAATGAAATTCGAGTTTTTCCCAAATTTCAAATTTTTACCCTAAACGATCTTCAATCCGTGCACAAATCTAGTGTAAACATAATAGATTCATAAATTTACACCTAACCTATTTATTTGTAGTAAGAAATTTTATCCTTATATATATTTTGAATTTGAAAAACTCCCAAACGAGATTTGATTCTTCGTCACGATCAATCCACGAACCAAAAAATCTACAATGGATTGATCTTTTGTATAAACAAAATGTATGGAAAGCGGTTAAATGGATCAAATATGAGATTTATAGCGGTTTTGAGCTCAAATGAAATGTTTCGTACATATGATTAAAATGTTTCCAATGTTTCCATATATGTTGAAACATTTCGACCGAAATAATACATATTTACACTGTCAATTGATCGAAATTTACTGTTCAACCGAAATATTTCGACATGAATGGAAATATTTCGGGAAATTTAACATTATTTCGACGTAAGTATTCTTTCGTGTCAGTAACCTAGAAAATGGAAATCTTTCGCGAAATATTTCGATAATTTCGTGAAATTTATTTCCTTGGTTATAACTATACTATAAAGGGAATATAGTCAATATACAAGAGGGGTCCAAATTTATCCACTTGCCAACAACCATTATAAAGCATAGACTCCAAACTACTCAAATGAACCTTAGCCACTTTCTCTTTTGCAGTTCCCAGGCAAGAGAAATTTATACTTCTCTGCATTGTTCAAGATAAGCATTTCCCCTCTTCTAAGTAACAGATAAGAAGACTTCTTGTCCTTTCTTTCATCACAGCTAGATTCTCAAACCTAACCTAGATTCAAAATGACACAAGATCCAGTCAACCCAACCATCTATATACTCCTGCTATTAAGCCAAAAATTTAATCCTATTAGATAATCCCAACCATTCAATTTATAGTCTTCTGTTTGAACCATTTGTTTGTCTTCTAAACTTCCAGATGAATCCACAAAAAGGAATTGTTCTATTCTAAGAGAAGATATGATGTGTTTCTAACTCCTTGGGATCCTTGACGCGGTGGATTAGTTGCCTTACTAGATTGTTTCCTTAGTTGGTTCTTGTAGGTTTCCTTAGTTGGTTTTTTTGCCTAAATGTTTCTTTATTTTTAGCAACAATTTATTTTTGCTTGACGTATTTCTCTTTTAGGAAGTGGTCGTGTTCCCATTTAAGATGTAATAGCCGTAGAGTTTTCGTTATGAAAAATCAGAATTAATAGTATCCTTGGAGGTCTAGTTCCCCTAGAAGTGAACTTTTCTCATCTTCTTTTCTTTTTAATTTTGCGTTGTAAGCGCATCATTTGGTATCAGAGCCGCCGATCCTCGGCTGGTTTATGGTCAAAACAAGAATGGATCAAAGGATAAAAAAGTTAGAAGATCAAGTTCGGCATTTTGAGGTGATTATGCAGAAACTAGACGCCTTGGATGCCAAGTTCGATCAAATATCTGCCACGATGGCGACTGTGGTGATGAATCGTGCAGAGACCTCCGTAAATTTGGGAGGAGATCAAGCGCATAATGATGGTGAAGTGAGCAGAGGGGACGGTGGCAACTCTATAAACTCGAGGATGGTTCGCTTGGAGTTTCCTTGATTTGATGACGACGACCCGTCTAGTTGGGTTTATCGTGCCGAGCAGTTCTTCAATTACCACCACACACTTGAAGACCAGAAGGTCACGATCGCATCTTTGCATTTGGAACATGATGCCTTGCACTGGTATCAATGGCTAGAGAATGCTTCAAGAATGATAACTTGACCAAACTTTTCAAGAGCGTTGTACTCCCGGTTCGGGCCATCCGAATATGAGTACTCCGGAGCACTGGCTAAATTGAAGCAAACCGGTAGCTTCAAAGAATATTTGATTGAGTTTGAACGGCTATCCAATCGCACTTATGATCTATCATAAGCTTTTCTAGTGAGCTGCTTCGTGTGTGGACTACAAGATGAGCTCCGTTTTGATGTCAAGATGTTCAAGCCGGTCACACTATCAACCGCGATTGGTTTGGCGCGCTTGCAAGACTATAAGTTGACTGCAAGGAGAGCGAGTAACAAAAAGACCATCTCAAAACCACCCATCAACAACTTTCCCATACAACGTTTGACAACTGAGGAAGCTGAGGAGAGGTGAAAGCAGGGTCTTTGTTATAACTGTGATGAGAAGTTCTCTAGAGGACATCCATGTAAGAAAAAACAATTGTTTCTTATTGAGGGTCCCTGACCAAACGGTGGAGGTGGCTTGGAGGACGAAGAAACCATGGAAACAATGGATCGTGAGTATGAACCACCTTGAGGACAAGGTTGTTCTCAAGGGGTGAGGAATGATGTGTTTCTAATTCCTTGGGATCCTTGACGCGGTGGATTAGTTGCCTTAATGGATTGTTTCTTTAGTTGGTTCTTGCAGGTTTCCTTAGTTGGTTTTTTCCCCTTAAGTGTTTCTTTATTTTTAGCAACAATTTATTTTTGCTTGACGTATTTCTCTTTTAGGAAGTGGTCGTGTTCCCATTTAAGATGTAATAGCCGTAGAGTTTTCATTATGAAAAATCAGAATTAATAGTAATCTTGGAGGTCTAGTTCCCCTCAAAGTGAACTTTTCTCATCTTCTTCTTCTTTTCTTTTTTAATTTTGCGTTGTAAATGCATCAAGATATTCCTGATGAGATCATCTAACAACTAGTGGGTCTAAGGTTTTGGCACCCTAAATATTTGCCATTTGTACGAAAATACCATTCATAGTCTAACTAAGATAAGCGGCATGTTTACAGAAAATTACAAATCTACTGTCCAAAGAAAAGAAAAAACCCTTAAAAAAATAATACCACAATACATAGAAGTAAACAGAGAAGTTTATGTAGAAATGAGGATGGAAAATTAGAATTCTAACAGTTCTAAACAACACGATGATCATGATTCTCAGAGTTCTCCAGTGATTTTATGAAATCGCAGGACAAAAACCTTAAAAATAAGGAGTTAAAAGATCAATCAGAGTTAATTAACAGGTCTTCAATCAATCGAAAATAGGGTTTAGGGGCGAAGTTTCTTTGAAAGTCACCTCTGCAGGATCTTCAGTCCTTTTACCAAAAGTAATAACTGATAAAAACAACACTTAGGCTGCGTTTGTTAAACTGAAAACTTATCACTAAAATCTGAATTAAGTGCTGAAAGCTCAAGTGTTGAATATAAAGTACTGAAGTTTAAGTGTTAAGTCTGTTTGATAAACTGGCTAAAATAGTCCTGATCAAGGTAGTTAAAGGAGCAAGGCGCACTTAAGGCGCTAGGACCTCTAACGCCTGAGGCGCAAGACGAGGCACGCGCCTGATTGAAGCGAGGCGCAATATTAAAAATTATAATAAATATAAGAAATATAAAAAAAGAAAGAAAAATAATATCATAAAATAACAAAATAAGTAATCATTAGGCCATAAAACATAAAAGATAACAAATGTTGAAAATCTCAAGTAACCTAAAAGCAGTTCTAGTTAACATTGTCATTATCTAAACACAAAACCAGTAATCAAAAAGCCATAAAACATAAAAGATAAATAATGCTCAAAATTCCAAATAGCCCACAATTAGTTTTATTTAACATCGCCATCATTTAAAATATAATCATTAGCTTCATCCCATCATCATCAGATGTGTTAGCCTCCTCAATATATTCTTCTTCTTCTATCTCCTCCGAATTGGCCTCTTCCTCTTCCAATTCCCTTATTAAAGCCCTTGCTCTTAGTCTTGACCTTGATTGTGATCTAGTATTTGATGTTGATTCACCAACTCCACAGCTCTCGCAACAACACTCCATGTCAAGCTATCATCCTCAAACACCAATTCATCTGCTGCTACTCCACCTTCTGTTTCTATCTCCCCAAGTAGTCATTCATTGCTTTCATCAATGTCTTTCAATGAGATAGGTTCAATTATATCTCTCATATCATACCGATGTTTAATATAATAGGCCAAAGAACAAAAATTTTACAAAAAACAGATTTTATTTTGTGAGGAGCGCGCCTGATGCGCCTGGAGCCTGGTTTGAGGCGCGCGCCTTACTAAACACCCCTCGCCTTGACCCTTCTAAGGCGCTTTAGGTGTGCCTTGCGCCTGAGGCGCGCGCCTGGAGCCTAAGGTGCACGCCTTGACTGCAGAGGTCCTGATATCTAAAAATTAAGTGTTAAGTCTGTTTGGTAAACATAAACCAAAATGTCTGAAAATTGGCTATTTGACAGATTTGCCCTTATAACCATTTTGCTAACCATCTAACGGACTCAAAATACATGATCTCAAACGATAGTAGATAAACAAAACATCTCAAGTCTCCTCAAACAAGTTGGTTTGCAATTTGATCTCGCAAATTTGACAAACATTTGTTGAGCTTGTCCAAATGGCCCATATGTGTTGATCTCGCAAATTTAACAAGGAGAATGTTCATTTTAGATTGATGTGGCGATACATTAGACTCATTAGGCATCCCTTCCCTATATAAAAACCAACTCTCTGAACCAGTCGTTAGCACCCCATCAAATAATGTTGCCAACTCATCCGCATGAAGCAATGATTTATGATGAAATTGTTTTGCATTTGGATATTTCTGCAATATAATAATATTAACAAATATGTTAACTATTTATTCAAGCATTTTTTTTAATAAAACTAGGGGATGACCCGTGCCAATGGCACTCCCCAACAGGATACACAAATAAACGTACGAGTGCATTCGGCACTCAAATCCATCCAACTGTTAGAAATAGATGTTGGTTATGTCTAAGACTTGGCGATAAAACTGATCAGGCTGATTTTTGGTATATAGGTCCACATGGGAATGGGCCAAACGGCCAGTGAACTATAAGAGTGTGCCACATGGCTCAAATGCACATTGGTGATGTGTCCATGACCAAGAGAATCAACCCATGAAAAAGAATCAAATCCAACAGTTAAAACTCACCAATCAAGTTGATTTTTGTATATATGTCCACCTAGGAATGGGCCAAAAATGTACTGCATAAAGACCCATAAAAGCCAAATATGAACATTAATCTGAAAAATAAACTAATTATAAGTAACAAAAAAAGTTTTTTTTTTTAAGAATGTAAAGGAAGAAGCACCATTAGGAGATATATTTTTTACCACAAACATAAAGGTTGATTTTTTTTTTGGGTCGGACTCCGTCGACAGCCCTAAAATGACAGGATTCTCTGTACATGACACAATATAAGCCACGTGGCACACTATTACAGGACTCTGACGGTATGGATATTTGGCCAATCCCTAGGTGGGCCTACAAACCAAAAATCAGCATGATTAGTGATTTATAGGCTTTGGATTGGACTTATTTTCATGGGTTGATCTCAACTGTGGGAATTTGAGCAGTATTTGAGGTACAAAGATCCAACGCCTATAAACCACTAATCAGGCTGATTTTGATTTGTAGGTCAACCAAGGGATTGGACAAATATCCATACGGTTAGAGTCCTCTAAGAGTGTGCCACGTGGCTCATATTGTGTACTGTACAGAATCCTGTCATTTTTAGGGCTGTCAACAGAGCCCGAACCTTTTTTTTATGTCAAAAATCATTCAAATGGGAGCACCTTGGATTCATGGAACATGAGAAAATATACTTACACCTTGGCTTCTCTAAATTCTCTTCCAAATGATGACTGTCAAGTGTATTTTCTATTAGTTGTGGATGTGGTTCATAGTTAACAAAGAAAGAGTAATTTTCCAAGTCAACCAAGGCCCATCATATGTGTCGTGATGAAGTGGAAGAATAAGTATATGAATGTTCGTAAGAGTAGTTTTGAACGCTCTAGTATGCTGAAATTCCCTGGGAAGTGTAGCTAGCAATGAGTATTTACGTCGACAAGAAAATGAATTTTCCAACTCAATCTGAGATTACCATGAAGCTATATTCCTTAATGAACATTCATTTCCTAAGCACAATTTCTACAAATCTTTGGCACACTAACATTCTCCCAAGATTTAATCCTGTCATCCAAGGTGTAAAACCTCATTGGATGGATTCTTGGAATAAAAAAACTAGCATTACTTCAATAAAGCTCGAGTAAATGATGGTGTTGAACCTGAGTATTCGTTCAATATCCTTAAAGAAAAATACAAGAAGAAAACTTGTCTGGTTGGAATTCACAAGGATCCACCATTTGGGATGGACAGAAATTTACCTCGGTTTCATTCCTAAATATCAAACTATAAGTAGAAAATGAACAAAAAAATCCAGATTTTGAATACTCTTGACAAGAACCCTATTCTCTCTCTATTTTTTCCAATAGATAAGAAGCCCCTCTGCTATCTTACTACCCTGCACTTCCTAACAGAAGTTGATGCTCAGATACGCATATATTAAAGATTATTTGGAGAACTCTCACAATCATTCATTGGGGAAATGCGGATCCAACCATGCTTTAAAGGACTTTCTAGCTCTCCTATGAGAGTTGGTGGCAATCTCATTTGACCTCAAGAGGAGTTACAAGAGGGAAACTACATGGAGGATCTGGTTCAGTGGTATATTTCTTTAAAAAAAAATAATAGATCTAGTTCTCTTAACACCTTTTGGAAATAGTTGATCATGTTCAAACCCTAGGTAGCAAACAGGTGACAACCCAGGCAAAAGAAAAGTTGAGGTTTAGCCCTAGGGACCTACATATCGTGCGGATATATGGATGGACATGCTATGACCTCTTCAGCAAAATTCATGGCATGCTCAGGTATGATTTTAGTAATTTATCAACATGATTCTATGAATCGTGCATGTAATGTCTACTTTCTGGATTTAGAGGAAAATAGTAAGAAGAAGAGGTATTTGTGACACATCCATCACTTTTTGATAACCCAAAACATCTGAAAGTAAATAAACCACCTTCCTCGTGAAAAGAAAATCAATCTCTACACTTTCTTTTGTTATTAGAGCACTAGATTCAAAGAATATGCATAACAACTTCATTGTCTCAATGCATCACCAACTCAGAACAATGCAACACGTCTCAGATTTTTGGACCTACATCCCAAATACAGCCTACATACCAAACAACAACCTGATTAGCGATTTCAAACCTTTGGATATTTGTACCACAAATAATATTCAGTATTGCTCAAATTCCACGGTTAAAATTAACCTATGAAAACAACTTCAATCCAACGTTTATAAATATCGAATCAGGCTAGGTGATTATGCAAATCGGTTTAAAAAACGTTAGGGTTTGGTAGAAATCAGCAAAACCCTAATCTAGGGGTTTTCCTGAAGAAGGAGAAGAAGAAGGGATGTGCGAAGAGGAGGAGCTAAGCCGAGGTACGTACCTGTGACCGTCGAAATTGAAGTCGGGAGGCTCTGCTTCTTCGTTGAAGTTGAAGAGGAGGAGGAGACCGTGGAAAAAAGGTTCATGGAAGATATTTTATATATCTTTAAGGGCAATGTTGTCATTTCTAAATGTTTTGAGGGACATTTTCGGCGGAAATGAAATATTTCATAAACGCAGAGGCGGATCCCGTCAATTTCTCTTGGGTAATTCTATATGCACCCCACAAATTCCATAAGCACCCAATTTGGGTGCTTTGGCCAAAAATGCCCTTACTTGCAAAAAAAAAACCCAAGCACCCCATTGTCCCTCCTTATCTCTTTCTCTCTCACCTGCAAAAAAAAAAAAAAAAAGAAAAAAAAAAAGAAAAAGAAGAAGAAGATGCCGTCGCCTTCCCCGTTGCCACCACCATCACAGGTATCTCTCTCTCTCTAAATAGGACCCACGGCTAGGCTGGCTGTGGGTCCAATTGAAATATATATATATATATATATATATATAGAGAGAGAGAGAGAGAGAGAGAGAGAGAGAGAGAGAGAAAGAGAGAGAGAGAGAGATACCTGTGGTGGCGGTGGCGGCGATGGCAACGGCATCGTCCTCCTCCTCTTCCTTCTGGTTTTTTTTCAGGTGAGAGGGAGGGGTGCTTGGGTTTTTTTTTTTACTTAAGAGAATTTTTGGCCAAATAGCACCCATATGGGGTGCTTATGGAAGTTGTGGAGTGCAAATAGAATTTCCCTTTCTCTTTTTATTTCCCACTTAAACTATAATTAAAATGACTTCTATATCCCATGTGTTTTCTCTTATCTTCCCCCACAAGATATATAAAATACTAAATGTAGCCCCTTTGTTTGTCTAATTAACCCCTTTCTATTTCTACCCGTCCCCTCTAAAATTCAAACCGTTAGAGCACATAAGAGAGCAAGGGATACTATTTCAAAGTAAGGGAGGCTATTGAAAAAGCAAATGGAGAATACCTAAACGATTTTAAGGTTATATTTTACATCTTCTACAACTTTCATTTGGGAACTTTTGAGTATAACAATCAATGGAGGAATCAATGGATGTATGTATTTGAATTCAATTTTTTTTAATCAACAAAATCATTCTAACTGCATTTCCGAAACCATTCTAAGAATAATTTCTAGTAATCTCGCAAGACCGATACATCGGGTTTTTTTTTCTCGTGCAGTCTCGGTCATGGTCTTTGAATTGATTGTTTGGACTGCTAAGTCCGGACAATCATTCACTGTTCGGACTTAACAGTTTGAACAATAAGGCATTGTTCGGACTTATTGGTTCGAACAACGATGAGTACCTGCGGAACGAGAGGTGCCTCCACTCTCCGGCTTGTCGAAGCTTTTCTCCACCGAGATGCAAGATGCTTACTTAACGTTAATGGCGATAACAGGGATGCAAGAGGCGCACACGTAGACACGCTTGTCTTCGACAATGAAAGAAGTTAGGTTTTCACTTCACCAAGTGAGAAAGGGTAAAACCCCTACAGTTACTTTCGTGTTTCACTTGGAGGGAGGGGTGATAAGAGATTTCAATGGGCCCACGGGGCAATTAGAGATTTTCATAAATTAGTGAGGGGAATTAAGAGAAAGGGGGGTGATAAGAACAAATGACGGGGTATCCAAAATTCGCTAAACGCAAATCACTTAGCCCGTTCAGTGATTAACCACTTAATAAGTGATAAGTATGCACCAGGTGGCTGAAAAAATTCACCGAAACTTTCAGTCATTTTAGCCATTTAGCCCTTATTTTTTCAGAACCAAACACATCTGATTTTTACAAATGTCTGAAAACATTGAAATTCAGACATAAGTGCTGAAATTTTAGTTTAACAAACAACCCCTTAGTTGAAATTTTTGAGTAAAAACAATCTGAAAATACTACAGATTTTGTATTTTCAACTTAAGATTGAAAGTAGGGTTTTTTCGCGTCGTTGGTTACGGAAACCCTAATCTCAACACATTTGTAATTAATCCGGTTCTTTTTCTCTGCAAAAATTAAGAATTCTAGCACAGTGGAAAGTCGGAATCGAATCCGCACTCGGATTAGTCCAGTTAGCGCAAATTAAGGAACAAAAATAACTACGCTATGTACGAGAATTGGTGGTGGGATGAAAAAGCTGGATCGATCTTTAAAACATGATTTTTTTGTTGATGGGGGATTATTTAACTATAAGAAGCAAAAATAGAACAAGAAGAAAGACAAATACTTAAGCAAAACTAATAAGGTCAACATCATTCATTAACTAAAATTCAATTTTACAAACTCAAATCCAACTTGTTTAGAACAAAAACAACTAACAAAACATAAAAAAAAAACTAAATCTAGAAAGCAAGATCAAATCTAGAGAGACAAAGATGAGAGTTTAGGTAGAGAGAGAGTGAAAGAAACCTAGAGAGAGAAGAAGGTGCAAGAGAGAGAATCTTACCCTTGAAAAATTCTTGGTGATTGCGTGGAGGCGGTGACCCAAGGGAAAGGGTGTGCGCCGTGTGGACGATTAGTGGGATCACTCTCCAACGTGGAGACAATAGAGGAGGGCGAGTTTGTTGGTAAAGAACAAACCTAGGATGCATCACCGTTTGATGACGGAAGTACGTGGCGCCTTGGAGGTGGATGGGCAGCAAAGAAGGTGGCAACAATGGTGGTGTGCAAGCTCAACAATGGAGGACTGTTCTAGAGGAGATCTAGTCCGTGAGGGGGCCCGAATCGGTGGTGGTGGTGGCTACAAGGTGGGGCCGTGATCCTAGCAGGTTGGAGTCACTGTTGTACTGAGAGTTTGCAGGCTGAACAGCCAGCAAGGAGGAAGTTGGTGCTGCTAGGTGGCGATCTTGGAGAGGGAGAGGTGGAGCAGCAGCAGGTGGTGTGGAGGATCATCTGGCAGACTAGAGGAGAAAATGGAGGTGCACCATTGGATGTTGGAGAGGATTTGCAGGTAGGGACGGTATCCCCTTCTCCTTGTTCTTCTTCTATCCTCTTCTTTCTTCTCTCTTTTTTTTTTTTTTTTTTGTGAAAGAGAAGAACAGAGATGAAGACGGTTTGATGATTGTGGAATGAGGTTAATGGAGGGGTTGAGGCGGTGCAGCAAACGCTAGGACCTGCAACTCGAAGTTGCAGGTTTCTCCACGTTAATGGAGAAGGGAGGTTGTGCTGTCCGTTGGGCAGCAGCAGCAAGGGAGAGAGGCGGACTGGACTGGTTGGGGGGGGGGGGGGGGCGGTAAGAGATGGAGAAGGAAGAGGGAATGAGGCTAGCCGGACTGGAGTTGGCTGCAGGAGGCAGAGCAAGGAGGTGCTGTGGAGGTATGGCTCCTTTCCTCTTCCCTTCTTCTTCTTCTCTTCTTTTTTTTTTTTTTTTGTCAAGATGGGCAAGTGATGATGGCGTGGATGGAGGGGAGGTGAGCTCGTGGAGGAGAAAGAAAGGAAACAAGATGGGAAAACGTGGAGAGGAAATGGAAGTGGGGGGGGGGGGGGGGGGGGATGGCCGAAGAGAGAGAGATCGCAGGCTGCCGACGTTAATGGCATGGAGCTCGTCGGAGTTGCAGGTTGCAACTTCGGCAATCTTTTTTTTTTTTTTTTTCTTTTTTTCTTTTTTGCTGAATGAGAGGGGCGTGAAGGGAGGTAAAATGGGGTTCCAGGATTCTCCAAAACGTGGAGAGGATTAGATGAAAACGTGGGAGAAGAAGATGGGGGGAGAAAAAGGATGGGAGAGAGACGTGAATGGGAATGAGATTTTTTTTTTTTTTTTTTGTAAAAACGTGGTGCCCTTGCCCTTATATGGCAAGGGTTGGATCGATTTCAAAAAAGAATGGCTCCCTCAATAGAAACCGTGGGGTTCTATTAGAGACCCACCGTTTGAATTTCAAAATTTAGAAACTTCCTCCTCTTTTGCTTTAATTTTTTTGTTTCCCCTAAAAGAATTGCCATTTGAAATAATGCAATGAATATTTTTGAAATTCCCTATAATGCCACATCATCCCCTTAAAAAATCTTTTAAAGAAGAGATAGCCATACCATAAAAGATATTTTCTTTAAAAAGAAAACCATTAATTTTCAAAACTTTCCCAAATTTGCCTTTCCATTTTTTTGTAAGAACAAGTCTCTCTTTAATCTGGACCGTCCATCTATGTAGGAATCAAGATCACATTGGTTAATGCTGTAGTCATGACCATAGGATCTAGAAGAAGAATATGATGGTCGTCGGATCCTGAGATGGTAGGTGATGATAGGATGGATGATCTACTAGCGATCAGATGGTAGACTAGGATGGCGATGATCGGATGGATCATCGGACAGTGGAGATTGGCCAAGGTAGGCCGTAGGATCGAGTGACTGAGGAAGGAGAGAGGATCGGATGATTTGGATTTGTGAGAGGAGAGAGAATGAGGATCTAGAGAGAGGAGAGAGAAAATAATACAAAATTAAAAAGAAAGTGCTAGCAGAAGGTCTTGAACCCTGGTCTTTGACTAAGTCTTCTGCATGCTTTATCAACTGAGCAAGCACTCGCCTTGTGTTGGTTTATAAGCTTTAATCTCCTTAGTCTCTTCTTTGAGGGCTTGCCTCTCCTTCTCTCTTGGTCGTCCCTCAATTCTTTCGACTCTCTGGCTCTTCCCGTCTTTGGCCTATATCTTCTTATCCTCAGCCCGTTGGCTCTTGAGCTTTGATCCTAGGTTCTGGAAGTTGATTGTGGGCCCGCATGCCATCAAAATTTCCCAATTAGTGCTCCTGCGATAGAAAAATCGCGTAATGAGAATGACTTCGCATGTGGGTCAAATAAATGCGTATGAATACATGTGAATATACCATTTTAACCAAAAAAGTGTGTTCTACAGAATGAGAGACTCTAACATAGAAATGTTGATAAAAAATACAGTTTTACGTAGAAGAGTGTGACAATGCTAGAAGGATAATTGCTTAAAATAAGCGCTTTTGAGCGAATATCAAAGATCCTCTGAACAGAGGTTAGAATCTTTGTAAACATTGAAATAGAATGAAAACATGAAGCGTGATGGATAAATTTCGAATTTGACCAAAAATTATACCTATATTGGAAATAAATGAAGGATCTCTAGTTGGAGCTCAAATCTAACCTGATTCGCATGGCTACGGATTAAGGGATCAGACTTCTGAAACCTAATTGATGCCGATGAAACTCAACAATGGTGACGACGAATGCAAAGCTGTGTTGAAGGAGGAACGAATTTGTAAAGATTTCACACCCTGCAAGGGTTTGGGAACGCTGATCTGCACAGCAAAATGATTTCCCAAGGAGTAAAACTTGTGTCACAAGATGTTGTGACGGAAGTCAGTCACATCACTCAATATGAGCCACGTGGCATACTATTAGAGGAAGATTACCGTATGGATGTTTGGCCAGTCACTCGTTGGACCGGTACACAAAAAATCAGCCTGATTAGTGATTTCTAACCGATTCAATTTAAGTTATTTTCATGGGTTGATTTTAACGCTAGGAATCTAAGCATTATTGAGCGTTATTTGGGTGCAAAAATCCAAAAGTTGTAAATCATCAATCAGGCTGATTTTTGGTTTGTAGGTCCACAGAGGGACTGGCCAAACATCCATATGGTCAGCGCCCTTTGATCGTATGCCACGTGGCTCGTATTGAGTGCTGTGACCGATTTCCGTCACAACATCTTGTGACACAAGTTTTACTCTTTCCCAAGCTCACACTCTCGACTGTCAGACAGAGGCGAGGTTTTTTTGTGTTTTATATCTTTAATGTTCGAAAATTACGAAAACCCCCATGGGACACAAGGGGATTTAAATTTTAATATTCGGGCTTTTTCGGTAAGTGAGAAAAAGAGTTCTAATGGCGAATATTTAGCCAGATGAATATTATCTTAGCTAAATATTTTAGCATATCAATATTTAACAACGTTTGGTACGTGTATTAGCTAACTTACTTCATTTTCTTTCAATTTGTGTGGGTCCCACATATTAAAGTAAGTCAAATATGGGTTAGACGAACGTGTGACCCACATATTAGGTCACAGGATCCAAAAAACTCATTTTTATTGAAAATAGAGATTTTCCTGCAAGAAAATAAAATTTCCATTCATAGGTTTGTTCATAAAGTCCATGATGAAAAACAATGCTTAAATCCAATGACTAGAAATCTCCAATCAACATGATTTTTGGTGTTTAAGGTCCACTAAGAAGGGGGGGAAAACATTCATGGGTCGGTGAGCCTGAAAGAGTATGCCATATGCAATTTGGGAGATGTATCAAAATTTTGAAAATAGCCTTCCACATCAAATATTTCTTCCAATCATTTCCCATGATAAGTTTGTTTCAATGACCACAAAAAAAATGAAAATCAGAGGAAGGAAGGTCGACGAAACATATTCCATTAACAATTACAAGCATGTAGGCTGTGTTTGGTTCGCTAGAATTGGGTTTCCATGAAGTGGGTTTCTTGGAATGCCACTTCCAAGAAACCCACTTCATGGAAACCCAATTCCTACTGTTTGGTTGCAATAAGAGAGTAAAACTTCTGTCACACCGTTGTGACAGAAGCTTCTGTCACAATGAAAAATACGAGCCACGCGGCTCACTCTTAGTGGACACTGACCGTATGGATGTTTGGCCAGTCCCTCGAGTGGACTTATAAACCAAAAATCAGCCATATTTATGAATTACAACCTTTGGATCTTTGCACCCAAAAACGCTCAATAATGCTAAAAAATCCTACCGTTAGGATCGACTAATGAAAATAACTTCAATGGAATTGCTTATAATTAAATCACTAATCATGCTGATTTTTGGTTTGGAGGTCTGCCGAGGGACTGACCAAACATCCATACGGTCATTGACCACTAAGAGTGTGCCACGTGGCTCGTATTTTGCATTGGGACAGATTCAACGCTGTGACAAGTTTTACTCACAATAAGAAAATAAAAGATTGTGGTAAGTTAGATTTTTTCAGAAAGGGCAGAAGTGCAAAGAAGAAGCCGATGTAACGGGGAGGGCAGTAGGGGTGTCAACGGGTCGGTTCCGGTTCGGTTCCTAAGGTGACCAGAACCGGAACAAACGGTTCCGGTTCTTATCGGTTCGGGTACTTATCGGTTCCGGTTCTCAAAGTGATGGTACCAGAACCGGAACCGTTTATGTAATTTTTTCGGTTCCGGTTCCAGTTTCGGGTATAACGGGTCCAATCTTTGTAATATGAGAATTTTTACACTATATTTATATATCGGTTCCGGTTCTTATCGGTTCGGTTCCGGTTCTTATCGGTTTCGGTTCCATATTAGAGTACCGGAACCGTAACCATTAGTTTTCGGTTCGGTTCCGGTTCCGGTTCTTTTTAATTGGTTCCCAAAAATGTGGTACCGGAACCGGTGTTTTCGGTTCCGGTTCCTATTCGGTTCCGGTTAAATCGGGTAAAATTGACACCCCTAGAGGGCAGAGATTAGAGACATAGAGAGGAGGGGTTGAACGAGTAAAACTTCTGTCACACGAAATTGTAAATCACACAATCACAAGCCAATGAGTTCTCGGCACGTACACAAGTGCTTTGCAATGTACCCATGTGCTGTTGCTTTTTAGATGTACGTGCCGAGAATTCATTGGCTGTGTTTGTGTGATTTGCAATCCCAAATCCCATTGTGACATAAGTTTTACTCGGGTTGAACGATGACGATGTTAGTACTTTAATGGCTGTGATAGCTCCGGTGCTTGTCTCCTCTTCCTAAGATGGACTGCGTCAAAGACCTACCTGAATCTATTAACCTCACCCGAATTCCCTCCAACTACACCTTCTCTGTTTTCTTTTTTGCCTGTGTGATTTGCGCTTGATGCGTCGCAGGTGATAAATCACGATGTGCCAAGTACCCAAACTAAAATTGGCCAAAAAACCTGAAAATCTAGGGTTTTTAGGTTCCTTTCTAGGTTTTCATCTACCATGGATGAAGAGGAAGAAGGTTCAGGCATTTACAGACCTCAACAAATCGAGCATTCAAGTGAGGAAATGTCACAAGAGGTAAATGACTTCTCAAACCCTCAACAGTGCGATGTTGTCCCTAAAATGGACGATTTGCAGTTTGTTTATGGCTCCCCGGTCGACGCAGATGAACTTGCCTTGATTGCAAATAAAGAGACGCCGATGGTGGAGGTGGTGGAGATGGAGACGAAAGCCCCATCGAAGAAGGCAGAAGATGACCCTTGTTTCATTGACAACGTGGGCAGCTCAATCCGGAAAATCGACTTCCACTTTTGAAGAGCGGAAGTCGTTTTCCTTCAAAACGGGGTGCGATGGAAATGGTTTTCTGTGGGGCCCACTTTTCAACCCTAACCAAACAGCCCGAAGTAGCACTTTTCTGGGTTTTTGTTTTCGTTTCTCGGAAAAGTGTCGAACCAAACACAACCGTAGAGAAGACGATCTTCGCTTTATTTACAATGCAACTACAATATATATTATAACAAGAAGTCTAAGTAATGTCATTTAGTAAACAGTCATGCATCCTGCAAAAACATGTTCAATAATCTTTCACTCGTGATCTTATAAGTTTCTCTCCATCTTCCTTTGCAAACGAGCCACATTCACTGTTATGAACACAAAGAGCCTATCTTTCATGTCATCGAAGAACCGAAAGTAGACATGTCTCCATGACTTCTTTAATAGTAAAGTGCCACAGACACACCAAAACCTTACTAAAAATCCTAGTACCATGCGAACAAAAATCCATAGCATTTTAGACCCATCATTTGCTTCATCACCATCAAAAGACACTGGACCTTGAGATGTTTCATCACCTGAACACTTGTATGCAAGTGGAGGTCCACAGAGTTCGGGATTACCCATATAAATGGATGAATCGTTTAGTGTTTGCAATTGGTTGCTTGTTGGTATTCTCCCTGACAATTTATTATACGATAGATTCAAGTGATTAAAATTAAGAAGTTAAAGAAGATATGCTCATAGGGATCGGGCCAGAAAGTTGGTTTCTTGAGATATCAAGAGTTTCTAGCCATCGCATCCTCCCAATTTTCTCTGGGATCTTTCCTGTAAGATGATTCATGGATAAATTCAAGGAGCCCAACCCCTAGTAGGCTCGTTATCCCATCAAGAATTTCTCCTGATAGATTATTCCTAGAAAGGTCGATGCTCTTTACGACTTTAGCAGTTCTGCTATATTCAAGTGTTGTTCCTTTTGTAAACACTAATATGTGCTCCATGTAGGAATATTGAAGATCTCTTCCTTCTTGGATACCAAATTTGAGATGAATTAAGGCTAATAAACCATACCACTCAAATTGCCCAAACATTGTGGAATGAATCTTGACAGATTATTATGTCCGGGATCCAAGATGTGAAGATCGGAAAGACAACATAGTTGTTGAGGAATATTTTCACTAAACAAGTTTGATCGTAGGCGTAGAATCGACAGAGACAATACACTTTCTCCTATCCATGTTGGTAGGTTTCCAAAGAATTTGTTCTCGCCAAGATCAAGGTTTGACAAGCTCGTGCAATTTTGCAAAGACGATGGAATCTCCCCACGAAGATTATTGTTGCTCAATACTAAGGCTTGGAGTGAATGTAGAAACCCATTGATCTTGGAATGTTACCAGACAATTTGTTATTTGCTAGATCAACAATATACAATTCTTTAAAATCCATCCAATTCTGAGGGAGGGTTAGAGTTAGAAGGGACCCCAATCGGAACAATTAAATCGAAAAAGAATATAATATGTAATATATTCAACCATTAACATTACGCAAAGTTTATTGAGTGTGTTGTGGTTAATTCGATTTGAGCTTGAGGCCAACTCGTAGACACACCATGAGAGCCTGACCTAGCACAAGCCCAAAGTTCCGTTCAACTTGGGTTAAGCCTAAAACGACTTCATTGCAGTGTTTTAAATATATAACTCAAAAACTTTAGTCAAGTTCCTGGACAACTATGGTGATGTCTCTAATGGCAGGAGGAGATTGCAAAGAAAGTGGACAATGTAGGTAAGGGAAAAATATACAAATGACTATAAAAAAAAAATGGAGGAACATATACAAATAGGGTTGGGCAGAATCGAAAAGGAGGATTTGGTGGAATCGTGCACAAGAGATGGCCTATATTTCTATTTCCGATATGCTCTCTCAGATTCTCAAAAAAGTGTATCATTTCGTGAATCAATGGAATGTTTCTCTGGAATTGGTCGACTCATCAGGCCTATGACTGACACTAGTGCACCCTTGGGTTTCGACTCATTCAGTACCATATGAATCAAGGGCCGAGACAGACCTTGAGCGCATCACCGACGAAAACTGTGAATGTATCTTCAGAAGGCATTACTTGGAGCCAGTCACCTTGCTTAGAGAGCACCTCGAGGCCATGTTCACCTTGGCATACAATTGTTATGATGCTTTTATCTGTATGGGGTCCTGAGCCGATGGCTGATTCATTGCTTGGTGGAGCTTTGTATTTCAGCAAGAGGCGGAAGAGGCTTTGGTTGTTTGCGACGTTTGAATCGTAGTATTTTTCCAGTCCAAAGCTCTCAAAGATCATTTTCTGAATAATTAGCTCTAGCTTTAGCATCTTTCTGCTCATGGAATTGAGAGTTTGGCTAGCATAAAAAAAATGATTAATAGCGACCATTTGATTTTTTTTACATTTTTTTTCGAATGGTGAAAAGAAAATATCTTACTAGGCTTTGAGTAATTGTTAATAAGGATTGCAATGGCTAAGGGCCTTGGCTCTATAAATATATCATTATAATTGTCTCCTTGTTGTGAATCTGATTATCTTTCCATTGATCAACACACATATATATAGCCCTTGATCGGGACGTTACAAAGTAAATGCAGGGACGTTACAAGGTAAATGCTGAACCGTTACAAAGTAAATGTTGATAGTGTAACTGACGCCACATAAGCGGCGGTCAGCCATCGGTTACAACCGTTATGTTTACAACACTCCCCCTTAGATGTTCGCCGCTTTATAGAAATTGCCTCGTTAAAACCTTGTCAGAAAAACCCTGTGGGATAAAACCTGATCAAAGGAAAAAGAGTACAATGTATCGGCGAATCAAAGTGGTGATGATGGACGAGCTTAATACTGCCTCATTAAAACCTTGTCAGGAAAACTCAGTGGGATAAAACCTGATCGAAGGAAAAAGAGTACAGTACACAAAAGATCCTTAATAATAATATCTCCTTATAAGTACGCTCCCCCTGATGTGAACTGGCAAGGTCAAACTAGAGTGTCAACGAGAAAGTTCATGCAGTTGACGCATACCTATGCAGTATACCAGTTTCTTGAATGTAGACGTAGGTAACGACTTGGTGAATAGATCTACAAGATTGTCATCTGAATGTATCTGCTGGACGTCAATGTTGCCATTTTGTTGAAGCTTGTGAGTAAAAAAAAACTTTGGTGAAATATACTTCGTTCTATCACCCTTGATATATCCGCCTTTAATTTGTACTATACATGCGGCGTTATCCTCATATAACGTTGTCGGAGCGTCTATGATTGAATGAAAACCGCATGTGTTCCGAATATGGTGGACTACAGATCTTAGCTATATGCACTCGCGGCTAGCTTCATGGAGTGCAAGTATCTCAGAGTGGTTCGAGGACGTTGCAACCATAGTCTGCTTGGTAGATCGCCATGAGATAGCTGTGTTGCCACAAGTGAATACGTACCCTATTTGCGATCGAGCCTTATGAGGATCAGAAAGATATCCAGCGTCTGCATATCCAACCAATTTTGAAGTATTGGTTGATTCCCTTGAGTATAACAAGCCCATGTCTGTTGTACCACGGAGGTAACGTAAGATATGCTTGATGTCGTTCCAATGTTGAAGAGTTGGTGCAGAACTGTATCTTGCCAATAAGTTGACAGAGAATGCGATGTCAGGCGAGTGCAACTTGCTAGGTACATCAATGCACCAATCGCACTGAGGTATGGTACTTCAGGACCGAGGAGTGCTTCGTCGTCTTCTCGAAGATAAAAATGGTCCATTTTAATGTCAAGTGATCGGACAACCATTGGAGAACTCAGTGGGTGAGCTTTATCCATGTAAAAGCGCTTCAGGACTTTTTCGGTGTATGTGGATTGGTGTACGAGGATTCCACTTGAGAGATGTTCGATCTGCAGGCCGAGACAAAATTTTGTTTTTCTAAGGCCTTTCATCTCAAACTCTTTCTTTAAGTATGCAATAGTTTTTGTGAGCTCTTCAGTAGTCCCAATGATATTCAGATCATCAATATACACTGCAATTATGGCAAATCCCATTTCTGATTTCTTAATAAAAACACATGGGCATATGGGATCGTTAATATATCATTCTTTTACTAAGTACTCACTTAGACAGTGATACCACATGCGTCCAGATTGCTTCAATCCATACAGGGATCGTTGAAGTTTGATAGAGTACATGCTACGTTGTTTCGAGGAATTTGCTTCAGGCAATTTAAATCCTTCAGGGACTTTCATATAGATGTCAGTATCTAAGAGCCCATATAAATATGAGGTCACTACATCCATAAAGCGCATGTCAAGTCTTTCTGAGACCACTAGAATAATTAAGAACCGAAAATTAATTACATCCATTACTGGGGAATAAGTTTCCTCGTAATCTATACCCGGTCTCTGCGAGAAGCCTTGCGCTACGAGTCGTGCTTTATATCTAACGATCTCATCTTTTTTGTTACGTTTTCGTACGAACACCCACTTGTATCCTATTGGTTTTACAACTTCGGGTGTTAGGGTTACAGGACCAAATACTTCGCGTTTTGCTTGTGAATCTAATTCTGCCTGGATTGTTTATTTTCACTTTAACCAGTCGCTTCTATGTCGACATTCTTCGACAGTGCGTGGTTCCAGATCTTCATCACTTTTTATGATAGTGAGAGCCATAGTGAATGCAAATACATTATCGACAGCTATTTTATCACGATTCCATTTTTTATCTGTACAGACATAATTTATTGAGAGCTCTTCATTTACAGGTACCCGAGCCTCTTCGGGGACTGTCTGTTTGAAAATTATGGATGTGGTATCTTCAGGAGTATTAATTTCTACAGGAGTTGTATGCATTTTTTCTTTTCCCCTCCGCTTCTTAGGAGTCACATCTTTTGCATCGACGGGTCTGCCACGCTTTAAGCGTGCTGTTGATGATTCATTTGTTGCTATGTTGACTGATTGTCCTACAGGGACGTCAATCTTGCTGGAGTATTTGCAGCTGGTATGTATGATTTCATTACTTTTGCCGCGTCGGTAAAAGAATCTGGTAATTGATTAGCAATCTTCTGTAGATGAATCTATGGCTACACATAGAATAGGGTAGAAAAATCTATAAGATCAATACCTATTGTTTCACCTAACTAGGAATTATACCTTCTTCACACGTGTTGACCTTGAACCATTTAGGAATGTTATAAATCAGTGTACACGGTTTTATCAATTCATGGTATGGTACGTTCACGAGAAAAAAAATATAGTATGTACAGATTTACATTCCCGAAATGATAAGCACGGAATATGGGCCATAGCTACATTTAAAAAGGAAATCAAAATCCGGCTTGAAAAATACAAACCCGGTTTACCAAAATCGCTTGGTTTCCATTCTTTAAGCAAATAAAATTAAAGTCGAAGAAAGAGCAATTATCCACGTATAGCCCTTGATCAACACACAACAGGTATATATCCACACATTACAAGCATGTGATCTAAAAACAAAATGGTAATCTATCAAGCATGCTTGTTAATCGTTGAATCCAAAAAAAAGAAAGATAAATACCTGGTGTGGATAGATGATGTTGAGCACCACGGATCCACGCCTACCGCTCAACACGTGATGGAATACGAGAGAATAGAGTGTGCTGATAACGTATTGTGAATCTGATTATCTTTCCATTGATCAACACACATATATATAGACCTTGATCGGGACGTTACAAAGTAAATGCAGGGACGTTACAAGGTAAATGCTGAACCGTTACAAAGTAAATGTTGATAGTGTAACTGACGCCACATAAGTGGCGGTCAGCCATCGGTTACAACCGTTACATTTATAACACTCCTTTTATTCTTTTATTTTTAAACTTTTAAATAGTTTTGATATTTTTCTTTTCAAGGGTTGAGTGTGGGTGGCCAGGACACCACTCCATAAAGTAGGAGGTTCTGTGTTCAACTCTCCTTGGGGCCACCCCCTGGAATGAGTAAGGGTAATAAGTGCCATAGTCCACATTAACTCTCCCAGTACACTCCGACTAGTCAGGTGCTCTAAGAGGCCCGGATATCCACGATTTCAAAAATAAATAAATAAATTAACACACCCTGGTACTTTTTAGCATTAGGAGAACCCCATTGACTTGGTCAAATTATCATTGACTTGCGTTAAAATACGACCTTTTGGATATATATTAGTTCTCTTGATGGATGTTTCCTAACAGTAAACAAGAAATTAAAGTGACTTTTCTAACAGTTATATTTTAGCATCTTGATTGATGTTTTCTAACAGTTATTTTTTTGCATAAAAAAAAAATGGTCGAATCCAACAGTCGGAAATCTCGATTTAAAACACCAATTAATTAAAGTGACTTTTTTTTTGTAGGTCCATCAAGAGGTGGATCAAATATCCATAAGGTCAATGGGACCTAAAGATTGCTCCATGTGGCATTTTCGAAGGGGGACTTGAAGTCCTAGGGGACATCAAACATGTGCTCATTACCCATTAATTAACGTGCTTAATAAAATAATTGAAGAAGATCCTTTTAAGAGCATTTCAATGTTTTCATCTCAAAGGGCAATTTGGAAGACTAGTTTGGTCCGGGCGTGTTTGATTGCCAAATTTCCATGCTCAAAAATCACATTTGCTCAAGAAAAATACAATTTTCCCTTGTTTGATAGCCACTTTACATTGAATTTTTTTTTGGAAAAAATTTGAGATTTTCCCATCCAAACCTAGAATTCATTTCTGTTCCATACATGAAAATATCTACTTTTATTATATTTTCTCAATAATTGGAAATTACATATTTTCTCCGGTGCAATTAAACAGCCAAATCAGATGTATTTTCCCACGAAGAATTTTCATGGAAAAGAAAATTTCCCGTGCAATCAAACACCATGTAAGGTTGTTAGAGAAGAGATTCACCAGAAGCTTGGGTTTCCTTCAAGCCACATGAGGTTCGTGAAGGCTTGAGCGCTATCCAGTATGTGTGCATCCTTGATGTTAAAACTTTCAAACAAATGAAACAAGTTCTCAAAAGGCTAGGAACTCAAGTTATCTTCTTCTTTGTCTCATCAGGGAGATCGTACAAATCTTTCATGGCCATGAACAACTCTTCAAGTAGATGCGCATGAACATTATCGTACACCACCTGAAAACACCCATACCCTTCACAAGCCTCTCGAACTTTGTGACATAAGTACTTCCATCCATCACTCCTTCCATCTAAATCTTGAGGATCTTTAGTGAAATCAAGAAATGGGATTTGAGCCCCAACCTTCAAATCCATTTTTTTCGTTTCTTTCTCTTTATGAAGATTTGTAGAATGGTTTCTCTATATATAGAGGAGTTCAGCTAATTAAATTTAGAGGGATTTATTTTGTGGGGTGAGGGATTATTATTTTAAAACATATTTTATGTCTCCCAGAGCACCAATTTCTCCATGGTGATTAGCCTCGATGTCAACATTTTATAATAATTGTAAATATGAACCACGCATTGATTTAAAAATTTTAAACGAACCACACATTTTTGGACCAAATGTGTGGCCCGTCTAGATGATCGATGAGTGTATGCACCATGCGCAATTTTGTTTTTTTTTTTGATGAAGAGTACCATGCACATTGCTAATAGCGACACCTACAGGATGCTTGGCTTGTGATTTGGCTAATCTGAAATCTTAATCCAAAAACTGTGGTAAGTGACTGCAATGCAACTCACCACATTAGCACTGGAGTGCAACATGCATCCCAGTGCAGCAAAGCAGCCGACAGACATTAGAACTGCACGTACGCAAACACCCATTTAAGGATCAAGTATATGCTGGTGTTTGAACCTAGCTACCACCAGTGGGTCCCACAAGCACCTTGAGCAATATTTTTTTTTCTTTATTGATCTTTGACGTAGTTAAAGAAATTGATTTAAGGCAGAGCGAAACCTATTGCATAAAGTTAGAGACTTGCTTCATTAGTCACACATAAGACTAAGGGCTCGTTTGCAAACCAGTGGAAGCAAAAAGTAACTTCTAAATTAAGTTGCTGAATTTAGAAGTTGTCATCTGGAAGCAAAAGCTTGTTTGGTGAAACACCGACTTTTAAGTCAAAAAGTGAAAAAGTTAGTTTGGCATGAACTAAGTTAAAAAGTCATTTTCTTATAATTTTATATACATATTATATTCTAATAAACCATTAATAAAGATCATAAACCAACATCACATATGTCATTTTTGTTTTTAATTTTTTTAATTATAAATTGTCAGTAATAAACGATGCACCAGGGGAGTCATTTTATGGGTAATTATTTAAAAAAAAAAAAAGAGATGGTCTACTGACCTACTCCTCAACAAACCATCCTTGTTTTTTTCTCTTTCATGAGATGTTATATATATATATATATATATTTTGACAAGTTGAGATGTTTTATATCTACACTTCATAATCTGAAGTTTACAAGGGTAAAATAAGCATTTGGAAAGATTCAATTAAAATTAAAAGCGTCCGTTCCGCAATTTTTTTTGACTTTTGCAAAAACATTTTGCTTCTACAAAAAAATGGATACCCAAACAAACTTTTCAACTTTTTTACTTTTAGAAGCAAAAAAGTAAATTATTTCGGTGTTGCCAAACGGGCCCTAAGCAATCCTCGATATTTTTGAATAATCAATCGGTAATTGGTAGCAAATAATCAGTTCCCCACCACTTATAATAGCCTTCTTAGTGTGATCTTCTGAAAGATGTGAGATTTCTTGAGGTGCATTTGGGTTGTGACTGGGATGCGGGTATTGCCCTAGTGGTTCTTGGTTTTTGCCAAATGTATTCATGATTCGTAAATATATTTTAATTATAATATTTATATTTAATTTCTGAATAAAAGTTGTTGGATTGAATTGTTCTAGACCCTGGTGGGCCTTGCCAGTTCAGACCCCACCCTCCAAGGGTTAGGGCCGAGCTAGGGCGTCAGCTTTATAAATGAGGATAGGGCTAGGGCGGAGCCATGCCTACCCTGGTTTGGAGTGGTGTTGTAGCAGTAATATTTATGTTATTTTTTTTCTGGTAAAAGTCATTTATGTTGTGTAGTGAGAGAAACATATTTTTTATTGTAAGAAGAAAGAATAGAGAGAGAAAGTATGGTTGTTGTGCCATGTCAACATGATGTGGAGGAGAGAGAAGAATGCTGCTCACTTATCTACTGTAATATTGTGGCAAAAAATAGTAATGGAGATGGTTCATGGGATTAATCCAAGGCTTAAAATAACAAGCAAAATTATAGTATAGATGGATATAAGAGTTTTTGACTACTAATTCTCAATATTTAATTAGAACGTGTTCTAGCTCCTCTAAGTCATCAGCTCTATATGATAGTCTTGGTCTCAATATCTTATAATAAAGACCATTATGAAGGCGATGACTTAATTCCTCATCAGTCATCATGGCAAAATATGTGCATATAAATGAGCTTTACCTAATCAACTTTAAAAGTTCCAAAAGGACTTTTTTTTTTCTTTCAAGGCACCCTTTTGCCAAGCTTGGAAAAGTACACTTTTGCCCACCCTGGAACAAAATTTGTACAATACTGTCCACCATTGAACAAAATCCTGACTCCGCCACTACTCATCATGGCGCAATTTGTTCATATAAATGAGCTTTATAATTAATATATAATTAGCACGCATTCTCCATGGTTTACTCTATATAAAATCATCGGCTCTATATGATAGTCTTGGTCTCAATATGTTATAATAATTGCCATTATGAAGGCAACAACTTAATTTCTCATCACAGCACAATTTGTGCGTATTACGCATTCTCCATGGTTTACTCTGAAGTCATGGCGGCTCTATATGATAGTCTTGGTCTCAATATGTTATAATAATTGCCATTATGAAGGCAACAACTTAATTTCTCATCACAGCACAATTTGTGCGTATTACGCATTCTCCATGGTTTACTCTGAAGTCATGGCGGCTCTATATGATAGTCTTGGTCTCAATATGTTATAGCAATCGCCATTATGAAGGCGACAACTTAATTTTTCATCACGGCACAATTTGCATTTATAAATGAGCTTTATGGTTAATATATAATTAGCCCGTGTTCTCCATGGTATAGGAGAGTCTTGGTCTCAATATGTTATAATAATCTCCATTATGAAGGCGACGACTTAATTTCTCATCACGAGATTCACGACACAATTTATGCGTATAAAAAATTTCTCTCAAAAACTCAGTTCTTGAAAAACCTACTTATTGTGAAAGAAAGAAAACTATAGTAGGTTGATTATGAAAGAATTTGCCAATAAAGTAAAAGAAGATAATTCGATCATCAGATTGATTTCGGACCTAGGAAACCTTCCCTAGATCAGCATCATTGATTTTTGAGTCCTGAAGTAATTAGGGCCGTCTATCATCCATGGGGTGAAATGAATCTTAGGAAACCCCTATTAAGTATAAGAACTGATTAACCCATAATCTTACCCTTTACTGCATGTGTAGTGGTCATTCCATGATGCGGCTGTGTATCTTAGACTTTGTGCAAACCATGGTTTAAAATGATGCAATTTAAACGGGTTTTAACGGCTGTTTAAATGGTAACACCCGAAGCCCGTTACGTTAAAAATCGATGGTGCCTGCTCTAACATGAAAGCCAATATCCTCTTCTATTAAGGGAACTTTGTGGACTGATATATAATGTACGTAAACTAAATAACAAATGAAGCTGATCTTATTCTATTACGATGATTATCAACTTTTATTTTATTTATTTAAATGTGAATGCATTAGAACAGGTAGTACAGGAAAAATAATAGAAATTCAGAAATGCAATTTTTTACAACATTTGGAACGGCCCAAAATCGTTCCCCAAACACCGGAACAATTTCAAAAGGACGATTATAATTTTTTATTTTTATTTTTTAAACATTTGAAGCCATACCAATTTCTTTTTTTTTGGAATGGTTCCTAACCGTCTAAAGTTAAAAACAGTTTGGGAAAAAAATTGGAACGGTCCATGGTTATGAACCGTTCCAAAAGCTTAGGTACGCCATGTTTTGGTCCATTCCAAATCCCCCTTTTTTTTTTTTTTTTTTTTTTTTCTTATAGTGACTTCGACAACGCATGATAACCTTGACAATACAGATTTTTTTCAAAAACCTAAATTTCAGAAATTTAGACATTCATGCGTTATGGGTAAGCGTCGAAGTATAGAGGCTTCCCCACACGCGTGCAGACGTACTGCGCACGATTTTTTTTTGAATTTCCCACATTCCATAGATTGGGGGTGTCAATTTTTAATGTCAAAGCATACGAATATAAGGCTTTTTCTTTACCTCATAATGGTAAATTGCAAACATACTTCAAGGATGCCAAATTTTGAGAGAAAGCAGATAAATATTCCCAAACCATTTTCTCTTATTATTTGATTATTAACTGAAACATGGACAACCTTTTTTATTCTGCGGAACGAAAGGCAATGACCATCATACATGCATGCATATGCATTAATCCATAATCAAACTCCAGCATACTGCTCCAGTACATTTTCACTCTTATTGTTGCAGCTGTAGTAATTGATGAAATCCTTGAAGCTGAAGGGTCGGAAGAGGAGAGGGTGCTCTTTGTCCACCAACTCTTGGGGCACCTCAACCACTGCTTCATGCTTTGGTGATACAAACAACGCGTACGAATACCTTTCTGTGTCTCCGCTCATCATCACCCTGTGTTTTGCTGAATGCAATCTCCCGTTGCTCCAAGCCTAAGTGACATCAATTCAATTCATAAGACTTCAAAAACTCTTACTAGCTAACCCAAAATGTAACACAACGTATTCTAATATTAATTTGTATAAGTGATCCGATCAACACCATTCGGAATCAATCGCTGATCATCTACGTTTTGAACAATGTTCATGAGAAGTTGAATTTTGGGTCCTGCAATATTTTCGCTCCTGATCAAGAATGGCAAGCAAAGTTTTTTTTTTTTTTCGTTTTGATGGGAAAGCGTAAGATTATACTTAGATGTCATTTGGAAAAATTTAAATTTCAGACATTATATCTGAAACTAGGACTCTTTAATGGGACATTCAGATCGTTTGGTAACCACATAAATTCAATGATTTTTAAAGTCATCACATCCACTTAATGCAGTAAGACATTTTGGCTGAATGCGGTAAATGATATAATCTTTAAAAAGACTATAAGATTATTTAATAAATACCACAAGATACGTTTGTATCAAAAAAATCATAACAAACATTTTAAAATACCTAATATGCCCTTGTCTTTATTTTTAAACACTAGGAACTTTACCAAACGGATTACAAAAATTAAGCCTTTTAAGCTGTTAGTGCTGAAATTAAGTTTTACCAAACACAGTCTTAGGAACAGGACCCCCAATCAGAACTATTAAATCGAAAGAGAATAAAATCTATAATATATGTAACAAGTCGAAGGTCCTAATATTTAAAACATTGATATTAAAAAAGTCGAGGGTCCACTCAAATAAATCATCAATTAAATTATTTTTTATTTAAAAATTACCAATTTTTTATTTTGTTTCATTTCAGTCACTAATCTATTTTGACTCATTTGATAAGGATTCAGTACCATGAATCAAGGGCCCTGATATACCTTGATCATATCGCCGACGAAAACAGTGAATGTACCTTCAGAAGGCACTACTTGTAACCAGTCGCCTTGCTTAGAGAGCACCTCGAGGCCCTGGTCACCTTGGCATACAATTGTTAGGATGCTTTTATCTGTATGGGTTGCCACACCGATGGCTGAGTCATTGCTTGGTGGAGCTTTGTATTTCAACAAACGTAAGGATGTCCAGCTGTTTGCGTCGTTCGAATCGTAGTATTTTTCCACTCCAAAGCTCTCAAAGATCATTTTCCGAATAAGTAGCTCTAGTTCTAGCATCTTTCTGCATGTGGAATTGAGAGTTTGGCTAGCATAAAAAAAAATTTTGATTTTTTATTTTTTGGATGGTAAAAGGAAAATTAGTAGGCTTTGAGTGACTGTCATAAGGATTGCAATGGCTAAGGGCCTTGGCAATAAATATGTCATTATAATTGTCCTTTTTTATATATATATGAACAGTTTTGCTGGCTTTGTGCATGGAAGTCAGTGACTTTGCTGACAGCACGTAGTCAGCATAGGTTTCCTCTATTTGAATTGAAGTTGTGTGGGTGCAACCCTAACTGTAACTTTATTTTTGATAAGTTTAAAGATTTAATTTTATTGGATATAGGCAATTAGAGGCTAAGTTGGAAATGTATATGGATATAGGTAACTGTAACTTTAGCTACCAAAAGCCTTAGAGAATACAAGAGCAAACAAAACCAAACAAATTTAAAAAGCAAAAAAGCAAAAAAATACGCAGAACGTTAACCAACATTAATATCAGAGAAGAGATTCACCAGAAGCCCGGGTTTCCTTCGGGCCACATGAGGTTTGTGAAGGCTCGAGCAGTATCGAGCATGTCTGCATCCGGGATGACAAAACTTTCACGTAAAGGATACAAGCAATAACCAACATGACGCTCGGAACTGAAGTACTTCTTCTTAGTCTCATCAGGGAGATCGAACAAATCTTTCAAGGCCATGAACATCTCTTCACTTAGGTGCTAAGGAACGTTATCGTATGCCACCTGAAAATACCCATACCCTTCACAAGCCTCTCGAACTTTTTGACATAAGTACTTCCATCCATCACTCTTTCCCTCTAAATCTTGAGGGTATTTATTGAAATCAAAAAACGGGATTTCAGTCTCAACTTTCGAACCCATTTTTCTTTTCTTTCTCTCTCTGAAGGGATGGAGATTGGCTCCTCTATATATAGAGTACCTACCTAGATATCAATACTGAACTTTATCCAAATATTGCTATCGATTCTGAATTTGTGACTATGAGTATGAGCAGTGGCAGAGCTAGTGGGGGCAAGAGTGGGTTGGTTTGGTGTCACGTCTTTGCAACTATGAGTAGTGGCGGAGCCAGTGGGGCACTGTACAAGAGTGGGTTGGTTTGGTGCGTCACGTCTTTCTAACTATGAAATCACTAATCGGGCTGATTTTTGGTTTATAGGTCCACCGAGGGACTGGCCCAACATTCACATACGGTCAGCGTCCACTGAGAGTGCTACGTGCTGCATGTGTTTTGCATTGTGACAGAAGTATCTGTCAGAACGCTGTGATAGAAGTTTTACACCTATGAGCAGTGGCTGAGCCATGTGGGGCGCAAGAGTGGGTTTGTTTAGTGTCACCACGCACTTTGTAACTATGAGCAGTGGTGGAGACCAAGGTTTAAAGGAGGCCGTTTTAACGGTTAAACGGACTGGGGGCGTTACCGTTTAAACCGTTTAAACGGCGTTAAAACAGATTGAAACGGCCAGGGGCAAAAATGGAAAAAAATGGATGTTAACGGTTTTAACGATTTGATCTCAAAACCAATGGTTATAAATTACCAATCAGGATGATTTTTGGTCTGTAGATCTACCTAGGGATGGGCCAAACATCCATTCGGTCTGTGGTCTCTAAGAGTATCAATGTGGCTCATATGAACTGACCGAGCTCGTTTTTTCTCCAAACTCCAAAGCACTTGTTTCAAGCTTGCGTTGAGCAAAATTTAACTCAAGTGACTCATGAATGTGTAGTTTACCTTTGGTGGACCAATACACAAAAAAATTAGATTGGTTGGTGATTTCTAGCCGTTAAACAGAGTACCAAAACAATCTAATCTAACAGCTAGAATTCATTCAATGAAAAAATTGCTCTAATCGAACAGCTATAAATCACCAACCAGGTGTAGTCAACCAATGTAGCGCTGGTGCATGTGAACAAAACTCTTCTACTCTGTACTTCCTCCGTTTCCAACAAGTTAAAGAGATTTACGAGTAAGGTTGGACCATTCATGCCCTGTCAATCACATGTGCCACACAAGGCCATCGTTCAAGTCCCGTCAATAATGCTATCCATTAAATGATTACATTATCGACGATTAGATTGGACGGTTGTGATCCATCCTATACATGTGAAAGCTCTTATTTGGTGGAAAATATTGGCTGTCCCACCTCCCAAAATGCCACATGAAACACTCTTTCAGGCCCCACCGACCCTATTGATATTTGGCCCACCTTTTGGTGAACCTATCAAGGTTTTGAAGAGTCCATATTTGCAAAAGCATCAGGAATGGGACCGTGGAGATAATTCAATCCAAGATGAAGAGTTGAAAGGCCGGCCACTAAAGTTAAACAACCAGTGAGGTATTGAAGAGTTTAAAAGGTTGAAGGAAAGGTCCAAGACTGAAAGAGATGTGAAGTTAGCAAAAGGAAGGGTAGGAGGAAGGTTGTAAAGTTCACAACCCTGTAAGTGTAGCTCAGATAAAGATGGAAGCATATTGACAATTTGGAGCCAATCAGCTGATGCCTTACTTATAAAGTTAACAAATCCCATGTTCAGGTATTTCAAAGAAGGGAGCCCAGAGAGCCAACTGGAGATTGTCCACCTTTAAGGTGTAACCAATGTTGAGATCGAGATCTTCACCATGCCAAGAAGAGAGCCGACGAGAAGGATCTCTGAGACCTTCTTTGAAATTGAGGAGCACTTTCCGTTCAATCTCTATGCAACTTACTTGAGGATTTGCATTGCATGAAGTGAGATTAATGGTTTCCAGGAATAGAAGAAAACCAAACAAGAAATGAAGAGGTTGAATGGAGGAGATGCTTCTATTAACACCCATCTTCACCCTCAACTAATACGCAAACAATTGATTTGATATAGCTACTATATATAGAGGGAGAGATGGACATGAGTCCTGTAATCCTAGAGAGTGCCATGAGCCCAACTTCAAGGGTATTTTTATACTGGTGTTTGTGCAGATGCATTTTTTGACAAGAAAAGTGTTTTTGTACAGAAGGTTCGTAATAAGGTATTGAAACATTGAAATTGAAGGTCAATGACTGAAACTGAAAGATGTAAAGTTAACAAACCGATTGGAATTCTCTTCCTTTGGTAACTAAGCAGCAGCACCATGTGCTCTCAGTTCTGGGTTGAGGCTAATTAGTGATCATAACACTCAAATTTCTCAAATATAATGGATGAGCCGATCTTTCCATTTCAAAAGATCGATAGGCACACTTTCCATTCCCACTGACACCATGAATGTTTGTCCCACCTCTTGATGACCTATGCACATAAAAAATCAGCCTGATTAGTGATTTATAGTCGTTAGAATAAGCATTTTTTTTCATCATGCGCTTCAAGAACTAGCCTATGGATGGATTAAAAGTCCATAATGAAAATGATCAAATCCAATGCCTATAAATCACCAATCAGGCTGATTTTTTGTTGTTTAGATCCACTAAGAAGGGGACCAAACATTCATGGGTCAGTGAGCCCAAAAGAGCATGGCTTGTGCATTTTAGTGGAAGGATGTATCACAATTTTGAAATAACCTTCCACATCAAAGATTTCTTCCACTGCATTTGTGCCAAAATTTTCCACCCATAATGTATGAAGCTATGAATTACTAAGGCAAATGATGTTAGAAGCCAATCGTTCCCAATGATAAGTTTGTTTCAAAGACCAGAAAAACCAAATAATTGAAATCAAAGTAAGTACTCAAGGTCGATGGTAAACATTTCATGCACATGTTTATAGTCTTACAAACACATATAGAAGATATTCTATATTATAACAAGTCTAAGTAATAGTATTTACCAAACAATCATACCTCAATCCTGCAGAAACATGTTCACAAACATTTCACTTGTGATCTTGGTTTCTCTCCAACTCCATCTTCCTTCGCAAACGAGCCACATTCACTGCTATGAACACAAAGAGCCTATCTTTCATGTCATCGAAGAACCGAAAGTAGACATCTCTCCATGACTTCTTTAACAATAAAGTGCCACAGACACTCCAAAACCCCACTACAAATCCAAATACCATACTAACGTAAAACCATATCATTTTAGATCCATCATCTGCTTCATCACCATCAAAGGACACTGTACCTTGAGATGTTTCATCATCGGAGCACTTTTGAGGCAGCGGAGATCCACAAAGTTCGGGATTACCCATATACATGGATGAATCATTGAGTGTTTGCAATTGGTTTCCTGTTGGAATTCTTCCTGACAATTTATTATATGACAGATTCAAGTGATTCAAGGAAGTTAAAAAAGATAAGCTCGGAGGGATCGGGCCAGAAAGTTGGTTTCTTGAGAGGTCAAGAGTTTCTAACCATTGCAAACTTCCAATTTTCTCTGGGATCTTTCCTGTAAGATGATTCACAGATAAGTTCAAGGTGCCCAACTCCAGTAGTCTCATTACCCCATTAGGGATTTCTCCCGATAGATTATTCCTTGAAAGGTCCATGCTCTTTACGAGGCCAACAATTTTGGTATATTCAAGTGTTGTTCCTTTTGTAAACACTGATATGTGCTCCAAGTAGGAAAATTCAGGACTCAGTTCTTCCATGATACTAGAACCGAAACTAGTTATAGCGGTGTCACTCGGATACACCATACCACTCAAATTGTCCAAACATGGTGGAATGAATCCTGACAGATTATTATGTCCGAGATCCAAGATGTGAAGATTGGAAAGAAGGCATAGTTGTTGAGGAATATTTCCACTAAACAAGTTTGATCGTAGGCAAAGAATAAACAGAGAAGATATGCTTTCTCCTATCCATGTTGGTAGGTTTCCAGAGAATTTATTCTCGCCAAGATCAAGGATCAACAATTCCGTGCAATTTTGCAAAGACGATGGGATCTCTCCATGAAGATTGTTGTTACTCAATACTAAGGCACTGAGTGAAGGTAGAAAACCCATTGATGTTGGAATGTTACCGGACAAACTGTTATTTGCTAGATCAACAATCTTCAGGTATTGCAAATCTTTCCAATTCTGAGGGATATCTCCGGATAAACGATTGTTGGAGAGATTAAGAATCCACAAATCCTTTAGTTTAGTTATGGACGAGGGGATGCTACCGTTTAAAACGTTCCCAGAAAGATCTAAACTATCCAAGTATGGCCTTGTTTCACCAATGTCATGGGGAATTGGCCCCGAGAATAAATTATTTGCAAGATGTAATTCCCACAAATTAGAAGACAAAAGTGGGAGTGGACCCTCAAAGAGGTTGGAACTCAAATCCAGAAATTGAAATTGATAGTTCAACAAACTTGGCACCCTACCCCGGATTTGGTTATTAGAGAGAACTAATGTATCGAACGAAGAAGATAACTTCCAAAACCAATTTGGTACGGTGTTTGAAATCCCAACGTTCTTAAGAAATGCAAAAGAAAGATCCTCTTGCGTTTTAAGCCATGTAGGAAAAGTAGGGCCCAACTGGCAGTTCTCCATTCGGATATATGTGAGTCTAAAAGGAGGGACCCAGTCAGAGCTCAGATTTAAATCCAAGGACTTCTTAAAAGATGGTACAGATATAGCCAAGTGTTTCAATTTCGTGAGGTTCATGAAATGAACTTGTGATATGGCACTCTCCCAGTAATTCATAGATACATCCAATTCAACCAACCTTAAAAGTTGTCCTAATGAATTAGGCAAATGCCCTGTAAGTTGATTGTGGCCCAAGTTTAGTATCTCTAAGCTATTCTTAGTGCATCCAGCCAAATTATCCACAAAATCAGTGAATTCACCGCTAATATTGTTGAATGATAGATCTAAACTCCGTAACTTGCAGAGATTTCTCAAAGTTCTTGGTATCCCACCTTCAATGCCAAAATTAAAAGACAAATCAAGGTTTTGGAAAGAGGGCATATTTGCAAAAGCATCAGGAATGGGACCATGGAGATAATTCCCTCGAAGATGAAGAGTTGAAAGGCCACTAAAGTTAAACAACCAGTGAGGAATTGTAGAGTTAAAATTGTTCAAGGAAAGGTCCAGGACTGAAAGAGATGTAAAATTAGCAGAAGGAAGGGTAGGAGGAAGGTTGAAAAGGTCACAACCATAGAAGTGTAACTCAACTAGAGATGGAAGCATATTGACATTTTGTAACCAATCAGTTGATGCCTTACTAAGGTTAACATATCCCATGTTAAGGTATTTCAAAGAAGGAAGACCAGAGAGCCATTGAAGGTTGTCCACCTTTAAGGGGTAATGATAAGGATAAAAACGACTCGAGAGATCAAGATAAAGCAAGCTAGAAAGATTTCCCAGGTGACTAGGAATTGTTCCAACTAAGCCCGTTCGAGAGAGATTGAGATACCTCAACTTCATTAGAGAACAAATGAACTTGGGGATGTGGGTTCCGCTGAAATTGTTGTTGCTTAGGTCCAAGTAATTTAAATGTTTCAATTGGAGCAAAGAAGGATTTATATCACCTCCCAAACCTGTTCCGTCATAGAAGGAACTGAAATTACTTCGGAGGTCGAGCTTGACAACATGTCCGGTCCTGTTGTTGCAGCCTACGCCTGTCCATATACAACAATCTTCACCATGCCAAGAAGAGAGACGAGCAGAAGGATCTGTGAGATCTTCTTTGAACTTGAGGAGCGCTTTCCTTTCAATATCTACGCACCGCACTTTAGGATTTAGATTGCATGAAGCAAGTTTAATGGTTTCCAGAAACAGAAGAAAACCAAACAAGAAAAGAAGAGGTCGAATATTGGAGATGCTATTATAATTAACATCCATCTTCACCGTCCACAGACTACTAATACATGAACAACAAATCTGATATAGCTACTAACTATATATAGAGGGAGATGATGAGTCCTCTAAGTGAGAACACGTCAACAAATCATAGAACACCAAATCTGACCGTTCACGTCAACAAATCATAGAACACCAAAAGTTAAGATTCACAAGTAAGTTGGGACCATTCATGTCCTACATGGTTTTAAGAACGGCCGTTTAAACGATAACGCCCCAAGCCCGTTTCAGTTAAAACCGTTTAAACACGTTTTATCGGTTTTGAATAAATCCGCCGTTTTTTTGTTTTAACGGCTGTTAAAATCGTTTAAACAGCCATTTAATTCAGAAAAATTTTGTGAAAAAATGGCTGTTAAATCCGTTTAATTTCCATTAAAATCCGTTAAATTCCTTTTTTTTTTTTTTAATTCTCAAATTTTAAAATTTGAATTTCAGGGCCATTTTTTCCGTTAAAACCGTTAAAATCCATTTTTTTTTTCATTTTTGCCCCTGGCTGTTTCAATCCGTTCTAATGGCCGTTTAAACGGTAACGCCCCCAGTCCAACCGTTAAAACGGCCTCCTTTAAACCTTGATGTCCTATACATGTGCCACACGTGGCCATCATTCATAAGAAAATTTTTGAAGCGGCGGACATTTAGAAGCAGCGATCACGTGGCCAATATTATTGCGCTAGGCCAAGTACAATAGGGTTAAACTGGCGCAATATCAATGCCCCCTACACTTAGGTGTACCTGGTGCAAGATCATTGGCGCATGATCGCTGCTTCTAAATTTTTGCCGTTTCAAAAATTTTCTCATCTTCCACGTCAATGATGCTATAAAAGGACCGTTACAACGGTGATGACTCACCAGTCAATAACATTTAAGACTGAGGATGATTCGTGAGTAAGCTTGGGCCATTCATGTCCAGTCCATAACATGGACCACGCGCTTAGCCCACATTCAGTCGAGTCAATGATGCTATCAGTTCAAAGAATGTTAGGATCAATCACAGTGAAGACTAGATTCATTGGATTTGGATTGGATTTGCTTTGCCAGCTATGAATTTGATTTCAAGATTTGAATACCCTTATTTAGGGAAAAGTATTTGATGATTTCCACTACAACCTCTTCTAACAGGAAAAAAATCTTTGGTCCCGGGGTCCTTCAAAATGTCTGACATACCCTTAATTTTTAATTACTTAATGAGAACATTGAGGAAGAAGAAAAATATCGACAAGCGTGGACTAAACATCTACGTTTTCAGTGAGCCCAAAAACATGAGCTAATTAGGGCCTCTCATCAACTGAATTAAAATTTCCATGCATCAAATAAAATTTATTCCCCTTCTCTCTCCTAAATCGATCAATTTGTTATTGGACATTTTTAATTGGGTTTGAAAAGATTTTTTTTTTCTTTTTTACATATTTCACTTTATTATTATTATATTATGAGAATAAATCCTACTACTTCTGGTCTCGGGTTTTCGCACTTGAACAAATAAAAAACAGGGGTGAAACATCAAATGATTCGACCCACCATTTTAAGTGGTCTTGTAGAGTTTTTTTTATAAGCATGGTCTTGTAGATTTAAAAAGAAATTTAAATAGAAAAAAGAATGCCACACCATAATTGCTTCAAATCATGGGAAAACAAATTGCTCTCACATTAGGGGATCAAACTGGATCTCCTACACCTAAGAGAGAGCCATGTGCCCCCCTTCACGGGGAGTTTCACATCGTATTTTGAGTAGGTGCATTTTTGGACAAAAAAATGTGCTTTTGTACAAAAGATTGGGAAAAGGTATTGAAGCATTGAAGTTGAAGGTCAAGGACTAAAATTGAAAGATGCAAAGGTAACAAATTGATTGCTGGCCCCGGGGGACATCAAACTTTGATGTCTCCCCGCCCAAAATGTCTGACAAGTATACCAATCCCCTAACTCAACCCTCGTTAAGCCCTTGGTTAATGGTTGAAATGGGGTATTTGTCAGACATTTTAGGAGGGGGACATCAAAGTTTGAAGTCTCCTGGGGCCAGCGAATTTTTCTCCAACATGATTGCTCAATGACACTCAAATTGCTCAATGACAATGGAAGGGTCACGATCGATTTTCGCTGTATATTTGCTTCACAACAATCAGTACGATACGCTATATTGAGCTAGGGGATTTTCGCTGCTTCTAAATTTTTGCCATTTCAAAAATATTCTCATCTTCCACATCAATGATGCTATAAAAGGACAACGGTGAGTCAAATAACATTTAAGACTGAGGATGACTCATGAGTAAGCTTGGGCCATTCATGTCCAGTCCATAACATGGACCACGCGCTTAGCCCACATTCAGTCGAGTCAATGATGCTATCAATTCAAAGAATGTTAGGATCATTCCAAGTGAAGACTGGATTCATTGGATCTGGACTGGATTTGCTTTGCCAGCTTTGAATTTGATTTCAAGATTTGAATACCCTTATAGGGAAAAGCATGGTTTTAAAAACGGCCGTTTAAACGGTAACGCCCCAAGCCCGTTTCCATTTAAACTGTTTAAACCCGTTTTATTGGTTTTGAAAAAAACGGACGTTTTTTGGTTTTATCAGTTGTTAAAATCGTTTAAACGGACATTTAAACGAAAAAAAAAATGCTGTTTTATTTTGGAAAAAAATTTCGTTTTAAACAGCCGTTAAAACCATTAAATTCTGTTAAAACCCATTAAAAATCGTATTTTTTTTTTTTTAAATGTGTGCTACGGTGGTATTTTATAAAATAAAATATAAAATTTTATATTTTTCCCCAATTCAAGCTTCATAGGGAGGATGTATTTTATATTTTTTTTTCTTTCTTTCTTTGACAACTAGCGGCACCCTTGAATGTTTCCGCCACACCGACCCTTCATGTTGCTGGAGCTGGAAGATCAAGATCAAGGAAACTGTTGAATGCATGTGGACATGATAAGCCATGGACTTCTTTTTCGACAATGCCCCAGCTAGATGTCAGAGAAAATACCCCAATGAAGAGACTGTATATTCTTTCCAACTCACATGTCTTTTGCTTTAAGACTTTAAGTCTTGTCGTCGAGGCACGGGATGCTATCCTATTCCTAACTCCTAAGTATCCTACGTCCAATGTAGCTATCATAAGATCCATAACTCCTGTCCAATTGCTTTTGGGCAGGGAATCTGTCCAAAGACTCCAAACTCTATTATTGTTGGCTATAAGTAATGTAGATAATCCTGCATTGTAGTTATAGTTAGAAATCACTAATCAAACTTAACAAAACCAGGATGTTGGCTATAAATAGTGTCCTCATTTTTTCAATTGGCACGCCTTCTGAAACTCTCAAGGTTTCTCTGTTCACTATCCTCCTGCCCTTCCCTCTCAATCCATTTCCCTTTTCTCTCTCTATACTAGTTGGGGAACTGTTTACGCCTCTTGCACTAATCCACTACTACAGCAAAGAGTAAACACTGCAAAGAACTTTACGGCAAAGACATAAGCACTCCGGTTGACTCTTTATGTTTGCAACTTCATCTTCCTCTTTATTGCTAGACCTTTAATGCATCACCTTCTGAGTTTTCTTTGTGCATTTATACACACTATGGTGGCTTGTGGATGAAGTTCTAGTTGTTTTGTGACTTTTGTCTATTATCCCGTGGAATGATCAACTCCATGCTGACTTGCAATCTGCTGCATACTTTTTAAACCCCTATTATCTTTATGAACCATCAGGCTTTCTAAGTGAAAATGAAATCTGTCATCCAGAGATTACTGTCCATGAAGTGATATCCAACCCATATCCAAGGCCAGTAGATCAAGCGGCTATAACTTTGGAGGTATTTATATTCACTTTTACAATTATAAAAATTAGTTCTCAAACAGTATCTTTATTCTAATAAACTCTTGTATTTTGGGAACAGCTAGGAAGGTTTCAAGCTCGACCAGGAGCTATGGGATCAGAAGCGGCAAGGATAGCTGCAAAAGAAGGGTGTCCTGGTTAGTATTTTATATGTTTTTTAAGAATAAATTATTTTAGCAGTTATTTTATGTACTAATATAACATATTCGTATAATTTTTTTTCCAGTTGATTGGTGGAATGGCTTTGGAATAGCTTTGCCAAATCTCCGAATGCTAGCAGTCAGAATTTTGAGTCAGACAATGACATCTTCTGGTTATGAAAGAAATTGGAGTACATTCGATCGAATTCATACAAAAGCAAGGAATAGACTAACAACAAGAAAACTCAATGACCTTGTTTTTGTTGAATATAATCTTCGATTAGAACAAAAGCGGATCGATAGGCGACAAAGATATCACACAGATCCAATCAGTGTGTCTGCTATTCTTATGAAAAATCCATTAACAAGATGGATTGCAGCAGAGGATGAAGATGCAGAGTTACCAGTAGACCCTGAATGGATAGATAACGCCGAAAGAGAAATGACGAACGATGATCCAAATGTCGTAGAGCAAATGCGTTTTTCTACATCAGTGCTTGATACAAAGCTTCCTGAAAATTAAGCTAGAGCACTACCAATGTACGAAGGAAGAATGGAGCCCTTGCCAGAAAATTATTTTGATTTTGATCTCAATCAACTCCATATCAACCCTAATGATTACTATGGATCTAGCTCAAGAGTTGGTTCAAGCACACAGTACTATGGTTCACAGTAACAATTCATTTAGAACCAAAATTTTAGTAACTTTGAATGACTGTACATTAGACTTGAGTTTAGACTTTTTAGAATCTTTTTTGTAATTCTATTTTTATTTCTAATACACGGGTAGGGGTCCAGCCACACCCCCTCCTCACACTGAGGTGTTTATCTAAAAGCATAATATTATTATCTCTCTTTATGTCTTCTAATTCTTTCTAGTTTCTATTTCTTTTTTCTCATTAAACAAATATATTAATAAAAATTATAAAAATTAATATAATAAACTTATAAGAAATGTCAAGACTCAAAAGCAATAATAAATATTAATATTTAAATTAATAATAATTATTAATGATTATCTTGAACACAACATTCATTACTATTTAAAATAATAATAAATATTAATGATTATTTTGAATATAATGATTATTTCTTAAGTGGTTTGAAATTGAAAAAAATGGTTGTGCTTAAAAATTGACTGTTAAAAATAACGGCCATTTTAATAACAGTTATTTTTCGATAAAAATTCGTTATTTAACATAATAATATTTAACATAATAATATTTAACAAATAAATATTAAAAAAAATGTGTTTTAAAAAAATCTGTTAAAATCCGTTTAAAAAATCGTTAAAAACCATTAAAATCCGTTTAAAAAACTATTAAAATCCGTTAAAAATCGTTAAAATCCGTTTAAACAGATTTAACGCCCGTTTTGGATGCATTTAATAAAAAAATAGTTTTTCAGATCCGTCTTTTTCATTTTTTTTTCCGTTAAAAACCATTTAAATCCGTTAAAACCCATTTTTTTCCGTTTTTAACGCCAACCGTTTAAACGTCCGTTTAAACAAAAAAAATGGTAACAGCTTCAACTCGTTAAACCGTTTAAACGGTCCCCTATAAACCTTGGGGAAAAGTATTTGATGATTTCCACTACAACCTCTTCTAACGGGAAAAAAATCTCTGGTCCCGGGGTCCTTCAAAATGTCTGACACGTACCCTTAATTTTTAATTACTTAATGAGTACATTGCGGAAGAAGAAAAATATCAACAAGCGTGGACTAAACATGTATCTTTTCAGTGAGCCCAAAAACATGAGCTAATTAGGGCCTCTCATCAACTGAATTAAGATTTCCATGCGTCAAATAAAATTTATTCCCCTTCTCCCTCCTAAATCGATCAATTTGTTGTCGGACATTTTTAATTGGGTTTGAAAAGTTTTTTTTTTCTTTTTTACATATTTCACTTTATTATTATTATATTATGAGAATAAATCCTACTACTTCTGGTCCCAGGTTTTCGCACTTGAACAAATAAAAAACAGGGGTGAAACATCAAATGATTCGACCCACCATTTTAAGTGGTCTTGTAGAGTTTTTTTTATAAGCATGGTCTTGTAGATTTAAAAAGAAATTTAAATAGAAAAAAGAATGCTAAACCATAATTGCTTCAAATCATGGGAAAACAAATTGCTCTCACATTAGGGGATCAAACTGGATCTCCTACACCTAAGAGAGCGCCATGTGCCCCCCTTCACGGGGAGTTTAACATCGTATTTTGAGTAGGTGTATTTTTGGACAAAAAAATGTGCTTTTGTACAAAAGATTGGGAAAAGGTATTGAAGCATTGAAGTTGATGGTCAAGGACTAAAATTGAAAGATGCAAAGGTAACAAATTGATTGCCGGCCCCGGGGGACATCAAACTTTGATGTCTCCCCACCCAAAATGTCTGACAAGTACCCCAATCCCCTAACTCAACCCTCGTTAAGCCCTTGGTTAATGGTTTAAATGGGGTACTTGTCAAACATTTTAGGAGGGGGACATCAGAGTTTGAAGTCTCCTAGCGCCAGCGAATTTTTTCTCCAACATGATTGCTCTATGACACTCAAATTGCTCAATGACAATGGATGGGTCGCGATTGATTTTCGCTGTATATTTGCTTCACAACACTCAGTACGGTAAGCTATCTTGAGCTAGGGGATTTTTGCTGCTTCTAAATTTGTGTTGTTTCTAAATTTTTCTCATCTTCCACGTCAATGATGCTATAAAAGGAGCGTTACACCGGTGAGTCAAATAACATTTAAGACTGAGGATGACTCGTGAGTAAGCTTGGGCCATTCATGTCCAGTCCATAACATGGACCACGCACTTAGCCCACATTCAGTCGAGTCAATGATGCTATCAGTTCAAGAATGTTAGGATCAATCACAGTGAAGACTGGATTCATTGGATTTGGATTGGATTTGCTTTGCCAACTTTGAATTTGATTTCAAGATTTGAATACCCTTATTTAGGGAAAAGTATTTGATGATTTCCACTACAACCTCTTCTAATGGGAAAAAATCTCTGGTCCTAGGGTCCTTCAAAGTGTCTGACATGTACCCTTAATTTTTAATTACTTAATGAGAACATTGAGGAAGAAGAAAAATATCGACAAGCGTGGACTAAACATGTATGTTTTCAGTGAGCCCAAAAACATGAGCTAATTAGGGCCTCTCATCAACTAAATCAAGATTTCCATGCATCAAATAAAATTTCTTCCCCCTCTCTTTCCTTAATCTATCAATTAGTTATCTGACATTTTTAATTGGGTTTGAAATCTTTTTTTTTTTACATATTTCACTTTTTTATTATTATATATGAGAATAAATCCTACTACTTCTGGTCCTGGGTTTCACACTTGAACAAATAAAAAACGGGGACGAAACATCAAATGATTCGACCCACCATTTTAAGTGGTCTTGTAGATATTTTTTTATAAGCATGGTCTTGTAGATTTAAAAAGAAATTTAAATAGAAAAAAGAATGCTAAACAATAATTGCTTCAAATCATGGGAAAACAAATTGCTCTCACATTAAGGGACCAAACTGGATCTCCTACACCTAAGAGAGCGCCATGTGCCCCCCTTCACGGGGAGTTTAACATCGTATTTTGAGTAGGTGTATTTTTGGACAAAAAAAGGTGCTTTTGTACAAAAGGTTGGGAAAAGGCATTGAAGCATTGAAGTTGAAGGTCAAGGACTACAATTGAAAGATGCAAAGGTAACGAATTGATTGCTGGCCCCGGGGGACATCAAACTTTGATGTCTCCCCACCCAAAATGTCTGACAAGTACCCCAATCCCCTAACTCAACCCTCGTTAAGCCCTTGGTTAATGGTTGAAATGGGGTACTTGTTAGACATTTTAGGAGGGGGACATCAAAGTTTAAAGTCTCCTGGGGCCAACGAATTTTTTCTCCAACATGATTACTCGATGACACTCAAATTGCTCAATGACAATGGATGGGTCACGATCGATTTTCACTGTATATTTGCTTCACAACACTCAGTACGGTACGCTATATTGAGCTAGGGGATTTTCGCTGCTTCTAAATTTTTGCCATTTCAAAAATTTTCTCATCTTCCACGTCAATGATGCTATAAAAGGACCGTTACAACGGTGAGTCAAATAACATTTAAGATTGAAGATGACTCGTGAGTAAGCTTGGGCCATTCATGTCCAGTCCATAACATGGACCACGCACTTAGCCCACATTCAATCGATTCAATGATTCTATCAGTTCAAAGAATGTTAGGATCAATCACAGTGAAGACTGGATTCATTGGATTTGGACTGGATTTACTTTGCCAGCTTTGAATTTGATTTCAAGATTTGAATACCCTTATTTAGGGAAAAGTATTTGATGATTTCCACTACAACCCTTTCTAACGGGAAAAAATTCTCTGGTCCTAGGGTCCTTCAAAATGTCTGACACGTACCCTTAATTTTTAATTACTTAATGAGAACATTGCGGAAGAAGAAAAACATCGACAAGCGTGGACTAAACATCTATGTTTTCAGTGAGCCCAAAAACATGAGCTAATTACGGCGTCTCATCAACTGCATCAAGATTTCCATGCATCAAATAAAATTTCTTCCCCTTCTCTCTCCTTAATCGATCAATTTGTTATTGGACATTTTTAATTGGGTTTTAAATGTTTTGTTTTATTTTTATTTTTTACAGATTTCACTTTTTATTATTATATGATGAGAATAAATCCTACTACTTCTGGTCCCGGGTTTTTGCACTTGAATAAATAAAAAACAAGGGCGAAACATCAAATGATTCGACCCACCATTTTAAGTGGTCTTGTAGATTTTTTTATAAGCATGGTCTTGTAGATTTAAAAAGAAATTTAAATAGAAAAAAGAATGCTAAACAATAATTGCTTCAAATCATGGGAAAACAAATTGCTCTCACATTAGGGGATCAAACTGGATCTCCTACACCTAAGAGAGCGCCAGGTGCCCCCTTCACGGGGAGTTTAACATCGTATTTTGAGTAGGTATATTTTTAGACAAAAAAATGTGCTTTTGTACAAAAGGTTGGGAAAAGGTATTGAAGTTGAAGGTCAAGGACTAGAATTGAAAGATGAAAAGGTAACAAATTGATTGCTGGCCCCGGGGGACATCAAACTTTGATATCTTCCCACCCAAAATGTCTGACAAGTACCCCAATTCCCTAACTCAACCCTCGTTAAGCCCTTGGTTAATGGTTGAAATGAGTTACTTGTCAGACATTTTAGGAGGGGGGCATCAAAGTTTGAAGTCTCCTGGGGCCAGCGAATTTTTTCTCCAACATGATTGCTCAATGACACTCAAATTGCTCAATGACAATGGTTGGGTCACGATCGATTTTCACTGTATATTTGCTTCACAACACTCAATACGGTACGCTATATTGAGCTAGGGGATTTTCGCTACTTCTAAATTTTTGCCGTTTCAAAATTTTTCTCATCTTCCACGTCAATAATGCTATAAAAGGACCGGTACAACAGTGAGTCAAATAACATTTAAGACTGAGGATGACTCGTGAGTAAGCTTGGGCCATTCATGTCCAGTCCATAACATGGACCATGCGCTTAGCCCACATTCAGTCGAGTCAATGATGCTATCAGTTCAAAGAATGTTAGGATCATTCCAAGTGAAGATTGGATTAATTGGATCTGGACTGGATTTGCTTTGCCAGCTTTGAATTTGATTTCAAGATTTGAATACCCTTAGGGAAAAGCATGGTTTTAAAAACGGCCGTTTAAACGGTAACGCCCCAAGCCCGTTTTCGTTTAAACCCGTTTTATCGGTTTTGAAAAAAACGGCCGTTTTTTGGTTTTAACGACTGTTAAAATCGTTTAAACGGACATTTAAACAAAAAAAAATGCCGTTTTATTTTGGAAAAAAGTTTGTTTTTAAACGGCTGTTAAAACCGTTAAATTCTGTTAAAACCTGTTAAAAATTGTTTTTTTTTTAATTTGTGCTGCGGTGGTATTATATAAAATAAAATATAAAATTTATATTTTTCCCCAATTCAAACTTCATTGTGAGGATGTATTTTATGTTTTTTTTTCTTTCTTTCTTTGACAACTAGCGGCACCCTTGAATGTTTCTGCCACACCGACCCTTCATGTTTTTGGAACTGGAAGATCAACATCAAGGAAATTGTTGAACGCATGTGGACATGATAACCCATGGACTTCTTTTTCAACAATGCCCCAGATAGATGTCAGATAAAATACCCCAATGAAGAGATTGGATATTCTTTCCAACTCACATGTCTTTTGCTTTAAGACTTTAAGTCTTGTCGTTGAGGCACGGGATGCTATCCTATTCCTAACTCCTAAGTATCCTACGTCCAATGTAGCTATCATGAGATCCATAACTCCTGTCCAATTGCTTTTGGCCAGGGAATATGTCCAAAGACTCCAAACTCTATTATTGTTGGCTATAAGTAATGTAGATAATCCTGCATTGTACTTATAGACTTATAGTTAGAAATCACTAATCAAACTTAACAAAACCAGGATGTTGGCTATAAATAGTGTCCTCATGTTTTCCAATTGGCACACCTTCTCAGACTCTCAATGTTTTTCTCTTCACTATCCTCCTGCCCTTCCCTCTCAATCCATTTCCCTTTTCTCTCTCTATACTAGCTGGAGCTGTCCATCATTACTTCTTGAAGGAACTGTTTACGCCTCTTGCACTAATCCACTACTATAGCAAAGAGGTAAACACTGCAAAGAACTTTACGACAAAGAGGTAAGCACTCTAGTTGACTCTTTATGTTTGCGACTTCATCTTCTTCTTCATTGCTAGACCTTTAATGCATCACCTTCTGAGTTTTCTTTGTGCATTTATACACACTATGGTGGCTTGAGGATGAAGTTCTAGTTGTTTGGTGACTTTTGTCTATTATCCCGTGGAATGATCAACTCCATATTGACTTGCAATCTGCTGCATACTTTTTAAACCCCTATTATCTTTATGAACCATCAGGCTTTCTAAGTGGAAATGAAATCTGCCATCCAGAGATTACTGTCTATAAAGTGATATCCAACCTATATCTAAGGCCAGTAGATCAAGCGGCTATAACTTTGGAGGTATTTATATTCACTTTTACAATTATAAAAATTAGTTCTCAAACAATATCTTTATTCTAATAAACTCTTGTATTTTGGGAACAACTAAGAAGGTTTCAAGCTCAACCAGGAGCTATGGGATCAGGAGCGGCAAGGATAGCTGCAAAAGAAGGGTGTCCTGGTTAGTATTTTATATGTTTTTTAAGAATAAATTATTTTAGCAGTTATTTTGTGTTTTAAATAATATATTCGTATAACTTTTTTTCCAGTTGATTGGTGGAATGGCTTTGGAATAGCGTTGCCAAATCTTCGAATGCTAGCAGTCAGAATTTTGTGTCAAAAGACAACATCTTCTGGTTGTGAAAGAAATTGGAGTACATTCAATCGAATTCATACAAAAGCAAGGAATAGACTAACATCAAGAAAACTCAATGACCTTGTTTTTGTTGAAGATAATCTTCGATTAGAACAAAAGCGGATCGATAGGTGACAAAGATATCACACTGATCTAATCAGTGTGTCTGCTATTCTTATGGAAAATCCATTAACAGAATGGATTGCAGCAGAGGATGAAGATGCAGAGTTACCAGCAGACCCTGAATGGATAGATAACGCCGAAAGAGAAATGACGAATGATGACCCAGATGTCGTAGAGGAAAGGCATTTTTCTACATCAGTGCTTGATACAGAGCTTCCCAAAAATTGGGCTAGAGCACCACCAATATACGAAAGAAGAATGGAGCCCTCGCCAGAAAATTATTTTGATTTTGATCTCAATCAACTCCATATCGACCCTAATGATTACTATGGATCTAGCTCAGGAGTTCGTTCAAGCACACAGTACTATGGTTCACAATCACAATTCTATCAGAACCAAAATTTTAGTAACTTTGAATGACTGTACATTAAACTTGAGTTTAGACTTTTTAGAATCTTTTGTGTAATTCTATTTTTATTTTCAATACACAGGTAAGGGTCCAGCCAAACCCCCTCACACTGAGGTGTTTATCAAACTCGATTTCCTACACCTAAGAGAGCGCCACGTGCCCCCCTTCACGGGGAGTTTAACATTGTATTTTGTGTAGGTGTATTATTGGACAAAAAAAGGTGCTTTTGTACAAAAGGTTGGGAAAAGGTATTGAAGCATTGAAGTTGAAGGTCAATGACTAAAATTGAAAGATGCAAAGGTAACAAACTGATTGCTGGCCCCGGGGGACATCAAACTTTGATGTCTCCCCACCCAAAATGTCTGACAAGTACCCCAATCCCCTAATTCAACCCTCGTTAAGCCCTTGGTTAATGGTTGAAATGGGGTACTAGTCAGACATTTTAGGAGGGGGACATCAAAGTTTGAAGTCCCTTGGGGCCAGCGAATTTTTTCTCCAACCTGATTGCTCAATGACACTCAAATTGCTCAATGACAATGGATGGGTCACGATCGATTTTCACTGTATATTTGCTTCACAACACTCAGTACGGTATGCTATATTGAGCTAGCCGATTTTCCTTCCCCCGAAATGATACGTGGCACACTTGCCATTCCCACTGACAGCACCATGAATTTGATGGACCTACACATTAAAAGTCAGCATGATTAGTGATTTAGAGGCCAATTGTTTCCCATGATAAGTTTGCTTCAAAGGCCAAAAAACCTTAATAATTGAAAATCAATGGAAGTACTTCCTCAAGGTCGACGAGAAACATTTCATTAGATAAAACTTCGATCACAAGGCCCTGTGATCGAAGTTGAAGACAGGGCAGTAGATCTTGGCACATGGATTTAGTACGGACGGACCACCTCAGCCTCACCGCACACGTACACAGGTGAGTGTTTTGGCAAAAAGCACTTGAGTACTCACCTGTGGCCCAGTGATCAAAAGTGAAGACAGGGCAGCAGATCTCGGCACGTGGATTTTGTACGGACCGACCACCTCGGCCTCACCGCACACGTATAGAGGTGAGTGTTTTGTCAAAAAGCACTCGAGTACTCATCTTTCATCACAGGGATCTCTCCATGAAAATTGTTGTCGCACAATACTAAGGCTTGGAATGAATGTAGAAAACCCATTGATCTTGGAATGTAACCAGACAAACTGTCATTTGCTAGATCAACAATATACAATTTTTCCAAATCCTTCCAATTTTGAGGGAGTTCTCCGGATAAACGATTGTTGGAGAGATTAAGAATCCGCAAAGAATTTAGTTTCATTATGGATGAGGGGATGCTACCATTTATAAGGTTCCTAGAAAGATCTAAACTGAACAAGTATGGCCTTGTTTAACCACTGTCAAAGTGAATTGGTCCTGAGAATGAATTATTCTTAAGATATAATTCAGTCAAATTAGAAGACAAAAATGGGAGTGGACACTCAAAGATGTTGGAACTCAAATCTAGAAAGCTAGACTGATAGTTCAACCAATTTGGCACCTTACCCCTGATTTGGTAATTATTAGAGAGATCGAACATGTCGAACGAAGAAGATAACTTCCAAAACCAATCTGGTACGGTGTCTGAAATCCCAACGTTCTTCAGAAATGCAGAAAAAAGATCCTCTTGCATTTGAAGCCATCCAGGAAAATTAGGGCCCCATTGGCAGTTGTTCATACGGATATATCTGAGTCTAAAAGGAGGGACCCAGTCGGAGTTCACATTTAAAACCAAGGACTTCTTAGGTGATGGTACAGATATGGCCAAGCGTTTCAATTTCGTGAGGTTCATGAAATGATCTTGTGATATGGCACCCTCCCAGTAATTCACAGGGAGATCCAATTCAACCAAACTTAAAAGATGTCCTAATGAATTAGGCAAATGCCCAGTAAGTTGATTATGGCCCAAATTTATTATCTCTAAGCTATTCTTAGTGCATTCAGCCAAATTATCCACAAAATCAGTGAATGCACCGCTAATATTGTTGACTGATCGATCTAAACTATGTAGCTTGCAGAGATTTCTCAAAGTTCTTGGTATTCCACGTCCTTCAATGCCATAATTAAAATGCAAATCAAGGTTTTGGAGAGAGGGCATATTTGCAAAAACATCATGAATGGGACCATGGAGAAAATTCAATCCCGTAGGTAATGAGTCCCGTAGGTAAGAACACAATCAAAGAACACCAAGTCTGAGTAAAACTTCGCTGACCGGCCATAATATGAGCCACGTGGAACGTTTTTAGAGCACACAGACCGTATGGATGTTTGGCCAATCCCTAGGTGGACCTTTCTATGTCTTGGATTGGAGTCATTTTCATGGGTTGATTTTAACCGTGCGAATTGGGTACAAGGATCAAAGGTTTGAAATCACTAGTCAGACTGATTTTTTGTTTCTATACGGTCAGCATCCTCTAAGAGTGTACCACAAGGCTTATATCGTGGTCGTCACGGCTTCGCTCTCTCAAATCTTCGGCTTGCAAAAACAAGAAAAACGTTGATCACGGAGCCACGCGTAACACTAATAAAAATCACTGTCCCTTTCGAAGTTTTTGGCCCATCCATACGTGGATGTTCACCGTATGGATGTTTGGCCAATCCCTAAGTGGATCTACAAGCCAAAAATCAGCCTGATTAGTGATTTCCAAATCCAAACTTTGGATCTTTCTACCCAAATAATGCTCAAATTCTTACGGTTAAAATGAATGCATTATGATTATATAATATAACGGTTGTGATCATATCCTAGTGGAACACTCTTTTGGGCCCACTGACCCTATTGATATTTGACCCACCTTTCGGTGGACCTACCTACAAAAGATTTGCAACATGGCATTTCGGAACGGCTATGATTAGGGGGTATAAATCGGACCGGGCTGATTTACCTTTGGGCCAGGCTCAAGGCTAGCTGCGCCGAAGTCTAAAGGAGAAACCCGAGGCCCAACCCAAAGCCACACCTGTGGTCACTGGGCAGGGAGGGCATAACCACACGGTTGGATTTTATTTTTTTTAGGAACAGGGAGGGCAGAACCACGTACGTAGGTGATACTGTGGTAAGTGGGGAGAAGAGGAGGGTGGGGGTGGCAGATATGGTAGGGAGCAAAACTTGGCTGACCCGCCCACAATATGACACGTGACACTTTTAGAGGACGATGACTGTGTGGATGTTTGGCCATTCCCTAGATGGGCATACAAACGAAAAATCAGCCTGCTTAGTGATTTCCAAGCGTTGGATTGAAATAATTTTCATGGGTTGATTTTAACAGTGGGAATTTGTGCATTATTGACCATTATATGGGTACAATGATCCAAAGGTATGAAATTACTAATCAGGCTGATTTTTGTTTTATAGGCCCATCTAGGGATTGGCCAAACATCTGTACGATCATCGTTTTCAAGAAGTGTGCCCTTCATAGCTCATTTTTTGGGCTCACTAACTGCATGGATGTTTAGCCCACCCCTTTTTGCCAAAGTAAAACCACCGTTGGATTCGTGAAATCCACGGCCGAGGACACGAGTGCAAGGACAAGTTAGATAAAAACGAGTTTATGTCGACATACTGAACCTCTTGTAATGCTGTAAAGGGGCAAAAAAAAAAAAAAAGGTAAAACCAGTAATCTTTGAACGTGAGGGAGCTTTGTAACTATGACTTATTTGAGATCCCTAGATCATGGAAGCAGTTTACACCAAACAGTTCACTAGATTCAGCTGGAACTAATTACTGAAATGCTATTAGATAATGTAGCATATCGAAGAGATTACACTTCAAAAATCAATCAGGTTCTATTAGACTCAGTCTGATTTTCCTGTTGAATTTACATTTATGATCGATCGTTAGGGTGTGCACTTTATCAGGACTTCGACCAAACCTTCGTATGAATATCTACTCAATATCTTTTACAGCATCCTGAACCATGAACACAAACACAATTACAAGTCATTAAGTATCGCCCCCATTTTCGTGAACATTCTAATGTAGCAACAAAACAAGACTTATAACAATCTAGATTTATGAGTGTAAGTCGTTGTATCCAAATCATAATCTTACTATTTGACAAAATGCAGCCTAATGAATCATCAACTTGCTCAGTTTTGATTTAAGCAGTGGCTGAACCATAGATCTAACCATTTGTGAAACAACAGGTAAATAAGGTCCGAACACAGTAGTCAGGAGCCTGATGTGTCAACTAGGCCATGTTCCGGCAATGAGTTTGAAAAACTGGTAAAATAGCTTGGGAGACTGAAGTGAGGACTATGTCATAACAAATTATATGACCGTAGTAATTAAGTATAATACTAGCCGTGTCACATCAAAGAGATAGGCATTACCTTTGCAAGCCGTGACACATAAACTGCAGCCAAGGCTGTTGCCAAGATTCCCAGGCCGAGTGTCAGTAACTGACCATTCCCTCCAGGTAAACCGATGTCAGATTCTTCTTGCTGAAAAGCCAATAAAACTACAATTTCAGGTGGGACGAGACAAAAACCTTTTTACCTATACAAACCACATATTGACAAACGAAACAAAACCAAAAATAATGTCTAACATACTAGACTACTAGTGACTCAAAGAGTTGCAACAACTAGAATAAGGCAAATACACAGATTATGAGAGAACAGAGTGGGTCATAGACAACCAAGTACCTTGACCAGACAGCAGCAATTTTCTCTTTGCTGCTACATCACATCTCTTGACCAGACAGTACACCCTTGTGAATGGTTTTTGGATGAAAACCAATTCTGTAACTCTTGAGTTACCATACTAAATGGCATCGTGGGTTGGATCTCACAGTCCATAGTGTTGAGCTGTGTGATGTAAGCAATAACCTCTTCAGTTGCCTCCATCAACACGGTTAAAACAACATGGATTATGGGATCCAGAAGGTCACAAGCCCCAACCTTTTAACTTGGAGCTATTGGATGATTTCTAGTTTACTAATTTAATTTTTCTTTTTTCTTTTTGTCGGTAAGCTGGGATCCAAAACCTCATGGTTGTTGTGCAAAATGTCAACCAATTGAGTAATGGACTGAAGCCCTAGTTAGCCAATTTCTGTTTTAATAAAAAAGCAAGATTAGTAAAATCTTGGACTTTCCTGAAGTGTTCCCTTCAAGAACTAAATGTTTGTAAACAGAAGGAAAGAAAGAAATATCAGGCAAGAAATGTTAACATGTATGTATAAAGGACTAAACGAAAAATCAGGCACGAAATGTTAACATGTATGTATAGAGGTCTAGTTTAGTAATTAATCTATGTAACAAGGACACTGCACTTTCAGGGTTTTGCCGTGTCGGACACCTCGACACCCGGATACGCATGTTGACACTTCCCGACACACATCTGAACACTTATGGCCATGCCACCCCTTGTTTTAATAATTTTTAATATAAAATTGATTCCTAAAAGCGGGTTGGTGTGTTCCATCCTCCATACAATAATAAACTAATAAATATTTTCTGCTTTATTTTCTATTTTTTGTTATTTTATTAATAATTTTAAGCATTCATATATATTAATATATTTTAATAAATATATGTACAGACATGTCTCCGTATCGGATTTTTTTAGGTTGCCGTGTCGGACACCTCGTATCCGTGTTGGTGTCCTTGTTACATAGGTCATTACGTATATTATTCTGTCATATCCCCGTCATTTGCTCAAGTGTATATAAGCCAAATAGGGGTCATCACGAAAGTAACAACTGAGGACTAATTTTTAAGTTCCAAGAAATGTCTTTGAAGCTAATAAGAGAATTGAACTAGGATGAAATTTATAACTTCAAAATTTTTTGTTGACGTTTCCTAAGAGATGCAACTTTTTGTTTTGATACCATGGGTATCCGGGCCTCTTAGAGCACCCAACTAAATCCCATGGGGTATGTACGTCAACCCTTCCACACATACCTGGTGTCTGGGATAAATCCCAGGGGGGGGGGCACCAAGGGGGAGAATCGAACTCAGAATCTCCGCTTCCTGAGGCGTGGTCCTGGCCATCTCACCAACCCCACAAATTTCCAGATATGTGCACATCAGCACAAGCCACTTCCTCTTACAAGTGAAAATTGAAATGTTGGTAAGGGAGAGAACCAAAAAGGAAACTAATAAGAGCTGTTTCGAATGTGCAAATATTGACTTTTTAATCCTTTGGCGAACCCGTCAGCATCATCAGTAGCACTTTTATGGGTATGCTTGTATAAACTAGTAAGGCCTACACTTTTATGGGTATGCTTGTATCATCCACAAAGGACCCTATGATCTTCTAGTGCGCTATAGAATTGAAAGAATTGCCTTCAATCACTAAAGGGCCCTCAAAATTGGAAAATAAAGTTTCAAGCCTCTTAACAAAGCCCGACCCAGCTTCCTAAGGATCTTTGTTTCCTAATTCTCTGTAAAAGGTTAGTACTATATTGCCTTTGTCATCCTCTATGATTTCCCCCTTTTCTAGTAACACTCATATTGCTAATGGAACGCCTGGCAAAGGCGAGCTTTAATTTTCCCCTCTGTGTTATTCCCACAAGGAATTAGTCTTCTCTGCACTACAGAATCATCCTATTCCAAGCATGTGGAGTTATCCACGCTATGCTGAAACAAAAATTTGAAAGATCCATACCTCTTTGGCAAGCTTGCAAGGGATGAAGATGTAATGGATGTCCTGAGCTTCGTACATATTACACACTCACTGCAGATATTAGCTATCATATATCTGTATTTGCTTTGAAGCCCCCAATTTGTGTTGCACTTAATCTCAAGCTTCAGCGCTTCAAATCTTGTGTATCAAACGGTTAAGTCCACATTCACTGTTGAAGCTATTTTTCAGATAATTATTATTTTGTCTACAAAATCCACTTCCCCATGTCATTGCTGAAATTTTAGAAGCCATTCATCTGGGAGTATATCAGAAGTGTTTGACTGAGACCATCAAGGTCTTCTGTAGTGATACACAATACATACTGCCAAATTTTAGTTTTGGCCAAATTTTGTATAATAAATTTGATTGCATTTGCTTGAAATTCCAAGGCTAGGATCAGTTACGGCCACTACACTTTTGGTAAGTTTTTCATAATTCATACAGATTGCAATTCCTCAACATTCAATAAGGCAGAAAAGCATTCGACGAGATATCTTGATGTTTTTTTATACTTTGTAACTCACTATTTTCTACTAAGATTTTGAATTTTTGAAATATATTCTCTGGTTTTGAGATTTCTTCCTTGAACATCGTGTATAATACCAAAGACTTTGAGATTCCTCAGTGCCTCAACATCTTGGCATCCCAGAATCTCATATTCTCAAGCATTGGTATCTGGGTCTATGCCCCTACGTCTGCTTTCAATTAGTGGAACCACATGGCTTAAATGCCTAATTTAGTCCCTCATGAAATCCTAGTCCTTAGGTAATCATTCTTCTAAATGGCCCATTTATTTAGTTCCCAAACCCCCGATAAAAGTAAACCACATTATCCTAGGCCTCTAGAAGTTCAAATTGAAAATTCTTTGAAACTCCTGGTTTTCATAATTAACTGCGTTCTCAAGCAAGGCTATTCATTCTCTGATGTTTTCATGTTCTCAGATTAGCTGTTAATCTTGTTTCTCCTTGTCGATCACTGCAATAATTGTGACACATATTTCCCTTGCTTCTTGTATTGTGTGGGTGACTGGGCAACTTGGGGAAGCCGTAGAGCTGATCATGTTATCCTTTACACCACTTCCATTACCATTATTTGCTTCTTATTTCATTTAGCCTTCTAGGAAATTTAGTAGTAATTTGAGTTAAGACATTCAAGATATGGATATCCTCATGACATAAAGGATTACTTTCAAAGTCCTTTTCACGTGAAAAAAATCAAGGGGTTAACCTAAAACATGATATGCAAGACACATCAACATGACACAGTATTGTTCAATGTGCAAGTATGGGTTACTCATCAGCAGGGGTCAAAATACCGGTATCATTCAATGTACCCTGGTAAGGTATGCTGGAAAATTCAGCGATACACATTGATATGCAAGATGCACATCAATACATTGCTCTAAACAATAGCATAACAACATGATGTTTGAAGCAGTTAAACTACCCCTAAAACTATATATACTAAGCAGAATCACGCTTTATTTTTTCACTGTACACACCAATACCCTAAGATATGCAAGGAGACATTAAACAAAACTATGTTTGTTTCTTAGACACGAAAAACTATGATGTTTAGTGCAATAACACTACCTTTTACAACATATTTATGTATCGAAAAGTTTTTTTGGTTAATCAAATTAATTACCTATACAAATTGATAATCCCTTGTGTATCATATCAGTAAATTGAAAAACCGATATGTATCGTACAACACGTTTTGATATGGTCTAATACTTTAAACTATGCTCGTCTAGAAAGATCTCTTGTTCTTTGTTCATGAAATCCTAATTTCACATATGTTTCAAATCCATGTACATTCAGATGATCACAATATGCAAATCCCAAATCTTCTAATTTGCTTTATCGATGAATTCATAGAGTCTTCAAACTACCCAATCAAACATTTTTTTCTTATTAAAAGAACTCATATAAAAAGTGAAACAAGATCTACCCAATCAAAAAGCAAGGTAGTTAAAGGCGCAAGGCGCACTCTAGGACCTCTAGTGCCTGAGGTGCAAGGCGCAAGGCAAGGCATGCGTTTGATTGAAGCAATGCGCAATATTAAAAATTATAAGAAATATAAGAAATATTAAAAAAATAATAATAATAATATCATAAAATAACAAAATAAGTAATCATTAGGCCATAAATCATAAAAGATAGCAAATGTCGAAAATCTCAAGTAACCCAAAAGCAGTTTTAGTTAACATTGTCATTATCTAAATACAAAACAAGTAATCAAAAAGCCATTAAACATAAAAGATAGCAAACGTTCAAAATTTCAAATAGCCCAAAATTAGTTCTAGGTAACATCGCCATCATTTAAAATATGATCATTAGCTTCATTCCATCATCATCAGATGTGTTAGCCTCAATATATTCTTCTTCTTCTATCTCCTCCGAATTGGCCTCTTCCTCTTCCGGCTCCCTTATTAAAGCCCTTGCTCTTACTCTTGACCTTGATTGTGATATAATATTTGATGTTGATTCACCAACTCCAGTAGCTCTCGCAACAGCACTCCATGTCAAGCTATCATCCTCAAACACCAATTCATCTTCTGTTACTCCACATTCTATTTCCATCTCCCCAAGCAGTCATTCATTGCTTTCATCAATGTCTTTCAATGAGATAGGTTCAATTGTATCTCTCTAATCATACCGATGTTTAATATAAGCCAAAGAACAAAAATTTTACAAAAAAACATGTATTTTAGTGAGGCGCACGCCTGATGCGCCTGAGCCTGGTTTTGAGGCACGCGCCTGGGGCATAAGGCGAGCGCCTTACTAAACGCGCCTCGCCTTGACCCTTCTAAAGCGCTTTAGGTGTACCTTGCACCTGAGGCGCACGCCTTGACTACAAAGTCAAAAAGTATAATTTTTCTTCAAGTCCCTTGGAAGCGGGTATGGGAGCTATGCTAAGAGGCATTGCACTCCATCACCGATGTCTTCAAACTACTCAGGTAACAGTTTGATTGAAAGGAATCACTGAGTCTTGTAGGAAACTATGGCTCTCTTGACTTCCACAAGAGTTCCTTCAGATTCATACATAAGCTCTTTGAACTGCAGCAACCCAATCATATGCATCTTCCTACAATAATCTATTGTAATAGTGGACAGAGTTCAAAGTATCATAACATCCCATACTGTCTCAGTGCAGATGTCTTGTTCCGGTAAGGTACTGATGGTACATAAGAGTATGTATTGTTTTGTACTAAAACCTATATTAGTAACTAAAACCTTGTTTTTATAGTATGTCTTTTATTACACATATAAAAGATAAATAAAAAAAATTTAGTTTAATTAAACATTAAAATTAGCTTAACGTATCTTTTTTTCTCTTTCCAATGTTTCGTTCTGTCTCAGTCGAGATGTCTCTTTCACTCAGCTTACTGAGACGCTGAACAAGCCAAAGATTTTAAACCATACTAGTGGCAAAGTTGAGAAGTATAAGTCACGATTGATCAGTTACAATATTCCTATTTTTGTTGTGTTTTACTCCCAACACTGACAAATCCAAGCTTGATTGTAGACAATGGTTAGAAAACATACTTCTAATCATCCCTATTACAAATATTCCATCTAGGCATGTTGATATAGCGCTGAATTTGAGGACAAATCAGATCAAGACTACTGAGCTAAACAAGAGCTGATCTTATTATAGAATGCAGACAATAATAAAGTAAGAATCAATATATGGGTGTAAATCTGATTCCAATGAAATTTATATTACTGATTAAGGGTCTACACCTGAGATATTTGATTTAACAATACCAAGGACTGAAAGTACAATGAAGAAATGGAAGCAAAGAGAATAACTCAGAAAACTCCAACCTGAAAAGCAACGAGGCAAGGAAAAGATTTGATGGAAGGTGAAATTGAAGAAATAAAGACCCAATTATCCGAGGAGTCTAAGAACCAAATCAAATAAATGGTCTCTATGAAGACTTTATAGACACCGAGGTAGTACATACCATAACTTGGGTTAGTATGGAAGAACTACACAAATTTGACGAAAAAGCCTTCAGTAGGTTCAAGAAACAACTCGCATGGAGTTGAGTTCTTTTTAACCAGGGGGAGGGGGAATGACATAGCCCAGGCCCAACCTCCATCAGTAGAGACTAGATCAGACCTGGTCATCCCTAGCAATTAGTTCAAAGCCTTCTCTTTTAATCCATTGAGCCCTATCTGCTGAACAGATCAGTCCACAGAGCAATCTTAGTCTGGCCTCATTTGCCCAAAACAGGATCAACTTTGACCCCAACCACCATTATTTCTAATGATTTTAGGACCTTCTCTATCACCCAAATATTGTTGTGTTGGTGCTTGTTTCTTGTTATTTTGTATTCGGTTATCAGATCTGTGGTTGCTTCCCATGTCTAGCACCCTAAGATTTGGAGGTCATACAAGTCTAAGACTTTGAACCATACCCATACAGACAATTGTGCCCATACCTGGGTAACATAGGAAGAAATGACTTTATATTCCAATATAACCAAGGAAATAAATTTCGGTTTCGAGGTCTATTTCGACCAGACCAGTCTAAAAATGAAAATATTTCGACCAATGTAGAAACAATACATTTTTCGTGGAAATGATGGAAATAATGCGGAAATGATGGAAATATTGTGAAAATGTTTGTAGAAAGTTTGGGAAATGATGAAACAAGCATAAAAACACACACATAAGCTTTCAAACCATAATATACAACCATATGTAGTGTGGAAATGAATGACCATAATGGTCTGTAATATGTCGCGGTAAGTATCTTTAATTAGTCAATGCTTAATTTAATTATATAACTATTATTTAATTATTAATTATAAAAAAGTCATAAAGTAATAAATTAACAAATCCTTAATTCACTTACATTAATTTCTTAACATTATATGTAATTTTAGAAAACTTATTTACTATTAACTTATAACATTTATTTAATTTTTTGAAAGTTTAATTTTTTATTTGCAAAAAAAATTTAGGTTAATTTTTTTTTGAATTTTTTTTAACCCAACCAACTTGTAGAACGGGCTAAATTATGCAACATATAATCAATTGATGCACAATCATAGATGTTTAGGGTAAAAACCAATGAAATTGGGGTTTTTCCAAATTCCAAATTTTCACTATAAACAATCTTCAATCCGTGCACAAATCTAGTATAAATGCATCATAGATTCATAAATTTAATGAATTTACACCTAACCTATTTATTTGTAGCAAGAAATTTTATCCTTATAAATATTTCGAATCTAAAAAAACTCCAAACGGGATTTGATTCGTCCTCACGATCAATCTATAAACCAAAAAATCTACAATTGATTGATCTTTTGTATAAACAAAATGTATGGAAAGGGGTTAAATGGATCAAATATGAGATTTATAGCGGTCTTGAGCTCAAATGAGATGTCTCCTACCTACGATTGAAATGTTTCCATACCTGTCAAAATATTTTGACCAAAATAATACATATTTACACTGTTAATTGATCGAAATTTACTGTTCACGCGAAATATTTCGACATGAATGGAAATATTTCGAGAAATTTAAAATTATTTCGATGTAAGTATTCTTTCCTGTCGGTGACCTAGAAAATGGAAATATTTCGCGAAATATTTCGATTATTTTGTGAAATTTATTTCCTTGAATATAACTATACAATTGCATTTGTAACAATAAAAGAAAAACCATGATCTACTTACAATGATCGCTCGCCCAAGTGCACCAGCACTAACATATGCCCATGTTCCTGGAAGCATCCCCAACCAACTGCACCCAACTTATGGTTGTATTTTGTATTAGAAGTAGAAACTTTGCAAATTTTTTCTGTAGGTAGAAACTTTGCAACTTAACCTATAGACAATAACAGAGTGTGTGTGTGTGTGTGTGTGTGTGTGTGTGTGTGTGTGTGTGGAAGGGATATCCTTCATCGATACACAGCACTAGCTTATCTGTGGGCATGCTTTGCCAAATAAATCCATTAATTTGAATATATGACATGTAGACCAAAGTAGCAAGCAAAAATAAATTTTATAACCACAGAAATCAGTCCTTGTTTTGAGGTAAGCAATCATCCAAAGTCAAACTATAGCAAAACTATTTATGACCATATTTTTTTACTTGATAATTTGAAATACAGCGCAGTAGCCTTATAACTTTTCAAGACAAACAGATCTCTTCCATCTGGAGTGTAGCAAATATTTTCATTAGTTTGTTATTCTAAATACAGATACAGATAATATCCAGTGCTTTTGACACTTAAAAGCAACTCCAATGGCATGTGCGGATTGGGTGTCTCGAATTATTTTATTATTGTTGGTGTGCCTGCATAAAGTTCTAGCCAAACTGAGAGGGGGCAAAACCCGTTCGCCAGGGCCTTCGGAGAAATTGCATAGTTTCTTGTTTTGGGCAGGTTTCCTTATTGCTTTGGGACTAGAGTTTGAGACTCATATATAAGCCATTGTTATAAGCTTATTGTTATAATTCTCATATGGTGAAAGCTCTCGATTGGCACCAATGGACATAGCCCTTAGTCGCAAACCACATAAATCTGCTTTCTTGTACGTGTGATTGTTTTTCTTCTTTGTGGTTGATGCTTGATTTCAGCAACAAACTGATATCAGAGCGAGGGTTCGAGTTTAGGGATGGCTACAAAGATTTCGAACACAAGGTTCGAGGTGGAGAAGTTTGATGGGAAGAACAATTTAGGTCTTTGGTAGGTCCATGTCAAGGTTATACTGATTCAGCAGGGTTTGCACAAGGCATTGAAATTTCTAAGGCAAGCCTAGAGACATGTCTGAAGACAAATAGGAGGAATATGATCTGAAGCCGTGAATGCAACTCACTTATCTCGCAAAGAAGTTGCTCTATAATGTCATGCATGAGAATTCGGCAGCGAAGCTATAGGCTAAGTTGGAAAACCTGTGTATGATGAAATCTCTCGTGAATCAGTTGTACTTTAACCAACAGTTCTATACACTGCGGATGAAGGAAGATACGAGTATCTCTAATAATTTCAATGATTTTAGTCGTATTATCTCTACGTTAATGAGTATTGAAGTTACAATAGAAGATGAAGATAAAGCCCTTCTATTGAACTCTCTTCCTTCATCCTATGAGCATTTTGTTACTATGTTAATTTATGGGAAGGATTCCATTGAGTTAGATGACGTTACATGAGCCCTGCTCTCTAACGAGATAAGGAAAAGGACTTTTGGTAATGATTCTCAAGCAAAAGGCCTGGTTGCTAGAGGGAGGAAAAACGAGAAGGGTTCTAGTTCTGGGAAAAATAGATCCAAATCAAAATGGAAATAAAAAAAGAGTGCAGAATACTAGTACTATCATACAAAGGAGCATTTGAAGAGGGATCATCCTAAACTCAAAGAAAAAGAGGAGAAAAGCATAAATCCGCTAACATAACAAGTGTGGGGGCATTTGCCTCGCTTATTTTCATACGAAGGATAGTAAAATTGATCCTAGGATGAAGTAAATTTTTCTGGGTTATGCACAATGGGTGAAGGAGTAAATGACAACAATAGTAGGGACTAGGGAGTGGAAGGTTGCCATGAGGAGGAGATGGAGTTTCTTTAGAAAAATCAGACTTCACATCTTGTTGAGTTACCCAAGGGAAATAGGGCGATTGGTTGTAAATGGGTTTACTAGAAGAGAGAAGCTCCAGAAGTTAGTGGAGACGGATAAAAGGATGGTTGGTGGCTAAAGGCTACGTTCAAAAGGGGTAGACTTCAATGAAGTATTGGATCCATGTTTTGTTGGTTATTGTGGCGTTGTTTGACTTAGAGTTAGAACAACTAGATGTCAATACAGCTTTCTTACATGGTGAGTTATAAGAGCAAATTTATATACATCAGCCTAAGGGGTTTAAAGTTATTGGAAAGAAGACTATATCTGCAAGCTGATGAAATGGTCGTATGGCCTAAAACAGCCTCCTAAGCAGTGGTATAAGCGATTTGACATGTTTATGATAGGGTAAGGCTACACTGGAAGTGCGTTTATTTCAGAAGGCTCACTAATGGGTCTCCTGTCTATATGTTGATGACATGCTTATTGCTACTAAGAATATGTCTAAAATCAACAAGTTGAATGCTCAACTTAACAAAGAGTTAGAAATTAAGGATTTGGGCGTTGCAAAGAAGATTTTGGGTATAGAGATATACAAGGTAAGAGAGATGAGCAAATTATGTTTATCAGAGAAGAGTTACATTGAAAAGGCTCTCACACGATTCAAGATGGAGAACGCTAAGGAAGTTAGTACTTCATTGGCTGCCCACTTCAAGCTTTCATCTAAGTTATCTTCTAGTACAAAGGATGAGTGAGATTATATGTCTCAGGTCCCACATGTGAGTAGTTGGGAGCATGATGTATGCTATTTTTTTGCACTCGTCCAAACATTTCACATTTAGTCAATGCGATTAGCACATACATGGAAAAACTAGGGAAAGAGGATTGGCAGGAAGTGAAGTGAATACTTAGGTACCTACGGAGTACTTTGGATGTAGAACTTGTTTTGCAAAGGGGTGGTGGTTTGCATAATAATGTTATTGGGTATGTGGATGCCAATTATGCAGGTGACTTGGATCATAGAAGGTCCACGACGGACTATGTATTTACACTAGCAGCTGGTCCTATGTGTTGGAGGTCAATGTTACAACCAACAATTGCATTGTCCATGACACAAGCAGAGTACATGGCAGTGACTGAGGCCGTGAAGGAAGCCATATGGCTTCGGGAATTGGTTTGTGATTTGGGTGTTTTGCTAGACAAGATTGAGGTACATTGTGACAGCTAAAGTGAAATCTGTTTGGCGAAGAATTAAGTTCATCACACAAGAACCAAGCATGTTGATGTTCGGTATCATTACATAAGTGGGATTATTTCGGATGGAGTCCTTTGAAGAGAATCAACTCAAAAGATAATCCAGCAAATATGTTGACAAAGCCGGTTCCAACATTCAAGTTCGAGCATTGCTTAGACTTGATAAATGTTCTAAATAATTGATTGGGCACCCTTGCAGGGTGCATTAGAGATGGTAGTTCAATGAGTGTTCTTTAGGTTTGATAGAATTGAAGCCAAGGTGGAGATTTTTGTATGCAGATTGGGTCTCTCAAATTCTATTATTACTGTTGGAGGGCCCGCGTAAGGTTCTGACCCAACTGTGGGGGCGACCGAGACCTTTGGGGAAATTGCATTGTTTCCTGTTTTGGGCGGGTTTCTTTTTTTCTTTGGGATTAGGGTTTGAGACTCATATAAACCATTATTTTAGGCTTATGTTGTGTCTTTTGAATTCTCATATAGTGGAAGCTCTCAATCGTCATCTCACGTGGATGTGGCCCTTAGTGGTAAACCACATAAACCTGTGTTCTTATGCTTGTATTTGTTTTCCTTCTACTTTGCAATTGCCATCGTTTCTGGTTGATCCTTATTTCCATAACATCTAACTGGTCAGAAAATAGAAAAGTAGACAACCTCAAATTAAGAGGACACTTCCATAATCCATCCATCTTATATACAGAAATTTTCAGTTGTGAAGATTTGAGACAAAGATTTCTAAGACTTTAACATAATAGTATGATAAAATGACATTAAATGCAAATTACCATCTACTAAGAACATCCTTACCAAATCAGTGCATGTAAATGTCTAATAAAAATTGTATAAAATCGACTTTTGAAATCAGATTTTCAACATTTCCTGCACATGACATATGTCAACAATTGGCCTCCCTTGGTTTTGTAGGTCATCTCGACCTCTTTTAGCCTTGGCGTTTGTATTGTGTTCCTTTCGCTTTCTCTAATAAAGTTTATATTATAAAAAAAATACATATGTCAACAATTAGGTGGAACAATGGAATCATGATATTGTCATTTGATAATGGTAGTGATGGATGTGGGGCAAACAACGGGTGAAGTCAGTGGTTGTAGCATGATTCCATTTGGTGGAAGAACCATCTTGTATACACTCTGGCCCCTGCCTCATAATATTAAAGAGCAGCACCAATTACATCCCCCACAGTCCAAGGAAAAAGGCATAAAACCTGCTGGTTATTCTAACAGTAAAGAAAACTTAAAATAGCATGCAGATGCCAAGAAAATTGAACTAAACAAACAATTTATCTCCATATGCAATAATGAAAGTCAGCTCTCAGTGTCCAATGGAAGAGGATCACAAGACAAAAACCAACAATGAGAATAGTAAAAAATAAAAAAAGATACTGTAATTGGGTGAACAAGAAACGGACCTGCCCAATACATATGGTACCAACTTCACGGACGTCAACCCATACAAATAGTTCCCAAGTGAAAATGGAAGCAAAGGACTTAAACGGAGGAGAGTGACAACCCTGAAACCATTCTCTCCAATTGCCTTGTCGATGGCTAGAAATTTCTTGTTTCCTTCGACCAGTTTAAGAATACGTTCACGGGCAAAATATCTGGCAATGAGAAAGGCCACAGTTGCTGCCACCTGCAAAAGGTAACAATGCCACTTAGAAGCCATGATTAATTAATTCTCCATACTACAGTTAGCAGCAAACCATCTTACCGTTCCACTGATAGAGACAATTATAGTGCCAATAAGATTGCCAAAAAGAAGACCAGCCGACATGGTTAACGGGATGGCTGGAATCGCGAGGATCTAGAACATAAACCATCCCAAGTTAGGGAAAGCACAGGATAAAGGATTTATAGTAATTATCAAATTCTTGGATATATTATTATAAGGATTTATAGTACTTAAAGATTGGTCTCGCCGTCTCGGACCGAATCACCCAGCATTAAACCAAGTCGAGTCAATTCAATTCTCTGAGTCCAATGCATATTAGTCGAGTATTTGTGAGAAGAATTAACAATATTTGAGGTTCAAAATAATTAGATCTTATAAAGTGTCAGCAAATTTAATCTTTTCAGCTACTCTTAGTTTGTGAGGAATTACACGACATTTGCTATTCGAAACACCTAGAATGTGATGCAAATCCAGTCAAAGTTCAAAATTTGGTAACTGAAAAGAGCCATAAACCAGAATATTAAAGAAGGAGAGTCAAGTTTGTACCTCCAATCCAGCATAAACAGCTACAAATAAAGCGTATCCAGCTGGGCCATAGCCTGTTCATAGAAAGCATTCTATGAGCCTGAAAACTGACATGTGTGTCGTAATAAGGAAGTGAAGGTGGGAGACCATATATAAACATATAAATTATATATTCTTATTTTATCTAAAAAATGCTACTCATTTCTAGATAAATCCGAAAGAAGAAAAAACAAATTTAGTGGTGAAGCCATAGAGCATAGAGCAAAGCTAAACCCATAGATCAAAAGAAATGTAATTTATTCTTTGAAAATGACCTATGCTGTGAAAAACTAAAATAAAGAAAGCCATTATGCATTCTAGTGTCTAGAATAGATGGGAAGCTAGATTACTGAGCAAAACTAAATCCCTAACACATCTTCCAGCTCTACTCTCTATGGCGGCATCTAAGAAACAAACTATGGAAACATGTGTCGTTCTCACCACTGATACAAAGTGTCATGATACGAAGTGTCATGACACACAGATCCCCACAAACCCTATATGTTGAGACATCCATACAATTTATTATTGAAAATATATTTCAAAATACTTTAGTTCATGTTAAGTATACAATAAAGAGAGAATGTTTTTAAATAAGCTAATATACATGAGAATCAAAGCCTTTTTGAAAGGGTAGAGGAAGGCTTGGGTGAAATGGAAGGCTTCATTGTAGCCTCGGGAGTTCCCACTATTTCTCATCTCCAATTTGCCGACGACACGCTAGTCTTTGTTGGTCCTACAGTCCCTCAGATGAGATTCCTTAAAGGCCTCTTTGCTTGCTTTGAAGCGGTGTCAGGGTTACGGGTGAACTTGGCCAAAAGCAAGGTGTATGGGGTCGGAGAGGTGGAGAATATTTTGGTTTTGGCCGACACTCTAAATTGTCGTATAGAGAATTTGCCAACTACATATTTGGGCCTCCCATTAGGGGCGAAATAAAGATCGAAGGCGTTGTGGGAGCCGGTGTTGGAATGCTTCAGGAAGAGGCTATCATCGTGGAAATCTAAATATCTTTCATAAGGAGGCAAACTTGTTTTGATTAACAGCACCCTATCTAGCTTGCCTATTTATTATACGTCACTTTTTACAGTTCCGAGTAGTGTGGCACTCTCTCTGGAAAAGCTCATGAGAGATTTCCTGTGGCATGATAGAATGGACAATCGTAAGATTCACTTGGTGAAATGGAAAGGTATTGTTAAGATCTCCATCCATATAAATGGGAAATCCCGTACTATCCGAGTTGTGAAGAATCTCATAGAATGATCTGACCGAAAAGGAACCGCCTTTGTTCCAGCTCCATACCCATTTATCCTGTACCAGGGTTAGCAAATAGACACCATGTAGGCGAGAGAGGAGTCTAGATAGGGGCTCAATCTCCCAATCATTAAGATTTCTCCTAAAGCCAAAACTCCACCCCATAACATCCCCCCTACTAGAGGCACAATCCTGAATGGACCAGTTCTTCCTATCAAAGAGAGAATAGAGCTCTGGAAAATCCAAACTCAATGGCACCTCATCTCTCCAAGTGTCCTCCCAAAATCGGATTCTATTCCCCTTCCCAGCGGCATACCGAATCCCTCTATCAAAATCCCTTGAAGCCTTAACAATACCTTTCTTCGTCTGGGCATCTTTATTGGATAAGATCTTGACAGTTGATCACTTGAGATCTAGGGGGTATGTTATTGTGGATTATTGTTACATGTGCAAGCACAACAGGGAGACTGTCAATCATCTTTTGATACATTGCGACTTGGCCAGGGAGGTGTGGTACATATTCTTGTCGGAGGTTGGGTTGTATTGGGTGATGCCGGAGTCACTCATGTAGTTGTTTCTTAGCTGGCAATTCCCTGAATTATCTTCAAGAGCATGCATCCTCTGGAGACTTCTTCCATTTGCGATCATTTGGGGACTGTGGAAGGAGAGAAAATGGCGAGTTTTTGAAGGAAAGAGCGAAGATCTGGTTATGATCGTTCTCAACATCAAGGGGCTGGTTTTCTTATGGTCAAAAATTTTTCCAGAGTGTAGAAGCCTCTTTTTCGAGGACTTTGTTGTTAGATGGGATGCCTTATGCTTCAGGGATGGTTGATGGGTGGGAGTTTTCTTTTTTATGGTGTGATGTTTGGGTGTTTTGCTAATTGAGGTCACCTCGACCTCACTAGTTTTGCTTTGTATTAGTTTTCATTTTCCTTTAATGAAGTTTTCTTTACTTATCAAAAAAAAAAAAAGGGTAGAGAAAGATATCCCTAGAGTTATTTTGAGAATTAAAGCCTTTTTGTATCTGTGGTCTTCTACTTTGCCGGAGTTTCGAGGCTGTTTTTTTTATGCGTTTGTGTTTAGATAGGAAGAGATAATGCTAGAATCTTCCCCTATTTGATCGATTTTCTGTTTGGTTTGCGGGCATCTCGTCTTGAGATCCCTGGTGTACTTCGTCTTGGGTTTTGCCCCTTTCTAATATCATATCCATTTTATCAAAAAAGAAAAAATCCAAATGATAGGTGAAAACAAAATAATTGTATAAATTAAGACATATGAAAAATGAGTGGCATGTGTCTGACATGTGAGCACAACACAGTTTCTGAGACAAAATTCTTAGAAAATAGAGTTCCTTTGTCAAATAGGGCTGCAAATCTTTTACTTGGTATGCATCTCCCACTTGGGAGTTTCTTGATCAGTTGATTGCTAGAAGATATCACACTTATGTCAAAAGATATCTTGTACTTAATTTAAAAAGCCTCTCCGATTCCCCCACTCTCTCTGTCTTACTTGCCACTTCTAACACCTTTATCAAACATTCAGTTCCCCTACTTACAGCAATCAAAGACAAGAAATGCCTCTCTTTCGTTACAAACGGAACCACACACTTCAAATGCATTGCAAAATACTCAATAAAGCACCCATTTCCAAATCATGAATTACAAACTTTGAATTTCCCAAGTGACAAAACAGAAATTAAGCAAAATAACACAAGGGTACTCAAATACATTATTATAACTCAATCAAACGCAACAAAAATCTCAAACTACAAACAGGTGGAATTACTTCCTCTACATTTTCACCTTCAACGACTGGTAGAACTATGCATCTAAAAAACAATTGTGTGGTTACTTTTAATGTAAGTAGTTGTAAAGGTAGTATTATTGCTTTAAAAACCATAACTTTAGCTTATCTAAGCACTATTCAAAGGAAGCACATGCAATGCACGTGCTGCACAAGAAATAGCATTGTATTTTCAATAGTGGGCAACATTTACCTCTCTGTATGCTTTTAATTAAATTTAATAATTGGCCACAAAATCATTTCAATTGGATGACCATAACTCTCTGATGCATGATCCCTCTTTTATTGCCAATTTATTTAGAATTCATAGTGCATATCTCTTGCAAGTCAAACACTTATATCATGGTCCATGAAGCATGGTTTGAGACATTAGAGGCATAAAGCGTTGTTTAAAAAGACGAGCGAGGCATATGCTTCAAGGTGACATAAGCAGAATGCCTTGAGATGTGTCATGCAAGGCATAAGCCAAGTGAAGTGCACGCCTCCAATAGTGAAGTGAACATAAGGCTTACGCCCCAACGGCCCTCCCCCCTTTTCTTGGTAAACTCACACATAATTGAAACAACCAAAGAGGGCTTTACGTTTCCAATTTTCGTTAAAAAATTATGGGAGCATGAAGCTTAGGCCTCTCACCTCAAGGCTTATGCCACAAACATCTTGTAGTCCCAACGCCTTGCTTCACGCCTTCACCTTTAAAAAAACTGGTATATAGTCTTTATATTTGCACGTAGTGTAGGTGCAAGGGGTGTGAAATTTTGGAAATTTTGAAATTGAGATTAGTAATGAAAATTTTGACCGAAATTTCATGAAAAGTTCGAAATTTCAGTCGAAATTTTGGAATTTCAAAAATTTAGATTTTTATGGATTTCGGTTTCGGTGTAGCCCGAAACTGAGATTTCGGTCCGAAATTTCGAACTTTTCGGCAAAATTTAAAACCTTGGCCACGACCTATTGTGACATGTAGTTAGAAAAATAGACATTCTTTAGGGTCTACCAGTTGGGAGACCTTAGATTGTTTTGTAAGAAAATAAGAAGTTATCTTTCAATAAATCATTGAGAATTTATTAATTTAATTACTTACTGTAAACATATTATTAATTAAGTAAAAGATCAAAATTTTGGGGGTATCTGAGGAATTAAATACTAAATTAAATATTACGAAAAATATATATTTAGTAACGCATACAGTTTGAAAGTTCTGACGCATCCAATTTTGCTGCAAATGGATTTACAATTGAAAGTTATAAGGATTTTTTATGAAAAAATGAGGAAGAAGGGCTTTTTATTCGAAAAGAGAAAGTACCGGACTTGTGCCCTTGTTTAGGTTTCATTATTATATAAATAAATCAGTTAAGCAGAAATACTATTTTCCCTCTAACATAGTGTTGTAGTGCTTAAAGACACATGGTTATTTTTCGAATATTATATATTAATAGAAGGATGGTGATGTGTGGTGAAGCCATGTTTTACCATTATAATAGTATAGATATCACGACAAACATATATTTAATAATGGGTATGGTTAGAGAGATATATGAGCTTTCTAAAGGATCCATTTTCGCTGCAAATAGACATATAGGCCTTGCTTGGTATCCTCTCTATAGTTTGAAGGAAAATGTTTGTACGCAAATATTTGATAATCAAATGTTTGCAATGACAAACAAAATTGGGAAAATATTCGTATGATTGGGGAGGGGAGAGCTGTTGGGGGAGACCAAGGGGGATGAGAGAGTCATTTGCTTATTGTTTGCAGCAAACATTATACCACTTTTTGGTAAAAGAAAATGGTTGGGTAAGATTTGTTGGATGTTTCGCCACCAAGCACATGCAAATATCGCAAACATTTGTAGTGCTACCAAGCAAGGCCATATATTGAAAGCTACAAGATTCAAAAAATACATTGCAAAACTATGAATGAAAACCATAATCTTCCCAAGCAAACCAACCCACCCAACTCAAATACATTGCAAAACTATGAATGAAAAGTTATTTCCCCATTCATGAATAAAAACCTCCAAACTCACACTGGAAGCTAAAACTGATAACAAGGATCAAATTCCACGAGAAATCAATAAAATTCACCTGAAATTCTCAAAAACTCCCAAATGGGTCTAATATTCCAAACAGATTACCTTCCATAAAACCCGAAAACTGTGTCAGGAACACATTAATCTGATCTCTGTAGATGTACCCAACCGTTCCAAACCCGCCAACAACGCCAACAAGCAAAAGACCCGCCAAAAGTATACCTTTAATAGCAGTCTCCCCTTCCGAACTACCATCTCCATCGCCCAAATGCTTCTCGACACCGCCATCTTCGGCATCATCACCATCGTTCTTCGGATTCGAAAACCTTCTCAGGCTTTGTGGGACGTTAGAGAGCTTTTGGAGGGTTTGTTTCTTGGTTTCCCTGAGAGAAGAACATGGCTTGAAGACATTGAAACGCTTGGGTCTGAAACTCAGGAGAAAAGAATAGGGAGAAGGAGAGAAGGGGAACGTGGTGGGTCTGAGGGGAATGAGGAGAGGTTGTTGGAAAGAAGAAAGGAATGGCCTCAGGGTGCGCATTATACGCAGTGGTGGTGAGTGTAGGATAACAGCTGTTGGGAGAATGCCATGTAGAGAAGGGGAGAAAGAGAGTGAAGGATAGAGAAAGTGGGGCCTCTCTTGGCCTTTGATTTGGAATTTGGAGTGAACGGCTATTTGGGGCTATAAGAGACCCAGGCGTTTGAGAATATTTCGGAAGAGTTGGCTGTCCACGTGGCAAGCCTCAAACCAGTTGCTATGTGACACGAGGAAATGTAGATTTTAATGGTAATATTTATCTTATATTATATTGTAGCAACCTGGTGACCACGTGTCAAAATGTCCACTTTGTAGTTGGTAACAGGTGCGTAGGAAAAGGTTTTTGTGGAGTGTCACTCCAAACCTATTCACTGGTGGCAGGAAACAATGTTTAAAGGAGGCCGTTTTAACGGTTAAACGGACTGGGGCGTTACCGTTTAAACGGCCATTAAAATGGATTGAAATGATCAGGGGCAAAAATGGAAAAAAATGGAATTAAACGGAATTAAACGAATTTTAACGGTTTTAACGATTTTAACAGAAAAAAACAGAAAAAGTGGTGCTGAAATTCAAATTTTGAAATTTGAAAATTAAAAAAAAAAAAACAGAATTTAACAGATTTTAACGGAAATTAAATGGATTTTAATGGAATTAAACGGTTTTAACGGCCAATTTTTTCACAAAATTTTTCAAAATTAAACGACTGTTTAAACGATTTTAACGGCCGTTTATTTTTTCAAAACCGATAAAACGTGGTTAAACGGTTTTAATGGAAACGGGCTTGGGGCATTACCGTTTAAACGGCCGTTAAAATCGTTTAAACAGCCGTTTTTAAAACCATGGCAAGAAGTATACTTTAGAGCAAGGTTTAAAGGGGACCGCTATAACAGTTTAACGGACTGGGGGCATTACCATTTTCCGTTATAACGGCCGTAATAACGAAAAAATGCTCGGGGGCAAAAATGATGTCTGATATCTATGTGTTTGGTTCTAGAGTGCTGTACAGGATTTTTAGAAATACAGATCGCACTCGTATTATCACAAAATAAATTCATAGATTCTTGATTGATTCCATAATCCAACAACATTTGTTTCATCCAAATCAACTGGGTACAGCAACTGCCTGCAGCAATATATTCTGCTTCAGTAGTAGACAAAGATATAGCATTCTGTTTCTTGCTGTGCCGAGCGACCAAAATAACGGAAAATAACTGAAAAAAAAACGAAAAAAAATGGCGCTGAAATTCAAATTTTAAAAATAGAAAATAACGGAAAAAAAATGGAATATAACGGCCGTTATTTTTCACAAAATTTTATTTTTTGGGTGTTTTAACTGTCCATAATGTAACGGGGTAGGTCCGAATCCGTTATAACAGCCGTTATTTTCATTATAAAGGCCGTCTTTTAAACCTTGCTTTATACTTAGAGCATGGTTTAAAAAACGACGTTATAACGGTTTCGGACCTCTCCCATTACGTTATGAACACTTAAAACGCTTTGAAAATAACGGCCGTTATTTTTGTTATAACGCCATTATTTTTCCGTTATTACGAAAATAACGACCGTTATTTTCTGAAAAATTTTGTGAAAAAAACTATCATTTTTTCCGTTATTTTCCTTATTTTCCGTTTTTGAAATTCAAATTTCAAATCTTGAATTTTGAATTTCAGTGCCATTGTTTCTGTTATTTTCTATTTTTGACCTGAGCGTTACAACTCGTTATAACGGAAAAAATGGTAATGCCCCCAGTCCGTTATACCATTATAACGGCCCCTTTTAAACCTTGCTTTAGAGCATGAAATGCGGGCAAAAGGCCGCACATAACAAACAAATCCCCTTGTTAACCTAAGCATGTTTTAACGGATTCGGACCTCCCCTGTTACATTATGTACCGTTAAAACGACCAGAAAATAACCATTATTTTCTAAAAAAAATTTGAGGAAAAAATGGCCGTTATTTCTGTTATTTTTCGTTTTTTGAAAATCTAAAATTCAAATTTCAAAATTCAAAATTCAAAATTTGAAACTGTAACGCATACATGTTATAATGGCTCATTGTTATTTCAGTATTTTATATCAAAAATTAGAAAATGAGAATTACTTTAAAGATTACATACGAGTATTTAATATTATATTGAAATTTTTACCATATGGTGATGTTGCAAAACATGTGGATTTGAGCAATTTTTGCTGGGGTGATTTCTAGCAGTTGGATTTGAGCATTTTTTTGATGTGTAGTCACACCAAGGGTGAGCCAATTATGTACATAGTCAGTCGCTCAAAAGAGTGGGACACATGGCATTTTGGGAGGATAAAACATCAAACATCTAGCAATAATTCTAAACATAAGGTTTTTTTTCCCTTTGCATTGGCAAAAGATCTCAAAATAAGCTAAAAAAGGAGGGGCGAAAGGAATAGTCTTCTCTCATAACTGAAGACTGAGAGAAAAAAATAATTTCTCTTAGGTAACGTTACTATCTCAGACACGAACTATTATCTTGAGCATGATTTGGTCTTACTATCTTAGGCACGATTTGCTCCATGTCAATGTTACTATCTCGAGCACGAATTATTATCTTATGCACTATTTGCTCTATGTCAACATTACTATCTCGGGCACGAGTTACTATCTTGGGCACGATTTATCTTACCATCTTTGTATGATTTAATCTCTTTGTAGAGAAAGTCTTTCCTATTCTTTAGGATAAAGTCTTTCCTTTTTGTACATTTCTTTGATATATAAATACAACCAAGAGTTGTGTTCTCAATTGAGGTACACAAATACCAAAACTGTGTGCAACTTCACATGGTATCAGAGCGGGTCATCCAACGACATGTACTCCACTGATCTGCTTCTTGGTATGCCGTCCCTCCGACGGGCAGTCACCGCCGCTCGTCCAGCTTAAACCTTCTCACCAACCTGTGCTTGATTGATTTCCTCTTGGCACATCCCTTTGTGTGTTATCTTTGCCCGCGCTAATTGCTCGTGGAACTCTATACTATCAGCATTCATCAGATAGCCTTGGATCGACTCTTGTCACCACTCCCTTTGTGTGTTATCTCTGCCCGCACTAATTGCTCGTGCAATGCTATACCATCTGCATTCGTCAGATAGCCTTGGATCGACTCTTGTCGCCACTCTCCTTGAGCATTTCGCACAAAGAAACGCTCATCGAATTTATCAAATTCAACACGCTATAGCGTTATGTGCTCAAGGCAACCAATCCTGTTGCTGCATACTTCACCAAATTGAAGACCATTTGGGACGAATTATCGTCTCCTCTCATTTTCCCACCATACTCTTGCGATTCTTCCAAATTGTTGGGCAACAACCAATTTCGTGAACTATCATGACACTTTTGCACCTGTTGCGAAATTAGTAATAGTGTGTGCTTTACTTTCCATTGCCTCTGTCAAGCAATGGTCTCTTCACCAGCTTGACATTAATAACGCCTTTTGCAAGGTGATCTTGAAGAAGTCTATAAGGCGCTTCCACCTAGGTTTGTCCAACAGGGGGAGACATGAATTTGGAAACTGAACAAATCCATCTATGGGTTGAAAGACGTATCATGATAGTGGTTTGCCAATCAAAGTCTGATTACTCATTGTTCACTAATCACCTGATGATGGGACTTTACTTCCTGATCCCACTCCCTATCGTCGATTTGTGGGACATCCTATATATATACCTCTCTGTTACAAGACCGGATATATATATATATATATATGAATTATTTGGTACATGTTTTAAGCCAATTTATGCACTCTCCTCGTTGTGCTCATTTGGATGCCGCGCACCATATGGTTCGCTATTTAAAGGGTTTCGTCAGTAAGAGAATCCTTTTATTATCGTCTAGTAGTCTTCATTTGCGAGGTGGGCTGCCCTGTCACTCGACGATCGACTACTGGATACTACACTTTTCTTGGTTCCAACCTCATTTCTTAAAAAAAAAAATGGCTACGGTTTCCCGCTCTTCCGCTGAGGCCAAATACCGTGCTATGGCTACTTTGACATATGAACTTCAGTGGTTCAAATACTTGCTAGGCGATCTTGGTATTTCTTATCAACTTGCGGATGTCTTCACTCAACTGTTGGGTAAAGATCCGTTTCATTATTTGATCTGCAAGTTGGGCGTTATTTTCATACACGCTTCAACTTGAGGGGGAGTGTTAACGTTACTATCTCGGACACGAACTACTATCTTTGGCATGATTTTGTCTTACTATCTTGGGCACGATTTGCTCGATGTCAACGTTACTATCTCGAGCACGAATTACTATCTTAGGCACGATTTGAACATTACTATATCGGGCACGAGTTACTATCTTGGGCACGATTTATCTTACCATCTTTGTATGATTTAATCTCTTTGTATTTTCATTCCTCGTAGAGAAAGTCTTTCCTATTCTTTAAGATGAAGTCTTTCATTTTTGTACATTTCTTTGATTTATAAATACAACCAAGAGTTGTGTTCTCAATCAAGGTACACAAATACCAAAACTGTGTGCAACTTCACATGATATTTCACACTCTTTGCATAACTCAAGGGCAAATCCATGGTATCCAGTGCGCTCATGCGCACCAATCTTGCTTGAAAGTCTCCGTTAGCTAGTTGGGTGCGTAATCCCGAGAGGGGGCATGTGGCATCGCTACCGATGAAAGCCCAAATACAAATTTTAAGCCCGGATACAAATATTCCGGACCATTGGCTTCTTGGCAACAAAAAAGAGAGAGCTTTCCCGATATATTTTGGACGGTTCAGAACTGTCCCAAAATGTTGGGAGCCATTCCAACCCTATTTTTTCTTCCTTTCACAAGATGTTCTGTATAAGGTTTAAAAGAGGCTATTACAACGGACTACGGGCATTACCATTTTTTCCGTTATAATGGATTATAACGCACATGAGCAAAAACGGGAAAATAACAGTGCCAAAATTTAAAATTTCAATTTCAATTTTTCAATAAAATTTATAACGGAAAAAAACAGAAGATAACGAAAATAATGGTCGTCTTTTTTCGTACTTTTTTTCGTAAAATAACAGTCATTATTTTTGTTATAATGGCCCGTTATTTAAAAAAAGGTCATTATAACAAAAATATTGGCCATTATTTTCTAAGTGTTACAACTGTTCATAATGTAACGGAGTAGGTCTGAATCCATTTTTTTAAACCATGCAGGACTTCGTAATGGGAAGTAACAATTAAATATCCCCTAGAGAGGTATATTTATACATCATCTAATCTGAAGATTAAAACTTCAATGACAGTGGCATATCATCGAGGCCAATGAGTTCTCAGCACGTACCCAAGTGCTTTTACCACGTACCCCTACGCCTTTTGATTTTGCAATAAAAAATTTTAAAAAAATCTTAAAAAACACTCACATTGGTACACGGCAAAAAGCACTGAAGGTAAGTGCCGAGCAAGGCCGTCTCTTCCATAAGGCCATTAAGGCGGTCACCTTAGGCCCCAGGTGAGAGAAGGGCCCCACCCCACTAACCACATGGATGTATAGCCTACCTCTTGTTGGATATGCATAAACCAAAAATTAACCTGATTGGTTATCTCTAGCTATAGATTTTAGTACTTTTTAATATTGATTCAAGCCATTGGATTCAAGCATGTTTTTTGGGTAGTAAATCCAATGGCTAAAAATCATCAATCAAGCTGATTTTTAGTGTGCAGATACCAATAAGTGGGCTGAACATCCACGCAGTCTTTAGGCCCAAAAATGATCTAAAACGGGATTACAGGAGTCCTCTGCATCTTAATTTTTTTCCTAGCTTTTTAATACCACGAATCGTTGTTAAATAAGATTTTCTAAGATATAGAGAGTTAGATTTAATTAATACCATATATATTAAATATAAAAAAGGCCTTATATGAAGTTTTTGCCTTAGGCATAAACTTGCATCGAGATGGCCCTCGTGCCGAGAAATCATTGAATGTCACGGGCTTCGATGACAGTGGCCAAGTCACTTAAAGACCACCATTGGAAGCAGATGACTTATGAACTACTTGATCCTTATCTTGTTTATTAGTGCATCATTTAAGAGAAGCTGAAGCTGTGGGTGGAGTTATGTGCAGCACAAGCTAATGCTTCAATGGCTAGAACTAGAAGTGCAAGCAGCACAAGCTAATATACTTCAAATATTCAGCATTAAGTGTGGGGAGGTAAAACAGTAACTTTGCAATCTCGGGCCCGACCCGTGGCGGGCCTGGGGATTGACACGTGGCCCATCAGATCATTACCACGTGGATTTTTGGTAAGCTTAGAACCAAGCTAAATTTTAAACTTCTCGGCGACCTCGGGTATCCAACTGGCATATTATTGTTTTCGGGTACCTCGGGGTCCCCAAGAAGTATTCATCCCAACCGTTGTAGGGAATAACTATCATCCTTTATAAATTTTGACCTCGACAATCTTGGGCACCATGCTCGGGGACCTCGGCAGTCTCGGGCGCCGTCCTAGGATACCTTGACGGCATGGGACCTATCTGATATACTTTGAAGAATATAACCAATAAACAAGTGGATCACTCTTATTCGTGCACATAAATATCTACATAAATATCTACTTAAATATCTAGCTTGGAAAGCTATAAATAGATGCATTTGCTACAGTAATAGGGAGGCGATCTTGGAGATTTAAACTTTATTATTCAAAGTATACTGACTTAAGCATCAGAGGCTCACTTGGTGGAATCTCACCATCTCAAGTTGTTGCAGGATTATCCGACAGTCTCAAATCATCACCTCGGACACCTCTGAACCTGATCTCGGACACCTCGGAACCTGACCTCCGACTCCTCGGAACCCGATCTCGGACACCTTAGAATCTAACCCCGGACACCTTCAAACCTGTCTCGGGGCCTCGGATCAGGCAGCACATGGAGTTGGGTACTACGTATATCAAATCCGTGGAAAAGCGCGTACTTCGAGGGTGTGTGGATTTATTTCCTACATCTTTTGGCGCCGTCTGTGGGAAAACGAAGAAGACTTGCACGCTCTCCAGAGCTTGATTAAATTAGACAGATTCAGAATGCCTCCCTAAAGATTACCTGGAGCCTCTAAAGAAAAAGAAGTCGATGAAGATGTTAGGGCCTAGATAGAAAACAGTGAGGCTGACGACCCAGCCCAGACAAGTTTGGACAAGATAGCTAAGATGTTAATGGCGGAAATGGCCGCCATGAGAGAAGATATGAAAGAAATCAGAAAGGAGAATGAAGCATTGAAGCAACAAGCCTCGGAAGACTACTAGAGGGACTCGAGGAGAACATATCACAAGGAAGAAACTAGAAGAGCTAGAAATCAACTCCGACAATAGAGAATCGCATACACCAAGTCGCGAAGCAGCAAAAAAAATGAAAAATCAGTCATATCCCGATCGCTTAGTCATTGTGGAGAAAGTAACTGAGATGATCAGGAAAGACAGAGAGAGGAGGCCGGAACTATGACAGAAATCGGCAACCGGAGCATCCAGAGAAGCCCTGAGAATGTTAAGATCTTCATCATTTTCTGAAGAGATCCGGAGATCCCAAATCCCAAAGAAATTCGTTCAGCCCAAATTTGAAATGTTCGATGGATCATCAGATCCGATAGAACACATGTTACATTACAAGCATCTCATGGTACTCTGGGAGTCACCAATTTTTTATAGTTTGAGATGTCGACTTTTTTTTGCAAGTTTGAAAGGCCCGGCCCTAACTTGGTTTCACAACCTTGGTCCTGATGCCATACAAACCTGTGAAGATTTGGAAGATGCCTTCGTACGACATTACTATCACCAGAAAAAGCAAATGTTAAACGTAACGTCTTTATTAAGCGTACGACAAACAGAGAATGAATCTTTAAGAGATTATCTTACTCGTTTCAAAAAAGAGGTTACACAGGTAGACCAGATGGATGAAAAAATTATTGCGTATGCATTACAGATTGGGGTTCTTGTAGGAAGTAGAGCCCATGAAACCCTAGTGATACGAAATTTTTCTCAACTAGAAGACGCTTATCTAGTTATTGAGGAGCATATTAGAGTAGATGAATCAATTCGGGTCAGGACTGAGACCCAGAAAAGTCGAGTGCAAGAAGTTAAAACTTCAGCAGGAAAAAATAGCAAGAAGCGAAGAGAGAAAAGAACCAGTACCCAATCTGAGAGAAAAGAACCAGAATATGCGGGACGGAAATTACCTAAGAGAGTCGAGAGGTCCGAGAGGGATCTGAGAGACCCGAATACAAAATCCAACATGTCCGAATACAAGATCCGAGAGGGCCAAGAGAGCCGACAAAGAGAGTTGGAGTAATCTTCAAAATTCTAAGTTACAAATGAAACGAGAATGAGCTATTTATAGTGGTTGATGTAATGATTACACTGACACATTGCAGGTATGGAACCAATTATAAGTCGACATGTGGCAAGCATTTATTACATAAGACAGAGTCGAAACGTCGTACCTGTTTTGACACGTGTCTCTTCTTGGTGATGACACTTGTCCGGACACGTGCCGCTCACACGTGCGAGTGACACGTGTCATCTCCAAGAGGGGCGATTGTGGGGCGGGGGGAGGGGGGGGGGGTAAAACAGTAACTTTACAATCTCAGGTCCGACATGTGGTGGGCCTGGGGATTGACATGTGGCCTATCAGATCATTACCACGTGGATTTTTGGTAAGCTTAGAATCAAGATGAATTTAAAACTTCTCGGCAACCTCGGGCACCTCTATGGCCTCGAGCACCTCTGCGGCCTCAGGCGCCTCGGGTATCCAGCTAGCATATTGTTGTTCTCGGACCCGACTAGTCCCCCTGATGGATGTAGAGAAGGGGAGAAAGAGTGAGGGATGTAGAGAAGGGGCCTCTCTTGGCCTTTGATTTTGAATTTTGAGTGAGGAAAGGAATTGCCTCAGGGTGCGCATTATTAGCAGTGGTGGTGAGCAAGGTTTAAAAAACGGCCGTTAAAACGGATTCGGACCTACCCCGTTACGTTATGGTCCGTTAAAACGCCCAGAAAATAACAGCCATTATAATGAAAATAACGGCTATTATTTTCTGTTATTTTTCTGTTATAATGACCGTTATTTTCTGGAAATTTTTGTGGAAAAAAATGGCCGTTATTTTTGTTATTTTCCGTTATATTCCGTTATTTTCTATTTTTGAAATTTTGAAATTCAAATTTTAAAATTCAAAATTTGAATTTCAGCGCCATTTTTTCCGTTATATTCCTTTATTTTCTCATTTTTTCCCTTTTTGCCCCTGAGCGTTTTTTCATTATAACGGAAAAAACGGTAACGCCCCCAGTCCGTTATACCGGTAGATCGGTCCCCTTTAAACCTTGGTGGTGAGTGTAGGATAACAGCGACCTGTTCGGAGAATGCCACGTAGAGAAGGGGAGAAAGAGAGTGAGGGATAGAGAAATGGGGCCTCTCTTGGCCTTTGATTTGGAATTTGGAGTGAGGGGCTATTTGGGGTTATAAGAGAACCAAGTGTTTGAGAATATTTTAGATGAGCTGGCTGTCCACGTGGCAAGCATCAAACCAGTTGCTAGGTGACACGTGGAAATATAGATTTTGATGATTGTAGCAACCTGGTGACCACGTGTCAAAATGTCCACTTTGTAGTTGGTAACAGGTTGCGTATAGGAAAAGGTCTTGTGGAGTGTCACTCCAAACCTCTTTACTAGAGTGGCAGGAAGTTTCAATTGGATATGGGAAAAATTAGTATGCAAACGGTTATATACTTTTAGAGTATGAAATGCGGGCAGAACGCGACACGTAACAAATTAATCCCCTTCTTAACCTAAGAACGCCCCACTGGTTTAACCTCTTTTTAAACAAAACAAAAACAAGTTCTTTGATTTCTTCTTCCCGCTCTTCCTCGAATTTTTGACATAACCCCCCATGTTATCTTCAAAATTTGACATACCCCGAATGACCCGGTCCACCACTTAAGACTGTCATTGACTAACGATTGTGTTTCAAAAGGACTAAAATACCCTTCTTCAACCTTGGGAACGATTACATGGGACCATGTTCTGTACAGAACCCAATCAGTGGTTCTCCTAATTCGCTCACCATTCAAAGAATGAATGCCATTGAGAAAAAGAACAAATCTGGGTCTTTGTTTTCTTTACTACAAGTTTTGCGGTTGGATTCATCATGGTAGTGATGTTGAATTTGAATTTCAGTCACCACATCTCTCACCTTGAATTTCAAATCTCACTTGTTCTTCGGCCACGAGATTCTGGTAGGTTGGTCGCCGGTGACGAGCCTCCAACTCACCGAAGCTGTGTTTCGTCTTCTTGGGATCTCAATTATCCTGTTTTCGATTCGATTTTTACGATGTTTGTTTGATTTCCTGGAGATGTTTCTTTCTCCGTAAATTCTTTATATTTTTTATTTGGTTGGTTAAAGGAAAAACTATTGGGTGCCGTTATTTGCACACACCTTTTTTGAGTGACGCCCACCTCTTGGTGTGGAAGGGTTTGTGCAAATAACTTACAAATAAAAAAAAAAAAACCGAGAAGAAGAGGAGGAGTCTCTCTCTCTCACCTGGTGGTGGGTGGCAGGCCTCCTCCTCTTCTTCTTCTCCAGCAACTTCCTCTTCTTCTTCTCCGGCCGCCTCCTCTTCTTCTTCTTCTTCTTCTTCTCCGGGCCTCCTCCTCCTCTTCCTCCTCTCTCTCTCTTCTGTGGGCTGACCAAAAATCTATACGATCAGCGCCCCTCTAAGAGTGTGCCACGTGGCTCGTATTGTGGGCTGTGAAACCCGCTGAAACAAACTCAAGACTTATTAGTAACTAATCTCTCAAAATTCCTGATTTCTCTCTAAAGTGATAGACGTTGGAGGCGTACAGGACTCTTTCTAATTCCGAAACTTCTCAAACTCTTTCCAAGTATTCTTCTTATTTAAAGAACCACGACCACCCCACCTGATCAGCTGATTAATTATTTTTCTTCCGGCTCTCTCTCTCTCTCTCTCTCTCTCTGCTGTGATTTACGTAAATATGTGCCCTTCAAACTCCATGAGAATGAAAAGAACAAAAAGGAAGTCTATTTCAGATGTTAAATCTCTTCCTAGAGATTTAATTACAGAGGTTTTAGTTCGGCTTGCCTCCGAATCTTTAACCGATCTTTTCAACGCCAAGTTAACGTAAGAAATTATTTGTTTTTTCCATTCTTCATCATCAATTCTGTTTCTCTCTCTAACTTTGTTTATCTCTAATTTGATCTTTTGCAGTTGTAAAGAATTCTGTAAAGCTGGAGATGACGATCGGGTCTTTAGACGAGCTTCTATTTCGAGTTTTCGGATTTTTCCATGGATGATATCATCTCAAACCTCCACGTTTTTGAAGCGTTGTGAGGAGAGCGGTAACCCGGAAGCCTTGTACAAGTTAGGAATGGTAAATTAATTTCTTCTTTCTTTCTCCTTTTGTTTTTTTTGTGTGTGTAATCCCTCTAATCCGACCACCATTCAATGGGTCGTCCCATCCCCGAAATTTTCCAAGAACCAGTTGACAATCGACGTGATGACAGTGACGACCAGTTAGGCATACAATCAGGTTGGTTTTGGCGTCGTAGATCTCTTGGGAAAAAGAAGTTTGCTTCCTTTTCAGCAGAAAAAAAAGGAAATAGAAATTAGAAACAGAGCAAACGTACAAATTTGCTTCTTCGGGGGGGGGGGGGGGGGATGTTACAGACATTACCGACCACCAGCCATACGCTAGGTGAGTCAAACTTCTGTCACAACGGACAATACGAGACACGTGTCATAGCTAATTATTATTTTTCCTTTGTTTTAGGTGGAGTATTTTAGCTTCATGCGACTCGAATCGGGTCGTGAGTTCTTAAAGAAAGCGGCGGACTTGGGACACTTGGAAGCATCCTATGCACTGGGCATAATTCTACTGTGCAGCGATGACGAATCAGAACTAAAAGCCCTAGAGCTTCTAAAATCATTGGACTGCTCAAAAGCGAAAAACACGAGAATTCAAGAGTGCCGTAACAGAACAAAGATGATATTAAGGCAAATGTGGGTTAACACATCGTTACGTCAACGACGACGAGATCCCACAACTACCTGCTCGAAATGCAGTAGCAGAAGAAGGTTGAGTCATCTGAGAAGAGGAGGTTGGCCAAGTGATGAAGATAACGAAGAACATTTCTGTTCTGAAGCTTGCAAATGGGACCATGAAATTACATTATTTTGTAACGTACTCAATGGTGTTTAGTTTTTTTTTTTTTTGACGATTTATGTTGGGCATCTTCTTCCCTAAAATCATGTAGGCCCTACGTACCTCTCCTCCATGTATTGATCGACGGCCTTGATTTACATAACGCTAGTTTTCTGAACATATATGTGCATCAAAGGGGTGGTATAACCATGTGGTACAATTTTTCAGGCCCTTCACTGATGCCACCCCTTGAACATGAGGTTTTCTTTCATCAACAAAATGAAAAACTTAGCTACTACTTGCATTCGCGGAGCACACAAAGAGATGTTTTAAGGTACCTGTGCTTCAATGGCTAGAAGTGGAAATCATGAATACACAAGGCACGTAAATTAAGCCTAGAGCATTTATCTGTTTTGTTAGGGGATGACTTCCATGGAGTCTGGGTCGAGCAGGAAAACGAGGACAGAAGAGGCGACCGCGATGATGATGGTAAAAACCTGAGCATCTAAAACTTTTAACTCTCTAAAATTTAGTGCACCATTTAGTGTTGGTTTTGTCCAATTGATCCCAGATCAAGGGATTTGATGGTTCACATTCTCCACCTTTGATCTGTCCATATCTCGAGATTTGTTCCATGAAAATTGTATCTAACACTAGACGGATGGATAAAGTGGGTATTTCCCACATCCGTCCAGTGCTGGTTTGAACCCACGTCCGTCTAGTGGGTAAAAGTTTTTTGAATTCCCAAGTGTGGTTCGATCTTTACAAAAAAGACTAGATGGGCATTTGTGAACGAGAAGTAAAGGCACTTGTACTTGTAGTAGAAGTTACTAGTTGATTTTTTACCAACATAAAAGTCAGAGAAATTAAAAGCATCAGGAGGAGTTCTAATTTTTGAGAAGTAAAAGTTAAACGCTAAAAATATTAGCTTCAGTTTTAAGTTAGTTTTTAACTCTTCAAAAGTTAAAATATGAAACACATCCAAACTAACTTTTTGGCTTATAAACGTCAATAAGTTGTTTTTTTTTTTTGCATTGCCAAACGCCCCCTAAGAGTACCAAAAGTAGAAATGTGTTATCCTAAGAAAAATAACAACCCCCAGTTGTTACCAAACTAATCTATTAAAATGAAAATATTATCTTTAAACAACAACATATTGGTTTTACAAATTATCTCCATTTCCCCGACACTAGAAGGACCTTATGTATGCTCAACTACTCCCAACAATTGAAGGTGCCAGCTGGCTCAGTTGGTAAAGTTCGTGGGTGATGATACAATAGACCCGGGTTCAAATCCCGCTTTCACCGAGTTATTGATCTCTTTAAAAAACAGGCTTACTTCTAAAAAAGTAAACTACTCCCAACAATAAATAGGAACATTGATGACGCGCGACTAACAAGTTTAGTCCTATTTCGGATGGAAGCAATTGACAGCCATAGCCCCATCAACACAAATAATTTGGCCAGTAATGGATGAAGCAACAGGTAGGCAAAGGAATGCCGCAAGAGATGAAATTTCCTTAGGCTCTCCAATTCGACCAAGAGGAATATGTGAGATAAACTCATCAACAAATTTTTTGTCGTCGAGCATCTGAAGAAAACAAAAATAAAAGGAACAAGAATCAGCACATTTATTGTGAATACATTACAAAAGCGGCTTAATTTGGTTGTCACAGAGACTTAAATTTTTTTGCTGTGAATATAGATATGAAATCAATGATACACTCTTAGATAGTAAATTCGCGTTCAATACCCGAATTTTTTATTTTTTAAGAAACGTTTAATACAGACGTATAAAATAAAAAATCAGAAAAAATCATGAATTTTAAGATCATACGAATAAAACACGTATTATTTGCGTTTAATACACGCATTTTGCATTTTTTTTTTAAATAAAAACATACTAAACAACCGCATAAAATGAAAAATTGGTAAAATTCAGACATTTTAAGGGTAAACGAATATAACAATGTTAACGTGTGATTCAAATCTATTTTTGTAATATGTTATGCTCGGACTTTTGATCCAAAAAATTGAACCAACCGTTTAGGGTAGTTTTACTTGCAAGTGTATAAGTTTTGTTGTAGTACTTTTATAAGATCGAATCCACAGGGATTGACTTGTGCGCTAGAACTACGGATACGAAACTACTAAAGAAAAGAGAGATAGAAAGAGAGAGAGAGAGAGAGAGAGAGAGAGAGAGAGAGAGAGAGAGAGAGAGAGAGAGAGAGACCTAACTAAATGCAATTAATCAATGATTTTTTTCCACTTGGAAGTAGAACAATGTAGAGAGTAATGATTAAATATCAAAGAGAAGGCTAAGGTTTCAGAGATCCACCTAACCCCTCTCTTATATTTCTCTTTCGATCAATCTTTTTCTCAATCAAATAATAAATACTAATTTGTTTTGATCGAAAAATATAACGATGAATACAATAAACAAATCCAAAGCAAGATAATTAAGTAACGAAAAATTAAACAACTTAATACCGATTAATGAGCCATAGAGGATCTCAAGCATTCACTATATCGATTAATCATGGTGAATCAAGAGATCGTGTAGACTCTTAAACTTTTCTTTTCAACAATTAAGTAGTCTTTGCTAACTTAACATTCTTTCATCAATAACATGCATATGATGATTAAAAGAAAATCCATAAAAGAAGCACTGGGCTTTGCCCCTAACATTAGCTAGGCCCTTAGCTGGCCATGTCCATAAATAATGGATTAACTAAACAATCCGACAAAAGAAAACAAAAAATACAAGAAAAGAACAAAAGATGTGGAGAATCTACACGTCCTATATCGGACTCCAAACACACCCAAGATGTGATGCTGTGAGGAGTTATCCGAGAGCCGTGAAAGGGAGTTATGTTGACGAAGACTATCGGCCAAATTGACAAGAAAATGTGCTACCCGAGAGATGTTTGTTGTGCCAAGAGAGAGATGTGAGCCGAAGTAGAGATTGCAAAAGTGCAAGCCCCGATCCTCGGTCCAAGATGAAGAAATCAATGCCGTCTAAGAACTTATATAGGGTGTGGAGACGTCTCTCCCCTTTTTAGCAAAATCATCTTCTAGTTTAAACGGCCGTTAAAACGGATTGGAACAGCCAGGGGCAAAAATAGAAAAAAATGGAAAAAATTGAATTTAACGAATTTTAACGGGTTTTAACGGTATTAACAATTTTAATGGATTTTAACAAAAAAAAAAGCAGAAAAAATGGCGCTGAAATTCAAATTTTGAAATTTAAAAAAAAAATGGAATTTAACGAAAATTAAACGGATTTAACGGAATTAAACCGATTTAACGGCCGTTTTTTTCAAAATCGATAAAACGTGTTTAAACAATTTTAACGGAAACGGGCTTGGGGCGTTACCGTTTAAACGGCCGTTAAAACCGTTTAAACGGCCGTTAAAACCGTTTAAACGGCCGTTTTTAAAACCATGGTATAACTTATAGGATGCTATGGTCCATGGTTTAAAAAACGGCAGTTATAATGAAAATAATGGCTGTTCTAACAGATTCGGACCTCTCCCATTACGTTATGTACCGTTTTAATGCTCAGTAACAACTGTTATTTTCTGTTATTTTTCCGGAATAACAAAAATAATGACCGTCATTTTCTGAGTAATTTTGTGGAAAAAAATGCCCGTTATTTTCTGTTATTTTATTGAAAATTTGTAATTCAAATTTTGAATTTAAATTTTGGCGTCGTTATTTTATGTTTTTTTCTATTATTTTCCATTTTCCCTTGGACGTTAAAATTCTTTATACAACGGAAAAAAAATGTTAACATCCCCAGTCCGTCATACCGTTATAACGGCCCCTTTTAAACCTTGCTATCGCCTAATACCCAAGAGTGGATTTTTGTGTTTGGAGTAAAGACCATCTTTTATCCTTAATTTTTTTCATTATTATTTAAAAGAAAAATTACTGTCCTCCCTTCGGCAGTTCTGTAGCATTGTCCTCAATGTGTTCAAACTTCAAACCATTGGATGTTCTTTAAAATTTGTGTGATGATCTTTGAGATTAGTGATGTAGCAATCTCGATGACTTGGGCATAATTTTACTGTGCCGCGATGACGAATCAAAACTAAAAGCGCTAGAGTTTCTAAAACCATTGGACTGCTCAAAAGCAAAAAATACGAGAATTCAAGAGTGTCGTATACGTAACAAACAAAGATGATATTAAGGCAAATGTGGGTTAACACATCGTTACGACGTCAACGACGACGAGATCCCACAACTACCTGCTCGAAATGCAGTAGCAGAAGAAGGTTGATTCATGTGAGGAGAGGAGGCTGGCCGAGTGACGAAGATAACGAAGAACATTTCTGTTGTGAAGCTTGCAAATGGGACCATAAAATTACATTATTTTGTAGCATACTCTATGGTGTTTAGTTAGTTTTTTTTTACGATTTATGTTGGGCATCTTCTTCCCTAAAATCATTATAAGCAGTGGTGGTTGTGGGTACATAAAATAACACATCATCATTGTATTGAGGAGGATACACCGCGAAGCACTATATCGCTCCCCTAAACCCTGGAATTCCTCTTGTATCGACACGTGTCGAATGAAGAACCCTATAAAAGAAAGGGTGTGTAGAATGAAGGGGGATCAGCTTTTGGGTGAATGAAGCTAGAGAGGAAGAAAATATATAGAGAGAGAAGTTAGAGAGAGAACATATGTAGAGAGAAGGTAGAGAGATGTAACCTGAAGATTTTGATAAGAAAATTGGCCGAAGACCGGCTTCCCGTGGACGTAGTCGCCAGCAAGAGTCCCGGCGACGAACCACGTAAGTTTGTGTTGTGTTCGTCATTTATTTATTGCTTTAATTTTATCGTAATTATTAGTTAATTAATATATGCTGATTGCTTGTGGAGGGAGGATCGGAGATCGGACGGCAAATCCGTTTATACCCTCCACAAAATGGTGCCGTCCGTGGGAAAAGAGCGGCTGATGTTGCGTTGCTCAATGGAGATGGAGTGGACCACGACTGAAAGTGCTAGAAGTCCAGCTGAACGATATGGTTGATTGGATTAACTCCAATCTAGACCGTTGGATGGAGCGCCTACATGAGTTGGTTTAAGCCGCGGGGGCTAAAGCATCGTTAACTACGATCTGAGGGTGGTAATGATGGAAAGCATAGCTGCTGGGCTTCGTTTTCATGGCTTGAAAGCCTGGTTAATCTGATGTTGATGCATTAATGGCAAAGAGGGCATAATGGTTGCATTCCAGCAGGGGTTCATCAAATGGGAGGGACGTGTCTATTAGGAGCTGGTTCATCGAACGACATTTGGCGGAGTATCTAATAGTTGTGTGCTGATTATTAACATGGAGTTGTTTCACGACGATGGGGACGAAAATTCTTTCATAAACCAACATGCAGTGCTGCCATGTAGATACATCTCATGTTGATTCTTTATCATGTTGTTGGGTGATTCTTTATCTCGTGTCGGTTAGGTGATTCTTTATCATTGACACGTGGTCAGCTGCATGGAGGGACAACAGGTATCAGCATCAATTAAGGCTAGAGATGGTGTTGGGTGAAGAACCAGGAGAACCTGCAACGTAAATGACAACGAGATGGTGGTATTGGTGATTTTAACTAGAACAACGTCAAGGTGGCTGAAACGGCCATTCAGGGTGAGCATGCAGAGTGGTGGAGATGTGAGGCGGTTGCAAAAAGCAACAGACCGTCGACGGTGAGTCACGAGGTAAAGAAGATGAAGTTTGAATATTGACACAGGCCTAGCTGCTAGTGGCTGGCTGGCACGTGGAGAAGCATGAGCTTAGGTCAGTTACACTTGCACAAGGCATTGGATAGGATAGGTGAGAGGCGTGGACTTTTCTTCTTGGTTAATGCTAGATCGACGAAGCATCCACGTGGTGGAATTTTATGAGATGAGATGGTTAGCAAGGAAGTGGAATAGGTTGATGACTGCAATGGTAATATGGGTTGAAGAGGATCTGGAATGTCCAAAGGGAAAACAGGTAAGGGTACTAACCTTGGTTGCTTGGACACGTCACTGGTATTGATCGCTTGCTGGAACACCATCTCTACAATAGTTGATCGTATTGGAATGGTGGGAGGCCATAAGACGCTGCTGCATGTGGAGGAAAAAATCAACAGTTGTGGGTTGGATCAACGACTGGGCATGGAATATGATCGAAAATTTAACATGAAGGTTTTGAAGAAAGTGTCGCCAGCAACAGAAGTATAACATGAAGAATGGGGTAAGGATGTTTCCCTACGGTGTTTGGCATACACCATAGTGACCCCAAAAGGCAAAAGAAAGGCAAGTTGCGTACAAAGTTAGCAAAAGGAATAGAAGGGTTTTACACATGGTCACACACGTGACACATAAGGAAGCATTGAAAAAGATATAACAAAGAGAAAAAAAAAGTATGAAACAACCTCACTTGGACACACGCTAAGCGGAGTAATCTGTTGGGATCCGATCCCCTAGGTGGCACCACATCGAGGTATGCACACCACCACTCTTTGATTTTTTATATGGTACGCTGCTGGCATGTGATGGTATGCACATGATCACCGTATAGACATTGGCCTGATCCGATTTATTTTAAGGGCCCAATTGAGAGCAATGGCCCTATTTGCAAGACTTTATGGGCCATATAGTCAGCCCATCAAAACTTGATTGACCCCCCCTCATGACATAGAGTATATGGACCAATCAGTCATGGGTTAAGAAACCCAAAAGAATGTAACATATTTGACACTTGCACAGAAGAGACCATACCAACCTAGACATTGTGGGCCAAAATTAGATGTGATTTGGGTCTGTGATTGGCTCAATTATTTTCATAAGGCCTAGACCGATGATGAGCCCATTTGTAAAATTGATGAGATGGACATATAGTCAGCTTATCTAAACACGGTAAATTTGCATGGGAGCCTGGTTTCTTTATGAACATAGACTTAATCCCCAAATGTATTATACTAGCCATAGACCCTATGGGCCAAAATTAGATTTGATTTGGGGCTTTGATTGGCCCAATTATTTTCATAAGGCTTTAGGGCCTAGACTGATTTTGAGACCACGCGGGTGGGCCATGTATATTAAGACCAATTTATATTGAAACTATTCGGGTGGGCCATGTAATAGGCCCATCCAAGCATGATTTGATGAGAAATTATTTTGTAAGCCAAACTATCGGACTTGGGGGCTTGTCAAAGTTGACCCAAGCCCAACCCCCCGACTTGGGGGCTTGATTAGAGAAAGGGAGACAAGAGGAATAGTGGAGCCCAAGCTCCCCTGAGACCATGATACATTGATTAAATGAAATTTCATTCTATTTGAAGCATGTTAGTATGTTGAAGCATGTTAGTATATTTGAAGCATGTTAGTATATTGAAAGCACGTTAAATATATTGAAGTATATTGAAATTCACTGAAGTATATTGAAGCATATGAAGTATATTGAAGTATACCAGCCATCTCCAGAAAGGAAATCATGCTCGGCCAATGAAAAGTCCAGCCAATCTCAATTAAAGGGATTGCGCTTGGCGAGAAAGTCCAACCAATCTCAGTTAAAGGGATTGCGCTTGGCGAGAAACTTCCTAGGAGATAGCCGAGAGGCCCCCACTTCCTTCGGGTTGTGGGGCCCAAGTACTCTCTGGCCGCGACCTCTAAGATGCGCATTTGAAGGACTATTGCAGTCATGGTGTTCTTTTTGTATATCGGTTATCACAGTATTATCGCAGTTATGGCATTATTCTCAGATATCGGCTATCGCAGTTATGACGTTATTCTCAAATATCGACTATCGCAGTTATGACGTTATTCTCAAATATTGGCTATCGCATTATTATTTTCAAACATCGGCTCAGATATGATATCATTCCTGATTACGACGAAGACAAATGAGATCGAACATTAATTTATCTTCTCGGAGGTGGACCGACGTCTTTGGGTAGAGCTCCACCTTCGAGAGGGGGCTATTGTGGGTACATAAAATAACACATCATCATTGTATTGAGGAGGATACACCGCGAAGCACTATATCGCTCCCCTAAACCCTGGAATTCCTCTTGTATCGACACGTGTCGAATGAAGAACCCTATAAAAGAAATTGTGTGTGGAATGAAGGGGGATCGGCTTTTGGGTGAATGAAGCTAAAGAGAGAAGTTAGAGGGAGAACATATGTAGAGAGAAGGTAGAGAGATGTAACCTGAAGATTTTGATAAGAAAATTGGCCGGAGACCGGCTTCCCGTGGACGTAGTCGCCGGCAAGAGTCCTGGCGACGAACCACGTAAGTTTGTGTTGTGTTCGTCATTTATTTATTGCTTTAATTTTATCGTAATTATTAGTTAATTAATATATGCTGATTGCTTGTGGAGGGAGGATCGGAGATCGGACGGCTAACAACTGTTGGGAGAATGCCATGTAGAGAGGGGGAGAGAGAGAGTGAGCGATACAGAAATGTAGCCTCTCTTGGCTAGGCCGGCTCATTGCTATCTTAGTATTTTATATCAAAATTTAGAAAATGAGGATTACTTTAAGGGCATATTTGGTACGTGAGAAAAAGGGTTCCGATGGCCAATATTATCTTTGTTAAATATTTGTTCGTATCAATATTTAACAATGTTTGTTATGTGTATAAGCTAGTTTACTTCATTTTCTTTCAATTTGAGTGGGTCCCACGTATCAAAGTAAGTCAAAAATGGGTTAGGCCAGTGTGGGAACCACATATTATGTCAAAGGATAAAAAAAAAAAAACTCATTTTTATTGAAAATAGTAATTTTTTCAGTGAGAAAATAAAATTTTCCCACCAAGACTTAATTGGCGTGAAAATATTTACACAGGGAGGGGGGAGGTGATCAAATATTTTTCCGCCGCAGCAGGCAAATTTGTGGACCCGGCTAAATATTCGCCGGGGGCAAGTGACCCCTACATTTTGAAAAAGTTGACATACCCCCCTATGACCTGGTCCACCACTAAAGACTGTCATTGACTAACAATTATTTTTCAAAAGGACAAAAATGCCCTTCTTCAACCTTGGGAAGGATTACATGGGACCATGTGTCCTGTAAAGAACCCAACAGCGGTTCTCCTTCGCTCACCATTCAAAGAACGAATGCCATTTTCTCCTCTCCAAAAACTGTCCGGTGGTCCTCCCCCCCCTGATTGAACTATTTCTCTCTCTAAATACGGAGGCAGAAACACATCAGTTCAAATTTTGTTGTTACCAGAAAATTATCCTGTTGGTATCGCTGCTCATATTGTACGATCAGATCAAGGAGATGATTTTTGATAAACTCTTTATGTTTTTTTTGGTTGGTAAAAGGAAAAATTATTTTTTATATCATCTTGAGGTTTAAGCGATCTTTTTCGAAATTTAATACGGCATTCTGTATCAAAATTTCGATACAGAAGTCCCTGAAAGTGCCATGTGCGACTCTTTCAGGCCCACTGACCAGTGAATGGTTGACCCACACCTTGTTGACCTATATACCAAAAAATTAACATGATTGTTGATTTCTAACCGTTGGATTTCAGCGCTTTTCATCAAGAGTCTGGAATCAAGCCATAGGCCTGTTCACAAAGCCCATGATGAAAAAAAAAATGCTCAAATCGAGTGGCTAGAAATCACTAATCATATATATATGTTTGGTATATAGGTCCACCATTCATTGGTTGGTGGGCCCGAAAGAGTATTGCACGTGGCACTTTCAGGGACTTCTGTATCATAGAACGGATGCCTTGCGAGTATAGACCGGGCTGGGGCCACATGCTTTGAAAAGGAAACACTCTAAAACGTTCTGCAGCCGGAAACTTTTTGCTGGGTTCCCACCGGTTCTGGTATTGTGAGACGCTTAAAAATGCACCACCTGGCACACTCTTTTGGGCCCACTGACCCAAGAAGGATTGGATTTCCTTTCATGGACCTTCACACCAAAAATCAGCCCGATTAATGATCTCTAGCCATACGATCTGAGCATCAAACAAATTATTTGAATCCGACGTAAAAATCACCCAATGAAAAATAATTGAATCGAATGGCTATAGATCACCAATCAGGCTGATTTTGGTGTGTAGGTCCATCAAAGGTGAGCCAACCATTCGTGGGTGAGGGGGCCCGAAAAGAGTGGCGAATTTATGCCCCCCACAGCGCACAAAAATTCGCCCCAGGTTAAAATTTTCAAATGGCTTAACGAACCTACCTAAATTTTTTTCGTTGTGCCACGTGGGCTAAAGTTTCCAAATAGGAGAGTGACGTGGTGAAGAACGTGGAAAGTTTACCAACGAAGTAACAATGACTAGGTGGACCCACAAGCCAACAATATAAACCTGATCAGTTATTTCTAAGCGTTGGATTGAAGATATTTTCATGGGTTGATTTTAACCGTAGCAATTTGAGCATTATTGAGTATTATTTGGGTGCAAAGATCAAAAGGTTGTAAATCACTAATCACGCTGATTTTTTGGTTTGCAGGTCCACCGACGGACTGACCAAAAATCTATACGATCAGCGCCCCTCTAAGAGTGTGCCACGTGGCTCGTATTGTGGGCTGTGAAACCCGCCGAAACAAACTCAAGACTATTAGTAACTAAAATTCCTGATTTCTCTCTAAAGTGATAGACGTTGGAGGCGTAGTGGACTCTTTCTAATTCCGAAACTTCTCAAACTCTTTCCAAGTATTCTTCTTATTTAAAGAACCACGACCACCCCACCTGATCAGCTGATTAATTATTTTTCTTCCGGCTCTCTCTCTCTCTCTCTCTCTCTGCTGTGATTTACGTAAATATGTGCCCTTCAAACTCCATGAGAATGAAAAGAACAAGAAGGAAGTCTATTTCAGATGTTAAATCTCTTCCTAGAGATTTAATTACAGAGGTTTTAGTTCGGCTTGCCTCCGAATCTTTAACCGATCTTTTCAACGCCAAGTTAACGTAAGAAAACTTAGAAAATATTTTGTTTTTTTCCATTCTTCATCAATTCTGTTTCTCTCTCTAACTTTGTTTCTCTCTCTAACTTTGTTTCTCTCTAATTTGATCTTTTGCAGTTGTAAAGAATTCTGTAAAGCTGGAGATGACGATCGGGTCTTTAGACGAGCTTCTATTTCGAGTTTTCGGATTTTTCCATGGATGATATCATCTCAAACCTCCACGTTTTTGAAGCGTTGTGAGGAGAGCGGTAACCCGGAAGCCTTGTACAAGTTAGGAATGGTAAATTAATTTCTTCTTTCTTTCTCCTTTTTTTTTTTGAGTGTAATCCCTCTAATCCGACCACCATTCAATGGGTCGTCCCATCCCCGAAATCATCCAAGAACCAGTTGACAATCGACGTGATGACAGTGACGATCAGTTAGGCATACAATCAGGTTGGTTGTGGCGTCGTAGATCTCTTGGGAAAAAGAAGTTTGCTTCCTTTTCAGCAGAAAAAAAAAGGAAATAGAAATTAGAAACAGAGCAAACGTACAAATTTGCTTCTTCGGGGGTAGCATCTAATTTGATGTTACAGACATTACCGACCACCAGCCATACGCTAGGTGAGTCAAACTTCTGTCACAACGGACAATACGAGACACGTGTCATAGCTAATTATTATTTTTCCTTTGTTTTAGGTGGAGTATTTTAGCTTCATGCGACTCGAATCGGGTCGTGAGTTCTTACAGAAAGCGGCGGACTTGGGACACTTGGAAGCATCGTATGCACTGGGCATAATTTTACTGTGCAGCGATGACGAATCAGAACTAAAAGCCCTAGAGCTTCTAAAATCATTGGACTGCTCAAAAGCGAAAAACACGAGAATTCAAGAGTGCCGTAACAGAACAAAGATGATATTAAGGCAAATGTGGGTTAACACATCGTTACGTCAACGACGACGAGATCCCACAACTACCTGCTCGAAATGCAGTAGCAGAAGAAGGTTGAGTCATCTGAGAAGAGGAGGTTGGCCGAGTGATGAAGATAACGAAGAACATTTCTGTTCTGAAGCTTGCAAATGGGACCATGAAATTACATTATTTTGTAACGTACTCAATGGTGTTTAGTTTTTTTTTTTTTTTTTTTGACGATTTATGTTGGGCATCTTCTTCCCTAAAATCATGTAGGCCCTACGTACCTCTCCTCCATGTATTGATCGACGGTCCTTGATTTACATAACGCTAGTTTTCTGGACATATATGTGCATCAAAGGGGTGGTATAACCATGTGGTACAATTTTTCAGGCCCTTCACCGATGCCACCCCTTGAACATGAGGTTTTCTTTCATCAACAAAATGAAAAACTTAGCTACTACTTGCATTCGCTGAGCACACAAAGAGATATTTTAAGGTACCTGTGCAATCAGAGTTTAGTGCATCATTTAATAGAAGCTGAGGGTAGAGTTATGTGCAGTACAAGCTAATGCTTCAATGGCTAGAAGTGGAAATCATGAATTCACAAGGCACATAAATCAAGCCTAAAGCATTTATCTGTTTTGTTAGGGGATGACTTCCATGGAATCTGGGACGAGCAGGTAGGGGTCGAGCAGGATGACGAGGACAGAGGAGGCGACGGCGATGATGATGGTAAAAACCTGAACATCTAAAACTTTTAACTCTCAAAAATTTAGTGCACCATTTAGTGTTGGTTTTGTCCAATTGATCCCAGATCAAGGGATTTGATGGTTCACATTCTCCACCTTTGATCTGTCCATATCTCGAGATTTGTTCCATGAAAATTGTATCTAACACTAGACGGAAGGATAGAGTGGGTATTTCCCACATCCTCCAGTGCTGGTTTGAACCCACATCTGTCCAGTGGGTAAAAGTTTTTTGAACTCCCAGTTGTGGTTAGATCTTTACAAAAAAGACTAGGTGGGCATTTCTGAACGGGAAGTAAATGCACTTTTACTTGTAGTAGAAGTTACTAGTTGATTTTTTACCAACATAAAAGTCATAGAGAAATTAAAAGCATCAGGAAGAGTTCTAATTTTTGATAAGTAAAAAATAAACGCTAAAAATATTAGCTTCAGTTTTAAGTTAGTTTTTAACTCTTCAAAAGTTAAAATATGAAACACATCCAAACTAACTTTTTGGCTTATAAAAGTCAATAAGTTATTTTTCTTTTTGCGTTGCCAAACGCCCCCTAAGAGTACCAAAAGTAGAAATGTGTTATCCTAAGAAAAATAACAACTCCTAGTTGTAACCAAACTAATCTATTAAAATGAAAATATTATCTTTAAACAACGACATATTGGTTTTACAAATTATTTCCATTTCCCTGACACTAGAAGGACCTCATTTTTTTAAGAAACGTTTAATACAGACGTATAAAATAAAAAATCAGAAAAAATCACGAATTTTAAGATTATACGAATAAAACATGTATTATTTGCGTTTAATATATGCATTTTGCATTTTTTTTAAAATAAAAACGTACTAAACAGCAGCATAAAATGAAAAATTTGTAAAATTCAGACATTTTAAGGCTAAACGAATATAACAATGTTAACGTGTGATTCAAATCTATTTTTGTAATATGTTACGCCCGGACTTTTAATCCAAAAAATTGAACCAACCGTCTAGGGTAGTTTTACTTGCAAGTATATAAGTTTGTTATAGTACTTTTACAAGATCGAATCCATAGGGATTGACTTGTGCGCAAGAACTACGGACACGAAACCACTAAAGAAAAGAGAAAGAGAGAGAGAGACCTAACTAAATGCAATTAATCAATGATTTTTTTCCACTAGGAAGTGGAACAATGTAGAGAGTAATGATTAAATATAAAAGAGAAGGCTAAGGTTTCAGGGATCCACCTAGCTCCTCTCTTATATCTTTCTTTCGATCAATCTTTTTCTCAATCAGATAACAAATACTAATTTGTTTTGATCGAAAAATATAACGATGAATACAATAAACAAATCCAAAGCAAGATAATTAAGCAACGGAGAATTAAACAACTTAATACCGATTAATGAGCCACAGGGGATTTCACGCATTCACCATATCGATTAATCATGGTGAATCAAGAGATCGTGTAGACTCTTAAACTTTTCTTTTCAACAATTAATTAGTCTCCGCTAACTTAATATTCTTCCATCAATAACACGCATACGATGATCAAAAGAAAATCCATAAAAGAAGCACTGGGCTTTGCCCATAACCTTAGTTAGGCGCTTAGCCGGCCATGCCCATGAATAATGGATTAACTAAACAATCCGACAAAAGAAAACAAAAAAGTACAAGAAGAGAACAAAAGATGTAAAGAATCTACACGTCCTATATCGGACTCCAAACACACCCAAGATGTGATGCTGTGAGGAGTTATCCGAGAGCCGTGAAAGGGAGTTATGTTGACGAAGACTATCGGCTAAATTGACAAAGAAAATGTGCTACCCGAGAGATGTTTGTTGTTCCAAGAGAGAGATGTGAGCCGAAGTAGAAATTACAAAAGTGCGAGCCCCGATCCTCGGTCCAAGATGAAGAAATCAATGCTGTCCAATAACTTATATAGGGTGTGGAGACGTCTCTCCCCTTTTTAGCAAAACCATCTTCTAGTTTTCAAAACCACCTTTGTTTTTAAAATAAAAATAAGCCAACACAATTTGCTATTTTCTTTGAGTAAAGAATCTTCTTTTTTTTGTAACGCATATTGACTTCTTTCCTTCTTTTCTAAAAACTACCCAAAACTTTTCAAAACCTCTTTTTTAAATTTCAAAATCCAACTTTACCTATTTAAAAAGGATGTGACACGTTCTAGTCTTTTAGCAATTTTTAACTCTTGACTTTCCAAAGAAAACCATTTTGTCTTTTAATAAATAAAACTTGAGCCATTTTTTTTATATTAAAAAAGTATCTTGAACTTATTTTTTCATTAAAATAATATTTTCTTACTTCATTTCAACATCAAAAGGTTTTCAAATATGCAAACCGACCATCCTTGTTTTGGGAAAAAAAAATCTTTTCTTTTTAAAATATAAATTTTTTTTTAGTATTAAAATATTTTGCTTCGAAAGAGAAAAAATACACCGGCCATATTCTTTTGGTAATATCCCACATGTTTGCTAAAACGATTATTGCATATTACGCATTTATCTCTTATGTTAGCACAGTCATTTACATTGGATCATCAACTTGGCCCACCAATTTGGCCACATCTTGGTAGTGTGGGCTACTAGCCTTTTTGTGAATTTGAATTCTTGTGATTGGACTTGGGCTTGACAGGCTTTGAGTGTGAGCTTTGGTACTGGGTTGTAACTCCGGGTTATATCGAGTCATTGAATTTGCACTTTAGCACCCTCCTTTAGGCATTGGGTTGGCTCACATACACAAACAACAATGAAATTAACGTAAGCCCATTATTATGAAAATCCCAAAATGGTCTTATGCTCATGAAATTCTCTAGATGTGAGAAAAGTCACGAAAATAGATAATTCTCTACTTTATGTGTAAAAAATAGAGATTTACGTAAGAAACTCTTGATAACACCTTGAGGTAAATGGGATGCATAAAATGACAAGTTATCATAATACAAACTTTTTCAGGGGTATTTTCATAATTTACCTATATAGGGATATTTTAGTCATTTTAAAAAATTTAGGATTACATTAATTCTGTTGATAATACATAAGGATAAATACCATAACTTACACAGAACACTATTATCATGTCACGTAGAATAGAAACTGATAACTAACACTTAGAATAACTTTCTAACACTTACACATTCTCAATTTATAGTATGGTCATTTTATGACCATCTGATAATGTAATTGACATAATAAGATCATAATAAATTTTAAGGTGGTGGGACCACCAAGAATCTCAGTGAGACATTGGGAGACACTGGGACTCTTTAGAATTGGTTATTTTGGACCCTAGTGACACCAATAAACCTTATAATAGGTTAATAACTAGAAAAACTAAAACATGCATAATTTCTTAGTCCTTGTTGGAGTGAGATTCTTCCAAAACACACTCATTTGACCTTAGAATGACGAATGGACACTTCTAGCACGATCGTACATCTTAATAGATCCTAAATATCTAATAATCTCACCAACTTTATTTTCCTTCAAGGGATAGAAGCAGGTATCGTATTAAAGGAAAGTCTCTCATGTACGAATGAGCCACCTAACGCGATAAGGAAAGAGAGGTAGCGGGCGTTCGAAGTACAATTTCTTCGCCGAATTCAAAGAGAAATATTTGAATTAGGGGGAACCACCAGAAATTTTTTGGGATGACTGAGCTATGCGAGCGCATACAATATGTCTTTCATAAACTTCTAGAATGGCAGTAGGATCAGAAAGAGTCCAAGGAGACAGTTTGAGCATAGGCGATGATGAGTTTTCTGTCCAATCACAATAGGATTTTAAGGCCCGATCTGGGGTATCTATGAGTTGCAGGATCTACTAGCAACATTAGAATGCTTCTGAAAAGTTTTTCAATTTTTTGGACTTTTCTGTAATTTTATGATAATTTGGAGGACGTTTCTACAAAAATGGTACAAAAGCATCAAAACGGGACCTACTATCTTATGTGTCCACCTAGGAGATCTCTATACATTGCTAAATATACCCTATCGAGTCGAGCCAATTTAATTTTTTTACGGGAATGGTTATTCTATTCTTCCATCGCAATGTTGGTCAATACGTGGGGACAACAAAATGTACTCAAACGATATATGGAGGAGAAGTGGCTATGAGTCTAATTGTGTCATCCACACCAGAAAATGCTAAGCCATATGTTTTAACGTGACTCATTTGATCCACACATACGTACTGCCTCTAGACAAAATGTCAATTTCATGAGATGCCTTATTCTTCATGGTTTTTGAAATTTAAAAGAGACCAGCCAGATCATGTACACCTAGTATTGGGTAACTTATCTGGCACAGTCTTCTTTGTTCGGCATTTGGCATCTCTTAGGAAACAGCAATGGCAATGGAGCTCAAAGAGAAACTCCATGTATTTAACACCTAACAAGACTTCCTACTTGCACTCTATCGATAGTTTATTAGGTGTTTACAATCAACAAAAAGATCTGCTACACGTATTTGGCATCAATTATATCTTTGAAATTGTAAATTTATACTATCAATGCATGTTAATATAAGGTCAGAATTTATCATTTTTCTTTTGAGATAATACATGGTGAGAAATTTACAAGCTAGTAAACCATCAATTTAAATGCACAAGGTAATAGAAGTCATTCTTTAGACTATCGTTGGAAAATTAGACATATTCCTGAAGAACCAACTTCTTGTTACAAGAGCAACAAGTTTGATTTAAAAAATAATAATTCTCTTTACTCTTCAGATCTAGTTGAGGAGAAAAGATAATTAACGAAAAAATAATAATTTAAATAGGTATAACTCAGAGAGAGAGAGAGAGAGAGAGAGAGAGAGAGAGAGAGAGAGAGAGAGAGAGAGAGGGGGGGTGGGATAGCTATCCCTCTGAAAAAGGACGGAATTAAGAATAAAGATTAGGATTTTAAAGAGACAAAGAGGGCATAATCTAGTAATTTTTTTTGAAGTTTAATGTTGAAACTCATAAATGACCTAACTGAACCTCCGTTATGTCTCCTAAGCAAGTTGAATTGAGTAAACCTATAAATCGGGTTGAGATGGCGAGTAACATTTTATTATTTTCGTCAAGCAGAGGAAGGAATCAGTTGGTCAGTTACCATGATGTCGGAGGAAGGTAGATTTTTTCTAAATCGTTATTTTGTTCAGTATCTTGTTTGTACGCTCCCACTCACTAAAACTTTCTTCGAGATAGTTGTATATTTAGGTCTTTTATTTCCTGGTGTGTATGTGTTGTAGATCGATGGTGGAAGACTTCAAGTGGGTGCTTAACAAGGCTATGGTCCTACAGATAGAGCCTTTTTTTAGGGACCCTCCGTTAGGGCTGGCAATGGATTGGGTTCGAGTCGGATTGGTACTAATTTGGTACCAATCCGATAAGAAATCTAACCTATCCGGACCCGATCGGATCACTAAAATTCAGTTCCGGAACCGATCCAATATGAGTAGATGGGTTCCGGATCCGATCCGATCCCAAATGTATATAATATATATACATGTATAGCATATATTTAAATACTTTTATGTAATTCAATATACATCTATATAATAAATATTATATATAGTATAAATATCAGGTCTATATCGGATCGGAACAAGGTAGATCCGGAACCAATCCGAAAAGATATCAGATCGACAATTTGTGATCCGGTACCGATCAGATAACAAAAAATATAGTTCCGGACCCAATTTTTTCAGATCGGATCGGATCAGATCTCGGGTTTGATCCGATCCATTGCCAGCCCTACCCTCCATGGGGGGAGGGAACCTTTATTGAAAAAAAAAAGAGGCTTACACCTTGATGGGGGAGAGGGGGGAGGGGGGGCATAAGTACCTAACCCCCCAACATGCTATATAGTCGAAAAGAAAAAAGCATGAGAACAACATAGTAAAAATGCAGGCCTAGGCTCTAATATAAGGCGTACTAATCTTGTCCAATTGAATAATACCAGCAAATTTAGAGGGGCCATTACCTATGAACTCCACGTACGATCTATTGAGTAACCCATTTAGGGCCATGTAATCCGCAACATCATTTGACTCTCTATAGATATGGGACATAGAGAATTCGAACTCTTTTAAGATGTCCATGACTTTATACCACCAAGGTTTAAGAAGCCAAGGAATATCAATAGACTTAGTGAGCCACGATATCACTAGCTTTGAATCTAACTGAATATGAACTTTAAGAATACCAAGCTTCTTGCAAAGTTTAAGTCCATCAAACAATGCCCTCATCTTTGTAAAGTTATTAGTTCCCTCGCCATAAAAGAATGGAAAGCCACAATAAGGTTACCATTATGATCTCTAACGATGCCACCACCACTTGCAAGATTATGATTGGAAGAAGCCCCATCCACGTTCAAAGCTACCTTTCCAACATTCGACTTCTTCTAATATACAATATTCGACCTTCTAGCTAGTTGGGACTTTAAAGACCACTAACTGAAGCTTCTCCAGAATGCGGATAAACCGGTTCTCATTGGTTTTGGTTGGGGATATGAAGGAATTAATGTCACTATGACAGAGCCATATGTTCATTCTGATAAGGGTGTTGTTAGTGCATTTACCCTCATATTTACGCTTATTTATCTCCAACCAAATTTCCCATAAATTCACCAAAGCAGCAATGACGTGCATGATACCCACTTGCGAATGTCAAGAAGTCACAGTGAACCATTTACGCAGGGTCACCCCAATCCCAACACAGTTGCATGATACCCGCTTGGGAATGTCAAAAGTCATAGTAAACCATTTACGCAGGATCACCCCAATCCCAACAGAGTTGAAAGTATTAATCTAGCTCAAAGGTGCGTTCAAACATTTCCCATATGTCTTTAGCAATTTTACTATCAATGAACAGGTGCTTTCTCAGTTTTAGATGAAGAGTAGCAATAACATCAAGAAGCCATGCTGACAAAACTCATTTGGAGCACACAATCAACTGGGATAGCTCTTTGAGCTAATTTCCACACGAAGATCCCAATTTTAGTAGGCACATGTCCTTAAGCCAAACCATTTCGCCAAATGCAACAATGGACTTTTAGCTCTGTACCTGTGATAAGCTAAGTTGAGATTGAAATTACCGTTACTAAAAAGGAAGCCAAACCCGCCTCTCATCATCCTTGTCATTAGTGAATAGACTATTCTCATAAAGAGAGATAATATTATTCACATTCTTCTGTCTCAATGGATCCAATATGAAGTTCCTCTCAGCCGCTTCAACTAACGTGATATATTTATCCTGGATGTTCTCAATTTGCACCTGATCAGCTATTAACCTAGTGCCCAACCAATTTTCAAACCAAAAACTCATATTGCCCCCCTTAATCAACTACAATGAGTTACAGATTAGGAATTTCAAGGACCTCAAAAAGTCTTTCCACATTTGCGAAGCTCCGACCTTAGACTCTTCCATAAAGTTGAGCCTACATTACTCATATATTTATCATGCATAAAATGAGCCCAAAGTGAATTTTTTTAAAGTAATCTTCCATATTCTCTTCATTCGGAAGCATTCCATGACCTCATGGATATCTATAACACCTAATCCACCTTCTTTTAACGATTTACAAATTTTTTTTCACCCAACCCATTTTTCTTAGTTATATTTTCAAAATCCCTCTAGAAGGAATCTGAAAAAACTTTTTCCAATTTGTCGAAAATCGCTTTAATTTAGGCATCGGAGTGGCAGATAACAAGTAAATATGCATACTAGAAAGGGGATGTCGGAGAAGAACAAGCTTACCTCCTTGCGAAAGTAGTCAATTTTTCCAACCTGCCAATTTCTTTTGGACTTTATTTAGGAGTTCATTAAAATAATCTTTTTCACCCTATGGGAACCCCCGTATATGTGAAAGAAAGCTTCTTGTGCATGAAATTAGTGCGTCTCTTGACTATCTCAATTCTAGCAGTGGAAGACTTCGAGTGCATGGCAAAAGAACTCTTACCCACATTAATCTGTTGGACAGAACATCTACAATAATGATTAAGGAAATTCATGCATCATTTGATGGAAGATTTTCTCCCATTCAGGAAGATAACTAGGTCATTCGCATAATTGAGGTGAGGGATAGGAGTGCAATTCCTCGGGGTACATATGAAAAAATATGATATTACCAATATCAAACTAGTTCTTCGAACCTCTACTCAAGACCTCAGAGTACAATATAAAAAGGTAAGGGGATAAGGGGTCACCTTGTCTGAGACCTCTAGTGGATTTAAAGTGCTCTTCGTAGGTGCCTTGGAACAATGCAAAGAACTAATTATTTCTAATGCAACTGGAGATAAAACTAATCCACTGGTCACCAAAGCCAAACCTCTTGAGGACATTCATTAGAAACAACCACTCCACCCAATCATAAGCCTTAGCATATTGATCATAAGCACCAAGTTCCCCAAAAAAACTTTTTTCCCGATGCAATGCACTAATTCTTGCACAAGGCCCACATTCTCTGTGATCAGTCTATCTTTGACGAACGCACCTTGTTCTACCGAAATCAGCTACCCCATAATCTTACCAAGCCTAGTGGTGATGATTTTAGAGAAAATTTTATAAATGGCATTACATAGGCTGATCGGCCTGAAATCTACAAAATGTTGAGGCTTCTCTTTTTGGGAATCATCGAGATAAAATTATTCATAAAAGAGTTCGGAAGCACCTTGCCTCTGAAGAATTCAACCACTACTTTAAAAACATCGTCACCAACAATACCCCAATAGGATTGATAAAAAGCAACATAAAACCCATCTAGACCTAGAGTTTTGTCTGGAGGGATACTAAAGATAGTTTCTTTAACATCTTCACGACTGGGCAAAGCCATCAAGGCCGCATTACCTTCATCATCAACAATCTAGGGAATATAGTTAAAAATGTCTTCTTCTAATTGGCAACCCTCCAGTCCTCCCTTGTGTATCTCACTTTGATTATCCGACCAAGACCTGTACAGAAGAACTATGCCTTTAACCAAACCATATTTCCTTCTCTTTGGTGGTAGCATGAAAAAAACTAGTGTTGGAATCCCCTTCTTGCAGCCATTTAATTCTCGATTTTTGTTTCTAAAAGATTTCTTCCTGAAGCAGAGTTTTATTATACAAGGCTTGCATTTTCTTCCACTCACCACAATCCTCGAAAACCGAATTCTCAATCATTTTATACTCAAGTCCGATAACTTTATCTTCAATATTATGAAGAGTGTTGTGAATATTCCCAAAGGTATGCTTGCTCCAAGTCTTCAACTTATTCCTCAACATTTTTAATTTGAAGGCCAATAACTGCAGAGCATCCCCTTGGTTCGATGCTTCCCAATTATTCTTCACAAAATCCAAGAACTGCTCATGGGCGACCCACATTCGTTGGAATTTGAATGGCTTGGGCCTTTATAAGCATTGTGTATCAGAGAGATCGATAGTGGCAAATGATATGAACAAAGTCTTGGCAAGTAGTCGACAACAATGGAAGGCAAACTAGTCAACCAATAAGAATTCATAGAAACACAATCCAACCTTGCCCAAATACGCCTGCTGTCTCCTTGATCATTACACCAGCTAAATTTATAACCAATGTATCCAACGTCACGCATTCCTGGACCATCTCGTTGAACTCGCTAACCGGAGTACTGACGGGACTGTTCCCACCAATTTAGAATGCAATTTTGGGAAGAGTTAGAAGATATTGCTGGGCTGTGGGATTTATCTTGCTGCGTAGGCAGGGACTTTAATATGGTTCTTCTCTCTCACAAAAAAAAGGAGGGAGCAGAGTTACATGGAGTATGAGAGACTTTGGAGAGTTTGTGTCACGCCCCGAATTTGGATACCCAGATACGACCCAAAAATCTGTGGATCGATCCATACCTGAACCCAGAGGTAATCCATGAATGTCCCCTACTGGTCCAATTAGATCAATTAGACCACTAAGGTTCATTCGAAAACCCACTAAGTAAAAAAAAGTCTAGATGTAGAAAATAAATAATTCAAATAACTCATAATTCAAATAATTCAATCAATCAACTAAATGTGGAGAGAAGGATGTGAGAACATGCTCTCAATCAAAGTCATACATGGCCGTACAAATAAATAAATAATATTATAAAATAATCAAATACAGCTTTCTAAAGTGTGGGATCGACTCCCAAATCCTCGTCGACCTCCTCGAGAATACCGGAGTCTTCTGTCTCAAAATCATCCCACGTACCCAACTCCTCAAAATCTGAAAATGGTATCGGTATAGCATCGTTAGCCGAGGCCCAGTAATACAACAATGTGCATGGTATGATGTCATATTATACGAGTTTTTAACCAAGGTATGCATCTCAATCATATAATAAAGATGACATAAATATGATGGTGAATGCAAGTAAGTACAGGATGCAAATGCAACTAGTACCCATAACCACAAGGGTCTCCATCTCCTTTCCGCACTGGGAGCGGTCTCATTGACCCATCTGCAGGATATAATAACATCTGGGGCCTTTCACTGTCGGGTACCGAACCCTGATTAATTGATAAGACCAATATAAATGTATATAATATACTTCAACCCCGTTCCCTTATGCACCCCTTATATGAAATGACGTGATGATCATGGTATGACAACAAGATGGTACTAGGGTTACATGGCATAAGCAACACATGTATTGAACGTTTAAATAAAAATATAAAATAAACACATGATCATCAAGAGTAATAAAATGAGTACGAACTAGGGTTAAACAATATGAATAACATGTAAACAATCACCAAATATCATAATTAACATTGATGAACAATATAAGTGAAAATCGCAAAAGAATTCAACACCATGGCCGAACCCTATGAGGGATCCATGACACAAGGTCGAACCCTAAAGAGGGATCCAAGACATTTGGCAGAACCCTATTAGAGATCCAAGACACATGGGTGGGATCCCCATGCATACAAGTATAGGTCAAACCATCTAAGGTTTAATCAAACAATAAGGGCTAAACCCCTTTATAGTTAATAAGTCATGACCGAACCACTAAGGGTTCCCAAGGCCATTAATCGTCCAAATTCAAGAAATAAATTTTTTTGCAGAAAAATATATTTCCTTATAAAAATCATAACTAAATAAATATAAATTATAAAAATACAAACTCAATGGATTGAAGATTATATCCACTGAGGTTTCTATGAAAAATAAATGTAAAAATATTTACTTCTAAAATCTAAGTCAAAATTCTTAAAGAATTGGACTGTACAGAATCTGAAATTCTGGGTTTTGCAGAAACGATCAGCACTTTAGAAAAATTACAAATAAATAAATACATATCTTAAAGATACAAAATCAACGGATCTAAAAAATAGATTCATATAGATGTATAAAAAAAATAAATAGAAAAATATTTAGTTTCAAAATATATGAGTAAATTCTTAATCAACTGGACCGAACAGAATCTTGAATTCTGAGCTTCTACAGAAAGGTCCAGTACATTAAAAAAAGCATAACTAAATAAATAAAAATCAAAAAAATACAAACTCAATGAATTTAGAAACTAGATCCATAGAGATATCTATAAAAAATAATTATAAATATATTTTGATTTCAAATATAGATCAATATCTTTAATGAACTAAACCATACAGAATCTGAAATTCTAGGTTTTATAGAAAAGTCCAGTACCTTTGAAAAATCATAACTTAATAAATAAAGATCCTAAAAATAAAAACTCAACTGATTTAGAAAATAGATTAATAGAGGTATCTATGAAAATTAATTATAAAAATATTAAGGTTCAAAATAGATATCAAAATCTTTATTGAAGTGGACTATACATAATCTGAAATTCTTTGTTGTGAAGAAAAGTCCAGCACATTAGAAAAATCATAACTAAATAAATACAACTCAGAAAAATACATAAACAGCTGTGAAAAATATATTTGTGGGGGAAAAATATCTGATCTAACCCACACAATCTTCAAGGTCAGGCGATTCGTATCTTGATGATGATCAGACAGTTCTGGTGCTTCAGGGTGAAACTACTTTCTCCTCCGCGAAGGATAGGATGATCTCCAGATGAGATATGGTTGTACCTGTTGACAATACTCCGACGCTCAAGTCAGCTTAGGAATGGTAACAGGGTTCAGACAAATAAAATATTTCAGAGCTTAGACTATCTGAATTTGGAGAGCAAGATCCCTTTCTCAATCCTGAGGGTCTCATATTTATACCCTTAGAACTGGCATGACTCACCTCCTATGTGTCAAGTTGTTATCAGTCAGTTATGATCTAGATAGATTATGTTATAAAATAGAATCTTCTTATTAGATCTTAACTTCTTTGACTTGGTTATGCCTGAAATAACTGAGATGGCACTGAGGTGGCATCCTTCGTGTCAGATATTCGAATAAGAAGATGTTGAAACTGTGATAGTTCAACTAGCTGTCATGCGGCCAACATCCATTGGTTAAGAAATTAATTGTATTTAGAATACTTACCTTATTCGTAAGAACTTGTATATTTGTCGGGATGACGTGATATTTGATCCCGTCAAGTTCATCATATGCTCTTGTCGGAGTATATGCATCCAACTAGTCATATGACCTTGACGGGATTAGATGAACATCGATCCCGACAAATAAGCCAATTGACTATTGGGATGTTCATATCCAACAAATCATTTGACCTTGTCGGGATGTATGCATCCGACTAGTCATGTGACCTTTACAGGATGAGATGAATATTGATCCTGACAAATAAGTCAGTTGACTATTAGGATGTTTATATCCAACAAATCACTTGACCTTGTCGGGATGTATGCATCCTATAAGTCATATGACCTTGTCGGGATTTGGTGAAACTTGATCCCGTCAAGTCGTCTACCATTGTCTTGTTGGGTCGCGCTGGATATTAATTCCATCAAGAAGTTCAATGATTAATATGTCGGGCAAGATTGAATGCTTCCCGACATATTAAAGGTCGAAGCACCAATATGCTCTGTCAGTATTCCGTCTTGAGACGCTCTGTTCCGATCATTCTATTCTGACACGTGGCACTTCCTATTAATGGATGTCATGTGACAGCGACGAGGTGGTCTATGACCTCTAATGATACCTTCGGCGCATTCACTTCTCGCGTGCCAATTGTACCACGTGTCATCCTTCCATATTCGCACGTGCCATGCAAGTGACACGTGTTACTATTTTACTTGCTGGAAAATACGGCACCCATAATATTCACATATTTTTTTAGAAAAAATATTTAAGTCTTAAACCTTACACGAAAATTATAAATAACCTAAACATCTATTGTGGGTGCCAAATAAGTCATGGCCAAACCCATCATGGGGATACAAAACAATTATCAACTCAATGAAAATACACTAAATTATGCAAAAATTAATGTATAGTGAAGATGTACGATTATATAATGAAAGAAAAGTAATAATTTAAAGAAAAATAAGTATAGGATGGTTCAAGCACACTTACCTTAAGGTTTCTTAAACTTTAATAAAAATTGAAGGTTTCTTCAAATTTGAAAAACGTCGGATCGTCCTCTCCTTGGAGTATGTTCTTCCATTCGAAGTCCCCGTCAATTCTCCCTTCTTGCTCGAGTGCGATCAGTGCCCGGATGAAGGTTTAATGGAGATTTCTCTATTCTTTAATGGAGTTTGGATTTGTAAAAGCTTCCAAAGCTTTAAGGTTTTCATAAATAAGTTTAAAAAAAAGATTAGGGTTTCTATTTTAATAAAATTCGTAATTATCAAAGGGATGACTTTTTCAACCCTCATAAACTCATATTTTACATTACTAATGGGTTAGAAATGGGCCCAAGATCCATATATATCAACTAGGCTTCATTGAAGATTATTATTAAGCCTAAAAGGCCTCTAAATTGGCCATACGAGCCCACCCAACAATCATAACACAAATAATCATTCATTAATTCAATTAAATTATATTATATAATTTAAAAGTTTATACAACAATGTATTGACACATGTCACACACACATAAATCATATAAAATAGTCTAAATACAAAAAAATTTAAAGCCCCGGAAAAGTGTCAAGATGATCTCAGAATGACCCAAAAAGTGATTCACGGGTCCCACACTCCTATTAAATAAGTAAAACATAATTAAATATTATTTTTGAAAAAATATAAGAATGGTAGGAAAGTTTAAAAAATTACGAAAATATTATTTTTGTCAAAATCTCTCGAAATTTCCCACTAAGGTTTTTATGTCTAAAGAAATGTTTTAAATTTCTCGGGTAAGTTGGGAAGGGTTAAATATGAATATTTTTGTTGTCTCGGGCCCGCAAAATTAATTTTTTTTATAAAAGTTCTGAAATGTTAGCTAGTGCAAGAAAGAGTCCCCTACAACATCTGGGTGTCTCTCGAAAAGTTGAAATAAGGGTTTGCACAAAAAAAAAGATTTTTCAAAGTTGTCGGAATAAAAGTAAATTAAATATACATACTTAAGCATGATATTAAACTATAAAAATAATAATAGAAGTCTGAAAAAGTTTTAGGTTTTCATTATTAATTGAATTTACTATAATACCCTAGAACAAAAGTTCAGGGTATTACATTTTGTAAATTAGTAAGCACCATATTATGGATGTGCCTTGTGTAAGGGGAGGTTTACATGAACAAATGGACCGGAGGTTTCCACGCTTCGCATACTAGATAGGTTATTGTCTTAGCTAGTTGCGAAGAATGGTTATATGGTAATGGGTTTTTTGGAGTTATTGTTTTTATTTATGAGTTAGGGTGTTGTTGATGTTCTTAGAATTTTTACTTAAGGGTTTAAAAAAACCTATTATTGTAACAAGAATTAGGTTTTTAGGGAGTTAAGGTGTTGTTGATGTTTTCTGACTTTTTACTTATGGGTTTATAAAAACCTGTTATTGTAACTAGAATTAGGTTTTTCCCTAAACTAATAACTAAACACTTTTAGTTGTATTTTTATTTTTTATTTTTTATAAAACATTTCTAAAGTTATGAGTTTTAAGAATTGTTTTTATGAGTTAGGATATATTATATGTGTTTCTCTTTGATTTCATTTCTAAATATTTTTTATTCTTGTTACTATCTATTTCAGACAGTCATATTTTATTTGTGATAAACATGTTCGATCTAATTTTTATATTTATTAATAGGAAATGTTTACTCAATAGATCTTTTATTATTTTTTCTTCTTTTTAGGTATATTACCTCTTTTATTGCTATATGAATTATCGAACAATTATTGGACATTTTTCTTGATTTTTTTGCTTTTTTGCTAAACAATTTTAAAGCTAGGGTTATCTTCTTTGGTTATGGTTAGTATGAAATCTATCAATGTTTATGATTTTTTTCTACTCTTTTAATTACTAGCCCTATTATTATAGTTAGAATAAGATTTATTTATTTTTTCTTTTACTAATTGTGTCTTTCGAATTTTTTAGTTATGGATTTCTAAAACCGTGTTCTTTTAGTTAGTTATGCAAACTTTTTAGTTATGAGTTCTTTTCGATTTTGTTTTTTGAAAAAAATATTTCTAATAGAGCTTTTAGAATTTTTCTTTTACTTTGGATTACAATCATTTAGATAAGAACTTGCATGTGGAAAGGAGATCCTAAAAGAAAGCCAATATATCAATGATTAGGAAAAAGTTTAATCAGGTTGGAACCAAGTTCCTACATGATCATCATGTGTCTTGATATTGTACTTAATGGTGGTGATCCTTTTTAGGTTTTATAACAATACAAATCATTTATTTTATTATGTTTCGGCTTATTGAATTCCATTGTATCTACCTTACAATCTAATTGGTGGGCTATCTCATTGATTTTGCATGTCCAATTGATGAGCTCTTTTTTTGGATTAATCATAGGCGTTAATTGACTACATGATCATAGCAATCTAATTGTTGATAGATGGTCAATATTGACATTACCAATGTTTCATCTACTCATTAAATTCTTTAATCCCTAAATGTTCCAGATCATACACAAGTATGATTTAACAGCTATGATTTTTAATAGATGTTACAATGTAATGCCCATATACCATTAAGGCATTATAATGTAATTGCCTATATTGTGCCCGTGTTGAGCTATAACACGAGTTAAATTGAAACATAGGGGGTCACAACGCATGCGCTTTGCGAAAAAAAAAAGCACCTAATCGACCTCTTTGTTGGACATGTGGCATTGTAAGGATAATTTGGAAATATTAAACAGTCAATCTAGAGCTTTCTTAAACCCGATGGTGGGGCCCACGTGGAGATCATGTTGGATAAATCCTTCATGATCTACAACTTCTACTTCTACCAAAGTTACCTTGCAAGATTTTGAAGCTCCAAGCCTGGACACATAACCCAAATATCAATACAGAATTTTGGTTACCATGATAAAGAATAGACAAGAATGATGTAACACCCAGAACCTTCTAGAGTATTTTACTAGTTTCATCCCACAAGGGCATTTTGGAAATTTTGATCATAAGGGGCACTTTAGTGATTTTTCAAAGTTAAGGGTAATAATTTAACAAACTAAAAACATATAAACACTAACATGAGAATATGCTAGATTTTCATAAAAGATTTCAATAAACTTTAAGAAAAGGTTAGTTTGATAATTTTACAACCTAGGGATATTTTGGCTGTTCTACTTGGTAGGGTTATTTTAGTAACATTGCATATTAGTGTGGGTTCTTTGGGATACATTTATTTTTTTGCATAGTTTGGTGAATTTTAGGTTTAAATTGCATTTTATAGTAATTTATTTCATATTTAAATTGCATGAATGGACCCGAATTGGGCTTGGATAAGGCCCATTAAGGGGATGGTATAGGCTTTGCTAGTTGTGAAGAATATTTTTATAGTGTGTGCTAGTTGGCAATTCCTAGGCTTGCTTCAAATCACGTACCTCTTCTATTGTATTGTGGGGGTATCGTAGGATCACCTTTACCTTTTTTGCTTTGAGAATATGTGGTTGAAAAATCCTTAAAGGTGGGGGAGTATTGGTGGAATTGTTTGTCTTTTGAAGGGAGAGCAAACTTTTGTTAAATATATAGGGAATTTTTGACATACCCCCCCATGTTATCTTTAAAATTTGACATACCCCCCCACAATTCTGACATACCCCCCTATGACTCGGTCCACTGTCATTTGACCAGTGTTGACCCGAGTTGACTTTCAAATTTTGTATTAAATGGCAAAAATGCCCTTGTCTTCAAGCTTGGAACAAGGGTTTGGGCCAAAACCCAAACTCCAAATCAAACGGCTGTGGGGATGGCCGGCCAAGAGATTCCAATGGGTTGGCCGCCCATCACCGGCGACCAACCCACCGGAGTCTCATGGCCGGCTGGCCACCACTCCGGCAATAATTTTAAACCCAAGGTTAGAAAAAAAAAAAAAAAAAAAAAACACATACAATTTTAGTTTTAAAATTTTCATTAACAAAAATGAAGAGCATGACAAAGTAATTTATATTTCAAACTTTTGAGATGTGGAAAAATGGGTTCTCTCAATTTTAAAATTTCATTCTACAATAAAATCCATAAAAAGAAATCTCATTCCTTCATGAGTTTTGTTTACTTTTTTGGGGTTTTTTCTTCTCAATCTTTGTTTAATTCATCAAAAAATAAAAATAAAAATCTCTACCAACATGGGTTTTAATTTTTATCTTTAATCTCCTCTTTTCATGTTTGATTTGGGTTATGGGTTTTGGCTTAAACCCAAACCCTTGTTATAAGGTTGAAGACAAGGGCACTTTCGTCCTTTAATACAAAATTAGGCAGTCAACTTGGGTCAACACTGGTCAAATGACAATGGACAGAGTCATAGGGGGGTATGTCAGCTTTTTCAAATTGTGGGGGGGTATGTCAAATTTTAAAGATAACATGGGGGGGTATGTCAAAAATTCCCAAATATTTTTAAAATAAATGAAGTCAAAAAGTTAGTTTATCTTTTTTGTCTTTTTGTTTACTTTGTTATATCTATATAACAAAACAGGGAAGTTGTCTCCCCCTCTTATACCCCCTCTTATCTATTTAGACAAAGAAGGGCCGAGATCTTATCCCCCAAATAGATGGTGGATCTCAACCATTCACACCCAATTTTGACAAACGCTTTGTTGGAGAGTGCCATGGGCACTGGCCACCCACTATCTATATAACAAGTGACAGTGATTGTCTTATACCCCTCTTATCTTATATGGCTTCAATAATGAGTGGCTAAGATCCACTATGCTTCATATCGATGGCTGAGATTAACTCCCACCAGATTTTGACAAACACATTGTAGGAAAGTGCCGCGGGCACGGGCCACCCACACATATATCAAGACAGTTAACTCAGTTGTATTGTCTTGTCTTATCCATCCATCTAATGCGGACGGTTAGATAAAGAGTGGTTGTGATCAAATCCATCGATCTAATGTGGACGGTTAGATTTCAGCCACTCAATTCGCCTCATTTGACCTCAATTTATTCAAAATTTAAATTTCAACACTGTTATTTTTTGTTATTTCTGTTATTTTCTCATATGTCCCTCTGTGCGTTATAATCCGTTATAACAGCCGTTATAATGGAGAAAACGGTAATGCCCCAATCCGTTATATCGTTTGAGTGCCGAAGGCACCCAATTTTTGCAAACGTTTTGTCGGAGAGTGCCATGGGCATGGGCCATTTACTATTCTATATATCAAAACACATTGATTGTCTCCCTACTTATACCTCCTCTTATAAGCATCAACAAAGAAGGGCAGAGATCTAATCTTCCCCCAAATGGACAGTGGATCTCCGCCACTCACTTGATTTTGGCAAATTCTTTGTTGAGGAGTGCCGATTGCACGGGGCACCCACTAGTTCTTTACAATTGAGAGATAGTCCCACATTGGACAAAAAAGGAAAATTTCCTTTCTTTTTAAGACATAAAGTATCCATTTACATGTGTACTCCATGCACACATGTGAAGAAGAAAGTTTGTGTGTGATGCGAAGCACCACGTTTTCGCACACGCACACGCACATGCGAGTGTGCTAATGGCGATTGGACGTTTAGGGCCTTTTGGGCGCACTTGGCACTTCGCATCATCGTGAGGAGTTGAGGATCTTTGATTTTTGACCGTTGATTGATCAACAAATGATCCGAATGAAACTAATTGATGGGATCAAATATCCTAACGGTTATCTTTGACGGTTACAACGGTTACAAATGATCCAACGGTCATATTGACTTGTGTGATCAATCTGAACCACAAGATCGTAGGATGACATCTATGGATGCAGATTGATTATATCTAACGCCAATCAAACCTGGACCACCTAGATCTAACCGCCAATTAGATCTAGACCACTCAGATCTAACTGTGAATTAAATCTGGACCATTCATATAGAACCACCAATCAAATCTATATCGTAGAATTCAGATGGTGTCTATTCGGAATAGACACAAACTTGTTTATTTAAGACAAAGCTTGGGATTGAAACATACACATTGAAATTTGCACTAATCTCTCTCTTGTACTAGAATAACAAAAGAGTTCTGGGTAACATCAGTTTGTAGAAATTAGAGTGTTAGGTTGATCGAATTGTGCATAATTCGATATCAACAATCGTGATCAAGGGGCTTCATTGTATCCTGAAGGCGTTCTCTCTAAACCCTTTGTGCACTCATGATTTTGATCGGAGGGGAAAAAATATCATCTAAAAGACATTGATTATCATCGAGCCTTGGAAATCAATTTGATCATCATCATCTTCTATTATTTATTCTCTGATTCTTTCATTGGTGTTAGCATACAGATATTTTACAACAACTTTGTCTTTTGTAAAAAGCTGAAAGCTCCTAAGGAGCTTATCGAATATTGGAATAAAAAGGAATTTGGTAGGGTGGATCTAAAGTTCAAAGCTATTTCAAAGGAAATCACTTTTTTAGATAGAAATTAAAGAAGAAGATGAGTCCTTATCCTTAGAAGAGAGGTACGTGCATGCAATGGCGGAGCCAGGATTTTGTTGGAGGGTAGGCAAAGTTTATGTTTAAAGGGGTTCGGGAATTTTTGTTTTGTTTTTGAGGGTGGGCAAGTTTAAGTTCAAAGGGATGTTTTTGGAAAAAAATATTACTTTTCTTCTACTTCTGAAAGTTCAAGCCCTCGCCCCCACCTGGCTCTGCTACTTCATACATGCATTATTTGCAAGGGGTTTTAAAGTATAGCAAGGTTAGAAGATATTTGTTGGAGGCACAAATCAAGGGCGGAATGGATGAAAGAGGGGGCCAATAATATGAGATTTGTTCACCATATAGCTAATCCTTGTAGAAGGTGCAAACTTATTCCTAGCCACTTGGTAGATGGGTAGCGATTGGAGAATGAAGCATCTATTAGGAAAGGGGTCGAGAACTTCTAGTCGAATTTGAGATGCTCCTGGGCCGATTAACTATTAAATCTTTGGATGGAGACAAGGTTTCTAGGCCAAACCGATTCTTTTTGGCATTTTATTCCCATTGTTGGGATGTAGTTGTGAAGCATTTTTCCTTGTAAAGCTGTTGAGCACCTAAAAATGCATCACCTGAAAGGTCTCCCAAACTAGCACTGGAATGCCCAAACTACACTGTAGAATAGCCTCAATTCCTCATTTTTTGTGACACTAGTGTAAGCTTTTTCCAACTAAATGTTTCCTTTTTGTAGACATCTAAGAGTTGAGCAGCTACCATAAACTCTTGGTACTCGTACACTTACCAAATGGAGATGCAACAAAAGAGCAATGAGCAACACCATTCCACAACCGTACATAATAATACAAACTGATCTTTAAACTCCACAATTTGAACCAGATTCACAAATATTCTCACCATTTTTGCTAAACTTCAACTCTTTAACAGCAAAACCAATTCCTCCAGACATTTCCTTATTTCCATTCATATTTTATCTTCACCTGGACTTGACTTGTGGAGATTGTCTCTTATATTCTTCAATTTGTGGACGATGTTTCTCATGCTAATGCGTGCTTCAGGAGACTCAATAACACAAGATAGCCCAACCCCGATGATTGATACCAAGCATTCCTGTCGGATTTCTGAACTTATCAGTTGGCCTTCATGATGGACATCATCCATTAGTAGTAGCAGGTCAGGGTCCAGGACATGGGTAGTGTTGTCGGGGAAAGACGATTTCACCCACTTGGCTATGCTTACATCCCATGTAAAAGCCTCATGGGTTGGGCTCCTCCCTGTAAATAGCTCTAGCAACATGACACCATAGCTGTAAACATCTCCTCTTGTTGATGGTTTCCCCCCCAACCCATACTCTGCATTTGAAATCAAGTGGAGTTAAGGTCTCACCATCCCAAAATCCCAAAGAAAGCAAGTACGAGTAAAAAATTTATGTGGACCATTTTTTGATGTGAAGATGTGGAGCCATTTCAGGTGCTGCCATTTGTACATGACAGATGAGACCCACATGATTTCAAAGGACAATCTATATAACAAAATAGGAAAATTGTCTTATCTCTTATCTTATCTTATCCGGTTTCAACAAAGAGTGGCTGAGATCTTATCTTCCAAATGGATGGTGGATCTCAGTGTTGTGTTAGGTAGAGACTGATGATGCTTGGGAGGACTTTTTCCTGAGGGCATTTCCATAATTCTCACATAGATATACGGAAACCCTAATTTCATCTTGGGTTATATATACCTCAGTTGGTGAGAGACGAGTATCCTAATCTTTTACTGTGTGTATTTCTTTTGCCCTAGACCATAGTGGAATTAGTGTGGATCCGTGGATGTACCTTAATCTAGAGGGAACAACGTAAATCTCTGTGTTGTAGTTGTTCGCATCTTTGTTTTGTTGTTTGTTTATTGTTCTTTCTTCCCAACAACTGGTATTAGAGCCTTGGGCTAGAGAAGATCGATGGCAAAAGAAGGAAAGGTGAGGATCGAGAAGTTCAATGGTGCGAACTTCAGATTCTGGAAGATGCAGATGGAGGACTACCTCTATCAGAAGGACCTATATTTTCCTCTAGGAGGAAAATCAAAAAAGCCAGAGAAAATGGCCGATGATGAGTGGGAGCAACTCGACAGAAAAGCTCTAGGTACAGTGCGGTTGAGTCTTGCTGCATCTGTAGCCTTTAATATCTCAAAGGAGAAGACGACACAAGGTTTGATGGCCGCTCTCTCGAAGATGTATGAAAAATCCTCTACCTAAAATAAGGTTTTTCTGATGAAGATATTCTTCAACATGAAGATGACTGATGGTGGCAGTGTGCCCACACATCTCAACGAATTCAACACAGTTATGACCCAGTTGGAATCCGTTGGCATCAGCTTCGAAGATGAAGTTAGGGCTATTCTGATTTTATCAGGGTTACCAGACAGCTGTGATAGTCTAGTAATGGTAGTGGGCAACTATTCGGCAATAGGAAAGCTAAAGTACAATGATGTCGTAAGCGTAATCCTAAGTGAAGAAGCTCGCAGACGATCCTCGGGTTCTTCGGGTGAAACATCAGGGAATGCCTTGAGTGTTGAAGAAAGAAGAAGGTAGACGAGCAGAGGAGGAAAATACAATAGTCGATCAAAATTAAGAACCAACAAATCCAGAACCCCTTTTGTGAAAGGAGATAGCGGTTGCTGGAACTGCGACAAAAAAAGGCAGATAAAAAGATATTGTAGAGCTCCAAATAAGCAGCGAGAGAACAACCATCAGGGAAGTAAAGATTCTGTAAATATTTCTGATGAAAATGTTTATGATGCGTTAATTTTATCCTGTGATAATCGATATGAATCTTGGGTAGTAGATTCTGGTGCGTCCTTTCATGTTACTTCGCACAATGATACTCTTTATAACTATGTGTAAGGTGACTTTGGGAAAGTCTATTTAGTCAATGACAAACCCTATAGTATAGTTGGAAAGGGTGATGTACTGATAAATCTGTCAAACAGAACAGTGCTGAAGTTGAAAGATGTTAGGCATGTGTCTAGTCTAAAAAGAAATCTTATATCAATTGGCCAGCTTGCGGATTCAAGATACATGGCAACTTTCATCATTGATTCGTGGAAAGTTACAAAATGGGCTATGGTGATAGCTTAGGAAAAGAAATAAGGCACACTCTATGTGACTTCTGATTCTAACACTGCCATTGCAGTTGTATCATCAGGGTGGACACGAGCACATGGCATCGCAGGCTCGGGCATATGAACGAGAAGGAGGTGAAGGTATTACTTTCGAAAGGAAAGTTACATAGGCTAAAGTCTGTAGATCTGGATCTTTGTGAAGATTGCATCTATGGGAAGCAGAGAAAGGTCAATTTCTCAAAAGGCCGAAAAAACTCCAAAGTTAGAACGGCTAGAATTGGTTCACAATGATGTGTGGGGACCATCCTAGGTATCCTCTCCTGGTGGCTCTAGTTATTTTGTTACTTTCATTGATGATGTTACTAGAAAGCTTTGGGTTTATTTTTTGAAAACAAAAATTGGATTTATTTGATGTATTCAACAAATGGAAAGCTCTGGTTGAGAATGAAACAGGTCAGAAGCTAAAGTATCTCAGATCAGATAATGGGGGAGAATATTGCGACGGTGAGTTCGAAGAATATTGTGCGGTTAACAGAATTAGTAGACAAAAGAGGATTCCCAGAACACCTCAGCAAAACGATGTGGCTAAACGTATGAATAAGACGATCGTAGAATGTGTCAGGAGCATGCGAATCCATTCAGGCTTGCCAAAAAAGTTTTGGGTAGATGCTGTGAATACTGTGATTTATTTGATCAATTGAGAACCCTCAGCTGCTTTGGACGGTGGATTGCCAGAGGAGGCTTGGGCTGGAAAAGAGGTAAACTTGTCGCACTTAAAAATATTTGGCTGTACCTCTTAATGTCCATATTGATTCTGAGAATATGACTAAACTAGATCCAAAATCTAGAAAGTGCACATTTATTGGATATGACATTAATGAATATGGTTACCAATTTTGGGATGAAGAAAATTGAAAAATCTTTAAAAGCAATGATGTTATAATCAATGAAAATGTCATGTATAAGAACAGATTAGAATAGCAAAATGAGAAGGATAATAGAAAATTTGTAGAACTTGAGGAGATATCTAGCAGAGATGTTCTGAAACCTCAAAAAGAGAATCTACAGGTAGAACTGCAGACTCGTCTCCCTGAGAAGAGACGATCTAGGGTCATTAGAGCCCTAACTCGTTATTCACATTCTCTGCATTATTTGTTATCGACTGACAGTAGTGAACTAGAATGTTATGAAGAAGCTTTGAGGATGAAACCAGCAGTAAGTGGAAGCATGCCATGGAAGAGGAGATAGATTCTTTATCATCAAATAAAACATGGATCTGGTTCAATTACCCATTGGAAAGGTAGCATTGCATAACAAATGGATTTACAGGTTAAAGGAAAAATATGACGATACCAAGCAGTACAAGGCCAGGTTGGTTGTAAAGGGGTTTCAGCAGAAGGCAGGTATTGATTACATTGAAATTTTTTCTCCTATTATTAAGATATCTACAATTAGATCGGTCGTAAGCATTGTGGCTGTAGAAGACTTGCATTTGGAACAGCTAGATGTAAAAACTGCATTTCTTCATGGTGACTTAGAAGAAGACATTTACATGCATCAGCCACATGGGTATATTGTTCCAGGGAAGGAGAAGATGGTATATAAACTCAAGAAGAGTTTATATGGTTTGAAACAGGCCCCCGACAGTGGTATAAGAAATTCGACAGTTTTATGTCTATCAATGACTTTGATGGATACCATGCGGATCACTGTTGTTATTTCAAGAAGTTTAAAAATTCTTATCTCATACTGCTTTTGTATGTAAATGATATGCTTGTTGCAAGATCAAGCATGGATGAGATTTCAAATCTCAAGGAACAATTGTCAAAGGAATTTGCTATGAAAGATTTGGGTGCTGCAAAACAAATCATCAGCATGCGAATTAGCAGGGACAAGACAAACAGGAAGCTAAAGTTGTCTCAGGCTGAGTACATAGAAAAGGTACTTAAGAGGTTCAATATGGCAGGTGCTAAGCCAGTCAACACTCCATTGGCAAGTCACTTCAGGATTTTTAAATAACAGGGCGCATCGACACAGGAAGAACGTGATTACATGGCTAAGACACCATATGCCTTAGCCATTGGTAGCTTGATGTACGTTATGGTCTATACGAGACCAGACATTGCTCAAGCAGTGGGAGTTGTTAGCAGATTTATGAACAACCCAGGAAAAGAGCATTGGGAAACGCTCAAGTGGATTCTCAGATATCTGAGAGGCACTAAGGATGCAGCATTGTGTTATAGAGGATCGAAAATCAGCCTACAGGGATACGTTAATTCAGATCTAGTAGGGGACATTGATGGAAGGAAGAGGACGACAAGGTATGTGTTTACTTTGGGCAGTGCGACAGTCAGTTGGGTCTCACAGTTATAGAAGATAGTTAGTATTTCGACTACAGAGGCAGATTATGTTGCTACAACGGAAGCTTGCAAGGAGATGGTCTGGTTACAAGATCTTTTGAGATAATTGGGAAAGGAGCATGAGAGTTGTAAGCTCTACAGCGATAGTCAGAGTGCAACTCACCTTGATAAGAATTTAGCATTTCACTCAAGGACAAAACACATCGATATCAAGTATCACTTCATACGAACCATGTTGGATGATGGACTATTTAGATTGGAGAAGATCCACACGAGTTAGAACTCTGCGGATATGTTTACCAATGTGGTTACTATAGAGAACCTGAAGACTTGTTCAGTTTCTATTTGTCTTTATGCTAAGAAACCAAGAAGGAGATTCACATCGAGTTCCCTATGGAGGACATTCCATATGCAGCAAGATTAGTGGAGTTGTTCGTGGTCAATCTCATAGTGGGAGATTGTTGTGTTATGTAGAGACTGATGATGCTTGGGAGGACTTTTTCCTTATGGCATTTCTGTAATTCTCACATAGATATACGGAAACCCTAATTTCGTCTTGGGGTTATATATACCTCTGTTGGTGAGAGATGAGTATCCTAATCTTGTACTATGTGTATTTCTTTTGCCCTAGAGCATAGTGGAATCGGTGTGGATCCGTGGACGTACCTCAATCTAGAGGGAACCACGTAAATCTCTGTGTTGTGGTTGTTTGCATCTTTGTTTTATTGTTTGTTTATTGTTCTTTCTTCCCAACACTCAGCCACTCACACCCGATTTTGGCCAACGCTTTGTCAGATAGTGCCATGGGCACAAGCCACCCACTATCTATATAACAAAATAGGGAAGTCGTCTTACCCCTTATCTTATCCGGCTTCATAAGATAAAGAGTGGTTGAGATCAAATCCATCCATCTAATGTTGGACGGTCGGATCTCAACCACTCACTCCCACTCATTTATTCACCTCATATATGCTATGATTTTTGGGGAAATCTGAAACTTAACTATACAGACTTGGATTTAGTGTACGTCCACTAAATATGTGCCGAACATAAATAGGGTTCATGGGCCCAAAAGTAAAGAGATTTGGTGTACGCTATGAATAGCGGCTGTTATAACAAGTTTGGACCTCCCTCATTACGTAATGTGCCGTTTTAACGCTCAGAAAATAACGACCATTATTTTCTGTTATTTTTCCATTATAACAAAAATAACGACCGTGGTTTTTTGAAAAAAATTTGTTATTTTTCAGTTCTATTCTGTTATAAATTTTAGTGAATATTTGAAAATCAAAATTTTAATTTTAGCACCATTATTTTCTGTTCCTTTCCATTATTTTCCATTTTTTGCCCATGTGCGTTACAATCCGTTATAACGGAAATAACGGTAACACCCCCAATTTGTTATACCGTTTGAGTGCCGAAGGCACCCAATATTTGCAAATTCTTTCTTTGGGGAGTGCCGTGGGCACAGGCCATTTACTTCTATTTAACAAAACACATTGGTTGTCTCCCCACTTATACCTCCTCTTATAGGCATCAACAAAGAAGGGCCGAAATCTAATCCCCCAAATGGATGGTGGATCTCAGTCACTCGCCTGATTTTGGCAAATTCTTTGTCTAGGAGTGCCGATGGCACGGGGCACCCACTAGTATACTAAAAGACAAGGTTTTAAATTTCGGTGTTTCGACCGAAATTTTGATTTCGGTGAGTACCGAAATTTTGATTTCGGTGAGTACCGAAATTTCGGTTTTTATAGCTTTCTAAAGTGAAATAAACCGAAATTTCTGTTTCGGACCTATATGAAATGGTTACGGATTGTATAGATGGTGGCCCCTGGTTGTGTCCCCATCTTAATCCACCCTATTTGTGGTCCATAGTATATGGACCTTTGCAGCTCTGCTTCCCCACAGGAAGAGTACTAAACTGCTGAGAAGTGTGAAGCTAATCTAAAATGAAAAAAGAAAATCTAAAACTCACCTGGAGGTATGTATCCTATAGAACCCTTGAGGCCATATGTGTTGGTAATAGAAGATTGTTGATCATCTGCTTTCACAACCAGCAGCCTCGCCACCCCAAAGTCTCCTATTTTTGCAGTCATGTCCTTGTCCAAGAGTACGTTGCTTGGCTTAAGGTCACAGTGCACCACCGGAGCTTCGCAGTCATTGTGCAGGTAGTCCATGGCATAAGCAACATCAATGGCCACTTTCAACCTCTCCACTACATTCAACCCATCTCCACTTGTATGCCTTCTTCTTCCTCGACACCAATCCTCCAAGCTCCCATTTCCCATGAATTCATAAACCAAAGCCATAAATTCCGTGTTCGCGTTATTGACACTTGAGCATGAGGTAATCAGTTTAAGCAGATTCCGATGTCGTACATTCCTCAAAGCCTCACATTCAGCCCAAAAGCTCTTTGAAGCTCCTGTTTGTCCGAGGTCCAGAACTTTCACTGCAATGGCCCTTCCGTCTCTGAGGATTCCTTTGTAGACAGACCCGAAGCTCCCACTTCCGATCAAATTTGTCTGATCAAAATTCCCTGTTGCTGTTCGAAGCTCTTCATAGGAAATCATTTGATGTTGCCCTTTAAACAAGTCCGATGACACTTTCATCTTTGCCGAGTTTTTTCTTCTGTTGAAGGAAATACATAATAACAACGCTACCAAAAGACAAAATGCTATCGAACCTGCGGTTGCGATTATACTTCGAACTGCAATTGATATTTTTCCACGATCTTGATTGCTCTTACAAGCTGAAGGAAAGCAAAGTTTCGAGTTTCCGTCGAGATGGACTCTGGAGAGATTTCTGAAGGCACCGTCATTCGGAACTTCTCCTTCGAGGTTATTGAAAGAGAGGTTCAAGAACTGGAGGGCCTGAAGTCTCTGAAGATCATCAGGAATGGGACCTGAGAGTTGGTTTGAAGAGAGGTCTAGTGTCTCCAGTCCTTTCACCTCTCCTAGAGTATTAGGAATAAGACCTGAGAACAAATTATTGGACATGAACAGTTCCTCCAAGCTCTTACAGTTGCCAATTGAGTCTGGAATACTTCCGAACAAGGCATTATCCGAGAGATCAACTGTGACAATATTTTCCAAGTTCCCAATTTCTCGAGGCAAAGGTCCATTTAGAGAGTTTTTGGACAAGTTGAGAAGAATGCTCAAACTAGAGAGCCCGAAAACTTCTATGGGTATGCTTCCATTGAGCCGATTTTTGGATAGATCCAACGAAAGTAAGCTTTGAAAGTTACTAAAAGTGGTTGGTATTCTTCCCACCAGCTCATTCCCAAACAATTCAAGCTCATTCAATTTGCTCAGATTTCCTAAGGAGGCAGGAATTTCACCTGCTATTTTGTTTCCAGCCAAACCCAGCAGCTGCAGTTCCTTGAGCTGGCCAATTTCCGATGGAATTTCACCGGACAATGAATTATGGCTTAAATTTAGCAAAGCCAAGCTTCTAAGCCGACCGATGGAAGCAGGAATATTGCCGTAGATCCTCCGATTCCCACCCATATATAATTTGGTGAGAAGGGTTGAAAGATTGCCAACGGATTCTGGAATCACACCCTCTAGAAGATTGTCATCCAATGCAAGGAATTCAAGATGGGTGCTGTTTGTCAAAGATGTGATGAAATTCAGTCCAGCTTCGCCAGAGCTTACGATCCGATTGAACCCAATATCATACACTCTGAGGTCGGGGAGATTCCCTAGTCCTGGTGGAATTGATCCAACAAGAAAGTTTTGTGCCATCTGAATGCTTTGGATCTTGGTGAGGTTGTGTAGTGATCCAGGAAATGCACCAGTGAAATCGTTTATGCCGAAATTAATTTCTAAAAGATTCGGAAGCTTATCGCCAACATCACTTGGAATTTCACCCCACAGCCGGTTTGAAGCTAAAGCAATAGAAACAAGAGATGAAATGTTGTATAGGGATGGAGGAACAATGCCTGTGAGATTGTTAATGCCGAGTTGGAGTTTTTGTAAGTTTTGAAGACGACCAAAGTCACTGGGTATGGTTCCACTAAGAGAATTGGTTGCTAATTTTAGTGTGGTTAGTGATGAGAGGTTTCCAATGGATGGGGGAATTGCACCTGAAAGCCGGTTTCGGTTCATCTTGACGACTTGGAGCTTCGAAAGACGACCGAGCTCTATAGGAATAACACCGGAGATCTCATTTCCGGTTAAGTCTAGGACTATGAGCTCGGAGCACCTGCTGATGTTACGTGGGATCGTACCTTGGATGTGGTTTGCACTCATGTTTAGAACACGCAAACGAGAAAGATCACCTATTCGATCAGGAATAGTTCCCTCAAATTGGTTCTTTTGTAGCTGAAGAGAATGAAGGTAAGAGAGATTGGCAAGATATGGGCTTATGATGCCTGATAATCCAAGGCCCTGAAGATCTAGGCCGACGACTCTTTGCTTGATTTCATCACACATGACTCCCGTCCAATTGCAAGGACTCAAGTTGCTGTTCCATGTGGATAGGATGTTGGAAGGGTCAGCGGTTATTAGAGTCTTGAATGAGAGCAAGGCCTCCTCGTCGGTAAGAGCGTTTAAAGCAGCGGCCGAGTGGGAGAAGAGAACAGCAGAAACAGCAATGCAGAGCACTACAAGGAAACCCATATCTAGTTTTGGGAATTGGGATTAAATTTGAGGGAAGGAACAATGGAGAAGATACCAGTTGCAAGCAAGAGCAAACTTTGGTATTGTAGTTGTGTAAATATGTTGAGGATGATACTAGATGGTGTAGATATGCTTAGATTGTTGTTCTCCTTCTCTTCTAATATAGCCTGGTGAGAAATTTTTTGAAGCCGCGAGATTTTTGAAGCGGCGATCATGTGCCAATGATCGCTTGCCATGTCTAAACCATGGGTATACGTGGTGCATGGGCATTCGGTGCATGATCACTGCTTCAAAAATCCCGCCGCTTCAAAAATTTTCAACCCAACCTTACCCACCAATACAATAAAAAGGACAAACTTAGGGTTGTTGCGTTGCGACTGCAAAGGTACGAGGTAACAACTATTTTATCCTTTTGCAGTTGTTGCCTCATGGACTGTGAATTGAATCCAATGGTCAATAGCCTCAACAAATTATTTTTCGTCTGGTGTGGTAGCATTTTCGTTTGGGGGCATCTTCTTTAATCCATTTGGGTCCCATTTCAACATGTGGTCTTGATTACTGCAACCAAAGTTTTTGCGGTCACATTGCGAGTTCACTAAATTCTTCTTTGGCGCACTTTTTTATCATCGAATTCTCACACCACCTAACTATTAGTTTGTTTCTTGGGGCATAATTTTCCTTTGGCAGTTTGGCAGTCAAATCAAGAAAGACATTTTGAAGTTTGAATTCCATTGCAACCCTATTTCCTTGAGTAAACCTTCGCTCATTGCATGATGTGAGCGAAGCCGATCACAGCACACAATACGAGCCACGTGGCAGTCTTAGAATACAATACGAGCGCTGACCGTATGACGTTTGGCAAATCACTAGGTGGACCTACAAATTAACCAAAAATAAACCTGATCAGTGATTTCTAAACGTTGGATTGGAGTTATTTTCATGGGTTGATTTTAACTGTAGTAATTTGAGCATTATTAATGAGCATTATTTGAGAATAAAGATCGATCCAAAGGTTGTAAATCACTAATCAGGCTGATTTTTGGTTTGCATCAGGTCCACTGAGGGACTAGCCAAACATCCATATGGTCAGCGTTCTTTAAGAGTGGCCACGTGGCTCGTATTGTGTGCTGTGATTGGCTTCGCTCACATCATGCAGTGAGCGAAGGTTTACTTTATTTCCTTCTACCAAGTATCTAGTTTTCACATGATACCATTGGAACGCAAGTTCAACTTTGATACACAATTCGGTAAGAAAGGTTTGACATACGGAAATTCCCCCAAAATGCCATCCCTTTTTTTTGCTAAGTGAAAATGGAATTATAAAAGAGGGAAAAACTGTACAAGAATCACGCTATGGGGGAACACGAGACTACGGCATCCCAACAAGGTTGGCACCCCGCTTGCTCGAGGCCACAGCCCGCAGCGGAAACAAAAAAGAATTAAGAAGTAAGAAAATGCCATCCCTTGATGGACATTTCACCTGTGATTTCTCATCCATAGGATTTGAACATTTTTATATCATGACCTTCATGAACAGGACCATGAAGAAATATACTCAAATAACAGCAAGAAATCACCATTCAGGCTGATTTTGTTGTGTAAGTTCACCGGGGTAAGCCGAAAATCACAGGATCAGTGGGCCCAAAATTGTGCCACATGGCATTTTGAGGGATTCTTGTATCAAACTTTTGATACTGTAGTTTGAGTGGTCTTCGTCTTTGACGTTTTAGTTTTTTTTTTTTTTGGTAAGTCAAACGAAATATATTAAGGAAAAGGAGATGGAGAAGATCTCAAAAGTGTAAATTGAATTAAAGGAAAAAAGAACTGTACAAAGCGCGCTAAGGGTAGCCTAAGAACCACCGGCATCCCAACTAGGATGGCACCCTGAAGGCTCTCGGATATCAAACCTTAGGCAAGAAACAAAAGGCTATTCAAATCTATAATATTTAGCATGAGGGTCCTCCATTCTATAAAGTAAAGGAGGCAGCTCTACAAAATTAAATTTGATCTCTTCGCCCAAAGATGTGCCATGGTGGGCTAACAAGTCGGCAGAAAAGTTCGTTTCTCTCCAAGTGGATGATATGAAACAATGATTAGTTCTTTTAATGACTGCCTCCCATCTTGGTCTCACGCAATGAGCAGCACCTCTCCTCAACTGTACATAATAATACAAACCAATTCCTCAAGGCACGTTTTTTTTATTACCATTCATAATTTATCTTGACATGGACTTGACTTGTGGAGAGTGTCTCTTACATTCTTCAATTCGTGGACGACGTTTTTCATGCTAATGCGTGCTTCAGGAGACTCAATAACACAAGATAGCCCAATCCCGATGATTGATACCAAGCATTTCTGTCGAATTTCGGGACTTATCGGTCCGCCTTCATGATTGACATGATCCATTAGTAGTAGCAGGTCAGGGTCCAGGACTTGGATAGTGTTGTCGGGGAAGGCTGATTTCACCCACTTGGCTATGCTTACTTCCCCTGTAAAAGCCTCATGGGTTGGGCTCCTCCCTGTAAAGAGCTCTAGCAACATGACACCGTAGCTGTAAACATCTCCTCTTGTTGATGGTTTCCCACCAAACCCATATTCTGCATTTGAAATTAAATGGAGTTAATTAAGGTCTGACCATCCCCAAATCCCAAAGAAAGCGAGTATAAGTAAAAAAATTATGTGGACCCTTTTTCGATGTGAAGATGTGGAGCCATTTCAGATGCTCCCATTTGTACATGACAGATGAGCCAAGGTTTTAAATTTATGTGGGCCCTTTTTCGATGTGAAAATGCGGAGCCATTTCAGATGCTCCCATTTGTACATGACAGATGAGCCAAGATTTTAAATTTATGTGGGCCCTTTTTCGATGTGAAGATGTGGAGCCATTTCAGGTGCTGCCATTTGTACTAAAACACAAGGTTTTAAATTTCGGCGTTTCGACTGAAATTTTGGTTTTGGCGAGTACCGAAATCCCCGAAATATAACTTTCTAAAGCGAAATCTACCGAAATTTGAAAATTTTGTCCAAAAATTCAGTTTCAGACCTCACCGAAATGGTTACTGAAATGTATAGATGGTGGCCCCTATTTGTGGCCCATAGTACATGGACCTATGCAGCTCTGCTTCCCCATAGGGAGAGTACTAAACAGGTGAGAAGTGTGAAGCAAATCTAAAATGAAAAAGAAAAACATATCTAAAACTCACCTGGAGGTATGTATCCTATAGAACCCTTGAGGCCATATGTATTGGTAATAGAAGATTGTTGATCACCTGCTTTCTCAACCAGCAGCCTTGCCACCCCAAAGTCTCCTATTTTTGCAGTCATGTCCTTGTCCAAGAGGATGTTGCTTGGCTTAAGGTCACAGTGCACCACTGGAGCTTCGCAGTCGTTGTGCAGGTAGTCCATGGCACAAGCAACATCAATGGCCACGTTCAACCTCTCCATAACATTCAACCCATTTCCACTTGCATGCCTTCTTCTTCCTCGACACCAATCCTCCAAGCTCCCATTTCCCATGAATTCATAAACCAAAGCCAAAAAATCCGTGTTCGCGTTATTGACACTTGAGCATGAGGTAATCAGTTTAACCAGATTCCGATGTCGTACATTCCTCAAAGCCTCACATTCAGCCCAAAAGCTCTTTGAAGCTCCTGTTTGTCCGAGGTCCAGAACTTTCACTGCAATGGCCCTTCCGTCTCTGAGGATTCCTTTGTAGACGGACCCGAAGCTCCCACTTCCGATCAAATTTGTCTGATCAAAATTCCCTGTTGCTGTTCGAAGATCTTCGTAGGAAACCATTTGATGTTGCCCTTTAAACAAGTTCGACGACACTTTCATCTTTGCCAAGTTTTTTCTTCTGTTGAAGGAAATACATAATAACAAAGCTACCAGAAGACAAAATGCTATTGAACCTGCGGTTGCAATTATAATTCGAGCTGCAATTGATATTTTTCCACGATCTTGATTGCTCTTACAAGCTGAAGGAAAGCAAAGCTTCGAGTTTCCTTCAAGATTGACTCTGGTGAGATTTCTAAAGACACCATCATTCGGAACTTCTCCTTCGAGGTTATTGAAAGAGAGGTTCAAGAATTGGAGGGCCTGAAGTGTCTGAAGATCATCAGGAATGGGACCTAAGAGCTGGTTTGAGGAGAGGTCTAGAGTCTCCAGTCCTTTCATCTCTCCTAGAGTATTAGGAATTTGGCCTGAGAACAAATTATTGGCCATGAATAGTTCCTCCAAGCTCTTACAGTTGCCGATTGAGTCCGGAATGCTTCCGAACAAGGCATTATCCGAGAGATCAACTGTGACAATATTTTCCAAGTTCCCAATTTCTTGAGGCAAAAGTCCATTTAGAGAATTTTTTGACAAGTTGAGAAGAATGCTCAAACTCGAGAGCCCGAAAACTTCTTTGGGTATGCTTCCATTGAGCCGATTTTTGGATAGATCCAACGAAAGTAAGCTTTGAAAGTTACTAAAAGTGGTTGGTATTCTTCCCACCAGCTCATTCCCAAACAATTCAAGCTCATTCAATTTGCTCAGATTTCCTAAGGAGGCAGGAATTTCACCTGCTATTTTGTTTCCAGCCAAACCCAGCAGCTGCAGTTCCTTGAGCTGGCCAATTTCCGATGGAATTTCACCGGACAATGAATTATGGCTTAAATTTAGCAAAGCCAAGCTTCTAAGCCGACCGATCGAAGCAGGAATATTGCCGTAGATCCTCCGATTCCCACCCATATATAATTTGGTGAGAAGGGTTGAAAGATTGCCAATGGATTCTGGAATCACACCCTCTAGAAGATTGTCATCCAATGCAAGGAATTCAAGATGGGTGCTGTTTGTCAAAGATGTGATGAAATTCAGTCCAGCTTCGCCAGAGCTTACGATCCGATTGAACCCAATATCATACACTCTGAGGTCGGGGAGATTCCCTAGTCCCGGTGGAACTGATCCAACAAGAAAATTATGTTCCATCCGAATGCTTTGGATCTTGGTGAGGTTATGTAGTGATGCAGGAAATGGACCAGTGAAATCATTTACGCCAAAATTAATTTCTAATAGATTTGGAAGCGTATCGCCGACATCACTTGGAATTTCACCCCATAGCTGATTTGAGGCTAATTCAATAGAGACAAGGGAAGAAATGTTGTATAGGGACAGAGGAACAATTCCTGTGAGATTGTTAATGGAGAGTTGGAGTTTTTGTAAGTTTTGAAGACGGCCTATCTCACTTGGTATGCTTCCACTAAGAAGATTGGTGGCTAATTTTAATGAAGTGAGTGATGAGAGGTTTCCAATGGATGGAGGAATTGCACCTGAAAGCCGGTTTCTGTTCATCTTTAGTTCTTGGAGCTTCGAAAGACGACCGAGCTCTATAGGAATAACACCTGAGATCTCATTTCCGGTTAAGTCTAGGACTATGAGCTCGGAACATCTGCTGATGTTCGGTGGGATTGTACCTTGGATGAGGTTTGCACTCATGTTTAGAACACGCAAGCGAGAAAGATCACCTATTTGATCAGGAATGGTTCCCTCAAATTGATTCTTTTGTAGCTGAAGAGAATTAAGGTAAGAGAGATTGGCAAGATATGGGCTAATGGTGCCTGATAATCCAAGGCCCTTAAGATCTAGGCCGACGACTCTTTGCCTGATTTCATCACACATGACTCCCGTCCAATTGCAAAGACTCAAGTTGCTGTTCCATGTGGATAGGGTGTTGGAAGGGTCAGCTGTTATTAGAGTCTTGAATGAGAGCAAGGCCGCCTTGTCGGAAAGAGTGTCGAAAGCAGCCGAGTGGGGAGAGAGAACAGCTGAAACAACGATGCAGAACACTACAAGGAAACCCATATCTAGTTTTTGGGAACTGGTATTCCTACGGAGCAATGGAGAAGATATGAGTTGGTACCAAATTTTCCCTATGGTCCCTTTAATCAAGAGCAAACTTTGGTCTTATTATTTATGTAAATCTGTCGAGGTCTTAAGGGATGATAACAGAGCCTGGTCGGGTCCACTTAACCCCAGGCTTATGGCTTACCCACTGAAAATTAAAAAAAGGAAAAAGATGTAGCAAGGTATGCCTGAAACTTTTTCAAATGCAGAAAGCACAATTTTTGGTACTCACCCTTGTCATTTGGGCCCACAGACCGCATGGATGCTTATTCTATACACATCAAAAATCACCATGATTGGTAATCTCTAACCATTAGATTTTAGTACTTTTTAACATGTGCTTATAGCCATTGAATTCAACCATTTATCGAGTACTAAAACCAACGGCTAAAAATCATCAAACAAGCTGATTTTTTGTATGAATGTCTACTAAGAGGGGTGGGCTAAACATCCATGCGGTCGGTGGGTAACAAAAATGCGCTTCCACATTTGAAAAGATCTCATGTAAACCTTGTTACATCATGACCCAAAAAATAAAAAAATCTATTTGCACCCCCACAAATTGTGCAAGCACCCCGAGAAAAACTTCGCTGTCGGCCTATTATGACTGCCTGTAATAGAAGTCACATGGCACACTTCTAGAGGACGTTAACCATATGGATGTTTGGCCAATCCTCATATGGGCATACAAACCAAAAATCAGCCTGATCAGTGATGTCTAAGTGTTGGATTGGAGTCATTTCCATGGGTTGATTTTAACCATAGGAATTGGGCATTATTGACCATTATTTGGGTACAAGGATGCAAAGGTTTGAAATCACCAATCAGGTTGTTTTTTTGTTTGTTGGTTCATCTATGTATTGGCCAAACATCCATACGGTCAGTGTCCTCTATAAGTGTGCCACGTGACTCGTATTGTGGGGGCGGTCGGCGAAGTTTTACTCAGGGTGCTTGCAGAATTTGTGGGGTGCAAATAGAATCACCCTTGCACACATTCTCCAGCCGCCTAACCATTAGTTTGTTTCTTGGGTCGTAAGTTTCAGTTTGAATTCCATTATTGCAAGCTTATTTCCTTCTAAGTATCCAGTTTCTACACGATACCGTTCAAACACGAGCTAAAGTGTGACACACAATTCGGTATCAAAAGTTTGATACGGAAGCCCCGGCCCCACCGAAGATTTCCGTCTATCCGATTTGAACATTTTAATTATGGGAGTCAAGAACAGGACCATGGGATGAAATATGAGCAAATCCAACAGCTAGAAAATCACCAATCAGGCTGAGTTTTGTTTTTATTTTTTGTTTTTTGTTTTTGTCTTTTGTTTTTGTTTCTCCATTTTTCCTCAACGACATCTGTACGAGATAAATCAAGGTTCAAAAGGGGCCGTTATAACGGTATAACAATCTGGGAGTATTACCGTTTGTTCCGTTATAACGGATTGTAACGCACAGGGTCAAAAACGGAAAAAAATGTAAAAATAAAGGAAAATAACAGAAATCACGAAAAACAACCGGCATTTGTTTCGATAAAACGGTACATAACAGGGGAGGTCTGAATCCATTATTTTCGTCATAACGGCCATTTTTTAAAATTTAAACCATGAGCAAAATAACACTGTTCGCGAGACCGTTGACCGTATGAATGTTTGACCATTCATTGGTGGACCTGCAGGTCAAAAATCAGCTCCATCGGTGATTTCTAGCAGTTGGAATTGAGTCTTCTTCGTGGGCTGACTTTTAGTTTGTAGGTCCACTTACGGATCTGTCAAACATCCATATAGTCGTGTTCTTGAAGAATGTACCACGAGGTAAGTAAAACTTCTGTCGCACGCATAATAAGAGCCACGTGGTACACTATTAGTGGACGATGACCGTATGGATGTTTCGCCGGTCCTTCCGTGGACCTACAAACCAAAAATCAGCCTGATTAGTGATTTACAACCTTTGGATAAAATCAACCCATGAAAATAACTTTAATCGAATCGCTTTAGAGGCCTTTTTTTGTTAGAGGTCCACCGAGGGACTGGCCAAACATCCATACGGTCCGCGTCCACTAAGCGTGGGCCACGTTGCTCGTATTATGAGTTGTGGCAGAAGCATCTCTCCCAACGCTGTGACAGAAGTTTTACTCGCCTAAAGAGTCTAACAGTTTCGTGGGTTTTTCTTCAGCAACGTGTTTGAACTTTGAAGTTTGAACTTCGGAGCAACATAAAGCCACGTTTGCTGCTTGGAAGATTGGAAGAAACATCGTTGTTTCCCACTCTAACACGCAAGTGTTCTACTTTTCTCGAGTTTTTTAAATGGAAATGTGTCGTATATGCTACTAATTATCATGAAAAACAAATAAAGGGCCCCACTCATATCAAATTATTTGCAATTCTGGTCTTTATCCAACGACCATGAAAGTTGTTGATGATGGATCATGATGTTTGAATTTTGTCATCGATCAAAGGTTTTAAATTTCTAGGAAACAGCCGAAATTTTGGTTTTGGGCTCTATTGAAATCCAAACACAATAAATTTTAAAATTCCCGGTAAGTATTCAATTTAAATTAAAAAATAGATAATTAGTACATTTTTTGAAGAAGATTTTTTTAAATAATTAATAAAATCGTCGTTTATGACCAAAATGTCAAGAATTTTTTGAAATCCGCACAAAAACAACGATTTTCGAATTTGCGCTAACCCTTCTGGCAAAACTCGAAAATGTCATTCAAAAGGCAATGACAACCTACCTGCAATGACCGTACGCATAGATCCTTCCCAATAAAGCTTGATTTTGAAAACTTTAAAGTAAACCATCTAATTCCAAATGGTAGAATCAAACGGTTGAGAGATGAGAAAATCATCATTTGTCCTCTAAGAACAGTCACATCTATATGCCGTACGAGTAATTCTTTAATGACATATGCTTACGTGTCGATAACTCATTAGTAGTCTTCGATGGCATGCTGTCATCAAAGGTTTACTCTGTCGAAACAATCTCATCCATATTATTTTGTGTCAATGGTTTGTTCTTCCTTGTCTTCTCATTGTTCTTTATTGTCTTCGATTTGCTTCTCATTGTTATCGATTTGTTCTTGTCATCGATTTATTCTTCATTGTCATCGGTTTGTTCTACCTTGTCATCAGTTATGTTCTTTCTTGTCTTCAATTTATTCTTCATTGTCCTCGGTTTGGATTTTCTTGTCATCGGTTTGCATACTGTCATTTTATTGTTACATATGACTAGAATATCACATCATTCGTGGAGATGAATGTACACAACACATTTGTTGCAAATTTGTTACATATTGTTGTAAACAAGAATATCACATCATTCCTGGAGAAGAATGTATACAACACAATGGTTAATTTTATTATAAACAACACATTGGTTACAGATTTGCTACATATTGTTGTACACAAGATTAATGTACAAAATAGATGAAAATATATTTTCTCTACTATGAGTCTTTTCTTTACCACCCATTCCCCATTCCCAACTCTTTCCCATCACCTTGAAGCTTCATAGTTCAAGGACTATGTACATTTCACTTGGATTATACTCATTAATCTCTTTGTACACCTCATCACCCAACTCTTTCCCATTCCACCCATTCCCAGTTATTTTTTCACTGTAGTATTTTCACGACATCAATCTCTATCTCCAATTACCCTGTTGTAGAAATATATGATATATAAGTTTTCATCAGAATCCATCTATACTTGCAGAAAAAGATATCATATTCAAGAAGAAGTGGATTTATAGACGAAAAAGACAAAAAAAGTAAAAGATACGAGAAAGAAATAAGAAATGTTAGACAAGACGAAGAGGAAAAAAGAAAAGAAAGCTTAGAGGAGCAACTTCATAAAAGAAAAATGAAGAGAAAGAACATAAAAGGTATTTAGGGGGAAAGATGATTGATTGATGTACGTGTAGTGCCCGTACGCATCCCCCACAAAGCCTAATTTTGGAGGTGATTGTTAATGGTAGAATCAAATGGTTAGGAGATGAAAAATCATCATTCGTCTTCTGTGAACAGTCACATCTCACGTCGTACGAGAAAAACTTAATGATTATCGCATATGTAAATACCGATAATTCAATCACAGCTGATCATTTTTCCTTTCCAAAATCTCACTTCTCATCTTTTTCCTCTTCCGTGTCATCGGGGTGCTCTTCCCTATCATCTGTGTGACCTTCATTGTCATCGGTTTGGTCTTCTTCGTCATCTAGTAGTTCTTCCTTGACATCTCTTTTCTCTTGTCATGTGATTTCTCTCCCTAGTTGTCTTTTTCATCTTCCTTGTCATTTTTTTCAATTTCTTATCATCATTTTTCTCTTTCTTATCTTCCATTTGTTCTTCATGATGGTCATCTTTTTCTTGTCATCTGGTTTTTCTCCCTAAAGAACATTATTCGTGGCAAAGAATATACATAACACATTACTTAATTTATATATATATATATATATATAGTTATATAGTTATATAGTTACATATCGTTGTACACAAGAATATCACATCATTCGTGGATACACAACACATTGGTTATAAATTAGTTACATATCGTTGAACACAAGAATGAATGAAATAAAAATTACATTTTCTCCACCAAGAGTCCTTTCCATACCACCCATTCTCATTCCTAACTCTTCCTTGTTATCAGTTTGCCTACTATGTCATCTCTTTGTAATAATTTGTCTATTGTTTCTTACAATCTGTTATCTGTTTTCTAGCACCCATTTTCAACTTTTGGACCACTCGATTTCTATATGGCCTTGCATCACTTCCGGCATTCAGTTGGGTTTCACTCATTTATCTCTACCAAGTTTGCATCATTTCCCAGCTCTTTTTCATTCCACACAATCTCAGTTTCTGCACCACATTTTATTCACGACATCATTATTTACCTTCCATTACATCGTCATGTGATTCCATCAATACTTGCCTAACAAAAGAAAGAATGATTTGTAGAAAAAGATTTTGTATTAAGGAGAAGTGGATTTGCTAAAAAGAAGAAAGACGGAGTGAGTTCCTTTGAGATCTTACTATTTTCAGAAAAAAGAAAGCTTGGAGGAGCTGGAAAAGAAAGCTTGGAGGAGTAACTTCGTAGAAGAGATCGTAATGGTGCGAAGAAGAGTGGATAAACAGAGGAATGAATGGAATAGAAAGCTTATAGAAGAAGAAAGCTTCGTGAGAAGAGAGAGAAAGAACGTTATTTGATAGGTAGGTACAATAGTTAGGGTCAGGAAAAAGTTGATCTACATTGTATCCCAAAAAAGTAAGTTTTTGGGTGTTTTGATGGCAGGAGTAAATGAGCCAAATTGTTGTTCTGGCCATTTTCAAAAGTTATTGACATTCAGATCATAAACGACGATTTTATTAATTATTTGAGAAATTTCCATTTTTGAATGATTAAGGCATAGATTAAGATTTCTTTATCTTATTAAGGATTTTAGAGAAAGAGATAAGATTTTGTTCCTATAAATAAAGGACTTTATATGATCTTACCACTAGCCATACGTTATTGGGAGGTTTGAACTCAAAATATTTCCTAGAAGTGATACAATAACTATGCTAACTCATTATTTCTAGCAGAAAACTACCAATTACTAAATAGAAATGTTTCCAACTTTAAAAATGTTACTTTTCAAAAGTTACTTTATTTGAAACATACCTAATAAGCCTCTAGTTGTTTCAAACAAGGCTTAAAAGAGGCCGTTTTAAAGGTATAATGGACTGGGGGCGTTATCGATAAAACCACTAAAACAAATTGTATCGGAGATGCGAAAATGAAAAAACATAATTTAACAGATTTTCACGGAAGAAATGGGAAAATGGAAAACAAAAAAGGAAAAATAACAGAATTTAACGACATTAACAACCGTTATACGGAAAATAATGGCCTTTTTCACAGAAAATGACAGCTGTTATTTTTGGCAAAAATGATTTTAACGACTGTTTAGACGAAAAAACCAGTCGTTATTTTCTAGCGTCAAAAATGGTTCTTAACGTAACGTGCTTGGGGCATTACCATTTTAACAGCCGTTAAAACGACGTTATTTTAAACTATGGTTTCAAATTCTTATATTGAAAATTATTTTAAAAAATAAGATAAACAGTAAATTCATTTGCATAAACAAATGGCTTTTGAACTTTAACCTCCACATAGTGTAAACACTTCAAGATTTACCTAGGTGCTAAATGAATGAAGTCTTCAGTTAATAATGTAATTTGATAAATCAGAAATGTCATGAACACATTCATTTTAGAAATTATATATACAATTATGGCTTTGACAACCAACCTTTTGCCTAGATCCCATTATTTTGATCGCTCTATAGATTAAACCTAAATCCTAGAAGAAGCGATCCCACTTCCATACTCATATTGGTGAATATGTCAAGAGTGCTCATCTAACACCACCAACATAGGTCTATAGACTTATTAAGAGAACGTAATCCCAACCTTTACCCACTAGAGATCGATCGGTGAATACATCTATTAGTGATGCATCTTATAACACCCCACCCAAAAAACTCTATAGACTCATTAAGAGATCTTAATCTGATCAAACTTCACCTACAAGAGACCAGCGAATCCATCAACAATGCATCTTGGAATACCCCAATCATAAAGGTCAAGATTCATTAAGAAATCTTAATACCCTCGATGCAGGGTCCATTTAGACCAAAAGACCCCAAATATAGGGGTACTTTAACAAAATACATTTGATAGGCATGCACGATTTTCTCTTACAAATAGGTCATATGACCTAAAATACCCCCAATGTGAGCTGTAAATAGACAAAAATACCATCATGTATGGGTAAAATTGTCTTGAGGCTATAATGAGCAATCATTAGGGCTAACAATTCTCTTTAAAGCTTGGAGAGTCAAAAGACTCCTAATAACCCCAACGCAGGTAAAAATTTGTACAAATGCCCCAAGTAAAACTTGCCTGACCACCTTTGATCTGGTAGCCATCTGACGAGAGGTGCAGTGCTCAGCACGTGGATTTCATACGGACTAACTAATCCAGGTGCATTTTTACACCTGGCTCGAGTGGGGCAGCCTGAGTAAATGGGGCATACTCGGAGTGGGGTGGCCTGTGTGATATGGGCCCACGAGGGGTCATGTCGACCGAGAACCTAGATAGATCCTATGAGATAAAGAAATTTAATCTCATGCTACCAACAGTCGCGGCTTTTGGGGACTATTAGTTAAATGTCTTACATCAAAGTGGTATCAGAGTGGGAGGTCTCATGTACGAGTATCCTCACCGGGGGTGATTAATGCAATGGCATTTTCACATCGGGCTCGAGTGGGACAGCCTGCGTAAATGGGGCACACTCGGGGTGGGGTGGCCTGTGTGATATGGGGCTCACAAGGGGTCATGTCGACCGAGAACCTAGATAGATCCTATGAGATAAAGGAATTTAATGTCACGCTACCAACAATCTCGGCTTTTGGGCAGTACTGGTTAAATGTCCTGCATCATTAACAAACACAGCCTCACCAAACACGTACCCAAGTGAATTTTTTAAGATTTATTTTTTTATTTTTTTTAATATAAAAGCAAAAAGACCTCAACGTACGTGCCGAGCACTCCACCAAAACACACACAAAAGTCCAATCGTTAGGGTTGACAGCCCTTTCCAAAGCCTTATAGGTCAAGAACCCTAAATACCCCTAGTATAGTGTGCAAATTTCCTATAATACCACTTATACAAGGAGGAAATTGGAATAAGCTGATGACAAAGTTGTTTAGCACTACTTGCTAATTATGCATGGGTCAAAGGACCCTAAATACCCTTAGTGCATGGTGTAAAAAGATGATAATACCCCCACACAAAAGGGGCAATTTGGTAAATTTAACTAACAAGCGAAACCACAATACGAGGTGAATTAGAACGGCTTAACAAGGTAAATTAAAGGGTGTTAAACCCTAAATTGGAACCAATAGGCCCTCGATTCTACACTATATGTCGATCCCACTTTCACTCTCTTAAAAGTTCAAACTAAAGCATGTTTACAATAGCAACTTCCTTGCACAGCTTTTCTTTTGTGTAACTAAGTTACAAAGGGTTGGATATATTAAGCTTGAAATTCATATCTTTTGTGGAACTAAAAGTGGATTAACTTGATTAAATTTGCTAAATTCGTTAATAAACTATGGGGTGTTATAGTGAACTTGACAATATGCTCCGAATATTGCTTGAATCAAAATTGACCTTGTTGATTCTGTTGCAAATTGCACCCAATGATCAATCGAATAGCAAACAATAACCACCAAAACACACACAGTAGAAAATCAATTAGAAGAACCGTCACACAACCACAAGGATACAAGTGATTTACGTGGTTCAGCCGAAACCTACTCCATGGGCGTCGATGATCAACGTTCTTCACTCTAGAAATCGCAAAATACAATATTTATTTCTTTGTTCTCTTTCAGCCCCCAATACAATAAACGAATTAGAAACGTATTAGGACTTTTAAAATACCATGTATAAGTATAGAAACGCCCTTCAAAAAATATCCAAAAAAAATAACTAAATTGGTCCGGGGCATGTGTTCTGGCACTATAAAGCTGAATTTGAACCAAAATCCCAACAAATTCACGAGGCTGCAATTGTTAGAGCATCTCCAATCATTGGCTGAAATTGCCTTTTTGCCTATCACCCTTCACCAATAGTGAGGCAAAAGACAATTTTGTTGATTTTGGCAACTCCCCAAATCAAATCCACCAATGTTCACAATCCAAAAGGTCATGATTACTTTTTTTTACGTTAAACATGTTCCCATAGTTTTCTAATCTATTATCGACATGCCATTTACGATTTTGCGATGTTGTCTTTATTTCTAAAATGGTCCATTTTTTCTTATTAAAAATTGCACTTCAACGGCCACGATTTTTGGAGGGAAATAAGAGAAACTTCTTTTTGACCACTATTTAGGCATTTAACTAAAATGCTTAGTCACGATTGGAGAGCTTGCTAATGTGGCTGGGCATTTTGAACTTGCAAAAGAAACAATTGGCTAGCCACAAGATAGTTTTTAAGTTTTTTTTTTGGGTGGCAATAGTTGCACCCGCATTTTTTGTATCTAGACACACTTAAACCCCAAAATAGTTCTTTTTAAATAACAAACATGCCCCCCTATTTTCACATCTACACCCATCATTTGGAAAAAAAAAAACCCACGACGAAGAAGTGAACCCGCCCTCTCTCTCTCTCTCTCTCTCTCTCTCTCTCTCTCTCTCTCTCTCTCTCTCTCTCTCTCTCTCTCTCTCTCTCTCTCTCTCTCTCTCTCTCTCTCTCTCTCTCTCTCTCTCTCTCTCACTCAGTCAGCAGGCCCTTGACAACATTGCCTTGACCATGTCAGCAGTTCAAGGCCATGAGAGGAGAGAGAGAGAGAGATGGCAAGGGGTGGAGGCCATTAATTTCTACACCCAAGGAGGGCATGGGTGCCTAGCAGGAGGCGGTGGTAGTGGACGAACTGAGGAATTGAAGGGGTTTCGGTGGAAGAAAGGAGGAAGAAAGATTTTGATGGATGAAGAAAGAATGAAGGGTTTTGGTTGGTTTCAAGTGAGTGCAAAAAAAGAGACAAGTTCACATACCAATTTGATATTTTTGGGTGTGTGCACTCACAAAATGATGGGTGCAAATATTGCTACCCTTTTGTTATATAAATATCGGTCTATATAATTTTGTTTAGATTAAGAAACAAAATAACGAAGCCAACAAATTTGGATGTATGGGCTGAAAAGTAAACATTATGAAAATGCCCCAAGTGGATTCCTCTTTTTGTTGGCATTGTGGGCTTCTTAAAAATGAGCCAAGTGGCACAGTCATCTGGGCCCGATGGTCGGTGAATGGAATTGAAGCTTTCGTGAGAAGAGAGAGAAAGAACATGATTTGATAGGTAAGTACAGTACTTAGGGTCAGAAAAAAGTTGATCTACTTTGTATCCCAAAAAAGTAAGTTTTTTGGTGTTTTGATGGCAAGGGTAAATGAGCCAAATTGTTGTTCTAGCCATTTTGAAAAGTTATTGACATTCAGGTCATAAACGGCGATTTTATTAATTATTTGAAAACTTTCCCTTTTTGAATGATTAAGGCATAGATTAAGATTTCTTTATCTTATTAAGGATTTTAGAGAAGGAGATAAGATTTTGTTTCTATAAATAAGGGATTTTATATGATCTTACCACTAGCCATACGTTATAGGGAGGTTTGAACTCAAAATATTTCCTAAATCACTTCTAAATAGAAGTGATACAATAACTATGCTAACTTCTTTCTAGTAGAAAACTACCAATTACTAAATAGAAATGTTTCCAACTTTGAAAATGTTACTTTTCAAAGTTACTTTATTTGAAACATACCTAATAAACCTCTGGTTGTTTCAAACAAGGCTTAAAAGAGGCCATTTTAATAGTATAACGGACTGGGGGCGTTATCGATAAAACCATTAAAACAAATTGTAACGGAGAGGCGAAAATGGAAAAACATAATTTAACAGATTTTAACAGAAGAAATGGGAAAATGGAAACAAAAAAGGAAAAATAACAAAATTTAATTATTTTTGGCGAAAATGATTTTAACGATTGTTCAGACGAAAACCAGTTGTTATTTTCTAGCGTCAAAATGGTTCTTAACATAAAGGGCTTGGGGCATTACCGTTTTAACAGCCGTTAAAACGACATTATTTTAAACCATGGTTTCAAATTCTTATATTGAAAACTATTTTAAAAAATAAGATAAACAGTAAATTCATTTGCATAAACAAATGGCTTTTGAACTTTAACCTCCTCATAGTATAAATACTTCAAGATTTACCTAGGTGCTCAATGAATGAAGTCTTCAGCTAATAATGTAATTTGATAAATCAAAAATGTCATAAACACATTCATTTTAGAAATTATATATACAATTATGGCTTTGACAACCAACCTTTTGCCTAGATCCCATTATTTTGATCACTCTATAGATTAAACCTAAATCCTATAAGAAGCGATCCCACTTCCATACTCATATTGGTGAATATGTCAAGAGTGCTCATCTAACACCACCAACATAAGTCTATAGACTTATTAAGAGAATGTAATCTCTACCTTTAACCACTAGAGATCGATCGGTGAATATATCTATTAGTGATGCATCTTATAACACCCCACCCAAAAAGCTCTATAGACTCATAAAGAGATCTTAATCTAATCAAACTTCACCTACAAGAGACCAGCGAATCCATCAGCAATGCATCTTGGAATACCCCAATCATAAAGTTCAAAATTCATTAAGAAATCTTAATACCCTCGATGCAGGGTCCATTTAGACCAATACCCAAAATATAGGGGTACTTTAACAAAATACATTTGAAAGGCATGCACGATTTTCTCTTACAAATAGGTCATATGACCTAAAATACCCCTAATGTGAGGGGTAAATAGACAAAAATACCATCATGCAAGATTGTCTTGAGGCTATAATGAGCAATCATTAGGGCTAACAATTCTCTTTAAAGCTTGGAGAGTCAAAAGACTCCTAATAACCCCAATGTAGGTAAGAATTTGTACAAATGCCCTGAGTAAAACTTGCCTGACCACCGTTGGTATGGTAGCCATCTGACGATAGGTGCAGTACTCGGCACGTGGATTTCATACGGACTAACTAATGCAAGGGCATTTTTACAACGGGCTCGAGTGGGGCAGCCTACGTAAATGGGGCATACTCGGGGTGGGGTGGCCTATGTGATATGGGCCCACGAGTGGTCGTGTCGACTGAGAACCTAAATAGATCCTATGAGATAAAGGAATTTAATCTCACGCTACCAACAATCGCGGCTTTGGGGAGTATTGGTTAAATGTCCTACATCAAAGTGGTATCAGAGTGGGAGGTCTCATGTATGAGTCTCCTCACCGGGGGTGATTAATGCAGGGGCATTTTCACACCGGGCTCAAGTGGGGCAACTTGCGTAAATGGGGCACACTCGGAATGGGGTGGCCTGTGTGATATGGGCCCACAAGGGGTCGTGTCGACCGAGAACCTAGATAGATCCTATGAGATAAAGAAATTTAATCTTACGCTACCAACAGTCGTGGCTTTTGGGGAGTATTGGTTAAATGTTCTGCATCACTAACAAACAAAGCCTTATCAAACACGTACCCAAGTGAATTTTTTAAGATTTCTTTTTTGATTTCTTTTTTAATACAAAAGCAAAAAGACCTCGACATACGTGCCGAGCACTCAACCAAAACACACACAAAAGTCCAATCGTTGGGGCTGACAGCCCTTTCTAAAGCCTTATAGGTCAAGAGACCCTGAATACCCCTACTACAGTGTGCAAATTTCCTATAATACCCCTTATACAATGGGGAAATTGGAATAAGCCGATGACAAAGTTGTTTACCACTACTTGCTAATTATGCATGGGTCAAAGGACCCTAAATACCCTTAGTGCATGGTGTAAAAAGATGATAATACCCCCACACAAAAGGGGCAATTTGATAAATTTAACTAACAAGCGAAACCTCAATACGAGGTGAATTAGAACGGTTTAACAAGGTAAATTAAAGGGTGTTAAACCCTAAAATGGGACCAATAGGCCCTCGATTCTACACTATATGTCGATCCCACTTTCACCCTCTTAAAAGTTCAAACTAAAACATATTTGCAATAGCAACTTCCTTGTTCCCGCACCTAAGTCCTCCCTTGCATAGCTTTTCTTTTGTGTAACTAAGTTTCAAAGGGTTGGATATATTAACCTTGAAATTCATTTCTTTTGTGGAACTAAAAGAGGATTAACTTGATTTAATTTGCTAAATTCGTTAATAAACTATATATGGGGTGTTATAGTGAACTTGACAACTATGCTCCGAATATTGCTTGAATCAAAACTGACCTCGTTGATTCTGTTGCAAATTGCACCCAATGATCAATCGAATAGCAAACAATAACCACCAAAACACAAAGAGGAGAAAATCAATTAGAAGAACACAGTCACACAACCACAAGGATACAAGTGATTTACGTGGTTCGGCCGAAACCTACTCCATGGGCATTGATGATTGATGTTCTTCACTCTAGAAATCGCAAAATACAATATTTATTTCTTTGTTCTCTTTCAGCTCCCAATACAATAAACGAATTAGAAACGTATTAGGGCTTTTAAAATACCATGTATAAGTATAGAAACGCCCTTCAAAAAATATCTTGCAAAAGAAACAATTGGCTAGCCACAAGATAGTTTTTAAGTTTGTTTTTTGGGTGGCAATAGTTGCACCCGCATTTTTTGTATCTAGACGTACTTAAACCCAAAATAGTTCTTTTTAAATAACAAACATGCCCCCCTATTTTCACATCTACACCTATCATTTGGAAAAAAAAAACCACGACAAAGAAGCTCTCTCTCTCTCTCTCTCTCTCTCTCTCTCTCTCTCTCTCTCTCTCTCTCTCTCTCTCTCTCTCTCTCTCTCTCTCTCTCTCTCTCTCTCTCTCTCTCTCTCTCTCTCTCAGCAGGCCTTGACGACATTGCCTTGGCCATGTCAGCAGTTCAAGGCCATGAGAGGAGAGAAAGAGAGAGAGAGAGAGATGGCAAGGGGTGGAGGCCCTTTCTACACCCAAGGGCATGGGTGCCTAGCAGGAGGCGGTGGTAGTGGACGAACTGAGGAATTGAAGGGGTTTTGGTGAAGAAAGGAGGAAGAAAGATTTTGATGGATGAAGAAAGAATGAAGGGTTTTCGTTGGTTTCAGGTGGGTGCAAAATAAGAGATAGGTTCACATACCAATTTGATATTTTTGGGTGGGTGCACATAAGATGTGTGTGCACTCACAAAATGATGGGTGCAAATATTGCTACCCTTTTGTTATATAAATATCGGTCTATATAATTTTGTTTAGACTAAGAAACAAAATAAACGGAAGCCAACAAATTTGGATGTATGGGCTGAAAAGTAAACATTATGAAAATGCACCAAGTGGATTCCTCTTTTGTTGGCATTGTGGGCTTCTTAAAAATGAGCCAAGTGGCACAGTCATCTGGGCCGATGGTCGGTGAATGGCCCACCCTGTGATTGATAGCCATTAATGATCCGAGTTGCCATAAAAAGGTTCTGAACCCAATGGTTAAAAATCACCCCATGACACTCGAATCCAAATTTTGGTGTCTGCATGGGTCCAATGGGGGTGGCCAACCATTCACGGCCAGGAGTAAAACCTTGATGACTCGATGACATATGAGCCACGTGGCACACTCTTAGTGGACTCTGACCGTGTGGATGTTTTTCCAATCCCTAGGTGGTTCTGCAAACCAAAAATCAGCTTGATTAGTGATTTCAAACCTTTGGATCTTTGTACCTCAAATAATGGTCAATAATGCTCAAATTCGCATGGTTAAAATCAACCAATGCAAATAATTCCAATCCAACGCTAGATATCACTAATCAGTAATCAGACTGATTTTTTGTTTGTGGGTCCACCTGCCAGGAATTGACCAAACATCCAAACGGTCAGAGTCCTCTAAAAGAGTATGCCACGGTTTCCATCTCTGATCATTTGTACCTCTAAAAGACATGTCATCAAAGTTTTACTCCACGGCCAATGGGCCCCAAGAGAACCCAAGATCGAAAAGCGCTCAATGAGCCCCAAATAAGGGAAGAACTTCTTTGGAAGAGGGACATTGTATCATCAAGGTCTTTCATACATCCATACTCAACCAAACGGGTAGAATCAAAACTGAAAACTTGAAAACATTAAACGGATCTTATTTATATGGAAATGTCTTTTTAATAGAGTCGTCGTATGTCGATTGTGTCATGAATCCCTAGAAATGCTAAGCACTTGTTACAAATGTTTATATCGCACAAAGGACTTCCACGACACGGTATGCTTTCACATCTCAAGCTCTCATTTTCCTTATTGCCATATGAACCATAGCAAAAACAGCAATCTTTATGAAGAACAAAGTGTCTTTTAAAATAATTTTATAACTATGGCGTTTTCTGTACAACTTCTCCTTTCCAAAAATCAAACTTGAACACCAAGTTTACCACATGTAATAGAGTGTTTCGCTCATTTTCTTGTCTGAACTCAAATCAAGTTAAATTTACTACTTTCTCACATTTGAACTACACTAAGGGCCTGTTTGGTAACGCACCGTGGTGGGAAAATAAAATATTTGCACGCGCTAATATTCGCCCGGGTGCGTTTGGCAGCCACTTGCCCTCAGCGAATATTTAGCCGGGCCCACATATTTGCCCTCCACTGCGGGAAAACATTTGATCACCTCCCCCCCTGTGTAAATATTTTCACGCCAATTATGACTTGGTGAGAAAATTTTATTTTTTTCGCCGGAAAATCACTATTTTCAATAAAAATTAGTTTTTTAATATATAAAAGATAAAAATAATTTTTTTTTTACCCTTTGACATAATATGTGGTTCCCGCACTCGCCTAACCTATTTTGACTTACTTTGATATGTGGGACCCACTCAAATGAAAGAACATGAAGTAAGCTGAGGTGAGCTAGCTCATACACGTACCAAACATTGTTAAATATTGATATGAGCAAATATTTAGCCAAGATAATATTCACCTGGCTAAATATTTGCTGTCGAAACTCTTTTTCTCACGTACCAAACAAACCCTAAGGGGGCATTTGGGAACGAGAAGTAAAAGCACATCTACTTATAGTAAAAGTTACTAGTTAATTTCTTACCTCCAAAAAAGTCATAGAAATTAAAAACATCGGGGGCCTTCTAATTTTTGAGAAATAGCTTCTCTTAGAAGTTAAAAGCTAAAAATTTAGCTTCAATTTTAAGTTAGTTTTCAACTTTTCAAAAGTTAAAATATGAAACACATCCAAACTAACTTTTTTATAACTTTTTGGCTTATAAAAGTCAATAAGTTACTTATTTTTGTGTTGCCAAATGCCCCCTTAAATACAATCATTATAGAAAAGGACTATCTTGGATTTTAGAAAATAAATTGTGAAGTTACTACTCTTTATTAAAAATAAATAAATTAATATGGTAAACAAGATGTGTTTGGTTTTACCTTTACTTAGTTCAAACAACTTTACTAATACTGGATCATGAATAGCAATGCATAAGCACTCAATACAACCTGTTGAGTTGTTTGAAAACAAGCAACATATCCTACCTCCAAGTTGATGCACTAATAAGTGATTGTCTAGCACTCTTTCATTATATGGCTTTATTTACAATATAAAGATGAGGCTAATCTTTATGAATCCTAATAGCCTACAAAATATGAGATTGAATATCATCATCATCAAATGTGCTTTATCCCAAATATTTGGGGTTGCCAATATGAATTTTATTTCGTCATTCGACTATTTAGAACTATATCTTCTATCAAAGCATAAGTATTCAAATCTTTATTTTTAAGGCCTTCCACTTACACCAAAGGGTTCATTCTCACTTATGCTATTGCTAGTCTTCATTATACATTCTTTTTTTATACCATTGGTATCTGGGCTTCTTAGAGCACCCGACTAATCCCTTAGGCCACGTAAGTCACCCCTTCTCCACATGCCTGATGTACTAGGATAAATCGTAGGGGTATGGCCTCCAAAGGAGTTGAACTCCAGACCTCCTGCTTACTAAGCCATGATCCTGCTTAAACCTTTTTAATTGGTTTTATCTTATTTTATCTCCTATTGGAATTATTCCTAGGTTTCCTTGAATATGTTCATTTTTAATTTTCTCATTCCTAAATTTTCCACTCATCCATCTCAACATATTCATCTCTTCTATTTTCATTCTATGAATATGTTATCTTTTAGTTACCAAACATTCAATTCCACGAGTCACGCCTGTCACATAGAATTTTTCTTTAAGCTAGATAGGTATCCATCGACTTGAAAGCACTAACCCCGGCCTGTCCACAACAACCACCCTATCCCAGGCATCCTGAAGTGGAGTTGTCCCCCTAAAGTTAAAATGATGTGTTGGTTCGTGTTCATAGACAAAACCCCCCACTCGGTCCCACCTGCACAATAGGCGTATCCAAGTGGACCCCTGCTGCACCAAGCCCGGGGAGCCACAAAAGAATTGAGCACCTATTCCTTGAGTGCCACCCGGCCTCTCTCGCCTAGAAAATAGCTTACCTTAAAGCCAGCACCAAAATAAACCCCCAAACAACCCTAATGGAATGGGTCAGATTCATTCTTAGTAAGGAAGCCCAGATCTTGGAAGGCCGCCATACTGGTGACATGGTCTTCTACATCTTATGGGGCACTTGGCCAGGGCCAGCTCAACCATAAGGACAGTAAGGCGATTGCCTTAGGCCCCATGTGAGAGAAGGCCCCCAGCCCAGGTGAGAGAAGGCCCCAATCCACTAACCGCATGGATGTTGCCCACCCTTTGTTGGACATACAAACCAAAAATTAACCTGATTGGTCATCTCTAGCCATAGATTTTAGTACCTTTTAGGATTTGATTATAGCCATTGGATTCACGCATGCTATTTGAGTAGTAAATCCAATGGCTAGAAATCATCAATCAAGCTGATTTTAGTGTGTTTATCCACCAATATGTAGTTTCAACATCCACACAGTCATTAGGCAACAAAAATGATCTATATAGGGCCGCAAGTCCTCTGCATGGACTGCAACAGAAGTCATGTTCATCTAAAATTTTTTCAATAGCTTTTGATTATCACGAATAGTTGTTAAATAAGATTTTCTACATATAGAGAGTTTAAATTTTTAATTAATACCATATATTAATGGGCCAGGATCGGTGGACAACCATTTTGGCGGACCCACATAGAAGATGAATCAATGACTAATTTTGGTGAGGATGATCTCCTCACCATAAAGATCACCTCCCAAAAAAATCAGCCCATTCTGAATTTCTAGCCCCATCAAATGTGGTTTTCAAGGTAAAAATAAACGGTCCATAATTCTTCAACTTCTAAACCAGTCTACGAATATTGGAATGATTCGAATTTTTGTGGGGATGATCTCCTCGCCATAGAGATCATCCTCACAAAAAATCAGCCGTTGATTCATCTTCTAAGTGGGTTCGCCAAATGGTTGTCTCCTGATCCCGATCCTATATTAAATATTAAAAGGCCTCATATGGAGTTTTCGCCTTAGGCCTCAACTTGCATTGAGACGGCCCTGCACTTGGCATGCTAGGAACCATTAAATCATGTTTCATAATGTGATCATTCCAGAAGACAATCATCTCTGAAGCTTGCCTTTACAAAGATGCATTCACTAAGGCTAATGACCCTGATTCAGTCACAGGGATTTGAACCCAGGAAAGATCCAAGTAGGTCAACAAGAAGACTGAGAAATTGATTTCTTGGAACCATCCTCAGCATGCAACGGTCAAGCTCAACTTTGATGGCTCCATCATCAAGAAGACCGACCAAGCAGCCATGGGAGAAATTCTAAGAGACGAAGCACATCACTTCATTGTTGCCTTGCAGGTAAGCTAGGGAGGACATCCATCAATGTGGCCGAATGCACAACGCTAAGGGAAGGCATCCTTCTAGCCAAGAAGGGTACCCCTACAGGCACCCACGTCTTCTAGCTGGGCACCCACGTGGACAAAAATGCCTCCGCATCCACCCATTTGTCCTCTCTCTCTCTCTCTCTCTAGGCCTTTAACCCCCACGCCAACTCATGGTAGCCACGGCTGGGCTGGTCGTGGGCTTCATAGTCCCCACGGTAGTTCAACACTGTGGGGGCTAACAGCCCAAAGAGAGAGAGAGAGAGAGAGTGAGAGAGAGAAGGGATGGGGTGGGGTGGGGTGCCCAACTGGAGCGGGGGTTTTTCGCAAAAAAAAAAAAAAATTTGTCTGGGATGTGGGTGCCCAAAAGCAAAAAAGTATGTTGAGGATGTAGGTGCCCGTAGAGGTGCCCCCATAAAAAAGCTTGAAATCGAAGGAGATTCCTCTACCATCATAAACTGCATCAACGGTCATGAGCAGACCCCTTGGAGATTGTGGAATCTGATATCAAAAGCATAAACAGTAAGCTCGCAGCCAACATGGAATGGACTGCCTAAGCATGAGCACAGAGAAGGCAATGGTGGCGGATGAGCTCGCGAGAATGGACCACAAACGTCAAGGGAAAAGAATATGGATTGTGATCCACCACCCCGGGCGATTCTGAAGGACGACAAGGGTGGTGGGGAAGCCCATCCACGCCTCCTGTCCGCCTTGTAACTTCTTTTGTCTCTACCAACAAAAAAATTTGTACCCCTCTTGAGTTGATCTTGATCCTATAATAGTAATGGCAAAAGTGTAAATAAGTGTGTACCCCTACTGTTCCATTTACGGGAAATTTTCGAAACGAACCCAAGTTTAAGGCTATTTTTCAAAAAGAACTGTATTTTTGAAAATTTGTCAAAACAAACCTAAGACGCCGAACCGTTTGGCGTATGCTCAAAAAATATTTTAATGGCAAATTTGCCCTTGTCCTGTTGCTTGAAAAAAGTCAAATCGTTGTCAGACGCCATACTGTTTGGTGACGGTTATTAACAGTCGCCAAACCGTTCGGCGTCTGCTATTAAACGTCGCCAAATGGTTTGGCGACTTTTAATAGCCGACACCGAACGGTTTGGCGACTGTTAATAACCGTTGCCAAACAGTATGGCTTCTAACGGCGATTTGACTTTTTTTTTTTTCACAATTTTGGTGTACACACAAGGAAGATAATACCTAATCTGAAATTTCTAACATCATCAAATGTGAGTTTCAAGTTAACACAGTAAAAAATAAACGCCTAACAATATGGCGTATCACTTTGTGAACCGCCAAACAGTTTGGCGGTTCACAAAGTGATATGCCATACCTTTTGGCGACGTATAACAACATACACCAAACCATTTGGCGTATCGTTTGAAGAGGGCAATTCAGCCATTTTAAAGTTTCGTGAGAATACGTCAAACAGTCCAGCGTCCTAGGTTTGTTTTGACAAATTAAAAAAAATACGGTTCTTTTTGCAAAATACCCTTAAACTTGAGTTTGTTTCGAAAGTTTTCCGTTCCATTTATAATAGGAAGTATATACGGGGGCTGTCAACATTATTAACTCAGCAATTTTAGCTCTTGCTATTTGTTGCACTTGTCGTCAGATCGCATCTAAGTATGCCACGTGGCTCACTCTTAGAGATGAATGACCGTATGGATGTTTGGATATCCTTAAGTGGACCTAGAGACCAAAAAACTAGCCTGATTAAAGCTTATAACCGTTGAATTTCAGTCTTTTTAACAGGTTATTTTAAACGGTGGGATTCAAGAATTATTTTAGGTACAAAGATCCGACGTCTAGAAATAACCAATCAGGCTGAGTTTTGGTTTGTAAGTCCATCGAGGGATGGGTCAAACATCTATACAGTCAAATGGTATCTAAGAGTGTTCCACGTGGTGATTTTAGATGCAGCCTGTACGAGGTCATGATCAAATTTCTGCTCTTATTAGCTACAGGGTAATGTTGTTTTTGTGCCGACACGTCGGGTGCACGTGAGGGGGAGATAGAGATGGAAGTAAAAAAACACACGGTCTTCTGTTCTTCTCTCTCTTTCTACGGGTGGGTGTCCTCTGTTCAGATCCGATCTGAGTAACACACATACTTCGCACAAGTCACACCCTCCTCTAAGAACTCTACTCTTTCTCACACTGAAGAAACCCCCTTTTTCTTGGAAACTTTAGTTTCCAATCTCCAAGGGATCTGTGGACTTACTTTCTCCAGGTATCTCTCTCTTCACAGTGCTTTTTGATCTGTTTTTTGTTTTTTTTTGTTTCAAAGAGATGGGTATTGTTAGATCTTCATCTACATTCTATTTACTAGCTTTCTCGACAAGTATTTGCTTAAGAAAGACTGTAAATCTGTGCAGATACATCTTCTATGTGCTCTGCTTCCCTATAGTTCTTCTTTTTTCTCCTTACTTACTTTGCAAAGACGGGTCTGAGCTTGAATTTGAAATGGGTTTGGTTGAGGAGGACTAGGGTTTGATATTGGGTTGTGCTAGAAATGTGCATTGCGTTCGTTTTTTTGTTTGTTAGTGAATTTACGATGATGGGTTTGATTGAGTCCGTTTAAGAAAAGATTTGATTTTGATTTGTGATCTGTATGCTTCAGTGCGGAGGGAATCTGGGTTTTGGTCCAGTTGAGAGTTAGAGCTTTGTCTTTTGGTCTAGTCGAGGTTTGATCTTTGGAGGTGTGAAATTGGTATTAATGATTTTCAAGAACTTGTACTTTGTCTTTGTTTTGTAAGTGATTCTTTCTTGTTTTAAGTTCAGCTCTTGAGTAAAAACCTGTAATTCGGCCTTGAATTATCCGATTTTGTTATGTATTTAATCAGACTGTAGTTTGGTTGAGTGGATTAGGGGTTTCTGGATGATTTTTGGGGAATTTTGAATTCGGATCTTCAGAAAATTGCATTTTATTACTATTATTGTTGGCTGCATTTGTTCTTAACTAAGGTCCAAGGGACGATGAGCTTGGTTCAGTTCAGTTCAGAGAACCGGTATTTTTTTGTTCATGCTTTCTTTTGTTGGCCTAGATTAATATTAGTTTTTGTTAAAGGATAGCTAGGTTTTCTGGGGCTTTTATTCCTCGGGCGATTGTTGGTTGTGGTTCTCAATAATATTTTTCTGGTTATTGTGATTTTCACTCTTCAATCAGCTTTTCAAGTAGTAGGCTTGCTTGATGTTGGTGTTATTTTGATTCCTGTCTTGTGGTTGTTGAGCCCTGCAGATTGTAGTTTGGTGGATGTCTGGGTAAGTTCTTTCCTCTAGCTATTGACATTGGGAGGAGATATATCAATTGTGGTTCAGGAGATCCATCATGTTCAGGCAATCGCCTAGTAGAAACCAGAGACCCAAAGGGTTCAAGGTAAAGCATGCTCTGCAGATATGTCTTTTGCTTGCTGTTTGCGTCTGGTTGCTTTACCAAGTCAAGCACTCCCATGATAAGAAGAAAGCATTTGATGAAAGCACTGCAAAAGTATCGGAGAAGGTAGAGAGTGAGCATGAAATCTTAAAATTCGGGAGGAAGGACCTCCATCCTCGAGTAGAAGAAACAGCGTCTGAAAATGAGAGGCATGGCGAGGAAGAAGAAATCGAAGAAGAAGACGAAAACAAGCATGATGAAGGAGAAAACAAACCTGAAGAGAGCGAGGATGAGGGAAGAGGGGTTGGAGATGATGAGATAGATGAAAACGATCAAGAGAGAGCTGAAGAGGAAGCTGAGAGGGGAGAGGATTTCGTAGATGAAGAAGAGAAGGAGAGGGAAGAGAAGGAGAGCGAAGAGAAGGTGAGGGAAGAGGGGAGTGAAGATAATGAAGGAAAGATAGAGAATGCAGGTTCATCTGAGGATCAGGATCACGACGGAGGTGACAGAAATGTTCAGGAGGCGCGAGAAGAACATTACAAGGGAGATGACGCCTCCAGTGCCGTGGTCCGAGATACCCAAGGTATTAGCACTGAAGCTGAAAATGGAGGTTTGGGAAACTCAAATGAGGAAGAACATGTAGAAAAAACAGAAAGGAATGAGTTAGAGCAGGAAAATAAAACCAACAGCACGGAGGAAGTCACTTCTGATCAAAATGATTCAGGCCTAAAGTTAGGAGATGGTGAAACGATTGAAAGCAACTCTTCTCTAAACGTGACGGCTGGTGAAGAAAAGGGTACTGAGATTACTTTGTCCGAATCGGAGAATGGATCCCATCCCAATTCAACATTTACAACAGAATCTAATGATCAACCAGAGGTAAACAATAGTTCAATGGCAGAGAATGCAGAAACTCCTACTTCATCCCTGCAGAATGGAACTTATGATCAAAATGCAGCAGTGGAGATGGAAAATTCTAATGGAGGTGACTCCAACCTGCAAACATTTGTACTGGAGCAGACTGAGAACTCCAGTACAACTGCTGGGGTGGAGCAATCAGATTCCAACTCTACGCTGTCTGCAACTGAGAATGCAGATGGCAGTAAAGGAGAATCTGAAGATTCTTCTAGTACTACAACTGCTGGAGCAGAGGACAGCTCTGCATTGTCAACCTCGAATGAGAATGGGGATGCAGCTCAGAGCGAGAAGTCTCAGACAACTGCTGGAAAGGAAGCAGAGGACAGCTCGGCATCTTCAACCACAAATGAGAATGCGGAGGAAGTTCAGAGCGAGATGTCTGGGGCTGGAAAGGAGGGAGCAGAGGACAGCTCTGCATCGTCAACCTCGAATGAGAATGGGGATGCAGCTCAGAGCGAGCAGTCTGAGACAACTGCTGGAAAGGAAGCAGAGGACAGCTCGGCATCTTCAACCACAAATGAGAATGCGGAGGCAGTTCATAGCGAGATGTCTGAGGCTGGAAAGGAGGGAGCAGAGGACAGCTCGACATCTTCAACCATGAATGAGAATGAGGATGCAGTTCAGAATGAATCTGTTGTTTCGTCCAATTCTTCTATTCTCCAAGAATTAAACGAGGCTCGCACAGATCTGGGGACCTTGCCAGAGACTGAAACTGAAGGGAAGAACAGCGAAGACGTTGCAGCGGAGTGACAGTCCTGATGAAGAGGTTGTAGGGCTCACGTCCTCAGATATGGTGTTCTGATTTATGTTAGGTTCTTGCCAGGCAATGTCAATGTTAAGTGAATATTCATTCAACTTAGTTGGGGGAAAGTGTGTAGGCAGGTTGAGAAGTATGGATATTAACATCCATAATTCATGTGAAGTTCTCTAGTGATCCTTGTTTTCCTAGGAATGTTGGTTATTGGATTTTTTTTTGGTTCGGCAACACGGTTAGGTTGGACCGCGGGGTTGATTTCTACTGTCACGGCACAAACGGAAGGTACACACCAGCGTTCTGCACTGAGCTGACTGGTTGGGTGTAATATGGGTTATTGGTTATTGGTTTATGAGGCCTCTTAGGGGGTCTTTGATCGCTTGCATGTATCTGCCTTGGTTGGACAGAATCCAGGATTAAAGCTATCTACTGTTTGGCTGCTGGATTATGGTGGTGTCAAATACACAAATCCTCCAAATGATGTGTTTTTCATGCGTTTTCTGCCTTGAGATTGAATAAGCTTTTTGTTTCCAAAACATGCTTTTCACTTGTATTCCTTCAAACATCAACCAACCAAAGTTTCTAAACAATGCTCAATGGAAGCTGGCCCAGAGAAGAATAGGTAGGGGTGACAGAATTAGATGCCCAATGGAGATTATATGAGTAAACCTTGGATGACACCTACAGTTAGCAACGCCACTGACGGCAGCTAATATGAGGACACTGACCGTATGGATGTTTGGCCAATCACTAGGTGTACCTACAAACCAAAAATTAGCGTGATTAGTGATTTAACACCTTTGGATCTTTGTACCCAAGTAATGCTCAAATTCCTACGGTTAACTTAAAACAACCCATGAAATAACGTCAAACCAACGCTTAGAAATCACTGATCAGTCTGATATTTGGTTTGTAGGTCCATGAAGTGATTGGCCAAACATCCATACGGTCAGTGTCCTCTTAAGAAACTAGTTATAACTTCAATCCAACGCTTAGCAAACACTGATCAGGCTGATTTTTGGTTTGTAGGTCCACCTAGTGATTGGCAAAACATCCATACGGTCAGTGTCCTCTTAAGAAACTGGTTAAGTAGGTTGGCAAGGTTCTCCCATATTCATGCTCAGAAAAGGCTGGCTATTCTATAGTAGCTTTGTCCAGGATCTAGATTCAAATCGTGTGGTGCGGGAGCAAAAATCTAGATATCGGCCTCAATCGAGTGAATCTAGTATGCACACGTTTGCAGACATTGAAGTATGCAAACATTGTCAGCACTGTTGGATGTCCATTGAAAAAAGCGTTATTTAAATGTTTTCAAAAAATATTATTTTATAAATTAAAAACAGTTTACCAAGGAGCATTCAACAGTGGATACAATGTTTGCATACTTTTTTAAGTCTGCAAACGTATGCAGACTAGATTTCTCCACCCAAAAGGGGCTTTCTATACCTTCTTTCAGCAGTAGGTTCTCGCTTCTATAAGCCAGGCTCAAGGCTTGAAGCCCATACAGATCTTTGTGCTAAAGCCTATACCGTCAGGGTTTCCTTGCGTCAAGTTCCCCCAATCCAAAATCAATGATGAAGATTTTAACCAGCTAAATAGGAAGAGACATGTAACAATGACCAATCAGAAGTTGTAGTAAAATTGGTGCATACATCATATCATAGTAAGACGGTTGAGAGAACATTCCAAAACTATTCATCACGTCTTATTGGGCTGCAAACAAAGTCTGAGAAACAAACAGAACCACTAAGCCACAGGCACTCTTGAAAGCCATGCACGATCAGGCATGACGAATGCTAAACAAACATCACCATTCGGAAATATTTCCTAGAAATTTGATGTTAATGGTCCTTGTGTTTCTTCTCGAAAAGACCATTCGGACCTGTATAGAAGCCATGATACAACAAGAAGTATTATTACACAAATGGTCAATCAAGAATTGATCACGCACGTCTACATGACTATATGATATTCGCTTCTTCAGTCTCTTCAAGGACTTGGCAGTTCAAATCAATCCCGAGAACAATGGCAGGATCATGGATCAGAAATAGTTGAATTTACTTGTTTAGATCATAACCAGAAAGGGCGAAAAAGGTAAATGCCATCAACTATAGCAGACAGAAAAATCAACATAAGCCACGATGATAAATATGAGCAAGAAGCTGACAATAACCTTAATGGGGAAAATGACTGGACATCATGCAAAGCGGAACAAACACAGGTGAGCATAAAAAAAGTATGTTCTCAATCTTATAGTCAATCTCCTTTGTTTGGTGTATCATGCCACCTCATCCTAACCAAACCAGTTTGTCTTTGCTAAACCTGAGATGTGACTGATGAGCAAAACCTGGTGGACCAACTTCCCAACATTTACCATAGCCCAACTAGGACCAACTTCAGTTAAAGCCTGGTTATGAATCTCAACTATGTGTAAAACCTGGTTGCATGAGCCTGGATGAGTATACATCCGAGTTTCCTTGAATGGTTAAGGCTAGGATGACTTCTTCATTATGCAGCATGGGCTAGAGTGTTTGGTGTTTGACACTTCAAGTTGAAAATAGGATTCTAGTTGCCTTTCCTCGTTATGTATGTTTTATCAACAATTTTCTTCGATGCCTGGTACCTTTGGAAGCATCTACTGTCTAACGAGATCCCACATGCAGTAGCCTTTAGCGATGAAGATCAAGGCCCTCGATGGCGGCCAACTTGAGAAACAAAACATCATGTATAAATATTTCTTAATAGTCTATAGCTGACAATGTGAGATCACTCTTCATTTGTTGAGCTAAAGCCCTAGGGCACTAAGTGAGACAACTATCCGTTGGTTCTCTTTCTGCATACATTGATATTAATTATGGTAAGCCACTCTCTACCTTCTACAGCAAGGCATTGGCCGATCAATAACAAGAAGAGCATCTATAGTTTTCCACATGAGTTACCCAGGAGATAAAGAAACACCGAATTTTTCTATGCGGTATGCTTGAGCTTCCAGTGGAAACTAGCGTAATTATTTTAGAGCTATGTTGCATTGATACAGGTATGGGTGTCAAAGTCCAAAACGGGTATGGAGTGTCTGACAAGAAAAGCCTTAACAAATGGATTTGTGGACTCACAGTATACTTTCAATAATGTGAAACAAAGTAATTGGTTTTCTTATATAATAATGAATAATGTGAAACAAAGTAATTGGTTTTCTTATATAATAATGAGGATAATAGTGGATAATGTAATATGATATCTTATGGTCTGTATTCATATACTTACAAACAAGAGAATACACGTCTAATATGTATTTGTTTCATAGAAAACTTCAAGTTTAAAGGTAGAACTCGTAACCTATGGAAATTGTTAATCATTATCCTGCAAGTAGGGAAAGAAAAAACAGAATGGAATTTGGAAGGGTAGCACCAGAATCTGTATTGAGTCGGACACTGACACGGGTACTTCACCCTTTTAGAAGAATCCATGCAGCATAGTTTTAGAGGTTTTAGAGCATGAGACATTTAATCCATGTTTCAGTGGTGTAATGGGGGTTCAATTAGCTACGAACTAGACTAGAATTTCTCTGAACTCCAATACACACTACAACTAGTGATGTTTGACACACCTCCTACAAGAGATGGTCAAAGTTGAATCTTGACGTTAACATCAAATCATCAACAGTAACCCAGGTCATGCGGGACTTTTTGGAATATCGTTTTTGCATTGTTGCCCCCCCACTTACAGTGGGACAGTAAAGATATTTTCTGGACCAATAAAAACTTATTTGGGTAAATAAGCAGGAGGAAAATGAAACTTTTAATGACGAAGGAAATAAATAGCAAACAGCTTCTCAATAGGTACCTGAGATGCTATTTTAAATCAAGTGACACTGAAAAATGCCATACTGATTAGAAAGAAACACACCTTGACCAACTATATGTTCCATAATACGGAAAATGTTCTTCTCACCTTCACAGTAGGTAGAACTTAGCTAATAAATTGGTGAATTCTGGGGGGAATTCTACTATTTTAGTAACCTGTTCATCTATGCCAAATGTACAATTATTATTCTCTTAAAAACCATCCTACTGCTTTTTGTAGTAGCAACTTTTACTTCATAAATAGCACAAGATAAAATAAAAACATGATAACAGGATAGCAAAGAATGAGGTAATATTCAGCACAAAATAACATCAAAAGCAAGAGATCAAAAATTTTCACTTCCGATTAAAATTGAGACATGCAATCCTTCCAAAAAATGCAGTAGGGACGTTAATTGGGTATCAGAAACCCAAGTCTGAATCTTCGGACTGTTTTATTATTGGGTTGGGATTGGGTATCTTGGTATAAAAAGTTACAAACTGACTATTCACTACCCATTCCGATACCCCCGTACACAAGAGTACCAACCCCATTTCGTCAGTCCATATTTAAACCCTATTAGTAATCGAGTTAGGTCTGGATATGTCGGTACTCAACTCCGACCCAACCTGTTGACACCCCTAAACTACAATAACTTTAACTAACATTGAATCAGTAATAAAATGAAACATACCCCATGGGAACTCCTTGTGTCGAATGCGCAAATATGGATATGGCTGCAGGAATAGGTAAGGAGAATCATTAGATAAGAATACCATAAATTTCTGAGAGCAGTTCTAGAATCGAAGTTAGAGAGAGAGAGAGAGAGAGAGAGACTTTATTCAGCTAAAATATAAAGAAACATACAATCAGTATTACCTGCCTTCGATAAAAATAAATATGAAATGAATCGAACAAAGAGAGAAATGCTTACGGGAGGGTCCTCATAGTGGGGATGACCCTTCGATAGGTTGTAAATCGCTAAAACAGTGCAAGTAGCAATGCTTACGTATGTTATCTTTTCCCATTTTTCCGCCTCATCTGACAAAACAAAACATGTTTCCTCTTCTCTAACCGAGAGTTCGAAAAGAAAGAAAACAGGATAATGAGAAACAAAGGAGAATAAAACATCTAAAACATTTCTCTACTATAAATAAACAAAGCGACCTTCCCGATGGTTATTGGAAACCGGCAGTTTACTTCCCATTATATCCTTGCTATAAAATGCACCCAAAATAAATAAAGACCTCAAAAAAATTGAGACAACTACATATTGAAGGGTATTTCAGTCTACTTGCCTCCAAAATATGTTTCCATTACAAACTTCCCACTGTTACACACGGGCCGATTATTGACCCAATGACCAGGGTTGAGCTAGTTCAAGAGACATTATCTACCCTTTGCTTTTTCCGAACTCTCAACAGCCCTTCCAAATTCCAGACGGATGCAAGCAGAAAATGATCAACATCGCAAGATCTCAGAAGATCCTGACATTACTATAACCACTCCAACATCCTACATATCTACAACTAAAACTACAAGAATAATAGAAGTTACAAAGTAGAAGACACTAAATATCTTGAACTCACGTTTTTTACGTGCATTTCGGTGTTTAATTTCTCCACTTCAGTTGAGTATTTATCCTCATTTACTTTCATTCTCTCCTGTCTCCTTCAATTTTTGTGAGAAGGTGAGTATTGTGGACTTATGATGAAGAAAAATGCACGATTAATTTTTGATGAAGTTCTTTACTGAGCAAAAATGCTCTTTAAACTGTCTCAATGGTCATGGTTATTTCAGAAAATTGCCTAGAGGCTAGATGTGCATTATTAATACTTAATGAAACTCCTTGGCGAGGTAAAACGCTCTTTTGAAGATTTTGGCTACTAATTTCTTCATGTTTTCATCGCTGAGGTATTTTAATGGTTGCACTGATATGCATATGTACGCCACCAATAGCACTAAAACCTGTCTGATTTTGGATATCATGAGGGTAATTTATCCTAAGTCTAGCCTCAAAACACTAGAATAAGTTCTGCTACTTGTTTAGTCTGTTGATCATGTTATGGCCAATTGCCATCAGTGATTGAATTATGCATTTCATATGGACGCATTTAAGTTGTATTCAGTTGGGTAATAATAATGATCCCATTTGCATATTTTGTTCTAAATCTTTGACATATTATTTTACCAAAAATTTGAATGAGAGATCCAATTCTTTTGATTAGCATAATTTGTTTGATTTTTCACTAAAGATATCGCCTAGGGGTGTCATCACATGTAAAACGTGTAACACGCGATAATCTATCAAATTGGGAAGCTGACAGAGAAATCAAAACCAGATAAGAGTTACTAAATTGAGCAAACAGATAATCCAGAAGAAAAAAAGGACGAAAAAATTATAATCACAGAAGAAAACCCAACCCTATCATTTGTAAGGGAAAAAAATAACATATAATCTTCCAAAGATTGAACTAAAACCCTAATTCACAGAATGAAAATGAAGTCAAGGTTTTTGTTTTTGTTTTTTGTTTTCTCACAGGCATCGTCGTGATGAGCTGAGGAAGCAAAGCTCCTCTTTGAAGGAACGTTGCGTCGACCTCTGCGAAGAGCGGCCTGAAAACCAGATCTCACTATCGCCATGGCCAGTTCTTCTTTGTCACTCGCTAGTCGCTTCTCGACGAAAACACGAAACTTCTGCTTTCTTCTTCGAAGCAAAAGATGGAGTGACACTCTTAAGTCTCAACTATAGTCCGTCGCTTTTTCATGCCACGTGTAGTACTCTTTAGGCCTAACAAATTTACAGATGTTTGGTCCGGATCTAGTTTAATTGGTGATTTCTAGACGATTAATTTAGCATTTTAATAGCAAGATTTGTAGTCGTTGATTTGAGCCTTTTTCCTAGATGCTATAATATACTCTTAGAAATCGTGGATTAAGCTGATATTTTGTACGTAGATCCACCAAGAGGTGGACCAAATATCCATAAGGTCAGTAGGCCCTAAAGTGAACTCCACGTGGCATTTTGGGAAAAAGAGACTTCAAATTTTGAAGTCATCGCACACTGCAAAAATTTTCTCCCTCTGTTGAGAATAGCAACGATTTTCTCCCTCTCTTAAAGGTCCACCGGTCTACCTAGTCATTGGCCAAACATCCATACCGCCAGCGTTCACTAAGAGTGTGCCATGTGGCTTGAATTGGATCAGAAGTTTTATTCAATGGGCCACTGACAAACGCCATTTCAAAGGAGGTTTAAACCTGACAGACTCCCGTCAGCCTTAATTTTGTCAGGAGAGACGCCCTTTCAAAGACGTTTAGTTACCTTTGTTACAAATTTTCAAAAATTCTCTGTTTTTATAAATAATTTAAAATATATATATTTTTTTAAAACTTTACAAAGGAAAGAACGAAAAATAACAGGAAAATAATGGACATTCTTAACGACTTTTTTTTTTCCAGAAAATAACAGAAAAATAATGGACATTTCTTAGCATTAAAATGTTACATATTGTAACTGGGGAGGTTCGAATCCATTATAACGGAATTTTTTAAACTATGGGCCAAACATCCATAAGGTTACTGGTCTTGAAAAGTGTCATGTGGTATATAAAGCGGCCAAACTCTCTACTTGTACTCGTCAAGGCAAACAGTAACCAAACATGAGTTCAGCTTGTATAGGACCGAGTCTCATATAAAGTTCGATGGAACCTTCCGCACGTGGCAATGTCTTTTGGTTCCACTAACCCAATGGATATTACCCACTCTTCCTAGACTTACAAAGCAAAGTTCAGCCTGATTGATGATTTTGAGTTTTTCCCATATGCAACGAAGACCAATGATGGCACCAATGAGAATAAGCATTTTGGTGCAAGTTGAACGCTTTAAAAGAGGAAGATAAATACCGTAAATGACAGTAATGGAGGTAATAAGGAAAGATCTGAAGACTTGTCTTTTTAAATAGAATCGAATGACGAAATATGATTCATGTTGCCGACTCCAAACACTTTAGGATAAGGTGTAGATGATGATGCTTCATGAACAAGCCTTTAGATGAGTTCCAAACCCATAAGACCACGACATAAAAGGCTCAAATGCAATGACTAGAAATCACTTGGCACTCTTTTGGATACACTAACCCATGAATGTTTGGTCCATGTCTTCGAGGACCTACACATTAGAAAAGACAGCCTGGTTGATGATTTCTACAACACTTTCTTCATGGGCTTGTGACCCATACATAGGCTTGTTCATGAAGCCCATGATGAAAAAGTAATCAAAACTAATGGTAAGAATCATCAATCAAACTGATTTTTGGTGTGCAGGTCCACCAAGGTGTAGACTAAACATTCAAAGAGTCAATGCATCTAAAAGAGTGTGCCATGTGGCAATTTGAGGGATTTTTGTATCAAACTTTTGATAGAAGTCTGTATCATAACATGGCTCATGGTATCGAGCTATTATAATTCGAGTAGAACTTTGTTGGCGACATTGATGATGGACCACAGTATGAACAACATGGCATACCCTTAGAGACCCCTGTCCATATGGAGGTTTGGCCCATCACTGGGTGAACCTACATACCAAAACTCAACCTGATTAATGATTCATGCCCTTGGATATTTGTACCCCAAATAATGCTCAAATTCCACAATTAAAAATCAACCCATGTAAACGACTACAATCTAACTCTTGGAAATCACTAATCAAGCTAATTTTTGGTCTGCAGGTCCACCTGGGTTGGACCAAACATCTATATGGTCAGCGATCTATAAGAATGTGCCACGTGATTCATACCGTGGTCTGTTATCAACGTTGACATCCACCCATCCGGTCGAACCGGTGACCCAGTTACAAAACTAGGTTAGGTTGATCTTGACCTAGCAATATGTGAAAAAACCATTCACATTCTTGTAACCCACTCAACCCGATTGGTTGAACCGGTGACCCATAAACGGGTTGAACCGGTGACCACCATTGGTTGTCCACCAAAGGGCGGGCAAAACATTAATAGGTCAGTGGGCCCCAAAAGAGGTGCCATGTGGCAGGTTGACCCAGTCATTTCGGGGGTCGAATTGATGACCCAGTGAACCGGTCACTTGACCGGTTCAATGACCAGTACGGTGTGAAAACATTGCCTTCAACCCTCTTCTTTATATGATGCTTACCTCTATACCTGCCCCCACGAATGTTAAAAAGGTAATCAGAGTTAAGTTTTAGGTGGGTTAGGTGTGGTTGAGGAATACTTGTTATGCAAAGGAGGATACTTTGCAACGACCCACCTGGAGTAATTATAAATCAAATCCAATTTATCAGCTAGTTGTTCTTGTATTGAAATTAGTAAATGGCCCGTGCCCACGGCACTCTCCAATTGCAAAAATTGGGTGCCTTTGGCACTCAAACGGTATAACAGACTGGGGGTGTTACCTGTTTTCTGTTATAACGGATTGTAACGCACAGGGGCAAAAATGAAAAAATAACGGAAATAACATAAAATAATGGAAAGTAAAGTGGGAGTGACCGAATAAATGATGGTGATTGAGTGGCTGAAATCTAACCATCCACATTAGATGGATGGATTTGATCTCAACCACTCTTTATCTTATGAAGCAGGATAAGATAAGAGATAAGACAACTTCCCTGTTTTGTAATATAGATAGATCAAATGATCAATTCCTATGATGGACCCCATCATGAGCAAGAATCTGATTGATAGGTAGTCACCACGATTATGACGATGCAAGATATGAAATGGCTAATGAAGAAGTTGATCGACTGAGTGGTCGAAATCAACTAACTGATCTGTCGATTTGATGATGGGCCATTGTAGAATGTTATCATCATCGTCATCATCATCATCATGTAGATTTGATGATGGGCTAGGATTCATCCTACAAATCTCAACCCTTCATTAAAAAGGAAAAGACCAAATTGTTCCCTACAAGTAAAAGATCATACCCATAAAACATAACCTAAAGTACATTTCTTCAATCAATTGATGCGTCTAATTCTTGTAGGGCATTGTTCGAACCTAGCCTCTGACAATTTCTGTAACGAAAGATCCCTTGGTTTTGATTACATTAGAACATGGAGTCGGTTACTTTACATGTGGGGCCCTAATATGTTGGGTCAACATACAGCGACGACGGTAGCAGTAATGTTTTGGTGGATGAAGGGGGAAGGGGTGAAGAGTAGAAAGGAAGGTGCCATTTTTAATGAAAATTGTAAAATGAGGTGTTTCATATCCATCAATCTTAACTAATGTTTTTAGCTCTTGACCCATGCTTACTAATGCCCCATTAAAGCATTATCCATTTATTATAAACACATCTTATAAAGAAGAACCCTAGAGGTCTATTGGACATGCATCAAGACTGAAATTCACAAACGAATGTAGAGGACTTTGGCTGCAGTCGATGCAATGGGCTCTCGTGGCCCTACATAACTCACTGTTTTAGCCAACCCCTTGGTGGATATACATACCAAAAATTAGCCTGATTGGTTTTCCCTACCATATATTTTAGCACTTTTTAGGATTGATTGTAGTCATTGGATTCAAGCATGTTTTTTGGCTATACTTACTATAAGTGTCGGAGGATAAAGCAAATAACAGATGTCTGGTGAACGGGAAAGGGTAGTCGAGGAGACCTGCTTAAGTTAAGTCATTAGCTGTTCGAGTTCCATCTTCGTTAGATTGGAATAACATAAGAGATCAGGACAGATGGACATAGAAAGAAAATAGAGAATAAGATAGAGAGAGAGAGAAATTTGGTCCCTAAGAAAAGTGTCACCTTCTTTTCTCTGCGGGAATATTTATATACTCGAGTCTAAGAGATAAAATGACTAAAATACCCTCATCCCATGTGGAAATCACATAGCACTTATAACCATATTGATTGGTCACTTGTGTTGATTGCTCAATCATGCACCTTCTCTCCTAGTATATTAGTTCCTAAGGCATGTCTATGAGTCAACGAGGCATCTCAAAACTCCTTATAACATCAAGATCATGCTTTGCGAATTTATCTCTCGACATACAATCATATATCTCTTATATTATCTAAGTATTGATTATGCATCGTTGTCGACGTACCTTTAGGTATTATACGTGGCTCTAAACTTCCTATGTGACGTCCACGTACTTGCATGCATATTGAAGCATCTACACTTACCAACGACTAGAATTATGATTTTCTTAGTAGTTCTCTTAACCAATTAGCTGAGATCTTTGACAATTCATTGTGACAATCTCACTCCTTAGCATAAGTGTCTGTATATATTGACCATTCTTTTATCCTTTTAAATTTTATTTATTTTTTCTTTTGTAGTTTCATTATAATTGACCATTAAAGTTGATTTACTGTTGTTAATTGAATGTTAAGAAAATAAATTAATAAATTAGGTATATTAAACTACGCATATGCTAAGCACCTCTTGTACACATGGCACACACCACCCAGTAGACGATATCTCACGCCCATTGTGGGTCTCAATCCCCTTGGATGTGCGTCATTGTGTTATGATATTTGGGTGTTATTATTTTAGGGTTAGGCTTAGGAGCTCTCCTTTTTCTGCCCCCTCTCAAGATTCATGTCCTCGGCTGTGGATTTTGAGAATCCACTGGTGCATGGTCGATAGCACTGCAAAAAGTGATGTCAGCCCAACGTTATCAACTTCCATTGGACTCTCGAAATCCACGGCCGAGGACATGACTTCCGAGAAGGGGCAAAAAGGGGGTGTTCTGAGCCTAAGCCTGACACTTTACTTTATTTTCTTCAAATTATTTATTTTTATTGGGTATTTTTCATGGGTTACTGAAATCAATAAATTCATAATTTGGGTGTTTGATTTTCGACAATCTTGATTACTGTTGAAGGGATAAAACTTTGATGACCGGCCCTGTCATCGAAGGAGATGACAAGGCAGTAGATCTCGGCACGTGTATTTTGTACAGACTGGTCACCTCGGCCTCACCGCACACGTACCCAGGTGAGTACTTGAGTGCTTTTTGCCAAAACACTCACCAATGTACGTGTGCGGTGAGCCGAGGTGGTCCTACCATACAAAATCCAGGTGCCGTGATCTGCCGCCCTGTCATCGAAGTTTTACTCTGAAGAGGTAACATGTCGAATCAGTCATAGTAGTTGGTTGGTGCGGCGGTACACCCTCTATAGAATTGCAGATTCGATCCCGTGCCACGACAGATGTACACCAACTGTGCAGTGCCCATGGGTTGATATTCTCTTGCTACCTGCGGGCTTAGCCCTGCCTAGGAATAACTGGCTCAAATATGATTTTAAGCATGGTTTAAAAAATGGCCGTTATAACGAAAATAACGGTTGTTATAATTGATTCAGACCTCCCTCGTTACGTTATGGACTGTTTTAAAGCTCAGAAAGCCGTTATTTTCGTTATAACGTCCATTATTTTCAGAGAAAATTTGAGAAAAAACTCCCGTTATATTCTGTTATTTTTTACTGAAATTTTGAATTTCAAAATTTGAATTTTAGCGTCGTTTTATTTCCGTTATTTTCTTGTTTTTTTTTCCCATTTTTTCCCCTGACCGTTACAATTCGTTATAATGGCTGTTATAAAGGAAAAATGGTAATACCCACAGTCCGCTGTACCGATATAAACGTACCCTTTTAAACCTCGGTTTTAAGTAACGTACGTGCACTTCTTAATATGAAAAATAACAGAAAATGTAAGAAAATTTAGTGATGGAGAAATGGTTCGATGAAAGTGAAATATGAAAAAAAAAAAAAAGAGGAAAGAAAAGAAAACCTAATGTCATATGGTCCTTTGAAGTGAGGGAGGTGTGTGTTTATAAGTGAGGAAGACGCTTATGAAAATGGGCGTGATGGCACGTTACCTGGCGAAAAGCAACAATATTAGGCAACCCCGACCCACCTCTCATTCAGCCAACAACATCGCTCGTCTGACCCACAAAAAGTGAAAAAAAAAGGAAAAGGAGGTTTTGAAAAGGAAGGATGTTATAACCTTTTACTTGTTTCATTTTGAAAACCAAATGGGTCTCTCTTTTCTTAAAAAAATGGTTCAAATTAACAGATTCTTGGTGCATGTAACACCCACCGGTTTCAGATGCTTTTGCGTCCACTCTTTCATATGATGCATGGGTTGGTGGACCAAACATCCAAACCTCTGTGGGCCCCAAAGTGGCATTTTTTGGAGGGGGAAACTTCAAATTTTGAAGTCAATCTTTTCTCCCCATGAGTAAAACTTGGCTGACCTCACAATATGAGACACATGGCACATTGTTAGAGGACACTAACCGTATGGATGTTTGGCCAATCCTTAGGTTGACCTACAAACCAAAAATCAACCTGATTAGTGATTCGTAAGCATTGGATTGGAGTCATTTTCATGGGTTGCTTTTAACAGTGGGAATTTGAGTATTAGTGATCATTATTTGGGGTACAAGATGGAAAGGTTTGAAATCACCAATCAGGTTTATTTTTGGTTTCTAGATCCGCCCATGGATTAGCAAAAAATCCATACGGTCGACATCCTCTAAAAATGTTCCACGTGTCTCCTGAGGGGGAGAGAGGAGAGAAGTAGAGTCCAAACATAAAAACAGAAGATTAATCAATAATTTAGTTGAATGGAGGTGGTAAAGAAGGAAAACAGTAATATTGAAAGGTTTTGTTTCAACTTTTAAGCAGTAATTGGAGAGGGAAAAAGACATAAAAAGGATAGTAGAGCCCACAGACACTTTAAGGTCGTTCAGATGTCCCTTTAGCTTTCTTTCTGTGGGTAGGTAACCTGCCACCCTGGCCCTCTCAAACCCACCCGTGATACAACCTCTCTCTCTCTCTCTCTCTCTGTGTCACATAGTTCGTCATACAAGGTCATCGACATGGTAGACCCCTCTGGCTGTTGGCTGTGTGAAGACACTGGTCAAGTCCATTGTCCGGGCCCTACACCCTGGTCAAGTTGTGGAAATAACACTTTTGTATAGGAGAAATAAAAATGAAATTAGACAGCATCGAGGAGATAAAATTCAAGGAATTTGAGGGAGTCGTTTCATTATTAGTAGGGTCGTGATGTAACAAGATACACCTGAAACTTTTTAATTTGCGAAAGCACGATTTTTGTTACTCCCCGCTGCCATCTGGGGCCCACTAACCGCATGGATGTTTATCCCACCCCTTGGTAGACATTCATACCAAAATTCAGCTTGTTTGATGATTTGTAGCCATTGGTTTTAGTACTCAAAAAGATAGGTTGATTCCAATGGCTTGAATCACGCCTTAAGAAATACTAAAATCTAATGGCTAGAGATTACCAATCAGGGAGACTTTTGGTGTGTATATACACAAAGGGGTGGGCTGAACATCCATGCCGTCAGTGGGCCCAAATGGCAGCGGTGAGTAATAAAAATCATGCTTGTGCGAACTAAAAAGTTTGAGGTATACCTTGTTACATCTTTTTCCTTATCAGGTATTCTGCTTAGTGGGAAAATTTTGCCTCAGGGAAAGCACCTGACCACCCACATTATGAGCCACGTGGCAAAATCTTAGAGGACGCTGACTGTATGGATGTTTAGCCAATCTCTAAGTAGACCTACAAAAAAAAAAATAAAAAAAAATCGGCCTACTTAGTGATTTCAAACCTTTGGATCCTTGTATCCCAAATAATGGACAATAATGCTCAAATTCCCACGGTTAAAATCAACCCATGAAAATGACTCCAATCCAATGCTTACCAATCACTAATCAAGTTAATTTTTGGTTTATAGGGCCACCTGGAGATTGGCCAAGTCCTCTTAAAAAGTGGCACATATCGTAGGCGGTCAGCGAAGTTTTACTCAGGTCAATAGGCCTGAAAGAGTTATCATTTTTCTCAAAAAAAAAAGTCCGCCGCGCCTAGCGTGGATCTCATGGCTACTCTAATATTTTCCAGTACTTTAGCTTCGCGTCTCACGTGTCGTGGGGGCTACCATTGCCGCTTTAGCAATGTTGTTGTCATCCATCCTCTTTCCTCCTCTGAGAAGACAGCATCATTTTATTTCAGATAAGACTGAAGACGTGAGAACGGAAGACGGACCCACACACAACATCAAGTTTTTTAAATTTTCAAATCACAAGCGTTATCACTTGTTCAATGGGTCCCACGATCATCACCACCATACGACAGTACTTACCCAAATGAAAGCTATATACCCAATTAAAAGCTGTTACAAGTCAATCTCTCGTGAGAGACAAAAGCACAAAGAACAGCCATGCACACCTGCAACACACTTTACTTCTTTTACAAGTTTGTGCTATTGTGTGGCTTTGCCCTGCTCGCAGGCTTCATGAAATTTCAAAAAAATTTGGCACCATGGATTCATGGACCACTCTATTTTCTTTCTCAGAAGGCAAGCAAGCAAGCAAGTGGAAGAGGTCCCCTTGAAACATTGCCAAACTTCCAAGTCACACACAAACCACATACTTCAAATGGTCCATTATAACGTTATAATGGTCATATATATAATGTTATTGTTATGATCGATCATTGTCGGATTTTATATAAGTATTTATTGCATTTGCCGCCAAGAAATACCTATATAAAATTCTACGATAATCAACTAAATATCCGAATTAAAATGTCTTAATTCAAAGTATCTGATTAAAGTTTTAAGAATCAGATAAAACCAAGGTTTAAAAGGGACCGTTATGACAGACTGGAGGCGTTACCATTTTTTCCGTTATAACGCAAAAAAATGTCGGGCAAAAATGGAAAAAATGAAAAATAACGGAAGTAATGGAAATAAATGGAAAAATGGCGCTGAAATTTTAAATTTTGAATTTCAAAATTTAAAAAAATAGAAAATAACGGAAAAAATGAAAATAACGGCCATTTTTTTCACAAAAATTTCCAGAAAATAACGACCGTTATTTTCGTTATAACGGAAAATGACAGCCATTATTTTTTTGGCATTTTAATGGTCCATAATGCAAAAGGGGAGGTCCGAATCCATTATAACGGCCGTTATTTTCATTATAACATCCTTTTTTTAAACCTTGGATAAAACGTCCCGTCCCTTTCTTAAATTTCGGGATTCTATTTAAAGAGTTAAAATGATAGGTAACATTGTTTGATTTCTTATCTAAAATCCCTTGAAACTTTTACATGTTGGACGTGTAGTAGGTAGTTACTGTCTGTCGCAAGTAATCTATCATATAGAAGTGAAAGAGGATGCATGACAAATAAATTACTTTTGTTAGGAATATTTTAAATGTTTCTGAATCAATTGGTTGGTTCAGCTTGAGCCAATGGTTTAATTCGGCCAAATCTACCTAGGCTGGCCATGGATTATGCCTTAGGGTACCTTGGCCAAATTTGCCTAGTTCAAGGGTGGAATAGAGTGTAACTGTTTATAAGGGGTAGTCAAATCTGCTTAGGTCGAGAGCTATCTCAGCAATCTGATATCATGCCAAACTGAATAGTTTATGTTTAACAGAACTTTCTTATATCAGTATTTATGGACACGTGTATGGTCTAGATAGAGCGCAAATGTAGTTGCACTCACATCACTATAACGGCCATTATAATGGGTTACATTTACATCACTCATGTCTCAGTAAAAAAATGAATGAGAAGAAATAACGAAACAAGGTCGACGCGGTATCCGTCGTCTTCTTTATAACATCCATCTTATAAGTGGAAATATATATATATATATATATATGCATTACACCTTGGATGATCACCTGATAATGCTGATCAGATTCATTCCAGCCTAGTGATCTCCAAACCATTTGATCACTTGCTTTCCCCATTATTCTCTTTTGTAATTTGCAAAAGCAACAGCCCATGTTTGAGCTGTATGCCATAAAATTCAATGGCCCACAAAGAGAGTCAAATTATAAGATTCTAGATTTGAAGTTTCATACAAACAAATTTGCATAATCCACTCCATCTCAACATTGAAACTCTTTAACTCTCAAATGTAGGATGTAGCCATAGGCCATTGCCCAAATTTAGTACAAAACTAACCAACTTTATCTCAACAATCACCTCTCTTTGGAAGGCTAACAAAACGGGAAAAAAGTATACTCATCCAAATGTTATAATCATCTGATTCCGAAAGAGGGAACAATTCGGTGGCGTTTGGTAAATTAAGTTATCATATTTAAAAGCTTAAAGTATTAGAGTTCTAATAGTTTAATGACTTATGTCTGAGTTGGATTATTCGGTAAACTTCTTAAGTCTTAAAATTAAGTCAAGGGCATTGTGGGTATTTTGAAATATTTATTAAGACACTTTCGTAAATTTTTAAAACAGATAACTTTAAGAAAATGGTATTATCGGTATTAAAAGAGAATCTTAGAATCTTTTAAAAAGATACTTTCCTTTACCGCAATAAGTGAAAGGATCAAGGTGACTTTTTTACTTTTCACTTACCGCAAAAGATTCTACTACAAAATTCTAGAAATATCTAGAACATAGTAGAGAGAAAGCTATCGACTTATGAAAACACTTCGGTAACCTAATCACCGATCAGAAAAGTAAAGTAACTGATTAACTGTCAATTAAAGAGTAAGCCTTGTTAATTAGTCTATTAAGACGTAGCAATTCTTCATCTGCATGATAATCCAATGTTTCAACATCCTGCCTTAGTTTTGTAGTAGTTGAATCAAAGATGTGTGGCCTAGATTAAATTCGATTGCACAAACATTAAGTCTATTTTTTTGTTAACAAGGTTTTTTTTTTTTTTGGTAATCAATTTTGTTAACAAGGTTGAGGCATTAATATTTCTTACTTTTATTTTTCTATAAGCACTTTTTGTTTTTTGTTTCTAAAGTACTTGAATGCAATGATCTAACAAGTTTCTCACCCATTACCTCAATTATTTTCCTCCCATTTCTCATACTAGTGGGTGCCCTGTGCCATCGGCACTCCTCGACAAAGAATTTGCCAAAATCAGGTGAGTGGGGGAGATCCGCCGTCCATTTGGGGGAGGATTAGATCTCGGCCCTTCTTTGTTGATGTTTATAAGAGGAGGTACAAAGTAGGGAGACAACCAATGTGTTTTGTTATAGAAAATAGTAAATGGCGGCACTTTCCGACAAAGTGTTTGTCAAAATCGGGTGGGAGTTAATCTCAGCCATCGATATATAGCATAGTGAATCTCAGCCACTCATTATTGAAGCCATATAAGATAAGAGGGGTATAAGAAAACTATTAAATTTTTGTTAAATTCTATTTTTTTTTTTAATTTTCAATTTTCAAATTTTAAAATTTGAATTTCAGCACCACTTTTTTTTTGTTAAAATCATTAAAATCTATTTTTTCTATTTTTGCCCCTGACCGTTTCAATCCGTTTTAACAGTAACAACCCTCTCGAGGCATAAAAAGTAGGGCTCCTGAGCCTGACCCTTGGGCTATATGTAAATCCAACCCATTCCATTCCTCATATGTAGGTAAATAGTAGGTGACCCGTGCCCACGGCACTCATCGACGAAGCATTTGTCAAAATTGGGTGTGAGTGGCTGAGATCCACTGTCCATTTGGTGTGATAAGATCTCGGTCATCCTTTTTGAAGTAGGATAAGAGTGGGAGACAACCATCCTGTTTTGTTATATAGTTAAAATCCGTTAAAATCTATTTTTTCTATTTTTGCCCTGACCGTTTCAATCCGTTTTAACTGTAACACCCCTCTCGAGGCATAAAAAGTGGGGCTGCTGAGCCTGACCCTTGGGCTATATGTAAATCCAACCCATTTCATTCTTTATATGTAGGTAAATGGTAGGTGACCTGTGCCCACGGCACTCATCGACAAAGCGTTTGTCAAAATTAGGTGTAAGTGGTTGAGATCCACTGTCCATTTGGTGTGATAAGATCTCGGCCATCCTTTATGAAGCTGGATAAGAAAGGGAGACCACCATCCTGTTTTATTATATAGATAGTTCCAAATACATATCCCTCCGTATTTGGTTTCACATAAAATTTTCTCTTTCACCATAAAATATTTTCTTGGGAAAATATTTTTGACAGGGTTGTTTGATAGCACCCAAGAAAATATGCAATTTCAAATTATGTGAGAAAATGATGGTGGAATTTTGTGGAAACTAGTTCACTTATGTGGAACAGAAATGAATTCCAGTCTTGGATGGGAAATTATTGTTTATCTTAGGCCGTACCAAGTGGGAAAATTGCATTTTCCTTAGGAAAACACAACTGTCCATTGTTAGATAACTAGTATAATTTTTCCTAACAAGCCATTTAAATCTAGATAATTTTTCCTACTAACCACGGAATTCATTTCTCATCCAGATAGGTGAGAAATCATTTCCACCTGAAAATACACCTTTATTTTCTCACATGATTGAAATATGTGTTCTCAGTTGCAATCAATCAGCCATTTAAGGCACATCCCAGATGTATTTTCTCAGGAAAATTTTTCGTGCAATCAAACACAGTCTTAGGAAATTTTTTAATTTAAAATGGCTATCAAACAAAGGAAAATTATTAATTCCCAAGAAATACGATTTTGCCACGGGAAAGTTAGCAATCAAACATGCCCTACAGTTTCTTACTCGTGTGTTGTTTTTTTGGTTCCATCGGCTTCTAGGAGTGTCAACGGTTCCGATTCTCAAATTGATGGATCCGGAACCGGAACCGATTATGTATTTCTGTCGGTTCCAATTCTAGTTTCGATTTCGGGTATATTGGGTCCAATCTTGATAATATGAGAATTTTTACACTATATTTATATATTGGTTCCAGTTCTCAAAGTGATGGATCCAGAATCAGAACCGATTAGGTATTTATGTCGGTTCAGGTTTCGATTCTGGTTCTGGTTCCGGGTATATTGGGTCCAATCTTGATAATATGAAAATTTTTACACTATTTCTATATTAGTTCCGGTTCTTATCAGTTCGGTTCCTAAAAATGTGGAACCCAAACCGATGTTTTCGGTTCGGGTTCCAATTCGGTTTAGGTTAAACGGGTAAAATTGACACCCCTATTGGCTTTAAATGCTATAATCGACTCGGCTGCTATGTTGAAAAGGACGAGAAGGAAGGGCGTCCGATTTTGAGAGATCAACGGTTGCGTCGTTTAGGTGTCAAAGTCAGTTTCAATGTCTTGTCCCCCGATCTTGACCCTTTCTGAATATGGCAACTATGAACCAAGGTTTAAAGGAGGCCGTTTTAATGGTTAAACGGATTGGGGGCGTTACCATTTAAATGGCTGTTAAAATGGATTGAAACGGCCAGGGGCAAGAATGGAAAAAAATAGAATTTAACGGAATTAAACGGATTTTAATGGATTTTAACAGAAAAAACAAAAAAAAATTACCCCGAAATTCAAAATTCAAAATTTGAAAATTAAAAAAAAAAAAAAAAACAGAATTTAACGGAAATTAAACGAATTTTAACAGAATTAAAAGGATTTAACGGCCGCTTTTTTCACAAAATTTTTCAGAATTAAATGGCTGTTTAAACGATTTTAACGGCCGTTAAAACAAAAAAAATGGCCGTTTTTATTTAAAACCGATAAAACGTGTTTAAACAGTTTGAACGGAAACGGGCTTGGGGCGCTACCGTTTAAACGGACGTTTTTAAAACCATGCTATGAACCATAGATAACCACGTAAATGTAAATACCTAAACATGTGGGAGGAGGAGGAGGAGGCAGGGGCCATGGAATAGGACTCGGCAAATCAGCCACACGTGAACGGGGGGGGGGGGGGGGGGGGGGGTGGGGTTTATATTACTTTGGTGCAACTAATAAAGAAAGCAAGGGGCTTTACAGCTATCAACCTTATTATATACATAATCATTTCAAGTTGAGTAATGTCGTGCACGCACGATCCTACCAACACCAACACACATTTATATTTAGGTATATTTATTTTTCTCCTCAGCTTTTTACGCATATTTCTTTGATGACGACCGGCCATGTGGCACACACACTCTTTGAGACTACTGACCGAATGAATGTTTGGCCATCTTTAGGTGCACTGACACACCAAAAATCAGCCTGATTAGTGATTTCTAAGCGTTGGATCTTTGTACTCCAAATAATGCTCGAATTCCATGAAAAAGACTTCAATCAAACGGTTGGATATCATTAATCAGGCTGATTTTTAGTCTATAGGTCCACTTATAGATAGGCCAAACATCCGTTCTGTCGGTGGTCTCTAAGAGTGCGCTGTGCTGCGTTGTTATAGTTCATAGTTCATACTGTTGTCTGTGATGACGGGCGTCCGTCATCAAATATGTTTTCACTACTGACCGTAGGATGCTACACCTTCGGATAAAAAACAATCAGTTGGATTTTATTCTATTTCATGGGTTGGTTTTTTAATCGATGAAATTCAAGCATATATGGGGTACTCAGATCCAACGGTTAATCAGCCTAATTGAAGAATTCTAACCGATGGATTTGAGCTTTTACAGGTTGATTTTTTAACTGTGCGTCGTGAATCATTTTGGGTACTCAGATCCATCGGATAGAAATTACCAACCGGGCTGACGTTTGGCACATAGGTTAGAGATGGCCAAACATCCATAAGATCAGGGGTCTTTAAGAGTGTGCTACGTGGCTCATATTGACGTCTTATTTACACATCCACGAGCAGAAACAGACTAATCTTTGATGATCTATATGTACCAAAAGCTCAGCTGATAAACGGTTTCTAAACTTAGGATCCGAGTACCCAAAATAATATGCTCAGACTCCCACGGTTAAAAATAGACCCATGGAAAAGACTACAATCCAGGCAGATTTTTGGTATGTAGGTCCACCTAGAATGGGCCAAACATCCATACGGTTAGTAGTATCTAACAGCTTACCACGTGGCTCACATTGTTGTCCGTCATCGAAGATTTCCGGAGTAACATTAGACAGCAATGACCCTTCTTCGCATGAGAAAAAAGTAGAATCGAGTACATCATTCGCTCGTCCAAAAGCGACGTACAATATCAGACATCTCCCCATCTCAACAAAATTCAAAATCAAAATTCTGAAACCATAACCGAAAACTGAATATATCAAAAGAATACACAAGTTGCACACAAAAAAGCGTTCTTCGTTTCCTTCCTCTATCTTCTTCCCTCTCACCCTTGTCCAACTGTACATTTTACCCAAAAATAAAAAATAAAAAATAAAATCTACCCTGTTTGTTAGTCAGTACTCCTAGTCCTGGCAGTAGAAAGTAATATCTGACGGCGACGAAAACAAAACCCATCGTCGAACCCCCCTCCCATCCCACTCAAACCAAGGGAAAAAGATAAATTGTGAGAAAAAAACAAAAAAAAAGGGAAAAATCACAAAACGACAAAGAACTCCCAATCAGCCCAGCATATCCTGAGGTGGGCACAAGTCCTTCCTGAGCTTTTGCGAGAATAGCCTGCAAGCGTCCATGCTCAGATCAATGGCGGCAGCCAGAGCCACAAACGCTGCTGCATCCTCCGTGCAGTTCACTTGCTGCACACTAACCTCCACCGCAGGCTTGCTGCACTTTCCCTCTCCCTCCACCGTCGAAGACATCACGAATCCTCTGTAGAGGCAGTATGGCCACAACCCATACCCGAAATCACCGCTGCTCCTTGGGCTACAAGCCGGGGAGCACGAATTGGCTGGGGTGGACCGTCCATTGGCTCCATTTCCGCTCATGTCGATCACGAATTTCCCGCCTTTGTTTGTGCCCAGAGTCGACTCGGCTAATAAGATTCCCGCAGCACTCATGCCACCATTTGTGTCCGGAATGAGCTCGAACCGGTAGCCAAGACCATCGCTGCTTCCACGCTCCCGCCAGGCCTCAAGACGGCCCCATGGCTTCCATGTACCATCGTCAGGGCGAAGAATGAGCCACGCGCCCGGGTTCGATCGGCTGACTCGATCCGAACCCGGTGAGGCTACGAAGGGTGTCACCATCGACGCAGCTGCGACCGGGGAGCCGGATAGGTCGTGAACCGTAATCGACCAGCCCTTCCGCTCCTTCCCAGGTCGCTCCCTCTCGCTTCCAAGCGAGCTCAACCAGCTCCTTGAACTGCTTAGTTCTGACTGTGATGATCTGTTACAAACAAAACCAAGTTCAAGAAAATCAGCGAAAACATTTGAGAACGCAAACAAGAAACATTAAAATTCTTACAGCTAAAAGTCCCAGATCTAACTTTCTTTAAAATAAATCAAATCGAACTATTCAAGTCTTTCTTTTACTTAAAATAAGTCTTCCTTACTCGAACCGAATTAAAAGGTTAGCTTTACCGTACAATTCAAAGTAGCAAATCTTACTTTAATCGGTCCAAACGGAGGCAGTTGCAAGCAATCTCGTTAAAAAAACATGAACAGATCGACAAGTGACAAGAATCCGCTCGTCGATTTAAAAAGCAAAAAGAGAAAGTTGAAAACATAATCAAGAAGCCCTAGCTTTAAGCAAGCTTTAGTCATTTAATGTACTCGAAATTTCAGAAAAAGGTCGGTCTGTTAATAGCAAGAAAGTAAGGAACAAATGCAGAAACCCTTGTTAACTGGAAACGGAAACTACGAACCTTAAAGATACAGAATGTGCTACAAAAACTACAACAAAAGGCTTAAATAAAAAAATAGAAACCACTAACCTGGATATCAGATTCCGGTCACCGGAGTTCCTGAAACTGAATTTGCAAGTAAAAACTGGCTGCCGAATGTTCCCTTGGATCTGGAAAACCTGAGGACTGCACTCCGGTTCTCCATCAAACTGAAAAACGAACCTCGGATCAGGCTCTGCCCTCACATTCAAATGCATCTGAGCAGACGATCCTTTCGAATCCTTGCCAACTGAAATCCAACCATTCTGCAAAACACAAGACCCTAGTTTCCCGTTCCCGCCAGATCCAACGGCACCGAAACCCTACCTAAGAGTTTCCCAGAGTTCACACCACAAGTCGTCCCTCTCTACCAGTATAGATCGCAATTTTGAGACACGGTTCCGGCGAATATCGATTTTGCTGCGAGCTTTTCCAGATCGGCTTTGTTTAAGTGAAAGTTCGCAGCTAGGGGTTTGACTTGAGCGTCTGGGAACTGAGGTATCCGGCGTATACAGAGGTACGGTCCGCCGTCTGTTGAGAGAAGTGCTTGAGTTTAAATCTTGCAGAAACATGAGATGTAGAGGGATGAACGCCGGAGCGAGCGGGTTTAGAGGCCACAGGATCTTCAGAGCTAGGTTTCCGACGAGGAGACGGACGAAAGGACAGGGATCATGTGTCCTTCGTTCTCTCCGGCGAGGTGTTGGTTTCTAGGGTTTCTGATCTTGAAGCTCCCAGAGGGAAATCTTAGGAGATCGTTCAGAGAGCAGTGAACGAGCAGAGGAGTGAACGAGCAGAGGAGATATAAGGGAGAGAGGGAATGGGGTGGTAGGGTGGCTTAGGTGTCCGGGCTAAAACAGGCTGGAAAAGCTGGGGGAAGAATCCATGGGAAAGCGTGCGCCGAAGAGGGTTGAGCTGGCGAGCAATGCGCACGTACGCCAAACTCACTCTTCTTATACTTCTCTCTCGCTCGTCTCTCTCTTCTTATCTTTCCGGTGGCTCGTGTGAGGTCTTTGGTTTCTTGTTAACCAAATTATTCTCTTTCTCTCTCATCCAACTCTAATTTCTCTCTCTAGCTGTACGGGAGAGTTGCAGGCATTGATTACACACTAGTTGGTATACGAGTAAAACTTCTGTCACAATGGAATTGCAAATCACACAATCACAGCCAATGAGTTCTCGGCACGTACACCTAAAACAAAAGCAATAGGTACGTTGCAAAGCACTTGTGTACGTGCCGAGAACAAATTGGCTTGTGATTGTGTGATTTACAATTTCGTGTGATAGAAGTGTTACTCATTGGTATACAGCTGTGTACAGGCTGGCGTTTATTGCCAGTCAGACCGCAAGTTGACGCTTTCTATCTGAAGTCTTCAGTGTGTGCTGTGCTTTTGCTGTGCGTTAATCGACTCTTTCTTTTGACCGAAATGCCCCTGTTCATACAAACCGCTCAATCAGTGGGCCAGCTACACGACGAAAAAACTGACCTCATCAACCTTTCGATATTGAGGGCCCACACTTAACGGTCAGGATTGACATTTGTGCGGCCATGTTCACGGACTCCTCGAGTGTTTTCAATTGGTTCACACAAGCCAAGCCCAGATCCAGGCCCAAATCTAAGTCGAGAATCTAGAGCCAGCCCAAAACAGGCTGGGCTCATAATTCATAAGCTTTTAGTATACAGAGAATGTTTTCAGACGGATACTGTCTGTCTATAAACAAAAGATTAATACGAGGATCAGGGCAAGAGGTACTGATGCAGTGAGTTGGATCGGGACCCACAATATGATGGATCCAACTCAGGAGATCTCCCAATAGAAAGAAAAAAATATATACGGAAAATTGCAGAAAAGAAAACCAACTTTAATTCATTTATAAAAAAGAATACAAGTTTTCGCAAATCCCAAAAAAGAAAACGAAACGCTCTTTAAAAGGGCGTTTCATGACGTGGCACATGTTTATTAAAAAAACGCTCTTTAAAAGGGCGTTTTTTCTGACAAACGCCCTTTTAAAGGGCGTTTTTCAGTAATAAACGTCTTTTTGAAAAACGTCTGTCAGTGTCGGTCCGACATCTGACAACCTGACAAACGTTATTTTAAAGGGCGTGTGTCAGTAGAAAACGCCCTTTTAAAAGGCGTTTTTTACTGACAAACGCCCTTTTAAAGGGCGTTTTTTGATACCCCAAATTTTACGCCTATTTTGGCGTACCCAGAAGATGAATCAATGGCTGATTTTTGGTGAGGATGATCTCTACGGTGAGGAGATCATCCTCACAAAAATTCAGATCATTCCGATATTCGTAGATTGGTTTATGGGATGTTTTTTTAAAATTTCTCAAGAATAAACGCCCTTTGAAAGGGCGTTTG